>JAJHSJ010000001.1:26134781-26227615 GCA_021015155.1 Magnolia officinalis | reverse complement strand
GGCTAAGAGGTGAAGCTTGTAGCGTGATGGAATGTTTTTATTACTTTGATTCATGTTTATGTTGAACCTACTTTGATTCTAATTTGATATTTAAGGAATACTTTCAGTTTTTTAATGATTTATTGTGACTTAAATTACAATAGATCTACAATAGCTTTGAGAATCCTTTTTTTCTTGTTTTGAGATTATGAGATTGGTAAATCCTATTAATTGTTTGTCATCGTCTCATGGGCATGGTTTGGTGATGGAATCCCTGTCAATGATCATAATTATCCTCTTTCAATAATTAGGTCAAAGGAAGTTCAGATTTGATCTTAATTGTTATATTTTTCAATTGGAGAGGATATGACTCCAATTTCAATATTGTGTTACTTGAATCAAGTAAGGAATCACCTTGATTGCTACAAGTGGATTCTTGGAAACCCTAGTTCCCACCTTTGAATTGTTAAGTTTTTAATTACACACTTCACAATTACTCCTTTTAATTCCATATTTAGATTCATATTTTTTTTAAGTTCTACTTCTAGTTACTTTAAGAATGTATACGAGATTGGTCTCTATGGATTCGACTTCGATCTCACCAAGATTATTACTGCATTCTAACCCTACACTTGAGGCAGTGAACAATAAAGTCTCATCTGTCATCCATACAAAAATAACAAGATAACCATGACCATAAACTTTCCCCTTCACGAAACACTGAATTGATAGAGAAAAAGTGGCGGACACTCTTGACCGAGTAAAAATAATAATAACAGCCGAAGAACCGTACTATAATATGTGACAAACAATGATACTCCAAAACGCACTGTAATCAACTACACTCGTGCATACAGATACCATAAATGTGTCAGACATTACCTCAATCCAGATGGACCATCCATTGAGTGGACCATGTCCTTAAAATTAGATTTGATTACATGATCCTAACTCATGTGGGCCACTCATATGGGAATAATACATAAATATCTAATTTCAAGTGTTATGGCCCACCTGAGTTTTGGAATAGCGTCCTTCTTCTATTGAGAATAATTTACAATGATGAAACAAGTTAGATAAACGGAGTGATGTGATATACACACCGCGGGCCCTACACAACCAACAGTGGGCACTCTATATCAACTATTTGCTATGGTGTGACCGAAATCGGATTGCTACTGAGTTACTCAGTACGCTCTTATCGTACTGAGTAAACTCAGTTGGGCCCACCTTGAATGTATGTGGTCCATCCACGCAGTCCATCCATTTTTCCATCTAATTTAATGGGTTCAGTCCAAAATTGAAGTATATCCAAAGATCAAGTGGATTATACCAAAGGAAACAGTGGGGATAATGATTTCCACCGTTCAAACCTTGCTAGGCCCCACAGCAATGTTTACTTTTCATCTAACCTGTTAATAAGATCATCAAGACATGGATGGAAGTAAAACGCAAATATAGCTGGATCGAAAACTTCTGTGGGCCCCCCAAGAATTTTTCAACAGTAGAAGTTCAATTCAACTTTTTACTGTGGTGTGGTCCATTTGAACATTTTACGTGCTTCATTTTTGGACTCAAGTCCTAAAATTATCTAGTAAAATGGATGGACGGAGCAGATAAAATATATAAATCATGGTGGACCTCAAAGAGTCTACTCAGTACTCTAAGCTTAGCGTAGTGAGTTACTACGCAATCCACTTCCGGTGTGACCTACCCCAAGTTTTTGATTATCCTGGTTCCAATCTCAACAAGAGGCCGTGTCCCTGTTGAACGGGTTTCATTTAACGAAAGTTTGACCCAAACGGTGGAAGGTACTCGTACCTACTATTACTCCTGCTAGGACGGTCTTTCGTCTTTAATTTCCTTCCCCACCAATCGTTATCACAACCAATTTCATTGAAGTAACGGTCTTTAGTCTTTAATTTCCTTCCCGACCAATCGTTATTCCAACCAATTTCATTGAAGTAAGGATGCTGATTGCCTACTAAAGGCTTTCGTAGAAATTTCCTGACCTAAGAAGCTACTGGGCTGAGAAATCCCAATGCAGGAACTTGCTGCGAACTTCACTGTAGGCCCACCACAGAAGAAAAAAAGACACTGATGTGGAATTTTCGCTGGCAATCCGCTTCCACAAAGACCACCACCACTGTAGAAAATAACACGAGGAATTTTCCAGGCAATCCCCTTCCACAAAGACCACCAAGAAGAAAATATGACGCGGACGGTATAGGTGAGCTGTTCACCACCATTTACTGTAGTGTGAAATCTGTGTGGTCCACTGTAATATATGTGTTTCAACATGACATCCATCCATTTTACCGTTCATTTTAGAACAATATGATCCGAAAATTGAATCATATCCAAATCTCGAGTGGACGACACGACCCCACACGGATTTGAACACCTACCGTTGAGAAATTGTTGATCATGCTGATATTTGTGTTTTCCCTTCATTTCAGGTATGCGTCACCTTATCAACAGGTTGGATGACAAATAAACAGCATTGTAGGGCCTAGGAGGTTTAAACAAGGGAGCCCATTAGGTGAGACCCGGGCCTCACCCAAGAAGCTGCGGCCCTTACCATGGGGCCCACCTTGATGTGTGTATTTTATATCTGTCCATCCATTTTTTAGATGGATATAGAGGATTTATGCAGTCCTAAGCTTCATATGCCCACACCAAGATGTATGTCTTATATCCATTTTGTTCATCTGTTTTATTTACCTGCTCATTTTAGGACATGATTTTGTGAGGTGGATCCAAAGCTTCGTTGGACTACATTGGAAACAATGGGTACTGAACATCCACCACTAAAAACTTCTTGGAGGTCTTTGGAGTTTCAATCAAGCTGATATTTGTGTTTTCCCTTCATCCAAGTTAGAGTCGAGACATGGACCGACCGGTTGGTGTGTCCTAAGAAAGTTTTCAACGGTTGGCATCTTTAACCCCACTATCTCCCTTAGTGTGGTCCACTTGACCTTTGGATCTACCTCATGTTTGAGGATATCCTACATTGTGCTCGCCAATCGGATGAATGGAGCGGTGTAACACATACACCCCAATCTTTGAGGATAACCACCAAAGACAAGATGCTGAGATGTTGTAAGTACAAGCCAAAATTCCAACCGCACCCACCATTTCTCCACGCTTGAATAGGGACATGGTGAAGCTATTTTTCCATGGTTACATGTGATGGGCTGGTGGATCATCTGGGCCGTTCAACTAAGCGGTCCCCTCTTTGAATGTTAAATGAATGGTTCACAGATAAGATCATTCTAGCCATCGGATCCTTACTGTTGCGCTCGTGGTAGACTCTCAGGAGTTTCAACACCCGGTCAAGGTTCGACTATCCATAGTTGGTGAAATTCTACCAGCGTGAGTGTGTGGGGGTGGTGTGTGTGCGTGTGTGCGTAAAATTTTATTTTTTATTTTTTAAAAGAAGATCATTCTAGCCATCGGATCAGTGATCTTTGAGGCAGGTAACGGGAGAAAAGCGTTCCATAGTGACCATTCAGTATGGAAAAATGAACCAATCTAAATTGTTAGGAAAAAATCCTAGTATACTATAGAGATTAAGCCTCGTAGGCAAAGGTACGTTCATTCAAAAAAGTTGAATAAAGATGAGGAGAAGGCGAATAGGATGCGAGTGGAATGCGAGTGCCAATACATTTCTCACGATGACTACCGACAGTGGAGGAATGACTCCACGGACACCTGCCCTTGAGTCTTTAAGAATCTTGTTAAACTGCGCGTGTAATGAAGCTCACGCACATGCCACACATATGCTAGAATGGCATGACATATGCCAGATCTAATCCATCTATCAGAAAAAAAAAAAAAAAAAAAAAACCACTATACAGTTTCCCAGACGAAGAATCAGATTGATAAACTGGTCTTGTTGGGTACAATTGGCAAAACAAACATATGACACTGGACATGGCCGAAGATTTCTAAGCCATCAAATAGAGCAGATTAATTTATAAACACACGTGTACAAGCTCCTACCAACGGACGCGGATTAGATACTGACAGGTTGAGTAGCGAGACTCCCTGCTGAAGTGACATCACCAGCTTCTGTGGGCCACACCATGATGTATGTTTTGTATCCAAACCGTCAATCCATTTGAAGAGATCATATTAGGGCATAATCCAAAGAATGAGTCAGATCCAAATATCGAGTGGACCCCACTACAGAAAACAGTGGGGAGAGCGACCCCACCATTAAAAAGTTCTACGGGCCACAAAAGTTTTCGATCAAGCTGATATTTGTGTTTTCCCTTCTTTCATGTATTCTTTAACACATGAACAGGTTGGATCTCAAATAAACATCATGTGGACCTTTGGAAGGTTTTAACGGTGGGCGTCACTCTCTCCACTGTTTTCTTTGGTGGGTCCATTCCAGCCTTGGATCTGCCTCATTCTTTGCATCATGCTCTAAAATGATCTCTCAAAATGTATGGACGGTGTGGATACAAAACATATATCATGGTGAGGCCCACAGAAGTTGGTGATGTTACTTCAGTAGCCATTCTGGCTACTCAACCTGTCAGTAGCTAATCCGGGTCCCTACCAACCTCATGGATGGATCGGATCTCCCCCTATGTGTTGTTCTCACACATGTGTCACATGAACATGAGTTTTAGTGTACACACGAATCCCTGTTTCTAGAAAACATGAATCTCTTATACCCATCGAGCTTTTTATAACCACCCAGACTTTACTTTACCCAGCTAAACCACTGTTATACCGAAAACTTAACTAGATTCAGAATTTTAAAATCTTTTTGGAGCTATAAAAGTTTTGGATCAAGCTGTTCTTTGCTTCTTTTTTTTTCTGTTCATCCGGGTCTACATGACTTAATCAACAAATTGGACATCAAATAAACAATACAGTGGGCCTTGGGAGGAGTTTAATGGTGGATGTTTAATCGCTATTGTTTTCCTGTGGTGTGGTCCACCTGAGATTTATATCCCTCTCATTTTTTGGATCAAGCCCTAAAATGATATGTAAAATTGGAGGAACGGAATGAATGAAAGATATACATCATGGTGGAGCCCATAGAGCTTCACATGAAATTTAGCAAGCTTCATGTGAAATTGACTGAACCTCGCATGAAATTCAACTAGCCTCACATGAAGTTGAGAGAGCCCACATGAAATTCAACTAGCTTCACATGAAATTTAGCAAGTTTCAAATGAAATTGAGCAAGGCCACATAAAATTCAACAAGCCTCACATGAAATTGATCGAGCTTCACATAAAATCAATTGAGCCTCAAATGAATCGAGCAAGCCTCACATGATATTGACTGAGCTTTAAATCAAATTGAGCAAGCTTCAAATGAAATTGAGCGCGTTTCACATGAAAATTTTTGGACGATTATAACTTTGCTTCATAAATGTTCAAGATTTGGAGAAAATGTGAGGATTGAATGTCTTCAATTGAAATATTCATGGGGCCACATAAGTCTTGAATCAATTTAATATTTGTGTTTACTGTTCATCCCAATATGAACGACATTAAAAATAGTATGCATGGCATGTAAACATCACCGTTGACCCATGTTTCAACTGTTGGAATTTCCCTGCCCCCCTTTTCCTTTAGTGCAGTGCAGGTATTGTATCATGATCACTTTTAGTGTAAGTCTTGAAATTAACTCACAAAATGGATGTACAGGGACACAGTGGCCTCCCCTAGGTTTCTAATGCAGGAACTTCCTGCGAAAGACTTTAGCAGGTAATCGCACGGCAATAGGGGATGTGGGGTTGAGTCGTGGACTCGTTACTGTAGTGGTGTCACCAAGTTCCTGTTGGGGATTTTGTCCTGTGGAATCACACAGATCTAGATCTAGGATAGTAATCTAAAGACACCAAGCACACACAAGAGAACACAAATTTAACGTGGAAAACCCTTGCGAGAAAAAACCACGGCACAAAGCGACAGATCTCCACAATGAAAATAGAAATTATAAAGAGAGAGGACTTACCCGATTCGAACAAGCTCAAATCCCAACCTTGCTACACCCTTTAAAAACCCTAAAAACCTTTTAAGAATCCTGGAACTCTTTTAGAAAGCTTTAGAATCTATCCCAATCTGGCATACACCCCTTTATATAAGTTTAGAAAGAAACAGACTCAGAATAGGAAACTAAAATCGCAAAATCCACGTTTCCACAGAAAATCTACGTAACATCTTCGATGTCATCGAAGGTCTCTCGATGACAGCCTTGATATCATTGACGGTCTGTCGATATCATCGACAGACCAACAGACAAATTTAAGACATCTATTGATATCATCTAAAACCCTGTCGATATCATCGACAGACCACCAGACAAATTTAAGACATCTGTCCATAACAATCTCCACCATGTCTCAATCTTCATCCGTGTAGCTTCTTGTCATTTTCTTATCTCTTCATCACATCATAGCTTTTCGTGCACACTCCGTCTTCCTTTTACGCCATCGCCAAGCCTAGAGAAGTTTTACAGACCTTGAACTTCTCTACAGGAACGATCTAGGAGAGCATGTCCGTTGGATCAGAATCCACATGCCCAACCATCTTTGCTCCTGTCTTCCCAAACGAAAAGACGTAGTCTTCTTACCATCTCACCGCTACCCAATATTGCTTGCTGGGGTACTTGCTCACAACATTGATAGCCTGTAAAATAATCGGTCTAATCCAGACCATAGCATACACTGTCAACCGCATTCGAATAAGGCTCATGAGATATCCTGCTTTTCCTCATCTGTTTTGGGACATGTCCTGAGGAAAACTTGAGGAGAGAGGCGTAGGGAACGCTCTCCGGCTTTACCTGGCCCATCACATCCTTGATCAATACCTACACACAAGGTAATCCTCCTGTGATCACCAAATCCTATTCCTCTTTCAGATTCAACGCCGAGAACCATCTTTGTAGCTCCCTGATCCTTCATCCTGAATGTCCCACTTAATCGAGTTTTCAGTACATTGATTTCAGAGATGTCATAATTGGCGATTTACATGTCATCAATTCTTGACTCACCATGAATGAATCAAATCACTACCTAGGCAACAGGTCGAATCACGACCTCCTACAAAGTCTTTTTTCAGCCCCTTTAACTTCGAACCGCTCTGGTTACTTCATGTAGATCTGCTCTTCACTTTCTCTTATAGAAGTGCAGACTCCACATGCATCCTTTCAGCTCAAGATCACATTGGTCAACCAGCGCCAATCACGGATCTAATAGACACCTGTTATACCGTCGGTGCGAATATCTTTGAGAAGTCGATCCCTTCTCTCTGAGCATAACCCTTCGCTACCAACCTCACCCTGTATCTATGTTGTATCTTCCTGAAGATGTACCTGCATCCAACTGCTCTCTGGCCCACTGGAAGCTCCTCCAGCTCCCATATATCGGTCTGGTACAACGAATCCATTATATCGCCCATAATCACCTTACACTTCTCAGCACTAGGCTCACCTAGAGCCATCTAAAAAGAAGATGAATCCTCTGCAATATTGGAGTCGTCCATGTACCTCGCCGATATCCTGCGATCATGCCGTGTGATTCTTCTCACAGGTGGCTGCTCCACTTGCTCTGTATCCCTGTCTGCACGTCTTAGCCTTCCTGCCTTGCCCGCTCATGTGGCCATGCCCAACATGCCACACACATGCAGAGGTGGAATCCGCTACATCTACTGCAGCTCCACCTTTTAAAGTGCTCTGGATCAACTTGTGCAAGTTACCGAGTCGTTGCACTTTCATGATTACTCGTGCCCCTTAGATACCTTAAGAGTACTATCAATACTTGTGTACTTACATCCCTTGCCTCAAGTACACCAAGAGAAATCAGATTCTGCTTCAAATCAGAAACGTGCCTGACATTAGTCAAGATATGCTCCACCCCATCAAACATCTTGATGCACACCGAACCAATAGTCATAACATTACAGGCAAAACCATTGCCCATAAACACCTGTCCACCATCGCACTCCCTATAGCTGGCGAACCAACTCCGATGAGGAGTCATGTGAAAAGATGCCCCTGTGTCTAACATCCACTCGTCCTTACGATCATCGTATGGCCGCCTAATAGTAGACACAGACAAAACATCACCATCACATCTACTCGATTCATCTGACGTGGTAACATTGGCGCCTTCCCTGTACCAAGCCTCAGAATCTTCTCTCTTCGATTTAGGATTTCCACAATCCTTCTTCACATGTCCTTCCTTCCCACAATTCCACCACTTTACCCTTCTTTTGTCCTTGCCCTTTGATTTGGATCTATAACCTGAAGAACCTGTACCTTGTTCAGAATTTCTACTTATTGTAAATAGTGCATCAGAAGATGTCCCCATGTTGTCGTTTAACTTTTTCATAGCCTTCCCTTGAAGGGCTGAGATAACGGTGTCGACACTCAGGGTTTTATTCGTGTTGTACATAGTGCCCTTGAATGACTTATACGACGCTGGAAGAGAATTCAGCAACATACATGCTTGTTCTTCATCTTTCATCACCTCCTCCATATCCAACAATTTGCAAACTAATTTATTAAAGTTGTTAATGTGAGCATCCAGATCTTCATCCTTTGCCATATTGAAGTTATACCACTGCTGCTTCAAGTGTAGGCAATTTTCAGAGAATTTTTTCGCAAAAACATCCTCTAACTTCGTCCATAAGTTAGCCATAGTTTTCTCCATTATGACGTTGTAGAGAACCTCATCCGTGAGAAATAAACAGATCGATGATAAAACCTTCTTATCAAGAGTATTCCAATCATCATCAGTCATAGTAGACTTTCGCTCTTCAAGAGCACCATCTTCGCCTTGCTTGATTAAGGAACTCATCATCTTGATCTTCCATAACTCAAAATTATTTTTTCCTGAGTACTTCTCAATCTCATACCTGGTGCTCGCCATTATTACTAATCCTGCGGATTCAGATCTATGCCCCAATGATTGCTTTGATACCACTTGTTAGGGATTTTGTCCTGCGGAATCACAGAGATCTAGATCTATGATAGCAATCCAATGACACCAAGCACACACAAGAGAACACAGATTTAACATGGAAAGCCCTTGCGGGAAAAATCACGGCACAAAGCGACTGATCTCCACTATAAAAATAGAAATTACAAAGAGAGAGGACTTACCCGATTCGAACAACCTCGAATCTCAACCTTGCTACATCCTTTAGAAACCCTAAAATTCTTTTAGGAACCCTTGGAACTATTTTAAAAAGCCTTAGAATCCATCTCAATCCCGCATACACCCCTTTATATAAGTTTAGAAAGAAGCAGACTCGGAATAGGAAACAAAAATCGCAAAATCTGCGTTTCCGCAGAAAATCTGCGTAACATCTTCGATGTCATCGAAGGTCTATCAATGACAGCTTCGATATCATCAACGTTCCTTCGATGATATCGAAACAGGACCAAAACTGTCCAACAACCAGGGGTGAAAAATCCAACAATTATCGATGTCATTGAAGGTCTCTCAATGACAGCCTCAATATCATCGACGGTCTGTCGATATCATCGACAGACCAACAGACAAATTTAAGACATCTGTTGATATCATTTAAAACCCTGTCGATATCATCGACAGACCACCAGACAGATTTAAGACATCTGTCCATAACAGTTCCATGGGCCTAACCATGATGTATGTGTTCTATTCACATCGTCTATCCATGTTTAGAGATCAATTTATGGTATGATCCAAAGAATGAGTTAGATCCAAAGCTCAAGTAGACCCACCATAGACAACAGTGGAGATTGAACACCTTTTTCTTTTTTAAACACACGCACACACACCCCACACATGCACGCCGTGGGATTTCACCACCGGTGGGTACTCGAACCCTTGACCCAGTGTTGAAACTCTTGGGAATCTACCACTGGTGGGAGATTGAACACCTAATATTAAAAAACTTCTAAGAAGTTTTGATGAAGATGATATTTGTGTTTTCCCTTCCTTCGTGTCTGTGTTAACTCATGAGCAGGTTTTTTTTTTTTTTTTTTTTTTTTTTTTTTTTAAGTCATGAACAATTAAACATCATGATAGACCCTAAAAAGGTTTCAACGGTAAGCATCACTATCCCCACTGTTTTCTGTGGTGGAGTTCACCCGGGTTTTGGATCTACCTCATTCTCTGTCTCATGCCCTAAAAATCTCTCCAACTGGATGGACGGTATGGATACAATACATACGACATAGTGGGGCCCATAGAACAAAGGGGTGTGCTCGGGTGGACCTTCGCATGATGTTATGTGAAGTCCACCTCAACCGCTCAGCTCCATTCCTTATTCAAGTGTACCACATTATTAGAGAAAGTGTATAGAAAATGCATATCCTCTAAACTGTCTCTCATGGATGGAATGATTGGTGGGCCCATATCTAAATTTTGATATGCCATCTAATGGTTAGAGTTGATTTCATATAATCATCACTGTGGGCCTTCTAAAAATCAAGGGTTGTGTCTCTATCAATTATTTCATTTGATATGTACCACCTGAATTAAAGATCAACTTTATTGTTTGGACCTGAACTTAACATGAGATTACACATCTAATGGATGGAGTGGATTTCACATCCATATTATGATGGGCCCCTCAAAAATCAAGGGCTGGCTTCTTCTCCCCATTTAAAAAACAATCTATGATAATATATTTTTTTTAAAAGGAAATTTTATGGGACACCCATCCTTGATTTTTTTACAGGGCCCATCATGTGTCTATGTGAGATTCACTCCAACCATTAGATGTGTAATCCCATGTAACATTGGGGCAAAAAATTAAGCTGATCTATGATTTAGGTAGACAATACCAAATGTAACAGTTGGGAGAAAGATGTCCATGCTTGATTGTTAGAGGGTCTACCATGATGATTTTATGAAATCCACTCCAACCATTAGATGCCCACCAACATTTAAGTCCAGGGACAAAAAATCAAGCCCATTAGTGATTCAGTTGTGCCACACCAAGAGAAATAATTTGGAAGGTCAGCATTGCCCTGGGGTTCATCTAAAGCCGGGGGTGACTTACCTGGTAATATATGTAGTGGACTTCACATAAACTTCATGATGGCGCCTACCTGAGCCACCAATCCCTTTCTCACATCAACCTACCCACATAGGTAATTAAAAATCCAATACAAGGCACTAATGATAATTACTCATATTGATGAGGTTTCATGAATTTTCCACCAAAATATGTCAATATTTTTAAAATCTCACCAATATTTGTATGCAGAGCGTTATGAACTATATGCATGATTTTTATTTTTATTTTTTGAGAATTGAATTTAAAAATGATTTATGATAATTACACTGGGAATATATGGTCATGTGTGTTGAACTAATGATAATTACAAAGAGTTCGAGTTGTGTGGGGTCCAACATGATGTATGAGTGCCATCCTGTTGGTGTTTTTTAGAATAAAAATAAATTTTAAAAATAAAAATTATTTGTAGAAAGTAAATAAATATATTAATTATTTAAACTTTTCATAAATAGTGTGTATAGCCAGTCGGTAAGAGAAGGGGTTTTTGCTTATGCAACCAGGGTTCGAATCTCCTCGAGGACGGCACGCGCGCGCGGCGTGGGCTGTAGG
Source organism: Magnolia officinalis (assembly GCA_021015155.1). Lineage (NCBI taxonomy): Eukaryota > Viridiplantae > Streptophyta > Magnoliopsida > Magnoliales > Magnoliaceae > Magnolia > Magnolia officinalis. The sequence goes on along the minus strand of JAJHSJ010000001.1, from coordinate 26,216,042 downwards.
GCTGCTTGGGCGCTTTTTGGCGCTTTATTAGGCGCACTTAGCACTTAGCGTCGTCGCAAGGAGCTAAGAAAGCCTTAGTCTTTTTGGCACTCGGTTCAAATTTTTTGGGCCATGATACCCTGATGTTTTATTAATTTTATTTTTATTGAGAGTAATTATGACATGATTGTACATGTGGCACATATGCCACGTGTCGCTTATGTGGATACAGTTTTTTCTGTTGGATAACTGTTTCTGTCTGAATGGGTACAGAAATAACTGCCATAGGACAAGAGTCATGTCCTTTCATGAAAAGGCAATTATTTGCTGTGAATGGGTATGGATTTCTTGAAGAGGCTCTTTAACACCTCTTCAGGAAGAAATCCATAACCTTTCAAATGATATAAATCCTGGACAATATAATCCAGAAGTATTAACTCAAAATCCTTACGATTATATCATCTTCTGTGCAATTACTCTCGATTTAATCTCTTGCTGAATTTTTTCTGAACGTCTTAAGGCATATCGGTGTTAAAACTAGAGATCTGTTCAACACTTAAATGTGCAAATTTTCGTGTTGAAAATCGGATTGAGAGTTCATTGTATCCTGAAGACAATTTGCAGATTTCCTTCGTTTGCACTTGCTGGAAATTCCAGAAAAAGGGCACAAATCTGTCTTGAGAAATCGACTATTCAAGTCGAGCCTTGAACCTGATAGATCTGATCGATTTCTTCTATCCTTCGTTGTGAATTGTTTTACTAACATTCAAGACAGTTTTTTATCTTTTCACAATGGAGGCAATTCATTCCATTCAAGTCATGAACCAAGACTTTGTACGACTGGATCGTTTCGACGGTCAATTCTTCTCAAGATGGCAGCAGAAGATGCTTTTCTTTCTGACAACTCTGAAGTTATCTTACATCCTAGATGATGATCTGCCTTCTCTGACCGAGCCAAAAGACAATGACTCAGAACAAGTGAAGGCAGAACGGAAGAAAAGGAAGGAGGACGATTTTCTATGCAAAGGTCATATCTTAAACGCCCTCTCTAATTCCATCTACAACTCATACCGTAAAATATCCTCTGCTAAAGATCTGTGGACAAAATTGGATCAAAAATATAAAACTGAAGAGATAAGTACTCAGAAATTTCTAATCGACAATTATGTCCACTTCAAGTTTAAAAATGATCAGCCAATTCTTTCCCAAGTAACCGAACTACAGAACTTGGTTGATGAATTGAAGATTGGTGGGGTAGATCTTCCTGAAGAATTTCTAGTCGGTGTTGTAATTGCAAAATTACCCTCATCATGGTTTGATTATAAAAAGAAATTGAAACATGATGAAAGGAAGTACACTCTTGAAACGCTTCAACGACATCTTCGTATAGAAGAAGAGTCCAGAAACCGAGACAAGAAAGAAAGTGCTTCGGAAAATCATTCCAAAGCAAATATTGTAGAAGATGACAAGCCAAAAATCCAGAACTCCAAATCTATTCCCCCAAAGAAAGATACGGAGTTTAAGAAAAAAGGAAAGAAAAAGGGCAAGTGTCACTTCTGCAATAAGCCAGGACACTACATAAAGGAATGTCGACACAGGAAGAAGCAACTGAAAGCTCAGGCTAACATGACAGAAGACCAACTTGTAGCAATGGTTACTGAAGCTAACACAGTAATATCCGATGGTGGATGGTGGCTAGATACTGGTGCAACCATTCACATATCGAAGGACCGAAACATCTTCAAGACCTATGAAGGTATTGCAACTGGACAAGAAGTGAAGATGTGTAATAACGTTCGTGCGAACGTTGTTGGAAAAGGAATAGTCGAGCTTCAGTTTACATCAGGCAAAAGACTGACACTAACAAATGTCTTGCATGTACCTGACATGTCTAAAAATCTAGTGTCAGGCGATCTTCTCAATAAGAGAGGATTCAAAATAGTGATTGAGTCTGATAAGTTGGTTATCACCAAAAATGGTATGTTTGTAGGCAAAGGATATTCATGTAATGGTATGATTAAACTAAATATTAATAATAATAATGATGTTTCCGTTTATATAGTGGATTCTGTATCTTTATGGCATGCTAGACTAGGTCATGTTAATTATCATTCAATGAAAAGAATGATGATCTTAGGCCTTATACCAAATCACGAAATTCAACAAGAAGGGAAATGTGATGTGTGTGCCCATTCTAAAATAACCAGAAAACCATTTGGGACTGGCACGAGAAAATCACAACCCTTGGAATTAATTCATTCCGATATCTGTGATTTAAATAATACCTTAACTCGTGGAGGAAAAAGGTATTTTATCACATTTATCGATGACTTCACTAGATTTTCCTATGTATACTTGATAAAATCTAAAGATGAAGCCTTTGAAAAGTTCAAACTTTATAAGGCCGAAGTGGAAAATCAGTTGAACGTAAAATTAAAGCACTCAGAAGTGATAGAGGGGGTGAGTACTCTTCTAATGAATTCAACGACTTCTGTGAATCATATGGTATAATCCATGAATTTACGGCACCTTACACACCTCAGCAAAATGGCCTAGCGGAACGCAAAAATAGGACATTAGTTGAGATGATCAACTGTATGATATTAAATTCTGGATTACCACTGAATTTGGGGGGAAGCATTATTAACTGCAAACCGTATTCTGAATGCTATCCCACACAAAAAATTGGATATCTCCCCATATGAATTATGGAAAAAGAAAAAACCTTATCTTCATTACTTCAAAGTGTGGGGAAGTATAGCAGAAGTCAGGATTATTGATTCTAAGAGAGTAAAGTTAGGACCTAGAGGAATCAAGTGTGCTTTTGTGGGTTATGGGATTAATAGTCCTGTATATAGATTCCTGGTTCTAGAACAAACTTCTTTTGCTGACAAAAACATGATTATAGAGTCTAGGGATGCTATATTTTTTGAAAATACAGTATACAAAGACTATATGAATCATCATACAAATAGGCAAGTTGATGAAAATATAATAGAACCAATGAACGAAGAGCCTAACAACTTTCATGATAAATCTAACACTCATCCAGAAGGAAATGAACCAAGGAGATCGAAAAGGGCAAGAAAAGAAACATCTTTTGGCCCAGATTTCTATATGTTCCTTGTAGAAGGGGATATAAATGGAATAAAAAAGGAGATTACTCTACCACTAAGTATTGAAAGTGATCCATCAACACTTAGTGAAGCTCTCTCATCTCCTGATGCACAGTTTTGGAGGGAAGCCATAAACGATGAAATGGATTCCATAGTATCAAATAACACTTGGTGTTTGGCCGATCTTCCACCAGGTTCTAAGCCTATTGGATGTAAGTGAATTTTTAAAAGAAAGTTCAATCCTGATGGAACTATAAATAAGTTTAAAGCTCGATTGGTAGCCAAAGGATTTAGACAAAAGGAAGGAATCGATTTTTTCGATACATATGCTCCTGTTGCTCGAATATCTACCATCAGGACTTTAATTGCTCTTGCAGCAATTCACCACCTAGTAATCCATCAAATGGATGTTAAAACGGCATTCTTAAATGGTGATCTAGATGAGGAAGTCTATATGGAACAACCTGAAGGGTTTGTTCAACCCGGGCAAGAGAAGAAAGTGTGTAAACTGGTCAAATCTCTCTATGGGCTCAAGCAAGCTCCTAAACAATGGCATGAGAAGTTTGATCAAGTAGTACAATCTAATGGTTTTAGAGTAAACCAAGCAGATAAGTGCATATATATTAAAGGTCAAATCATTATCTGCCTATACGTAGATGATATGCTAATATTTGGACCAAATGAGGACAGTGTGAAAGAAACTAAAAAGTTTCTAAGTACCAACTTCGACATGAAGGATATGGGCAAAGCCGATGTAATATTAGGTATTAAGATTTATAATCTTAATGATGGAATGGCCTTAACACAATCTCATTACCTAGAGAAAGTGTTAAAGAAGTTTAATCATTATGATAGTAAACCGGTTTCAACTCCATTTGATCCAAGTATTAAATTGGTTAAAAATACTGGTAGATGTAAAGCACAACAAGAATATGCGAGTGTTATTGGGAGTTTAATGTATGCAATGAATTGCACTAGACCCGATATAGCATTCACAGTAGGAATGCTAAGCAGGTATACCAGTAATCCAGGACAAGTACACTGGAATGCGATTTCCAGAGTTTTAAAGTATCTAAGAGGAACCATAGACTATGGACTGCATTATAAATCATATCCCGCTGTACTTGAAGGGTACAGCGATGCAAGCTGGAATGCAGATAGCATAGAATCTAAATCTACAAGTGGCTGGATATTCACTCTTGGAGGAGGAGCAATATCATGGGCATCTAAGAAACAAACGTGCATATCTCACTCTACAATGGAAAGTGAGTTTATTGCACTTGGTGCTGCTTGTAAAGAAGGTGAATGGCTAAGATACTTATTGTTGGAAATCCCGTATTGGCCAAAACCTACTCCTGCCATATCTATCTTTTGTGATAGTCAGGCTACTCTTTGTCGTGCTATGAGTAAGACTTATAATGGTAAGTCTAGAAATGTAGGTCTAAGGCATAACTTTGTTAAAGGATTGCTAAGAGATGGAGTAATCACAGTGGAATATGTTAAATCCATCCTGAACTTAGCAGATCCCTTGACAAAAGGTTTATCAAGAGATCAAATAAGAAGAACCACTAAAGGAATGAGACTAAGATCCATAAAGATGTAACTTTCACTCTTGATGGCAACCCTACCTATGTTTTGAAATATAGGCTAGGTTCAAAGGGACAAACAAGTCAAGTATGTGACTGAAATATACACTAGAAAAAGAAAATGAGTCTCATTCCTAAAAAGTCTAGTGTTTGGTTTCTGCATTTCATAAGAGGCTGAGTACTAACTCTTAATAGATCTATAAGCAGATTTTGTTGAGATGAAGCAGAATCATCTTTGATAGATCTACCTATATGAGTAGAGAAGTGAGGCCGCTTTTGAAGAGATTGGGATCGTCTCTACAATACTCATGAAATAAGGATACGCACAAGGCCAGAAATGTGCGAACTTAAAGATCTCCAGTTATATATGAATAGATGTGTGTTATGTGTCCGGTGAGTCATATAAGGTCCTTAGTTCAAGACTAATGGGTCACTAAGTACCTGACATAACTTTGATACGTATACACTAAAGTAAAGGTTCAAATCCAAAAGATACCTTTACTTATGCACCTATTTATACTGATATGCCATTCGTTCCGAATCTGATTTTATTTTTGAAATTGTGGGGGATTGTTGGTGTTTTTTAGAATAAAAATAAATTTTAAAAATAAAAATTATTTGTAGAAAGTAAATAAATATATTAATTATTTAAACTTTCCATAAATAGTGTTTATAGCCAGTCGGTAAGAGAAGGGGTTTTTGCTTATGCAACCAGGGTTCGAATCTCCTCGAGGACGGTGCGAAGCACCGTCCGCCCACGCGCACGCGGCGTGGGCTGTAGGGCTGCTTGGGCGCTTTTTGGCGCTTTATTAGGCGCACTTAGAGCTAAGAAAGCCTTAGTCTTTTTGGCACTCGGTTCAAATTTTTTGGGCCATGATACCCTGATGTTTTATTAATTTTGTTTTTATTGAGAGTAATTATGACATGATTGTACATGTGACACATATGCCACGTGTCGCTTATGTGGATACAGTTTTTTCTGTTGGATAACTGTTTCTGTCTGAATGGGTACAGAAATAACTACCATAGGACAAGAGTCATGTCCTTTCATGAAAAGGCAATTATTTGCTGTGAATGGGTATGGATTTCTTGAAGAGGCTCTTTAACACCTCTTCAGGAAGAAATCCATAACCTTTCAAATGATATAAATCCTGGACAATATAATCCAGAAGTATTAACTCAAAATCCTTACGATTATATCATCTTCTGTGCAATTACTCTCGATTTAATCTCTTGCTGAATTTTTTCTGAACGTCTTAAGGCATATCGGTGTTAAAACTAGAGATCTGTTCAACACTTAAATGTGCAAATTTTCGTGTTGAAAATCGGATTGAGAGTTCATTGTATCCTGAAGACAATTTGCAGATTTCCTTCGTTTGCACTTGCTGGAAATTCCAGAAAAAGGGCACCAAATCTGTCTTGAGAAATCGACTATTCAAGTCGAGCCTTGAACCTGATAGATCTGATCGATTTCTTCTATCCTTCGTTGTGAATTGTTTTTACTAACACATCCAACCCATCCTTAGATGAGCCCCAACATGTTAGGTCTAAATACCAGATTTCAGCCTGATATGCTACTCAGGTGGGCCACAGCAAAGGGATCAATGGGGGACATTGCGGAGGGTTTCACCCACCATTGCAACTTCCAGAGGGAATGTGAGGTCCACCAATTTCTTTACATGCCCATTCAATCCATCAACTGGTGACCTGATCCAGCCCAGCCCAGTGGAGCCCTAGCCCAGCATATTGCCACCCCTACCGAGTATTAATGCATATCCGATATCCTGACTTTTGGACACTATGGTTGCACATGTTATCAAGGTGGGCCTCGACACACGTGTCTGTATCCATGTTACAAGGATTAAATCAAATGGGAGTGATTCTCACATTCTATTTTGACCCTACATCTTAATCAAAGGTCAGATGCAATAATCTCATTCCCAAAAGACACCAATGTAGATTTCATGACTTTACAGGCAAGTCTATTTTCAATTAGTAATGGTGCTAAGGGATGTAATTTGTTATCAAATATCATGTGAGAGAGGTAATGGAAGCCATGCATGTAGATTCCAATCCAAGAAAACAGCTTCCCAAACTATGAACATAGTGCGTTTCTCATTTTTGACCAAAATCAAAGTCATTCACGTGGCTAGATTTTGTATTCTATAATGGGTGGGGTCTACATGTACTTTAATATATCCACCTGGCTTTGGATCATGTAAGTATCATGAGCTCAACGCTGCGCGTTTGCGCAAGGTTTAGGCCGTTCATCAGGTGGGACTCAATTTGCATGTGCCGTGGCCTCATCATCAGGTGGAATATTACGTGTATAATTAATGTTGGTCACATCTTTTTAACTATCTGTTTTTCATTCATGTGTGTCCAACTTGATGGATGGACCAACTTGATAATTGGGTCAATAAATGTACATTATGGGGTCCACTCTATGAGCGGCTGGGATCTCAAACACACATAAAGTACCGTTGCAACTATACTCCGAATAAAAGAAGAGAGAATTTCCTTAGGTTATATATGGGAAATAGTACTGTAAGGTCGACCTCGTGGGAACTTCCCATGAGGTCGACTGTTTGGGCCCCCACTGTGATGTGTGTTGAGCATCAAAACCGTGCATTAGATAGTTCCTCTTTAGGTTATGGTATATCCCAAAAATCAACCATATATGGAACTCAGGTGGGCCATCCCATCTAAAACCATGTGAAGACATGCCTAAAACATATAAAAGTACTTGGTGGGGCCCACCTTAGTTTTGAATTAGGTTAAAATTTGGTCTGACCCCTCATTCAAGTGGGACACACATAATGGATGGGCTGGATTTGTGAACCACATCTCAATGGGCCCGATAAATAATTATGAATATTTTAATGGGACCCCTCTCAACTTTTGTATGCGGTGTGGCACCAATATACAAAACCTCCCTAGGTGCTCATAGGAAAGGTCCTAATAGCACCCAGACCTGCTTTATCTAAGAAGATCAGACCCCGAACTTGCATAGGGAATAGGAAGGTCCTTCAGCTGTTTGGTAAAGAAGGACCGGCGTTCCCCTTTCGGACCATCCCGTAGGCCGACCGTTGCCTTCTCTATGAATAAGCCTAAAAGAGGACCCTATTTATTTCAACTTTTCAATCCTGGACACCCGCGGTCTCCACTTCTAAGAAGTGGACGACATCCCAGAAAGGAGACCAAAGACAACCTTTGAGTCAAATTCTACCTCAATCTTAACCAGACCATTTTCCAGGCACAAGATAAGCCCATCATAAACTGCTCGGAGTTCAGCTCTATTGTTAGAGCCCATCACCTACCCAGTTGAGAAAGCAAAAAGGAAATTACCTTGGTCCCCTCTGCAAATACTGCCTCCTCCTGATATGCCCAGGTTGCCTTTAGCCGAGCCATCAATATTCAGCTTCACCCAACCCTTATCCCGTTTCGACCATTTAACAATGTCAGCCCGAATTCTCCAAAGCCTCAACTTTTTTTTTTTTTTTTTTTTCAAAAAACGTTTTCCATATCATTAATCCAATTTCCTCTATACATTCGGGCACCCCTTTACATAAAATAGAGGACCTATCGTTAAAGCAGAAAACTGCACAAAGAAAGCAAAATCATCGTAGCGTCTTAATCGAACCTAAGCCAACCTTATCGAGAAAAATAGAACCTCTGACCTGGATTGGAAGCTCGGAATGATTATCGAAGGAAGAAGACACTTGGGCTCCGCTACCTTGCCGGGCCATCAAATCTGCCGGAGAATTCCCTTCCCTCAGAATATGAGTGAACACAATTTCCCCCCGCATTCTCAGCTGGTTGATTCTAAACATCCATGCTGTCCATTTCCATTCCAGCGTAGCCACTCCATTGATCATATCTATAACTTGTCTGGAGTCCGATTCGATTATGATTCGTGACAAGCCCCTCTGGAGGCCACGGGATAAACCCAACACCAACATGTACTAAAGAAAAATTCACATAAAAATGCAGACAAACCCAACACCAACATGAGGCAAGAGTTATGAGCTTTTCTGGGCCCACATGCATGTATAGGTCACCATTATGTTTCTTTGAAAAAGGGAAGAAAATGGGACTTGATGATCCCAAATAAAGTCTCTCAATACTCCTCATTTCTGCAAAATGGGAGTTTGTCATGCCCTCACACTTATCAGCCATAGATATCGAGTCAGGTTCCACAGCTTGCTTGAGCAGAGCAACCTTTCAAGAGCATGCACAGTTGATAAGGTGATTCCAAGATGGATTAAACGCTCCAATCCTCCCAAATCACTCATATTTAATCCCTCGCTCCCTTCTTCCCACTTTGAATATTATAATATAGGTTCATTACTCTTAACTCAAAAGGCCTGAGGAATTGTGTGCAAGCTAGTTGTATACGCCAAGTCCAAGTGCTTCAGCTGTCACCAGATCTCCTATCTCTTCAGGCAATGATCAGATCCCTGTACATGATAGATTGAGATCTCGTAGCTCTGCCAAGTTACTGATCCCTGCAGGAAGCTCTTTTAAAAGGTTACAAACAAATCGCTTCTAAGATACGACGAGCCTGGGGTGGATCTGCGTTCAACAAAAATGAGGACCCACCAATGGAACTCTTGGACATGATGTCTGGCAGAAAATAAAAGGAAAAATCCCATAAAAAATGAGGAGAAGAAATATGAGTTAGGCCACTGCACTAGTCTGTTCTTTAGCTAACTGATCAGATGAACCGTTCTAGACCACACCGCTGGTATGTTCTTCAGACAATGGTTCAAATAAACTTTGCTATCTTGCTGAAATTTCTGGTTGCAGGAGAGGACTTGGTTCGTATGAATCTGCTGGAGTGTGTTGGTGATTGATTGTAAACTCATTCAGGCCTTATTTATATAGGCTATAGTGGCTGGCAGTTTTTCTCCAGGGAATTTAATCCATATGACCGTTTTCTAGCTGTTGTGAGAAACTAACCGTTATTGGCAATTTCTGACTTATTGTGCATGTAGTATAATGGCTACTGCATGCAACTATTTCCAGCCTCTATAGAAGCTAGGGAGACCTCATTCAGTCCTCTAGTCTTCCAACCATCTGTCTTAGTTCTCTGTTGCACCACGACTCGCACTCGTCGCGCGCCGGTACGCGTAAGGTCGCGAAGGAAGTGCGCCACTAGCTCCTCTACAGCCACACTGCATCACATGCACTCGCACCGAGACCAAGCCCGTTCTCGAGCGTGCGCGCATGCGGGTATAGTAACTTTGGATGTGTTTTGTTTTTAGGCTCATGCTCTAAAATGATATGGACAAATGGATTAACATTGTGGTTCTAATACATAAATCATAACAAGGCTACATGAGTTCCACACATTAAAAGTTGTGTTGTATAGTATGCAACCCACTAGGGGGAGAGAAAATTTCTGTGTGTTTTGTGAGGTGGTGTGATTGGGATTGGAAGGATGGTGTTTACCATTAGAGATATTCTCTGGGCCTCCTTCCTGTTAAGAAATTTATACAGAAATAATGTTTTTCTGTAAAATATAAAATACCAAAAAATAATCTGGAATTAGGATAGGCTGAAGCATGTATGAGTACACTGTCCTTAAAGCATTATTTGCCCCTACTCAAGTAGATTGAGTATGTTGAAAAGGTTACAAACAAATCGCTTCTAGGATACAACAAGCCTGGTGTGGATCTGCATTCAACAAAAATGAGGACCCACCAATGGAACTCTTGGACATGATGTCTGGCAGAAAATAAAAGGAAAAATCCCATAAAAATGAGGAGAAGAAATATGAGTTAGGCCACTGCACTAGTCTGTTCTTCAGTTAACTGTTCAGATGAACCGTTCTAGACCACACCACTGGTCTGTTCTTCAGACAATGGTTCAAATAAACTTTGCTATCTTGCTGAAATTTCTGGTTGCAGGAGAGGACTTGGTTCGTAAATCTGCTAGAGTGTGTTTGTGATTGATTGTAAACTCATTCAGGCCTTGTTTATATAGGCTATAGTGGCTGGCAGTTTTGGTCCAGGGAATTTAATCCATATGACCGTTTTCTAGCTGTTGTGAGAAACTAGCCGTTATTGGCAATTTCTGACTTATTGTGCATGTAGTATAATGGCTACTGCATGCAACTATTTCCAGCCTCTATAGAAGCTAGGAAGACCTCATTCAGTCCTCTAGACTTCCAGCCATCTGTCTTAGTTCTCTGTTGCACCACGACTCACACTCGTCGCGCGCCGGTACGCGTAAGGTCGCGAAGGAAGTGCGCCACTAGCTCCTCTACAGCCACACTGCATCACATGCACTCGCACCGAGACCAAGCCCGTTCTCGAGCGTGCGCGCATGCGGGTATAGTAACTTTGGATGTGTTTTGTTTTTAGGCTCATGCTCTAAAATGATATGGACAAATGGATTAACATTGTGGTTCTAATACATAAATCATAACAAGGCTACATGAGTTCCACACATTAAAAGTTGTGTTGTATAGTATGCAACCCATTAGGGGGAGAGAAAATTTCTGCGTGTTTTGTGAGGTGGTGTGATTGGGATTGGAAGGATGGTGTTTACCAATGGTAGGGCCACAGAAGTTCGAATTCACTTCGCCTTCAACACAGATGCGGATAGTCTATGTTGAAGGCACGGGAAAATTCATTACCATCCGTTCTCATTAGATAGATTACGTGCTACAGAATATGACTAGAATATGACTTTTAATGTATGTAACTTCTCTACACCCCCACAATATGATTTATGTTTTAGATCCAGTGTCCATCAATTTTTATAGATCATTCTAAGAGCATGAGCCAAAAAAAATTGAGGAACATCCAAATCTCAAGTGGACCTCACCACATAAAGTAGCAGGGAACTACAGTTGAAACCATCCTAGAGTCCACAGAGGTTTATCTGCCGTGTTACTGAAAACACAAATATTAGCTTGATCGGAGGCCTTGAAATTTTCAGTATTATATGTCCAATTCCCAGTGTTTCTGTAGTGTGGCCTGGCCCACTTGAGCCTTGGATCTGCCTCGTTTTTTGTCCTATTTCATAAAATGGTATGGAAAAAAATAAATTGAATGGACCTTGTAGATCTAATATATAATTCATGATGGGCCAAGGAAGTACACTTCTGGTTTTCTTCCCTCCACATGGAATGTGATGCACCACGGGAGTGGATTGGGTGAGACCTGGGCCCACGAAAGACACCGTGCAGCCCTTATCATGGTACCAACCTTGACTTGTATATAATGTATCCATCCCATCGATTCATTTTTCCATATCATTTTAGGGCATTATCCAAAAAATGAAGGAGATCTAATTATCAGATGGACCATAACATGCTACAACATAAAAGGCCTTTAGCCTCAGTTCAAAACTGTGGTTTAAAAGGTTAAAAACCAAGGCTAAAGCTTTTAGCCTTGATTTTGCCTCAATTACCCAAACTGAGGCTACAACCCCTGTGGCTAAAGCCTTTAGCCACAGTTTTAGAAAACAAGGCTAAAAAGGTTTTATAGCCTTGGTTCTTCAATTAAAGCTAAACGAGCTTTTCTAGCTTTGGTTGTCTGAAAATGAGGCTAAATCCAAATTTTAACCTCAATTGCCTTCAACCGAAGTTAAATATATTTTTAATCTTGGTTCTCAATAACTGAGGCTAAAGCCTTTAGCCACAATGGTTGCGGCCTCGGTTTGGATAACCGAAGCAAAACTGAGGCTAAATTTTAGATTTAACTTCATATACAAACTGTGGTTGAAAATGTTTAATTTTATTTTTAAATATTTGTTTAAAAACAATGAAAAAAATACAATACCAACAAAGCACTTAACTGTCTATTTAAAATTTTCAAAATACAACATGCACAAATAACACTAAGCATAAAAACACAATACCAACAAATAGTTAACCATCTATTTAAACTAACAAAATAGACACAAATAACACCTAAGCAAAGTTCTGCTTCCGGTTGCTTTCCACGCAAGTTTGAGAGCAGATAACTGCTCTATAGACATTTTCCACACTGCAATCTTTGCTAACATTTCCCTCTGCTCATTCATCGTCAGTCTTTCTAGTTACAACCAAACGTTCCTCACCGTCGCACCCATCTGCTTCAATCTATTTTCTTGTTGCATGCTCAATGTTGTGTTCGACTGCAACCTAAAACAAAAAAGGAAATAATTGAGAAATGAGATCCATCGTAGTTATGCAGTTGGAAAGAAGTCAGAGATAAAACATCTTGTATAGCTAAAGATTTACCTAAAATTCTTCATTGTGAAAGTAACTGATTGGAAACGAAAAATAAACAATCAACACAGATATAATTTTGCAAATGACTGCACCATCCATCATTGAAAAAGGTCAAGTTTAAATGCTCGAATACTACAGGTACCTGATGAGGGATTCTAATTTACCCTCAGCATATAAATGTTTCAGCTGCAAATGAATTATGTTTTCTTAATAAAACCATCACGTAAGGATCCTTATCAAACATTGAAGGAGCTTATGATTTAAGAAACAAATTGACCAAGAGATGAGAAGGATAATCTGTCTCTGCTATCTATTTCTAAGTTGGTAACAACAGATTTCTCTAAAGCTCCTCTATGAAAAAGAAACGAGAATATCTAGAATTTTATACTACTAAAACCGCATCTTTCCTGAAAAGTTGTACACATAGCTGTAACCTCATAGATTGTGGGTATGGTTTAAACAAACCCAGTTTAAAGATGCATGTTCCACAGATAGAACCAGATACCGTATGTTTCTACCCAAATTATGATACAGTTGCATATCTGCAGAGATAGCTCTCAAAATTGCCAAAAAAAAAACCGATTCAATTTACAAGTTGTTCTATGCTGCTCAGCTGGCACTATTTACAGTAAATTATATATAACAAACAACTTTAAGATTTTAAAATCCTTTGAGATCTGTAGATCTGCATTAGATGCCAAAACCAAAAATAAAAATAAATTACAAGTATTATGTGTTGGTAGTTGCAGAGCAAAGGTGGGATTGCATTGAGATAAATCCAACAAAGATAATATGGTATTGGATATGGGAAGTAGCTTTAATTGCCATCTAATCATAACTTGCTTTTGGGTGCTTGTCACTTACCACATCAACCTACATATCAGAAAGCATGGACGTCAATTGCTCGGCAACAAAGTCCTCTGAAACATGAACTCCCTGGTTGTAACAAAATAACTCCATTAGAAAAACCTTATTTCAAGATGAGGCATGAGCAAAAATTGAATAGCACTAAAGAAATTGAATAAAGATAAAGAACAACTGATAACATCTGATAAAAGAAAATACTTAGAAGAATGATTGCATACTGATGCAGAAAATTTTCTAAATTATATCAACAAAATAACACATAAACCTTGACTTCAAAGAAAGAAGAAAAAAAATACATAGAAATGCAGAACCAGCTTCATGAATTGGAGGAACCGAAAGGCCAAAAGAAATGGACTTTGACATCATGTGGGGTGATGCCTAACCTTAACTTGGGTGAGCAGTTCGTCAGGTAGAGGACCACCTGAGTAGCAAATGAAATCAAGAAACACATCAACAGCTCCAGGCTCTAGTCCTGTCAGTAGTATCTTCTAAACGAGCTCATCTGTTGCCTTGGAAGTGTCATAGTAACACTGGAAGCCACCCATCAAAACATTCATGACAGCCACAAAGGAAAAGTTTTAGTAAATTTGAGCAGCATATTCATATCCGAACTTGGCAGCACAACTTTTATATAAAAGCCAACCCCAAATTGCTGAGAGGGGCTTAGATGATGATGAAACAACAACAACTACTAGTAGTAAAGGTTCATTAGGATGCACAAGTAGATTAAATTGCAAACATTCTAGTCAATCAAGAAGAAATGAGGGAAAAAAAAAAAATGGTTTCCTAACATCCCTATTTTATAGCCCTCAAATTTAAGTTACATTCCTTGCAACTCCAACTTGGAAGAGTAATGCAATGGTAATTGGAACTGAGATCCGCAATATAAATGCTCAGGTAAGTAAACCTCAGCCATTTGCATTTTAATGGAGCAATTAAAGTGGTTGAATTGGACAGTGTGGCCAAATGCACCCTTAAAACTCAATTGAGCAATTGAAGAACTCAATCAATTACTTGATAAATTAGAGAAAAAAATGCAAGATATTTAAACTTGAAAAACTCAATCCAATGCTGAGATATGGGTTGGTTCAGACTCAACCCTTAATCGGGTCTGATTCAGTTTCTAATTCTTTTTTTTTTTTCCGAAGTAACGATTTTATTAAAAAAGAAAAAAGGAAACAAAAAGGATCTGCTGAGAAGGCAGATCCAGAATTACACGCCTAAAAACAGCAAATTACAGCCCTTAAGAGAAGGGGCATTAGCGACCCATTCGATGAGGAGAGTTTTGGCCTGAGTTCTCACAGCTTGCACCGAAGAGTGAATGTTGTTAAAACATCAGTCGTTCCTTTCCGTCCAAACAGCCCACCAGATTGCTAGGATTGCCATTCTCCAAATACGCAATTCGGGTTTCCCGAAAGAAAACCCGTGCCAGTACAGTAGAAGGGAAGAGGCGGTCTCAGGAATACACCCATAGGCATTGAAACGTTGGAAAAAATCCCACATGATAGGAGTTATGAGAGCACAGTGCACCAACAAGTGATCAGCCGACTCCTCAGCATTCATACAGCAAAGACAGATGTTAGGGAGTTGCATGCCTCTCTTCTGCAGATTGTCGACTGTTAGGATTCGCTTCCTAGCCGCCAACCAACTGAAACAGACGAACTTGGGAGGAGCGTGGTATTTCCAAATAAAAGGGTGCGACAAGGGTGCGGGGGAAGTGGGGGGTAGGGGTGCGCATCGAACCGTTGGAACCGTGTAACCGGACCGGAACCGTTGGATCGGTCCGGTTTGGTCCGGTTCTAGGGTGCTAACGGTCCGGTTCCGGTTCCAAAATTCCCAGAACCGTTGATTACGGATCGGTTCCGGTTTAGGGCCTTAAAGAACCGAACCGAACCGTAGATCCGAACCCCAAAAAAGAAAAAGAAATACAAAAAAACAGAAGAAACCGAAGAAGATCTGACAGAGAAACGAGAAATCAACTGCTCTCACTTGAGAGAAAAGAAGAGAGAAACTTTTCTTCTCGTTCTTGTAAGTATTGAAGATATGAAATCTCTCAATACAAATGCATGAATCTCTCTCTCTCTCTCACCTTTGCTTTATGACAAGAAAAAAACTAGAAACGGAAGCTAGAAATAGAAGAGGTTGGGAGAGAAGAAGAGGGATTGAAGATAAAGACTCATCCAATCAAAGAGATTCTACAACAGGTGTTTAAATGCGCCGATATTACAATAAATCTCGGCCGAAAAAGCACTCAAATGCTCAGTGCCGGTACGGTTCGTAACGGAAAACGAAAAATCCGCACCGCCCGGTTTCCGTTTGCTGAAATGCTGCAAACAAAAGAAAGAAGAACGAGAGAGAGAGAGAGAGAGAGAGAGAGAGAGAGAGAGGAGAGAGAGAGAAGAAGAGAAACAAAGTAGCTGCTCTGTTCTCTGCTGCTATTTTGAGAACTGTGTAGAAAAGCACGTGAAATCCAAGATCATTCGACCCCAGCCATCAAATTTTTGGCCTTCATCCTTTATATGTGGATGGTGGTTGTGTTTATTTTCTTACCTACTTAAAAAACCCAGAACCGTGGAACCGATCCGGAACCGATCCGGAACCGAACCAGTTTTCACGGTCCGGTTCTGGTTCGGTTCTAGGGTGCTAACGGTCCGGTTCCGGTTCCAAAAATCATAGAACCGTAGGGAACGGTTCGGTTCCGGTTTCACCCCAAAACCGGACCAAACCAAACCATGTGCACCCCTAGTGGGGGGAGAGAGAAGAGAATAAAGCGATTTGACTGAGAATAGGCCGGATTTGTCTCCCTTCCACAATAGTTCATCAGGTTCGTCCCTGATTGAAGGCACCAAGGAGAGGCAATTGAGGAGAGTTGCGTACTCCTCCAACTCCCAATCGTGTAGATTCCTGGTGCAATTGATTTCCCAAACTAAGCCTGATCCGGTTTGAGAGAAAAAGCAGCGAATCGAGCTATCTTTAAGGACAGAGATTTGGAATATGTTGTGGAATCTGCTTTGGAGGGTCGTTTCACCGAGCCAATGATCCTCCCAAAATCTTATATCAGCCCCATTCCCGATCTGATAACGATATTCTAAACGACTGGCTTTTTTGCACGCAGAATTCCTTTCCACGGATAGGAAGCTTTGTACCGCGAAGAATCTTTGGTCCACCAGCCCCCAAGAGACAAGCCATATTTTCCTTTGACCACCAAGTTCCAAAGAGCATCTTCTCAATTCCCAGTCTCCAAGTCCATTTGCCAAGGAGGGCGCGATTCATCACCTTTAAGTTTCTAATGCTAGCTCCACCATCTTTAAAATGGGAGCAAACTTCTTTCCAGTCCAACAGGTGGATTTTTTTCTGATTATCCTTACCACTCCAAAGGAAATCGCGTCGCAGGTTGTCGATTTTGTCTAAGACTTGGGGAGGACATGAAAACAAAGACATGTAGTAGATAGGGATGTTGGACAGAGCTGCCTTGATGAGAGTGAGTCTTCCCCCGGATATCAACACTTCCAAGTGGCGAGCATTTTATTGAATTTCTCTGCTACTTTATCCCCCATAGGCTTCGGAGGGGGGCCTAATGCCAACGGCAGACCCACGAACAAAGTCGGAAAAGAAGCAAGGGAGCAGCACAAGATGTTAGCATAAGAAGATAAATCAGCATCGGTGCAATTAACGCCGAATACTCTGGATTTAGCCATATTAATTCTTAAACCTGAAACGGCTTCGAAGCAGCGTAAGGTTGTGTGGAGATTTTGCACTAATTCTGACTCTGCTTCCACCATGATTAGGATATCATCAGTGAATTGTATGTGTGAGATCGTTGGATGAACACCTGGGATCGAAACTCCTTTGAAGAGACCGGAGCTCTCACCTTTAATGAGCATCTGAGATAGGCTTCTCCGATCATGAGGAAGAGAAGAGGAGAAAGGGGGTCGCCTTGGCGAAGCCCTCTTGTGCTTGGGAAGAATCCTTTGGGCGTGCCATTAAGGAGGATTGAGAAATGTGCCGATTCGAGGCAGGCCTGCATCCACCGTTTCCATTTGACGTCGAAGCCCATCCGATCAAACATATAGGATAAGAATCCCCAATCAGAGTGGTCATAAGCCTTTTCAATATCCAGTTTGAGGAATATATATTTATTCCCCGACCTGTGACAAGAGTGGAGAACTTCATTGGCAATCAAGGCCCCGTCGATGATTTGTCTGCCCTTGATAAAAGCATTCTGGTATTTGGAGATGAGATTGCCCATGACCGTTGATAATCTTGAGGATAGAATTTTAGCAAGGATTTTATAAGGACTGCCAATAAGGCTGATGGGCCTGAAGTCGGAAAACGAGGATGCACCGACCACTTTGGGAAGGAGAGCAATAAAGGAGGCACCTAGACCTTTCGACAGTTTGCTTCTTGCATAGAATTCTTGTAAGAAGTTCATCACGTCACAACGAACCGTGGTCCAAAAGGTTCAGAAGAAGTTAATGGGAAACCCATCGGGACCTGAGGCTTTGTCACCACCCATAGCGCTAACAGCCGCTAAGGTTTCTTCTTTAGAGAAGGGGATTTCAAGCAGATCTGCTTCGGCGACTTGAAGAGAGTGAAAGGGAATACCATCGAGTTGAGGTCTATTCCAGCCCGCCGCCGAATAAATGGAGGAGAAGTGGGCAATAGCACAGTCAGCGATTTCCTCCTTATCATCGATCAGCCGCCCATCGACTGATATGCTGAAGATAGTTTTGGCTCCAGCATTCATACTGGCAATGTTGTGGAAGTACTTTGTGTTTTTATCGCCCTCTGAAATCCATTTCGCCCTTGCTTTCAGTTTCCAAGAGATTTCATCTTCAAGGGCCCTAGATGAAATTTCCTAAATTATTTGGATGCGTCTGGAGAGGATATGCAAGGGAATATCATTGCCTTTAATAGTTGAATTGATTGACTGCAGTTCCGAAAAGAGAGCTTCGGTTTCTTGATCTCTCTTACGAAGCTCCTCCACCTTTCAGAGTTTAATTTTTTCCTTCAAAAGTCTAAAGCTTGCACAGCAAAACTATGGCCAGCAAAGCCAGCAACTTGGAAGGACGACCACCACTCCTTAATCCTCTGTTTGAAGCCGTCGATCGCGAGCCAGGCTGAATTGAATTTAAATGGTTTCGGACCCCAATTGACTTCATCCGACGAGAGAAGGATGGGTCAGTGGTCGGAAGTAATTCTGGGGAGAGCAATCTGAGAGATGGAGGGAAAAGCGACGATCCAATCCGTGGATAGGAGGAATCTGTCGAGCCTAGACTGAATCGGATGACGACGCCCATCCGACAAAGTGAATTTGGCAGCCGAGAGAGGGAGATCAACCAGCTTCAGTTGTTGACTCCAGTGAAAAGGCTTGCATGGCTGGGTTGGCTCTCCTCTTACAAGAGTGTTCCGTGACGAAGCAAACAACGTTGAAGTCACCAACTACGCAACAAGGGCTTGAAAATAATTGCCTAGCTGCAGTCAGTTCACCCCAGAAGTTCGGCCTAGCAGAATCCTCATTTGGGCCATATACAACGATGATAAGGCAACAAAAAGTGGAAGACTTATCTTGCAGAATGATTGCTGCGAAGAAGACGCCCGTGACCGAATGCTGCAGGTCCCACTGTGATGGTTTCCAGGCGACAAGAATGCCTCCTGAAGAGCCATCGGCATCCCGAGTCACATACTTGGCGCCGTTGGCATGCCATATTGAAGTCAGGAGGCGATGAGAGAAAGAAGGAACTTTGGTTTCTTGAAGGCATAAAACATCCGGATGCTTGCGCCTGATGGATTCCTTGATGAGGTTCCGCTTCTGCTTGGACCCCACCCCTCGAACATTCCAGGAGAGGATTTTCATTGAAAAACTACTCTACTCCGAGTATCCTTTCTGCCGCGTCTAGAGGAAGAGGCGGGAGATAATGCTAAGTAAGATTGGAGGTTGGATAGTTCCCTATTGGAGGTAGAGCGGGTCGGGTGTTTAATCGGAGTCTTGGTCAGAGGAAGAGGCCTTCCTCTGTCTTCGATATATTGGAATAGGCCAATATAATCTTCAGGCCGGGTTCCGAATGATAAGCCCAGAGACCGACTGACGTGGCCGACCGCGTCCCTGATCCACCTCTTGTTTTGCATCTTCTCAAAGATTTCCTCTCGGCTTTTCCCTTCCGTGGACAGCAAGGAGTTGTCAATCTGCTGCTGATGGGAGGGATCAGCTCTCATCTGGAGCGGTTCAGCGATGATGATGTTGCTAGGATCCTCCTCTTGGAACAGGGTCAGGGGGCCCATATCAGCCCAATCCTGTCTCTCGGAAGCTGAGAAGGTAGGCGAGGTAGGACAGGATTCATCGCCTTGAGATTCTGTGAGGAGACTCTCCGAGATATCCCCTCGGGATTGAGAATCATCCATCGAAGCCAGGTGGAAGCTATGCGAGGAGCGGATGAATTGAGAAGATACTTTCGCGAGGATGGGTGATGAGGGCAGGGGATGTGGTACGTCAGAAGAGAATCGGGGGTTAAGTGGAACTTATTCGGCTACGGTGAAGGCGGGCCATGTGTTGTGCGCGAAGCAGAGTCGAGACGAAAAGGGACCCACCTCCACAGACGCGAGTTCGTTTAGGGAAGTAAGACGCAGTGATGAAGCCACGTGGACGGAAGGGATGCATTCTTCAGGTCGGGCAGTGGTCTCGAGGCGAGCAAGTGGGATGGAGGATATGAGATTGTGCTGGCAACTCGGGAAATGCGATGGAGGCTGGAGGCGTGGCAGTGTAGTCGTTGTTGGATCCTCCAGACGCGATAGAGATGTGGATGAGGATCCACGTGTCACACTGAGCGGGAGTCGCCGAACCTTCTCGCGCACGGAACGAGGCGCGTCAAAGATACGGCCTGAGGGATGGGTTGGGGAGGAGGCACGTGGCATAGATGACGGCAGCATGCTATGATGACATTTGGCGATAGCGGAAGATTTGAAAGGCCCCAGATTCGATACTCCACCGGAGTATGGAGAAAGTGCTCCGTCGTCACCACTGCACGTCTGAAACTGCTCCGGCAGAAGGCGATTGATTTCTCTGGACCTCCAGACATCGCCCCATCTGAGGCGGTTGGAGCCAGGAACTTCCTTTTGGACCGGGAGAGAGACAACCCAATTATCCGCTTTAACTCTGATGTGATCAGGGAGGGGAATGCCTTTCTTCCTACGAATTCTCGCTCGGATGACGCCGAGCTCAATCCCTAGTTGGGTTTTGGTATCCATTTCCAGGATAAAGCCTAGGGAGGATGCTGCCGATATAAGGAATTCATCGTACCAAAATTCCAAGGGGACGTCCCATATGAGAACCCAAATATTTTCTTTCCCAAATATGGAAAATTCCTCCCAAGGCATAATGCTAGCAATCGGACCAGAAGCATGAGGATGCTCAAGTGTCGAAAGGAGGTAGGGGCTACGACCTAGATAGACTTTAACCCAAAGTGCATCATGGCCAATTAGTTTGAGGTCAGAATTACCGTATTGAAAACCAGTTTTATCTATGAGCCAGGCCCTGACGGAAGGAATAAACGCTCCCTGATGCGTGATGATGACTACTGATTTCGCCAATTCAGCCCTGTTTTTATTGAATTTTTCTTGATCGATAGTTAGGGTGTCGACCGAGCTAGATTCGCCATCTGATTTGAGAGGATGCTGAGAATTGTTCGGGGTGGGCTCCTCCATCGTCGGAGAAGGAGCAGCAGAGAGATTTGTAGCGCTATTACCGTTTATCAGGGCTTATTTGAAGGAGAGGGTCGGAGCGGTAGTGCTGCTGGTGCAGGCTGTAGAGAGAGGCTTGTATTGTTGGGAAGAGGGGGAAGGAATGTGAGATTGGGAGCCTGACTGTTTATGAATGGATGGTTTGGGGAGAGTATCGAGGCCATATCTAGCTCTTTGCACTAATAATTTCCGGCCATCGAAGCTATCTCCATGAAGCATATCCACCGCTCGTGCCAGCTCTGTTTCACTCCCCATGCAAATAAGCGCGAACCCTCGATATTCCCCGCTATTTCGATCTCTGGGCATTACCACATCCATTACTGCACCCGCTCGGCCGAAGATATTTTCAAGGTTTATGGGATACCAACCTTGCGGATAGCCTTTGACGAACAGGGTGGGATAATGGGCGTATTTACTGCGAGTATGCCCACTGGAACCTGCCTGTGTCTTCTGGGAGGAACCTTGGTACACTCTTCTTCCTCATGATCAATCGACTAATGGCAATTGTCGAACTGAATGTTCTTCCCAGAAGATCGTGAGGATGGTAGGAGCCATTAAGAAAACGCTAGAAGGTAGAGGGGTCGGGGCTCATTGGTGCTGGAGAGGGAGAGTCATTGGGGTGGGAGCATGATCGGAAAGAGGGTCATCGGAAAAAGGGTCATCGGAAGCAGAGGGTTACCATATGAGGTTCTCGTATGAGGTTACCGTATGATTCAGTTTCTAACTTTCGATGAAGAAAAGAGAGAACAAAAAAAAAAAAAAAAAAAAAATCATCAGGTAGAACACTACAAGCTTCCTTGGCCCAAGAATCATATTGGTCCATTCATTAGGCTGCATATATATGAGAAAATTGCGCGCATGTTGAAAATTCCACAATGGAATATCCCAAGATAGATGAAGCAACTAGGATTGAAATCTAACTAACTGCAATAGATCTGAAATGTACATGCAACTTTTTAGAAGAAAAATTCTACATTGGAAGATCCCAAGATAGATAATTAAAGGCCAAATAGAAAGATAATGGAAAGACAAATGAGAAACAATACATTTGGAAAATAAATGAAAGTAAGCGATAATGGAGAGACAAAATAGTTGATGCGTAATTGTACTTCTATAGTATGAATAAAGATAAAATTGATTGAAGAATAACAGAAACTGTCTTAGGACATCAAAATTGCATTTTTTTTACTTTGAAGTTTCTTCTTCTTCTTCTTCTTCCTTTTAGGGACTACTAGGGAATTTCTATTCAACACAGTTTGTACATGTGGGGCTGTGGTTTAGTTGCCAATCCATAATCGTGTTAAGTTGGCCTCCATTATGGATGGGCCAGACAAAGAATTTCAACACAGATAGCCCACATTCAATGTAAAATCATGATCGGGCAATCAGATCAATGATCTAAATCACCATGTGCAACAGAGAAGTTCCTTATTATTGATTAACAGAGAACCTCTGCTTACACAGTAATTATAGATCACATACTGTGTAAACAAGTGGTGAGGCCCAAGAAAAAAAAGTTAATTTTAATAACAATTTTAACGAGCGATAGATGCAGCCTTAAAAGAGAGATGTTTCGTAAATTATATGGTGGATATTATATGTTAAACATATGTAACAGAGAGTGACATTCAACAGACAGTGCGTTATGCATATATACATATAACTTACATATATTACACACACATATGTATGCATAATATATGTATTGTACATACACACACAAGCTATGATTGGATGTCTTGATAATGTTAAGGTAGTCAAAGATATGTCTTGATAATGCTAAGGTTTAATTTGGACCGATTCCTTGGCCCATTCGCATCTTCCATCATACAGCTGCAATACCCGAGCCATTTGTTAAGAGGGGTACCACTGCATAGATTCCCTAAGTTGGTCCACTAGTCAGGTGGGCCATGATTAACTGAAACAAAAGGTAATTGGATTGAGTAAGCTTCGGGAAAGAAAAATTTTCCAATATTAACGGTGATCAGGTATGGGTAGTTATGGGTATGAGCTAATGCCATTATGAAAAAGAAGAACAAATTAGATAGGGATTTGAGAGAGGGTAAAAGGAATAGATAAAGATGAGTGTGTGTGTGCGCTTTTTTTTTTAAAATAAAACTTAAAGATCTCATACCATCAGAAAAAGTGTGAATTAAAGGTGAAATATAAGAGATACCTTCATCTATATTTAAATTAGAGTAAGATTTTATAAGGTAGGAAGAATCCTATGAGGAATTTCCAGATAACCTTCTAATAAAATATACATATAAAGACAGGAGATGATACAGTTGGTGTTTTTTTTCAAAATTCTTCATTTTGGTATTTTTGACAGCTCATGCCACGAAACTTTATCCTTTAGAGTAATCTTTGCGATCTTCAACACCTCATGTAATGGCCCATGGTTTTGACTGAATCTAAGCCATCGACTAAAAAATGGATCTTTGACTGGCTCATCTTCTCTATCACCCTCTTCCTCCTCCTCTTCTTCTTCTTCTTTGTGGCGACAGTGGGTGAGAGGAGAGCACCTTCTTCAATGAGACATTGAACTCTAGATTGAAATGCTAGAAAGCAGAGATGGGTAATGGGCTGATTTTGAATCTTTATACCCATTTAATATCTGTTAAAATTACAAAGTTTCACTAGAGCTAGTCTTGGCCAAGTCAGCCTTCTTGGAAACTAGGCCCGAGTTTAACACTAACCAGGTAGGCCTGGTTTTCTTAACCCGGTGACTAGGTTTGTGACTGGGCCAAGTCCCTGGTTGATCTGCCAACTTTGCAAGCTACGATCTATAGTGTACATCTTATTTCATGCCCTCAATTGACGTCTCCGATTGTATGGCATCCCACAATGACTTCCCATACATCTTTGCATATTCTTCTTTTATATTGTTCAAATCGATCTCCGCTCTTGTAACCATTACCCTTAACAACGTCATGTTGTTTGGTGCCAAGCCTTTCATGGCCTTCTACAACACCTGAGAAATTTCGAGACAAGATTGAACTATTCAGGGTGGTGCATGCATGGTACATGGAACAACGATTTGGGGGAACCGTGCATTGTCTTTGGACCCTGTAATGGACTGGATCTAACTGCACGATAAATATACATTTATCTATTACAACATGTAGGGTGTGATACCTTGGCGAAGTATATACCAGGGTTCTCAGCACATCTTAAGAGAGTAAGAAGTCTGAACTTGAAATTCCCAGATGTTTTCATCTTTACGGCCTATGAAAGAATAAACTAACTTGAGATTTGCTAGTAAATGAAGGAAAAATGGCATGTATTTCAGTAGAATAACATTCATTTTGTTTTAGGAGAAGTGCTCTTAGAGCTCTAAGTTATAGTGCTCCTAGTCACTAGACGGTCCAATCAATCGATCCGAACTGTCCATTAAAGCCCATAACATACTTCTCAGGCTACTCCCTAAAAATTCCACTGATGGGATGATCCAATCCATTGATTTGGGCTTATTTTCTATAGCCATCCTTTTCCCAAGCCATGGATGGTATGGCTACTATTGGCTGACAAAAGAGATTCTTTAGAATCGAAATTAATCCAGTATGGTCTCTAATAAATAGACAGATTAAATTGTTGAAAAGACCTATTTTTGTGTAAATGATCTTCACTGTCCGTATTAAAGACCATTAATTAAATGGTTAAATATTTGTCAGACTGCTGTGATCCTTGCATGGTTGTCCATGATTTGTAGTTGGACCAAATGAACAGTCTAGATAAATAGATTGAACAGTATAAGTGCCCCAATACAATTAAATGCAACTAGGAGCACTATAACACATAGTGCTCATTTCTCTTGTTTCAGTTTAATAACGATAAAACAGCAGGTCAGCTCTGGTTGGTTAGTATGGATGGGAGAGATAGTTTTGTGATCCAGGGTTCGATCCATATTTATGTTAGCTGGTAGAGCTAGAGCAGTGATTCAGAGATACAAAGAGACAATGTTGGGGAAATTATCACTAAAACCTCATCATAGCTAAAATTCAAGAGATCTGATACAGATCCAAATCACACGATGCAGTACAGATTCTAATATGAAATGACTTCTTGGTTTTTACCTGTCAAGGCCCCACTAGGAACAGCAGCCCTTGCTAGCGTTCCATCACTCAGAAAAACATCCACCTGAAGGAATAAACAGGCAGAGAGAAACACCCATCACATATAAGAACAAGAAACGGAAATTTCTTCATCAAAAGAGAGAATCACACAATCTGAACCGATGCCTGATTACGATCTGATCCAATCACGTACAAAAGACGACAGATGGGAAGATGAAAAGGAGAAACAGACGGTAGAGATCAAATCCGGGCATGAAATCGAAATCAAAAACCTAGACACGAGAATAGCAAATCGTTGGTTGAAAGAAACAGATAAAATCACCTCAACGTTTCGATTTCCACGGCCATCGAAGATCTGCCTAGCTTTAACGACATTTATCGCCGCCATTTGCTCTCTCTCTCTCTCTCTCTCTCTCAACGACCTTGATCGTCGCCATTTTTTTTTTTTTTTTTTACAACAGAAGCTAACTACCCATACGAGGGAGTTTTTTTTTTTTTTTTTCAACAATGTTTTTTCCATTAGAAACCGAAAAGGATTGTACAGCCCTTCGGGCATGGCCAGACAAAAAGAACGGGCCACACCTATCGTGAACTTCTAATTACAGGGAAGCCAAACCCAAACAAAACCACGCTACACACAGGACCCATGCTAAAGACGGGCGAAAACAGAGCAGCAGCAAACGCTTGACGGGGGGGCCCAAAACCGCTGAAAACAGGGAGCCCCAACCCAAAGGAGGCCCAAGTGCGGAAAGCACGAAGCCACTAAGGCACCGAACAGGAAGCAAAGATCCAGCAAAGGACTGGGAGAAGAGGCAGGGAGAATTAAGAAAGGGAGGATCTCACCGAGCCAATGCCGAGTCTGTCCAGGAAGAGAAGGCCACGGACATGAGGGGAGAGGTCAGTAAAATGTTCAGTAACCCTGGCAACCTGCTGCTGACTACCCTCCCTAGCCATGCCATCTGCCGGACCATTCCCCTCTCTAGGGATCCGCGTAAAAGAAAAAGACCCGCTCAAACCCAGCCTCTTGATCCTGTTGATCCACGGGCTCCATTGCCAGGGAACAGATGACGTGGAGGTAATGAGGCCGATCGCCAACTGAGGAATCCGATTCAACTATAATATATCGCAGACAACGCTCCAGACAGAGCATAAGACCATCGTGAATAGCTCTAACTTCAGCCTTGTTGTTTGTGCCCACCCCGTACCCCACAGAAAAAGCAAACAGGAGCTTCCCATCCTCGTTTCTGCAACCACCCCCTCCTCCTGAGCGGCCCGGATTACCACTGGCCGAACCATCAACATTCAATTTCACCCATCCTGTGGCGGGTTTCTCCCAACGAATGACCTGAACACCACGCGAGGGGCTGGTGGAGAAAACCCCCACCGATCTGTCCCCCTGAAGCCTGTGTTGAACCTCGACGTTACCTTCAAGGAGATGCAACGCCCTCCACCTGACTCGGGCAATCGCAGAGTTCGCCTCCATAGGATGCTCATTAAACCTGGCCCCATTGCGGCTCGACCAAAGCTCCCACAAGATGAGAACCGGCAGGACACGCCTAACAATCGCAGAAGCTGCCCCAGGCGCGTCAACAGCCTTCCATTGACGAAGTCTTTCCTCTACCGACAGGTGGTTGAGGAGAGAGATTCCGCACTGAATCGAGAAATAGCGCCAGATAGAGGTAGCCTGCTGACCCAGCAGAAACAGATGGGTTATTGTTTCCTCCTGCGGGCTGAATACGGGGCCAAACTGACAGCAGGAACATCTGGAAGCAAGGTGGACCCCTTTGCGCTGCACCCGACTGTCCACTGGAAGGGCCCCCTGAAGGAGACGCCAAATGAGCAATGACATCTTGGGGGGAATGGAAGGATGCCAGATCCAGTTGTTCCACCACTGACCCTGCCCCCTAACCCTTCCCAGCTGCCAGGCTGATCTAGTGGAGAAGTTACCTGAGGCGTCCAGAGACCAGAAACAGGTAGGAGGATCCTCTGTAATCGCAAAACCAGAGCTGACGATGAAATTGAAGAGGTCCCCTGCCAGGATCAAATTGACAGAGGAGGGCGGGCAAGGCCCCGCCGGGCCCAAGAAATCACTGACTTTTAATGGTAGGAGCGCCTGAGGAATGGGTGTGGGAACCAAGGATTGAAGAGGCCCCATCTCCGTCCAGTTGGAGGTCCAGATATTCATATTCCCATCACCGATCTGCCATTGGACATTACTTGCTAAAATCGGGAGCTCATTTCTAATCTCTTTCCAAAAGGGGATGCCGAGGGCGATGGCCCAGTCACGTTCCCCTCCTCCAAATCCCTCCGCTGCCTCGCACGCATGTACAACACCCAAGGACTGACTCCGTGCCCATATTTGACGTTCCAAGCTATTTTCCTCCTCTGCGCCTTTACCACTTCCAGCAGCTTTCGAAGGCCTAAGCCTCCTTCGTCAATCGGGCAGGAGATCTTGTTCCACGCGATCCACTGAGTCTTTTCCTTACCTTCCACCCAGCCCCAGAAAAATTTGGTAAACCTGCGCTCGAGATCTGACAACAACGTAAGAGGAATTTTTGCCGCGGCCATGGTATGAAGAGGGATGCTACCCAGCACGTGCTTAATCAGCGTCAAGCGTCCCGCTTGCGATAAGAACCTGGCCTTCCATCTTGAGATTCTGCTCCGCACCTTGTCTACAAGAGCGGAGAAGGAAGCCGTGGTAACTCTGCCCTTGAATAGAGGAACACCTAAATAAAGCACCCCGCTTGAGCTTTGGGAATTCCGAGGGTCCGCTCAGTTTGCCGGATTCTTCCCGTAGACAGCTTGGCCGAGCAAAGAAAGCTACTCTTCTCAAAGTTTATCCGCTGACCCGACTCATCTTGAAAGGCCATCAAGAATGCCTTAATGGAACGCAGGGATTCCTGGCTGCCATTCACAAACAACAAAGTGTCATCAGCAAAAAGGAGGTGAGAAATAATGGGGCACCCTCGGTGAAGCTTGAAAGGAGGGCACCATCCCCGCTCCATAAGCTGCTTGAAATTCCTGGAGAAGACTTCCGCGGCCAGAAGGAATAAGGCCGGAGAAAGAGGATCGCCCTGGCGTAGGCCCCTTGAAGATTTGAAAAAACCCGTAGGCTCCCCGTTGAAGAGGACCGAAAACCAACAATTTCCCCAACATGCTTCCATCAAAGCAATCCATCTATCATTAAAGCCAAATTTAGTCATCACCTTCTTGAGAAAACCCCAATCCACCCTGTCATAAGCTTTTTCCAGATCAAGCTTGATAATGAGGTTTCCACCTCTAACTTTCCTGTCAATGTTCCTCATTGCTTCTAACGCCATCGCAATACTTTCTGTAATGGACCTACCTTGCACGAAGGCTCCTTGCTCCATGGAGATGAGACTAGGGAGGAGGTTACCCAGCCGGGAAGCGAGGAGCTTGGAGAAAATTTTATAGATGACGTTGCATAGGCTGATCGGGCGATAGTCGGAAAAAGTAGCGGCAGACGATTTTTTTGGAACCAGGCTGATGTAAGAAGCAGTGAACGCTCTCGGCAGCTGACCCCCTTCCACAAAGTAAGAAACAGCTTTGTGGATATCCTCCCCTACCGTCGGCCAACAGTCCACAAAGAAGGAGACAGGAAACCCATCAGGGCCTGGAGCACTGTCCATAGGCATCGACTTGATCGCTGCAAGCGTTTCAGCTGGAGAGGGAGGGGCAAGGAGATCATCGTTCTGCTAATGTGAAAGCACATGTGGAGCACTGTCGCCATTTGCTCTCTCTCGCTCTCTCTGTGCTGCAAATGCTCCCTGTTGCAAATGAAGCCTGAGATGAACAAGGTATAATGGCCGCGGGTCAGTCATCTACCAAAGGGATGCGGTTTGGTGAGTGACGCTGCCACTAGCACCGACCACTGGCTATCGGCTAGGGGCAGGATCACTAGCTAATCCGTTTCCATGTAAGTAGAATAGGTGCGGCCTCGAACTCACCCAATACAGTTCGACCTGGCCACGGGGCTCAACTTGATGTGTATAATGTATATCAACACCGTCTATCTGTTTTTCCATATCATTTTAGGGCACGAGAACAAATAATAATAAGATAAAATCTCGTGTACTATACCGTAGGAAACAGTGGTAATTGAAACTACCCACGGCTGGAAACTTACTAGGGCCCACCATAATGTTTTCATAGTGTTTATTTTCCACCTAATCCGTGGATAAAGTCACACGAACCAGGATGAAGGGAAAACTAGTATCAGATTAATCCAAAACTCTCGTGGCTTATAAGAAGTTTTTAATAGTCAATCGTAATTGTTAGAATGGTATGGTCCACCTGAGATTTGGATCTATTTCATTTTTGGTTCCTGCACTAAAATTAATTCTTAATTTTATCAATTTTATGAAAATTCTCAAAAATAAAAAAAAAAATCAAGATTCTTAATATGTTTTTTTAATTCTAAATTATTTCAAGATTATAAATTTGTTGAAATTTATCAAAAAAAATTAAAATTCTTAGTTTTTTCAAAATTATATATATATATATATATATATATATATATATATATATATATATATATATATATATATATATATATATATAAAATCAATTCTTAATAGTTTTAAAAATTCTTAATTTTTTTTTCAGAATTTTCAATTATTTGAAATTTCTCAATTTTTTAAAATTTTTCAATTTTTTTCAAGATTTTCAAATTCAAAATTCTTATTTTCTTTTTCAAAAATTTCAAAAACTTTCAAAATTCTTAATTTTCTTTTAAATTCTCAATTTTAAAAAAAAAAAATCATACTTTTTCATAATTATCATTTTTAATTCTTAATTTTCAAAAAAAATAATTCTTAACTTTTTAAAAGTTCTCGAATTTTTTTAAAATTCTTAGTTCTTAGAAAATTCAAAACTCAAATCTTTTTCAAAACTCTCAATTTTTTTTTTCAAAATTATTAATTTTTTCACAATTGTCTCAATTTTATTTTTTTTTGAAATTCTCAATTTTTTCACAGTTGTCAAAAATTTTAAAAATTATTAATTCTTTCAATATGCTCATTTTTTTTAAATTCTCAATTTTTTTTAATATTCTTAAAATTTTGAAATTTATTAATATTTTTAGAATTCTTAATTTTTAGCTTCGATTCCTTGTCAATTGAGACAAAATATAGAACTTTTAGCTTCAGTTCTTTTATAACCAATGTGAAAAAGCAGGCTTTTGCTTTGGTTCTTTTACAATCGAGGTAAAAAAGTGTACTTTTAACTTCGGTTTCCTAATAACCGAGGCTAAAAGGTAGACTTTTAGCCTCTTTTGCTTACTAACCGAGGTTAAAAAGTGGACTTTTAGCCTCAACTGCTTACCATTTAAAGCGAAATGATAAACTTTTAGCTTCAGTTTCTTACTAACCGAGGTGAAATAGTAAACTTTTAGTTTCAGTTTCACACCAACGGTGGCGAAAAAATAACTTTTAGTCTCAATTCCTTAATAACTTAGGTGAAAAAGCAAGCTTTTAGGATCTATTCTTTAGACTTTTAGCCTCGGTTTTTCACCAACCGAGGTGAAATATCGGACTTTTAGCTTCGGTTCCTTAGCAACCAAGTGAAATAGTGAACTTTTAACCTCGGTTTCTTACCAACTGGGGCTAAATGGTAGACTTTTAGCCTTAGTTTTTCACCAACCGATGCGAAATGTAGGACTTTTAGTCTCGGTTCCTTAGCAGCCGAGGTGAAATAGTGAACTTTTAGCGTCGATTTCTCACCAACTGAGGTAAAATGGTAAGCTTTTAGCCTTAGTTTTTCACCAACCGAGGCAAAATATCGAACTTTTAGCCTCAGTTCCTTAAAAACCGAGGCGAAATAGTAAACTTTTAGCCTCGGTTTCTTATCAATTGAGGCTAAATGGTAGAATTTTAGCTTCAGTTTTTCACCAACTAAGGTGAAATATTAGACTTTTACCCTCAGTTCCCTAGCAACTGAGGCAAAATAGTAAACTTTTAGCCTCAATTTCTTACCAACTGAGGCAAAATGGTAGACTTTTAGCCTCAATTTTTCACCAACCGAGGCGAAATATCTTACTTTTAGCCTCGTTTCCTTAGCAACTGAGGTGAAATAGTAAACTTTTGGCCTATGTTTCTTACCAATTGATGCAAAATGGTCGCTTGTAGCCTCAGTTTCTCACCAATTGAGGCAAAATAGTAGACTTTTAGCTTCGATTTCTCACCAATTGAGGCGAAATGGTACACTTTTAACCTCGATTTCTTACAAACTAAGGCGAAACGTTAGACTTTTAGCCTCAGTTTTTCACCAACCGAGGCAAAATATGGACTTTTAGTCTCAGTTTTTCACCAATTGAAGCGAAATATGGACTTTTAGCTTCAGTTCATTTACAACCGAGGAAAAAAAATGAACTTTTAGCTTCGGTTCCTTTACAACTGAGACTAAAAAGCACATTTAGCCTCATTTTTTTAAACTGACGCTAAAAATTGAGGCTAATTGCCTATTTTCTTATAGTGACATAAGAAAAGTGATGCTTGACCATTAATGGGTCATAAAAGTTTTGGATCAAGTTGATATTTATTTTCCCTCTACATCCAGGCTTATGTGAACTTATCAACAAATTGGATCGTAAATAAAAACTATGGAGACATTAAAGTGAGCCTTAAGAATTTTTTAATGGTAGGGTGTTCAATCACCAATGTTTCCTAGAGTATGGTCCACTTGATAATTGGATCTTCTTAATTTTTTGTATAATGTTCTAAAATTATCTGTAAAAATGAATGGACAGGGTGGATAAAGAATAGACACATCAGGGTGGGCTCAATAAGGGCTGCACCTTATGGTGAGGTTGGGTCTCATCTAATCCACTCCCTTGCACCACACAGCAAGAAACAGTGTGAAATTTACATGGGCCCAAGATAATGTATTTATTAGATTCACAGTCCACTATTATTTTTTTCGATCATTTTAAGATACGAACAAAAAAGCAATGCAGATCCAAAGCTAAAGTGGATCACACCGAAGACAGTTGGAATTGATGCTACCATTGAAAATTTATTGGAGTCCCGGGAGGCTTTGATCAAGCTGATATTTGTATTTTAACTTCATCCAGTTAGGTATGATCTCATGAACTAGTCAGATGGAAAACGAGCCTCACGGTGGGCCCTAGGAAAGTTTCAACAGTAGTTTGTAGTAGTTTGTTCAATCCTGATTGCTTTATGTGGTGTGATCTAGTTGAGCTTTTGATGTACCTCATTTTGGGGATTGTGCTCTAAAATTATCTGAATATTTTGATGGAAGGTATAGATTTAACATAAAAATTATGGTGGGACCAATGAGAAGCATCAATGCAGACGATCCACACTCAAAGAGAGATCAATGCTCAAGGTCTCTCACACAACTTTTAAGAGTTAGTTCTCCTAGTTGCTTGGTAAACTTAAACAGTTCATTCGGTTGATCTTGACTGTCCATTACGTTCAACAAAATATTCATGAGCTAGCATGGACATATCAGACAAAAATAAGTCTTAACCAACAATGTCATCTATCTATTTGATTGCTCCCATCATAGATTGCTTTTGATTCTAAAGAATCACTTGTGTTGGACAATCATAACAATACTATTCATGAGTCCCAACGGCTATAAAAAATGGCTCAATTAAGACGGATTTGATCAATCAAGCAGACTCACTTTTAATACATGATAGCCCTTGAAAAGTGTTCTAGAGTTAATATGTTTTATTCACACTGTCCAATCATTTTTCAGATCATTTTAGACATAAGCCAAAAAATGGGTGCAGCTTCGGTGGAACCCTAGATCCACTTGAAAGCAAAGAGATGCAGAAGTTTTTCTGTATTTGAGACAACCCAAAGGGGTTGAATATATAGAGGTTACAATCATCTATATAAGGAAAATAATGAAATCAGAATCCTCTACATATGGAAACTAAGTATACAAGGTATACCAGTTATACAAGGTATGTGAGCCTGTCTAACACCATTATGGTCAGTGAAGCCTTGTGGTGGCCTACTATGATGTATGTACCTTACACCCAAACTATCCGTCTGTTTTGACAGGGCCACAAAAGTTTTGGATCAAGTAGATATTTCTCTGGTCCTTTCATCCAAGCCTGTGACCTTATCAATAGGTTGGATGGTCGGGAAATGAGTATTATGGTAGCTATGGTGGCCCCAAGAAGTTTTTAACCGTGGGTAGTCGATCACTGTTGTTTCCTGTGGTGTGGCCCACCTAAGATTTGAATGGGCTTCATATTTTTGGGATCATGCACTAAAATGAACTATCAAAATAGATGGACAGTGTAGATGTAAGGCACATACATTATAGTGGCCCCACAATCAGGGATTCACCGAAGCTGTTCCCCCAAAAAAGAGATCCATATCTCAGTGGACCACACCCCAGCAGTGATTGAACCCTCACCGTTAAAAATTTACTTGAGGCGTTATGAAAGTTTTGGATGAAGCTGATGTATATTTTATCTCCATCAAGGTCCGTGGGACCTAATTAATAGATTGTATGGCATATAAACATTACAGTGGTCCCTAAGGACGTTTTTAATGGTGTGCATTCAATCACCACTATTTTCTTTACGGCGTGGTCCACCTGAGATTTTGATTTGTCTCATTTTTTGGCCCATGCCCTCAGATGGGCTGAAAAAATGGATGGATAGAGTCTATAAAATGCATACATCATAGTGGGGCTACATATCTTTTCCAGTAGCAGACAGTAAGAACGTGGGCATTGTTTGCTAAACTACTGCAATACAAGTCTGCTGCATAAGAGGCTCAATCAAATAGTACTCACATCAGGTCACCAGCAATGTCGGTGATGACAGGGAAGTACCCAATCCGCATCCTGGGAGAAGGTGCAGTGCACCAGAAATAGCTCTTCATTCTCTAAAATGATTATTATATCAGTATGTGGGACAATAGCGCAAATATATGTGGTGGCGTGTAAATTAGCTCACTGTACAGAGGTGTAAACAATGCTCAAGAGTTACATAATACACCTCATGCGTAGAATCACGAACATAAGAAATTAATCTAATATCATGAGGTACAATGGCACACATATTACATATAAACTCATAAAAATACAGAGCACACTTGATCTAAGAAAAATTCAGAGCACACTTGATCTAAGAAAAATTCACTCCTTTCTAAAATTAATCTCACAATCCTAAGAAATAACTAGGGAAACTATTAAAAGTATTTCTACTTTGACAATGACACTCAATAATTCGATTCATGGAAAAAAGGACGAAAATAGGACTTGATGCCATCTTCTTCCACTCTAAATTATCCCACCATTCTTTCCTACCACTTATCTTCCTTAGAGAATTGTGTGCGCTTTAGAGAGCGGGAGGGAGCTTTTTCAACTTTGGGCAATTAATGACGTCGATTTCCTCCAAGGAAGGAAAATGCAGTGCATAGCTACATATGCTCGTTAGTTCTGAAAGGTCCTGGAGTGTTATACGTTTTAGTTGCATTAGCCCTATATCTCCAACTTCATCATCAGGAATGACCGTACCTGTTACTTCTTCTAGCTCATCGCAAACACATAAAAATTGTTTCAAGACTTTCAAGTTGTAGTAAACCATAAATTTTCTTCAACTTCAAACACTGCCCAATCGTTATGGAGTGAAGGTTTCTGAAGCATCCGCGGCCCACCCGAATGCAATTTAAGCGGGGTTGTTGCAAAAGGACTAGCCATTCTAGGCTCAAAACAGGATAATCATCATCCTTCTTCGCATCCACACTAATCATCACCTCCACCAACCCATTGCAGCCGCCAAGAGAAAAATTCAGACTGGATCCTTTCTATAATTAATCTAACAATCCTAAGAAATAACTATTAAAAAGTATTTCTACCTTGACAATGACTCTCACTAATTCCTTTCATGGAAAAGGGGAAGAAAATAGGACTTGATGCTATCTTCTTCCCACTCTAAACTATCCCACCATTCTTTATCACCACGTATCTGCATTAGAGAATTGTGGGCGATATGGAGAGAAAGAGGGAGCCTTTTCAAATTTGGGCAACGAAACACATCGATTACCTCCAAGGAAGGAAAATGCAGTGCATAGCTACAGATGTTCGTTAGTTCTGGAAGGTTGTCGAGTGATATATATTTGAGTTGCATTAGCCCTTTATCTCCAACTTCAACATCAGCAATGGCCGTATCTATTACTTCTTCTAGCTCATTGGCCTGTTCTATCTCAATTTTTTCAAGACTTTCAAGTTGTAGTAAACCATAAATTTTCTTCAACTTGAAACACGAGAAAATCTTTATGGTGTGAAGGTTTCTGAAGCATCCGCGGCCCACCCGAATGCAATTTAAGTGGGGGAGTAGCCAAAGGACTAGCCATTCTAGGCTCGAAACAGGATAATCATCATCCTTCTTCGCATCCACACTAATCATCACCTCCAACAACCCATTGCAGCGATTAAAATTAAGCCCTTGAAGACTTTTCATTGCAGTAAAAAGGGATGATAGTTGGTTGGAGATAGTCAGATCCTCACATCTGTTCAGAATTAGATACCGAGTCACCTTCCGCAGCTTGCTAGAGCAGAGCAACCTTTTAAGAGCATGCACAGTTGATAAGGTGAGATCAAGATGGATTAAACATTCCAAGCCGTCCAACTTGCTCATATTTAATCCCTCACTCCCTTCTTCCCACTTTGAATAACTATAATATAGGTTCATTACTCTTAATTCAGAAAGCCTGGAGATTGCCCCTTGAGGAATTGTGTGCAAACGAGCTGTCAACTCCAAGTCCAAGTGCTTCAGCTTTACCAGATTTCCTATCTCTTCAGGCAATGTTGTGATCTTCGTGTTTAATAGATTGAGCTAGCGTAGCTCTGCCAAGTTACCGATCCCTGCAGGAAGCTCCTTTAAAAATGAATTACCTGACAGATCCAAGACCCTGAGAAGAGGCATGAACTGAAAAAAATCAGTGTGGACCTTTCCAAAATCCCGATTCCATTGGAGCATCAAGGTTAAGAGGTTGGGGCATTGATGTGTCTCTGTTACTTCTTTTATGCCATTATTCATTAGAGATATCCTCTTGGCCTCCTTCCACCTTTCAACCTCTGGTGCATGCCTCAGTCCCAAACCAGCTCTCACCAAAAACCTCTTCTTATTCTTCCCGCACTCAGAAGCTATCCATAACGCCAGATCACGTATCACATCATGCAACTTTACCTCTCTTTCTTCATCAGAACCACTCTCCAACAAGCATGCAGCCTTTAATCTTCCAATGATATCATGTCCCTTGTTATGGGCTGTATCAAGATCATCATCCCACCCATCTAAGAATCCTTTGCCTATCCAGTAATCTGTAAGTTGTTCTTTGCCAATGGAATAGTCCTCTGGAAACAGTGTGCAGTACAGGAAAGACGATTTAATCGTGTCACCACCAAGATTATCATAACTGAATTTCAAGGGCAAAAGCATTTTATCATTCATACCTGATATATCCGATGGTGGCTTGCTTGTGCTCAGAACTGATATTGCATGCTTCCATTCCTGTGGTGTCTTCTTACATGCCATGGCCCGCCCAATGGTGATCAGCGCAAGGGGCAGACCCTTGCACTCTTTAGCTACGCTCTTGGCAAGGATCGGCATCTCTGGATGGGATTTCATGGCCTCTTCACCAACATTCCGTAGAAATAGATTCATTGCTTCTTGCTTTGGGAGACATTCTACTTTGATCTTCTTGTTGGCAGCCATGTGGCCACAGACGTCCTCAAATCGTGTAGTGAAAACGACCTTGCTCATGTTTTGGCTGCTTGGATGAGGAATTCTGACCATTTCTAGATCCAACCATTCCCAAATATCATCCAACAACAGCATGAATTTCTTACTACTCAAGACCTTGCGAATGTCATGAGACCGTGTCTGGTTGTAGCTTTCATTCTTTGGCCAAGACATTCCCAATCGCTTGCCAATATCCATCTGAATCTTTCCCACATTTAATTCTTTAGACACCACAACCCAAATCACGACATGGAAATCATCATTTCTTTTAAGGAATTTGTTGTTGATATCATTCAGGAGGGTTGTTTTCCCGACTCCCCCCATTCCATATATTCCAGTAACTCCCACTTTGCCTTCAAAAAGCCTATTTAGATCCTTCTCCAACATCAACTCCCTGCCCACAGCTAATGTAAGGGGCTTCTCTTCAACAGCATCTGGAAGCTGCTTGTTCACCACCTCTTTGAAGGAATCACCTTTCCTCTTCAGCACAGCTACATCTTTCAGCTTCTTCTCCACCCACTTGACAAGCTTGTAGGCCGACCAACAATTTGGATGGCAATTCCAAAGACACCTTGTCATTTGCTCAAAAGTATCTTCCATTGCATTCTGTTCACTCCCCAAGTATAGGGTTGTGATGTAGTAATAAACTCGGTAAGACCGAGGTCGAATCCACAGGGACTGAAACCTGTACGTTATCTGAAACTAAGTAGAACTAGAATTAGACTAAGATGAAATCTAAAACGAGTGTGATTTGAGGAATAAAGGTGAATTAATAATCTAAAATTTAAGGAATTCAGAAAAGGGAAACTAGGGATTCAGAGGATCCACTTGTAGAGATCAGGGAGATCTTATGCCTGCATAAATTACTCAACTGGACTTAGAGTCCATCTTCATCCAGTTAAGGGATGTAACCATGAAAATTAAACTGAACTTACTTGATATAGTTTTCAAAGATATGAAAGGCATATGAATTAGAATGGATTCCATCACCAAACCATGCCCAAGAGACAAAGTAAACAACAAAATTAAACTAATTACCAACCAATCAACAATGCATGAAAGTTAGGAAGGGTACCGTCATCCGACCATGCCCAGGAGACGATAGCGAACAACAGGGCTTCCTTACGTAATAAACATAAAAAGGGAGGAACATGCTCAAAGCTATCGCAGACCCATTGTAATTTTAGTTACAGCAGACTATTAAAAACTGAAAACATCTCCTTAAATAAACTAAAATCATCATTAGTTCAGTATAAACCAGAAAGCACAAACTAAAGCTCTCCCATCACGCTACAAGCTTCACCTCTTAGCCCTAGCTAAGAGGTTTAGCCCGCCATCATACAACTAACTCTAAAAAGAAACGCAAATAAAAATAAAAGAAACCAAACTCTCTAACTCCCCTGCTCTTCACACGTCCTGGATGCCTCCACGGCTGCTTTCGGTCACCCCCTCTCTCTTGCTGCCTTCCTTCCTTTATAGCCTCACTGACGGTGGAGAGGTCTCTTTTGAGACCGGAAAAACAAATCCTTTTGGGAAACTTTCTGCGGAACTTAACGCAGCCAAGAACGCAAGTCGTTTTTGCGTTGAGTCTGGCCTTCGCACCCAAGTGCATGTTTGTGAAGGGTAGGCCTCCCTACGGACGGTTTCCGGTTGCCGTTCAGATGAACGGATCGGATATTCAAGACGAGCCGTCCGTGATGGCCCACCTGGAACGTCTGTTCCGGTTGCGAAACA
This sequence comes from Magnolia officinalis, assembly GCA_021015155.1. Lineage (NCBI taxonomy): Eukaryota > Viridiplantae > Streptophyta > Magnoliopsida > Magnoliales > Magnoliaceae > Magnolia > Magnolia officinalis. The sequence goes on along the minus strand of JAJHSJ010000001.1, from coordinate 26,176,965 downwards.
GGCTCTCGCAACAGAGCCTACGCTGTATGATTGGTTGGACCCATTATTGAATCTAACGGAGAAATCCACTCCGTTCATTGGATGTGTGACGAAAAACCAGTCAGGAAAGGCCTTGTTTTGGACGACATTTAATGTGGACCATTGACTCTGTGATTCCACCGTTCATCCTCACTTTTGAAAGCTCTCTCCCTGCGTGCTTGCATGGGTTTGAGAAAACCCCTCTTGTACGGTCGGTTCGGCCCTCTGGTGCGACTGCACGGTTCGGATTGACCAATTGTAACTGTGATGGTGGCCCACAAGTTCCGTCCGCAAGTCTCTGTTGCGAAACAGAGCTTGCGGACCGTGAGTTCTAATGATCGGTAGGCCCCAAAACGATGATGTATGGCAGATCCACTCTGTCCATTGTTTTTATGACGAAAAACCATCCAAACGAGCCAAGCCCGACTTGATTTCTTTGCGGCCCACAGAAACTTGTAATGCACCGTCCATTCTCTGCTGGACGGTTGAAAACAGATCTTCGATGTTTTTCTGACAATTTTTCACCTAGGCTTGGATCATACATCCTCTGGAAACCTGATAGATGGTCCGGATCTTCAAACCGCATGATGAGTGGGGCCCACTAGCGAAAAACGGACGGACAACGTAAAGACGTTGTCTGTTCTTCTGCAGAGGAGAGAGGAAGACGGGTCAGCGTGCGCTGACCCGTTTCCCATTTTTTTGGCACACGGCGTGTGTAAGTGTGCTCTGCACACTCACACCCTCCAGGTGGGGTCCATTTTAATGTTTATGAGAAATCCTCTCCGTCCATCTGTTTTCCCACCTTAATTAAGGCGTTGAGTCCATAATTGAAGCGTATCCAGAGATCAGTTGAGCCCCACTTAAGGATTTAAGGGGCTGATCTGTCCGTTGGGCCACTTTTACATAGATCCAATGGCTGATTTTTGACGTGTACGGTTAATTTATGGCCCTTAGGCCCTGTATGAAGTTTGGAGCCAATCAGATGGTGGGAACTCTGTAATCTTGCGTTCTGGAAGGCTTTCAGGCCTCTTTAACGTGAATAGCTTGATTTCCTCGGATCTCTGGCGTATAAATCCATCGATCTTGGTCCCCTGGAGTCCGTCCCTTACCTTGGCATCATCAGAACATTAATTCTATGCGTTTAACACATTTTTGTAATCCAAGCTCTCAAATATACCCTGTATCACAAACACAGTTAAATCGAACCGTTAAACAACACAATGTTCGTAAATCCAGGTAATAACTGGGGTCTAATATGTAATATTTGACCCTCAACACATTCACTTCTCCTTTGGCTTCTTCTACCTTTCTAAGCCAAAATTGAACCTCATCCTTGCATTTGAGCAGCTCCCACTCGGCGACATCCACCCTTGTCTTCATGTCATTCCTCATGCATTTCAATTCTTCCATGTCTTCCTTTAGGGAGTTGAAGTTTTCTTCAAGGTCAATGAAGGGCAGAGCGATCGGATCCCACCATCTAGATACGATGTTGATGATTTGGCTGATGCACTCCATGGCCGTGGAGGGAAAAAGAAAATGGGCTGAAATGAGCTCTCAGAAATGCAATTGAGGAGTTCAATGTTAATTCATTTGGAAGAAATTATATGAGCCCCCCCAAAAAAAAAGGCGGATTCAAGGTTGATGTAAACCACACCACAGGAAACAATAGGAATTTAGGCCTACTTCTGAAATATTCTTAAGGCCACAGAAGGATCTCATCAACCTGATATTTATGTTGTCCCTTCGTCCAGGTCTACATGACATTATGAACAGTTTAGATGACAAATAAACCTCCCTAAGAAGGTTTCAATGGTAGCTTGTTTACTCCCTACTGGTTTACGTGGTGTAGTCCATTTGAACTTTGGATGTGTTTTGTTTTTCAGTTCATACTCTAAAATGATCATATGGACAAATGGCACATAAGTTCCATACGATTAAAAGTTGTGTTTTGTAGTATGCAACCAATTAGGGGGAGAGAAATCTACGTGTTTTGTGAGCTGGTGTGATCGGCAGTGGATGGACGGTGTTTACCAATGGTGGGGCAACAGAAGTTCGAATTCCCTTCGCCTTCAACACAGATGCAGATCGTTTATGTTGAAGGCACAAGAAAATTCAGTACTGTCAGTTCTCATTAGTCCACATCAACGCCAATGATTTTTGTTTTAGCTAACAAGATATAGAGATTTCTCTCTCCCAAATTGATTAGGTGCTACAGAATATGACTTTTGAGGTATGGAACTTCTCTGCACCCCCGCAATGATTTTTGTTTTAGATCAACACTGTCCATCAATTTTTACAGATTATTCTAAGAGCATGAGTCTAAAAATGAGGTATATCTGAATCTCAAGTGGACCTCATCACAGAAAATTCATGGGCTAGCATGGAAATATCAGACAACAATAAGTCTTAACCAACAGTGCCATCTATCTATTTGATTGCTCCCATCATAGATTGCTTTTGATTCTAAAGAATCAATTGTGTTAGACAATCATAACAATCCTATCCATGAGTCCCAACAGCCATAAAAAATAAAAATTAAAAAATAAATTAAAAAAAAGCTCAATTAAGATGGATTTGATCAATCAAGCAGACTCACTTATAATACATGGTAGCCATTGAAAAGTGTTCTAGACTTAGATGTGTTTTATTCACACTGTCCATTCATTTTTCAGCTCATTTTAGACATAATCCAAAAAAATGGGTGCAGCTTCGGTGGAACCCTAGATCCACTATGGTCGGTGGAGCCTTGTGGTGGCATACCATGATGTATGTACGCTACATCCACACTATCATCTCTTTTGAAAGTTCAGGTAGACCACAAAACAGGACACAGTGGTGATTGATCATTAAAAACTTTGTGGGCCACAAAAGTTTTGGATCAAGCTGATATTTATGTGGTCCCTTCATCCAAGTCTGTGACCTTATCAATAGGTTGGATGGGAAATAAGTATTATGGTGGCTATGGTGGCCCCAAGAAGTTTTTAACGGTGGGGTACTTGATCACTGTTGTTTCCTGTGGTGTGGCTCACCTAAGATTTGAATGTACTTCATATTTTTGGGATCGTGCACTAAAATGAACTGTCAAAATGGATGGACAGTGTGGATGTAAGACACATACATCATAGTGGGCCCCACAGTCGGGGATTCACCCAAGCCGTGCCCCCCAAAAAAGATATGCAAATCTCAGTGGAATACACCGCAGTGGTGATTGAACCCTCACCATTAAAATTTTACTTGGGGCTACGATAGTTTTGGATGAAGCTGATGTGTATTTTATCTCTATCTAGGTCTGTGTGACCTAATTAATAGGTTGGATGGCAAATAAACATTATAGTGGGCCCTAATGAAGTTTTTGATGGTGGGTGTTCAATCACCACTGTTTCTTGTGGTGTGGTCCATTTAAGATTTTGATTTGTCTCATTTTTGGGCTCATGCCTTTAAATGGGCTGAGAAAAATGGAAGGATAGAGTTGATAAAACGCTACATCATGGTGGGGCCACAGAGCTTTTCCAGTAGCGGTCAGTACCCATGTGGGCATTGTTTGCTACACTACTGCAATACAAGTCTGCTGCAGGAACGGATTGGTACTGCCCATGCCAATGCCGACAATCCGGTGACTTCATGTTATGGGATTTGATTGGCCAACCTCGCATCAGGAGGCTCAATCAAATCGTGCTTACATCAAGTCACCAGGAATGTTGGTGGTGACAGGGGGCTACCCAATCCGCATCCTGGGAGAACGTGCACTAGAAACAGCTATTCATTCTCTAAGATGATTATTATATCAATATGTGAGACAATCTCTATCATCTTGGATGATGGCAGCTATGGATATTTTTGCCTGTGCCATTAGGCTTCACAAAATTCACTAAGAGGGGGTAAATTTATCATAAATTTGTAGATGGTTGGTAAGGAACGGTTGAGAATTTTCTACAAAATGGACAGCTTAGATTACCCTTCCCTTAATGTGGGGAGCCAGCACGAGTACTGCATGTATGCTACATGAAGAGGAGATGGGCTGAACTCTGTAATGTCCACCATGTTGCACATGTAAAAGTCCATTCCGTCCTTCAGGTTAGAATTCTTATTTAATTGAATTGCAAATACAAATATTAGCCTATAAAAAGTTACATGAATGACATCAATTGGAATAATGAGAATCTCCCAAAGCCACTAAGTTCACAAGGTGTGGCCTACCTGAGTTTTTTATCAATATTTGTATTTCTATTCATCCCCCTGATTGATGGGTTTGATGAGAGATACACCCCATGGTGGCCACAAGCAAAGCTATGGTCTACATTCCATTCCACAAGCAAGGATGGAATGCAAGTAGGAAGAAGCTACCTAAAGTTTAGGCCATCGATGACAACTCATTCACACTGACACTGACAGTTTCAATCAACAGACTGGATTAACTTACATGTGCACATGTATGCAATATATATGTTGAAACCAGTGCGTAGGTGTTGAAGAAAGTGCCCATAAACTGCTCTTCTTTTTCTTAAAATGATTTTTTATCTCTATTTCTACAATACATGATGCCAGCAGCTTTGGATATTTTTTCCATTGCAATTAGGCTTCACAACATACCTTAAATGAAGATAAATTCATCATAAAAATATAATGGTTGGCAGGAAATAGTTGAGATTTTACCGCACAATAGATGCTTTGGATTCAACCCGATTCCTTCGCTTAATGCAGGGAGTGAGCAACTCCACTAGTAGTTTGCATGAAGATGAAACAGAGGATGATAACGTATCATATGCGTACAGTGGTGGGACCCCCACAAGCGAGAAACAATGTCAATGACTGGGCTAATGAAATCTATGGCTGTGGAGGGGGAAGAGAAGTAGAAAAGACCTCTCAGAAATGTTATTAAGGAGTTCAATGTCAATATTTCATTTGCAATTAAGAACCCCCGTATATTAGCTGTATTCCTCAGGTATATTAATGGGCTCATATTTCTCTCAGAATGATTCCATCTTCGTTGACCCTAAATTTCAGCTGTAATGGCAGGTTTATTCATTTAAAATCAGGAGGTAGCTCCACCCAAACCAACTAATTTAATAATGAGAGACGCACAAGTGTTCTCAGAGTACTGTAAGCTTTAGTTCTCCTATTTGCATTAAGTATCGATTGATATAGACTGTCCATTAGGTTCAACAAAAATTTCATGAGGTATCATGCAAATATCACACCAATACAATACAATACAACAATCATAACCATGTGATCAATGGCCTCTAATATGGACAGTCATGATCATTTGTACAAAAATACGTTTAACATACAATTCAATCCATCTATTTGATGGCTCCCATCATGGATTGCTTATGATTCTAAAGAATCACTACTAATAAACAATCATAACAATCCTATCTATGAGACGGCTACAAAAGATGGCCCAATCAAGATGGATTTGACCATCCAAGAAGTATTTTTTATTTAATGAGTAGCACAAGTCGGGTTCCCTGCTGTGCACCAAGTTTGTACATGTGGGGCACATGGTTTATCAAAACCTTTGATTTGATGGCCCCATCATGATCGACAATGCCAAATGTGTCGTCAGTGAGTCAAGTGATCTAACTTTTCTATTGTTGGCATGCAAATGAATGGCAAGAAAGCACAAGTCAGGCACATTCAATTGTAGGACTAAAGATTCCATGGCAAGGATATTCTTATGTAGAGCACGTCGCAGACACTTTCATGGCTAAGATGGACTAAAGAAGGTGTTCAGCTGGTTTCCAAGTGCAGCAGCTATGGTTTTGACTCTAGCCTAGCGGAGGAATCAGTAGACCACCTATTCATCTATGGGGAGTGGGCAACAAAGGTTTGGAGCTTCTTCTCCAACCTGTGGGTGTTGGGTCTCAAACCCAATCTCTTGCTGCCGTGTGGCTGCAGCCACTGTAAAAAGAAAATAAAAAACTGAAACGAGAGAGAGAGACGATGAACTGCTACTGTATTTCTTTTTTTTTTTTTTGACAATTAGAAACGTACATACTGCTGCCTTTTAAAGGCTTTCTTATTATATGAAATTACTAATCTAACCCTGTCTAGATTCATTCCAGGGCATCTAATGAAAGAAAGAAAATCCAGAAAAAATCTGGAAATAAATCTTCATAGCTAGCAAACTAATCTTAGAAAGAAAAACTGATTTCACAGCTAGCACAGCTAGCTCATACGATATTGCTAACACGGTTTTGGATTTGCAAATCCATCGCCGTTTCCAACACTCCCCTTCAAACCAAAACCGGCTTCATTCCGAGCATCGTTCTTAATCGTTTGAATGCATCTGTCGGCAATGCTTTCGTGAAAATATCCGCCACCTGTTCCGTAGTATGACAATATTCTAATTTCATCGTTTTCTGCTTCACATGATCTCTTAGAAAATGGTATCGGGTATCAATGTGTTTGCTTCTTCCATGCTGCACCGGATTTTTGGCTAACTCGATTGCCGACTTGTTATCCACATATATGATTGTGGATTCTTCCTGCGGATGCTTCAGCTCCTTTAGCAGATTTCTCAACCAAATTCCTTCACAGACGGTAGATGATGCTACCATGTACTCTGCTTCACATGTGGACAGGGCGACCACACTCTGCTTCTTCGAATTCCATGTGAATGCTGTTGACCCAAGATAGAAAACATAGCCTGTGGTGCTTTTTCTTTCATCTTGGTCACCACCCCAATCACTATCAGAGTATCCATATAGTGTCGCCTCATCATTGTACGGATAAAAGAGACCGAATTCCATTGTTCCTTTAATGTACCTAAGGATTCTTTTTGCAGCTAGCCAATGTGATTCTTTTGGTGCTTCCATGTACCTGCTTAGAAGCCCAACACTGTAGACGATATCTGGCCTTGTGATTGTGAGGTACCTTAAGCTTCCGATTAGGCTCTTGAATAGGGTTGAGTCGACGTTTCTTCCTTCTCCATCTTTTGTGAGCTTCAGGCTTGTTGTAACAGGTGTATTTACGGCTTTACAGTCGACCATCTGAAACTTCTCAAGAAGTTCCTTTGTGTACTTCTTCTGGGATATGTGAATGCTGCCAACTTGTTGCTTCACCTCAATGCCCAAGAAGAAAGACATTAATCCACCATCAGTCATCTCGAACTCTTTGAACATAGCCTGCTTGAATTCTTCAAACATCACCTGACTGTTTCCAGTGAACAACAGATCATCAACATATAAACAAGCGATAAGCATATCACCACGGGCATTCTTCTTTGTGTAGACGGCATGCTCATATGGACATTTGATGAAACATTCTCTTGAAGATAACCGTCGATCCGTGCATTCCAAGCACGAGGAGCTTGCTTTAACCCATATAGGGCTTTCTTCAGCCGATACACTTTGTGTTCCTCCCCTTGCATGACAAAGCCTTCAGGCTGGTCAACGTATACTTCTTCTTCGAGTATCCCATTTAGGAATGCGGATTTCACATCCAGTTGGTAGATCATCCAACTGTGATGAGCTGCAAGGGAGATAATCATTCTTACAGTGTCAAGGCGAGCAACTGGGGCGAAAACTTCTTCATAGTCTACCCCATATTTCTGTTTGTAACCTTTTGCTACGAGCCTTGCTTTATATCTTTCGATCTTACCATCGGCATTCCGCTTGATTTTGTACACCCATTTGAGACCAATGGTCTTCTGGCTTTTAGGGAGTGAGGTCAACTCCCATGTTCGATTCTTCTCGATGGCATGAATCTCTTCTTCCATAGCCTTTATCCAATATTCTTCATTCACAGCCTCCTCGAATGTGAGAGGCTCGTGGTCCGCATACAGGCAGAGTAAATTCACTTCCTCAGTTTCTGCATAGATGTCGTTGAGGCTTCTCATTTTAATAGGAGCCAAGGGTGATGAAGATGTGCTGGATGAATTCTGATTTGATGAAGTACTTCCAGGAGATATGGAGCGTACTCCTGAACTTCTGCGATCCGAAGGGGGTGATGTGGGTGTCTGCTCTTGATTCACATGCCTCCCTTCTTCATATTCTTCGGCTTCAACCTGACTTTCTTTGGCCGAATCTTCCTGGTTCCACTTCCAAGATTCTTCCTCGTAGAATACTACATCTCTACTTACCACCAGCTTATTGGTTAGTGGGTTGTAGAGCTTATATGCCTTTGACTCTTCGCTGTAGCCGATGAAGATGCACTTCTCGCCACAATCATCAAGCTTTTTTCTTCTCGCTTCTGGAACTTGAGCGTAGGCGACACACCCAAAGATCTTAAGGTGCGCCACGCTCGGCTTGTAACCACTCCATGCTTCCTGCGGTGTCTGGAATCTGACGCTCTTGGTTGGACACCTGTTGAGCAGATAGGAAGTACATGCAACTGCTTCTGCCCAGAAATTCTTTGGCAGACTTTTCTCCTTCAGCATGGTCCTCGTCATATCGAGGATGGTGCAGTTTTTCCGTTCCGCAATTCCATTTTATTGTGGCGTGTACGCTGCAGTGTGTTGTTGTTAATGCCATGTTCCCTGCAATATTCTCGAAAAACATTTGAGGTGTACTCCCCACCTCTGTCAGATCTAAGGGTTTTTATTTTAAGACCACTTTCTTTTTCAACAAGGGCCTTAAAATTTTTAAAAATAGTAAAAGCAGCAGACTTCTCTTTGATTACATACACCCACAACTTTCTACTGAAATCATCAATGAAGGTAATAAAGTATTTATTACCTCCAAGAGAGATTGGCTCTAATGGTCCACAAATGTCAGTGTGAACCAACTGCAACGGTTCTCTTGCTCTTCGGGATACTTCACTCGGAAAGGAGTTTCTTTGTTGTTTCCCAAGTGTGCACGCCTCACACACATGTTCTGGAGCTTCAATGGTAGGCAAGCCATGCACCATGCTTGATGAGGACAGAAGTTTCAAGCCACTGAAGTTTAAATGGCCAAAGCGAAGATGCCACATCCAGGAATCATTTTTTGTTTTTCCATACAAACACTTCTCAAGCATTGTGTTTATATGGAGAGGAAACATACGATTCTTCGCCATCTGGACTTTTACAATCAAACGTCCATGCATATCTCTTATAGAAAGAGAAGAGTTCTCCATGTGTATGACATACCCTTTTTCGAGGAGTTGTCCGAGACTCAGTATGTTACTTTTCATGTTGGGCACATAGTACACATTGGAAATATAGTTTGGAACACCATTCTTCTGAAAGATTTTGATTTTACCTTTACCTTTCACTGGCGTTTTTGATGAGTCTCCAAACGTTACATAACCATGAACTCCTTCTGTGAGTTCCACAAAGAGTTTCTTGTCGCCGCACATGTGATTACTTGCACCTGTGTCAAGATACCATACGTCCTGCTGATCACTACCTTTCTCTTGTGCAAGGAGAAGTGTGGAGCTTTCTTGTTCATGTCCTGATGCTTCAGCATAATTGGATCGCTCGTCTTGATTCATCGGCTTGCTCCAACAATCAGATGCATAATGGCCAAGCTTGTTGCAATTATAGCACTGGATGTTCTTTGTACTTCCTCGTCCACGCATCGATCTGCCTCTACCATTTCCTCTTCCACGGAAATTGGTATTTTTCTGCTGGTTTTGGCCATGACTTCTGCATTCGTTGCTCATGAACTTGCAACGATCCCATCAACTCCTCAATGGAGAGTTTTTCAATATCTTTTGATTCTTCGATTGCCACAACCACATGCTCAAACTTGGTTGTAAGGGATCGAAGTATCTTTTCAATAACTCGGACATCTTCAATCTTTTCACCATTTCTTTTCAAATTATTGACAATTACAAGCAAACGCGAAAAATAATCAATAACATTCTCACCTTCCTTCATATGAGTCGCTTCGAACTCGGCACTTAATGTTTGAAGGCGAACCCGCTTCACTCGATCTACACCCTTGAAGATGGTGCCAAGGGTATCCCATGCTTGCTTGCTTGATATTGCTTCGGCAATCTTTTCAAAGGTGGATTCATCCAACCCTTGATAGAGGAGAAACAAAGCCTTGTTATCTCTCTTCCTTTGATTTTTGAGAGCGGTTTTTTTTCGTTGATGAAGGCGGCTTCTTCTTCCATAGTGGGTTCTTCATACCCATCGGTGACGATCTCCCATAATTCTTGCGACCCAAACAACGCCTTCATTTGGATGCACCATTTTTCATAGTTGTCCTTTGACAACTTAGGAACCTGCGGCTGAATAGTGCTGGCCATCTTTTCCTATTTTTAAAAAAAAAAATGACTGATTTTTTTTGAAACAGTGGAATCGTGGACAGATTCTTGGCCTTTTGCAATCTGATTTTTTTTCGCTACAATCTGATTTTTTTGAAAAACAGATTTTTGCTGAAATGGTGGATCTGGACGTTTCAAACTGATTGAAAACTGCTGAAAACAGATTTTTCTGTTGTGGCTGAAAACAGATTTTGAAAAACAGATTTTTGAAACTGTTGAAAAACAGATTTTTGAAAACAGATTTTTTTTCTGCTACAATCTGATTTTTGAAAAACAGAATTTTTTGCAATTTTTTTTTTTTTTTGGAAACCGATTTTTCTGCTGCAATCTGATTTTTGAAAAACAGAATTTTTTTTGCAATCTGATTTTTTTTGAAACAGATTTTTCTGCTGCAATCTGATTTTTGAAAACAGAAATTTCGAAAGCAGGGAGTGCAGCGGGAACTCCTCACGACTGATGAGGCCCAAAGATCAGTTGCTCTGATACCACTTTGTTGGGTCTCAAACCCAATCTCTTGCTGCCGTGTGGCTGCAGCCACTGTAAAAAGAAAATAAAAAACTGAAACGAGAGAGAGACGATGAACTGCTGCTGTATTTCTTTTTTTTGACAATTAGAAACGTACATACTGCTGCCTTTTAAAGGCTTTCTTATTATATGAAATTACTAATCTAACCCAGTCTAGATTCATTCCAGGGGCATCTAATGAAAGAAAGAAAATCCAGAAAAAATCTGGAAATAAATCTTCATAGCTAGCAAACTAATCTTAGAAAGAAAAACTGATTTCACAGCTAGCACAGCTAGCTCATACGATATTGCTAACACGGTTTTGGATTTGCAAATCCATCACCGTTTCCAACAGTGGGATCTGCCCATGCGTGGGGAGCAGTCAATTATGGGTCATGCTACTCTATGGTGGAGAAAAGCCTCATTGGAGGAATGCTTCAAAACACTGACCGGTATGCTTCCTGGCCTTATTTTCTAAGAGATTTGGAAGTAATGTAATGGATGTCGCAATGAAAGCCTTCAAGCAAACCCAGTCAGAACTATCTACCGTATTCAACATTGCCTCAAACTCATTGGGCCATCCTTTTCTCATCGAAAGGACACCTGGGTTCTTCGTCAGCTTACTCTGCGGCCCATGGGGATTTGTCTACGGCCTTTCCACAATCCCTCCCTTTCTGTGATCAAGTGGTCCAAGCCAGAGGAGGGTTGGATGAAGATTATTGTAGACGGATCATCCAAGGGGAACCTAGGGCTGTCCAGAGGAGGTGGAGTGTGTAGAGACAGCAAAGGAGAGTTCATTTTTGCTTTTTCTAGAGGTTTCAATTGGGGCTCAGATATTTAGTTGAGGGTCTCTCCTTTTGGTTTCTCCAAGATCTTAGTTTAGAGCGACTCCAACGTAATGGTAGATTTCTTTACTTGGGTAACCCAACAAAGTGAAACTTATGGTATTGGTGGGCGGGGGTCATTGCCCTCGGGAGAGAAGCTAAGGTCTCCATTGATTACGTCCCGAGGAAGCTAATGGGGTAGCGGATGGGTTAGCTTGCTTGGGAAGTGACACGCAATATAACAGGGTCTTTCATTTACCGTCGGATCTTTCCCAAAGGCAAGTTGATTCTTGATCAGGTGGGATGGTGTTGAAGAACGTGCACTATAAAAAGCCCCTTTTTCTCTTAAAATTATTTTTATCTCCATTTCTACTGTACACAAGGGTGTCAACGGCTGGGTTAGGGATAGGCCAAGCTCTGTCCAGGCCTGACCCTTATCTTTTACTCTAAGCCCAACACTAGCTTGAGCCCATGATTAGCCAAAAATCCAGCCCAAACCCATCCCAGAATTTTTATATGGGGCCTAGCCCAGCATAGCACCAATGAAATTTGAAAAAAAATTAAAGGGATGCGCGCCCTTAATTTTTCAAGATAGCCAATGATGTGTACAAAAAATTAAAGGGCCCACCTTGATACGTATGTAAGATCTACTGCCACCATTAGATGCAAAGGAATCAGGCTTAGCTATGATTCAGTTTAGTTGTAAGAGATACATCCACACCCACCATGATGATTATATAAAATTCGCTTCAACTATTAGATGCAACACTAATATTTAGACATTAGGCCTAAAAATCAGGCTCATCTTTGATTCGTGTGCGCCACACCAAGGGAAATTGTACGGAGGGAGAACCTTGCCTTGTGTAAATTTTCTAATTGTGTGGCCCATTTGAATTATAAATGGGGCTGATTTTTGGGCCATGGACCTAACATGGTGTGAAACACTAGATGGATAACGACGATTTTACTCCAAGATGGAGCCGACCCCTTTTTCCAAAAAGACCTGTGAATCACCCCTCCCTCTGTGCATGAAATGTGTTAAGTAAAATATCTTTCATAGCACGCCCACCCTTTATTTTCTAGGAGACCCACCTTAATATGTACATAAGATTCACTCCAGCCATTAGATGTGTGATCCTACCTTAGGCCCATAGACAAAAAACCAAGCTGGCTTGTGATTCAGGTGTGACACACCGAGGGAAACAGTTGGGAGAGATAAGTCCACCCTTTTACTAACGACCCTACTGTGATCATAATATAAAATCCACTCCAACTGTTAGATACCATACAAAAGCTTGAGCCTGGGCCCAAACATCAGCCCCATCCATTATTTAGGTGATCCAAGTGAAGGGAAACTGTCCTGTACACTGGGATGAATGGGACACAAATTAAGAGATGGGTGAGGCCCTGACAATGGGGCCCACCTCAATGTATATGTTGTCTATTCTTTTTCCAGCTCATTTTAAGGAATGGTCTCAAAAAATGATGTAAATCCAAATCTAAGTAGATCATAAAGCAAGTATTAAACTCCCATTGTTAAAAACTTATTAAGAGCCACACAAGTTTGGATCTTGTGTTTTCCTTTTATCCAGGTCTATGTGACCTTATCAACAGGTTATACATCAAATAAAGCCCATACCAAGTTTTTTTTACCATGCCCTAAAATAAGATACTGAAACAGGTGGACGACGTCAATATGCAACTCATACATCAAGGTGGACCCCACGATCAGGGCCTCACCCACTACGCTGTTATCTTGCCTCACTTAAATCTACACTGGAAGTTTACAAAGGGGTTTGAAATTCGAACCCGAGACTGGCCGGGGCCTCATCCTCCCACTCAAGCCCTGCTCGATGTGGGACAGGCCCGGAAACCTAGCTGGCCGCCCATTTACACCCCAGTTTGGATATTTTTGCCCTTACAGTTAGGATTCAGAAGGGTAAAATCGTCAGAAAAATATAAGGATATTTTTGTCCTTACAGTTAAGAATTAGAGGGGATAAATTGGTAATAAAAATATAAATGGTTGGGAGGGAGCAGTTGAGATTTTTACCGCACAATAGATGGCTTGGATTCAACCCGATTACTTCCCTTAATGCAGGAATCGGCGCCACCACCGGTAGCTCGCACGAAGAGGAAACAGAGGTTGACGACGTATATCGTATGAGTAGAAGAACACTAGTACCCCCACAAGCGAGCGATGACTGAGTTAAGGAAATCTATGGGTATGGAGAGGTAAAAGAAATGCTATTGAGTGAGGAATTCAAGCATCAATTCATTTGGAAGAACCCCTAATATTAGCTGTACTTCTCACCCTTTAAAATGATTCCATAAATTCAACTCGTAATGATGGGTTTATTCATTTAAAGAGAGATTCTCAAGTGCTCTCGGAGAGATGTGTAAACTTAAGTTCTCCTATTTACATTGGGCTACTTTAAAACTCCAATGATTGATCTAGACTGTACATTAGGTTTTACAAAAAATTCATAGGCTAGCTTTCAAATATCAAACCAATTTGATGATGGTAACCATCTTATGTATAGCCTCTAATATGAACAGTCATCATCATTTGTACAAAAAATAGGTGCGATTCATCTGTTTGATAGATCCCATCATGGATTGCTTATGATTTTAAAGAATCACTTCTATTAGACAACCAGAACAATCATATCCATGAGTTGGAAATGAAGACGGTTATATAAAATAGTCCAATAAATATGGATTTGATTATACAACCAGTCTTATTCTCACATGGTAAACCCATGCATTGTGTTCTACACATAATGAACAGTTTAGATGGACTGATTGGACTGCCCAAGTTATCCGATCCAAAACTCAGAAGGGTAACTCAAGGAAAATAGTTAAATCATGCCTTAAACTAGTAAATTCTATGTCGGGTTGGCACATGAGTTTTAAAATGTCATAAATTTCAGGATGTTCGTTGGTTGAGGTGGAGCATGTTTGATGAATGGATTGGATGGTACATGCATATGACGATGGGCCACAGAAACTGTCTGTAAGATTTTAACAGGTGGGCATTCCCTCTCAATTCTTTCATGTGGTGTGGCCCATCTTAGACTTGGGTCTACCTGAGATTTGGGATCCAGCCCAAATGTGTAAGGGTTCACCTGATGGTCGGAGTGGATGCCATGCACAGACCACATGAGTCCACCATAGCCAGTCACCACACTAATAACATTCTTACCGCCTATGCTACCTAATACCGGTGTCCCACAGTTTTCTCTGTGGTCCTTTCCCTGAAATTAGCAGGAAAAATGGATGGATGGTGTAGATAGATCACATACATTCACAGTGGGCCCAACCATTCTCGCTATCCGTGAGCATTGAACAATGAGGATTCAACTCATCCACCCTACATGCGTCCGAGGGAAGTGTAGTGCGAAGACGAGCACTGACGCTCTTCGATCTCCGAGTTGTACGAACGGTTCAAAGGAGATCGAAGTTACCTGTGCCCTCACAATGATGTATTTATTATATCTACACCGTTCATCTATTTTTAGAAATCATTTTAGAGCATTATTCAAAAAAGATCTTCTAGACTACCACAAATAGCAGCGGAAATAATGATTTTCACCATTAAAAAATTCATAAGGCCCACCATATCGTTTAATTTCCATCCAATCTATTCATAAGATCACAAAGATCTAAATGAAGAGGAAAAGAAAATTTCATATTGATCCAAAACTTCCCCTAAGAAAGGTTTCAATGGTAGACGTTCAATCCCCCACTGCTTTTTGTAGTGTGGTCCACTTGATAGTTAGACCTGTCTTAGTTTTCGTTTCAAGCATTAAGACGAGCTCGTCAAATGGATGGACAGTTTGGATATAACACATACCTCATGATCAGACCCTCTGAACTGACGTCAACAGCTATATAGTTGATGTGATGTCCGCCAGCCAATCCGTTTCCAGTATGGAGATTCTACGTCACGGGCCCCATTGTTGTTGGTATACCACCAAAAGTTATTCTAATTAGACAAACTTCATCATTTGATTTTGCCCATTGAATTCTTACCTCTGATCATTTTCGTTTCAATTGTCCTTCGTAGGTCATTGATTGGCTGGCTTGGATAGTCCAACCCTTGTGATTTTCTGGCCAAGCTGCATTCATACTAGGGATCACCATTTCAACTATCCAGATCAATGTTCATTTGTGCTGTAATGAATTACCTACTTGAAATAATAATAATAATAATAATAATAAATCTGACCGGTTGATCTAACTTCAACTCCTACCGCCTACTTATCAACTATCCAGATCAATCTTTGACTCGTGTTGTCTTCTAGGATTTCTAGGCATGTCCCCCTCAAATGAGGTCCTCATTGAATTAAGACCTGCAGAACATTTTCGGTAGGGAATTGCTGACACGTGGGGGTCCATTTTTAGTCATCAAAGCAGTTTACATGATTGGTTCCGCTACAGATGGGGATTTCCCCAAAATATCCAATGTTGGAAGATACTAACCCTCCGGCGTTGAACCATTCTAAACGCGGTCCTTGCTGTATTCTTTTTCTCTTAATCATCTATCAGTAACTTTCTCCGTCTTGTGCTGCTGTCCACTAAATGAATGATTTGGATCATCAAAACACAGCCCCAAGGGTAGAGAATCTTGCATACCTACTATTCAAAAAATAAACCATATTCAAAAAATAAAAATAAAAATAAAAATCTATACACTTATTGGTGAGCAAGACCTACTATTCATTCTTTCTAAGATGCATACATCAAAACTAGCATTACCCAACTGATTATTAGGCGGGTCTAAGTGATAGGGCGAGGCCCACCACTGCATCACTTAACTGGGCCTTTTATTTTAGGGCCAGACCTACTATACAATGACAACTATTTCCTGTAGCGTAGTTAGTAGAGATTTGGATCTGCTTCATTTTTTGGACTGTTAACTTAAAATGATCTTCAAAACAAGACATATATCAAGGTGGGCTCAACTGTGGGTAAACACCTAATCCGTTCTCAGCTATGTTTCGCATGTGATCCTTCCTTTGTTTTCTCCCAGGCGTCCAAGGATCGAAACTTCATAATGGGGTGGGTTTTTCCTCCTCAGAAAGAGTAGAGAGCAGAGTTGCTCGACTGGTCAAGTGAGCTACTCGACTGGTTGAGTGGGCCACTCGACCAGTCAAGTGATGCTCGACTCAAAGTACAACAAGCAATGGGTTTCGGATTTCCAAGGTGCTCGACCGGTCAAGTAGGCCACTTGACCGGTCGAAGACCCTGCTCGATTAGTCGAGGTTACACGGATTGGAGTTCGGATTTTTTGCGGACTGCAGAAATTTGAGGTAGTTTTCACATAGGTGCAGAAAGGGGTTTCCAAATCTATAAATATAGGTACCTATGGCTGTTCTATGTAATGCAAGAGAGTTTCCTAAAGCTTTACAAGGGTTTGTTAAAGGGTTTATGGCTATCAAAGGTGTGAGAGAGAGAGAGAGAAAGAGAGAGAGGAAACTTGTCGAATGGAGGTTATGCTCATAGAGGTAATCTATTATGCACTCGACATCTCAGCACTTCTACGTCCTCTTAATCAGTGAGATCTCCTCGTTTTTCTTTATTCTCTTATTATTTATCCACTCCTACGTGAGTGAAGAAGGTTTGATTCAAGCGGTGTGTGCTTGTGATCGGTTGTAACATTCTACTTTATAGTGGATTGTTGATCTGGACGAGGTCCCGTGGTTTTTACCTATTTGAGGATTTTCCACGTAAAATTCTCTTGTGTCATGTGGTTTGTGCCTTGATTTATTTCATTGCTTTATTATCCCATAATCCTGGTGTTTTTGGGAGGTTTGATCCTAAGGTTTTGTGCAACGGCCCCCAACAAAAGTGGTATCAGAGCGTTCAGGTTGGTTGAACAGAGTGAGATCGGTTCTGAATTATGGAAGGTGGCTCATCAAGGATGATCAGTCTTAATGGTTCTAACTGGATCATATGGAAGGCTAAGATGGAAGACTTGCTTTATTACAAGGACTTGTATTCTCCAATTCAAGGCATATCAGAAAAGTCAAAGGATATGATAGATGATGATTGGAAGAAATTGGACCGGAAGGCAGTGGGGTTTATTAGACAATGGTTTGACGATTCTGTATTCCGCCGTGTGTCTACGGAGACCTCAGTCGCTAGCCTATGGCTGAAATTGCAAGGACTGTATGAGAGGAAGAGAGCCGGCAATAAGATTTTCTTGATACGACGACTTGTGAATCTCAAGTTCAAAGATGGTGATTTTGTGGCTGAGCACATAAATGAGGTCAACAATATATTGAACCAGCTCTCTGCTATGAAGATGATCCTGGATGATGAATTACAGGCTTTACTATTGCTTAGCTCGTTGCCTGATAATTGGGTGACATTAATGGTGTTTTTGAGTAACTCCGCACCAGATGAAAAGGTGTCCATGGAACAAGTAACCAGTTGTCTCTTCAACGAGGAGACAAGGAGGAATTCTCAAAGGTCCACTTAGTAAGAGGCCCTTGTGATACAAGAACGGGGGAGAGGAAAGAATAGAAAAGGCGGGAAGACTGGAGATAAATCAAGAGGCAAGTCGAGTACCAGGAAGGATGTTGAATGCTGGAATTGTGGCAAAAAGGGTCACTATAAGCATGAATGTCGTAAGAATAAGAACGACAAGAAAGAGAAAAAAAGAGAAAAAAAAAATGAATCAGATTCCACTGCGGTCACTTCAGATGGCGGCGTTATAGTTATTCTTTCAGCAGATCATGATGTTTGTCTCATGGCTATGGGTCAGGACACCGACTGGGTGATAGACTTGGGAGCCTCATTTCATGCGACTCCACGCGGGGACTTCTTCATAAGCTACAGGTCAGGTAACTTTGGGACCGTGAAGATAGAAAATTCTAGCGTATCGAAGATCGTAGGGGTCGGTGATATTTGTGTGAAGATCGATGTGGGCTGCCCATTGGTTCTCAAGGATGTGAGGCATATCTCAGACCTTCTCTTCAACTTGATGTCGACGGGAAGGTTGGATGATGATGACTATGAAAGCCGATTTGTTGGTGGGCGCTGGAAGCTCATCAAGGGTTCATTAATCGTGGCCAGAGAAAAGAAGTGTTGCACCTTTTACAAGGTAAGTGTCAGTATATGCAAGGGTGGGTTGAACGCAACAGAAGATTCAACTATTGACATGTAGTACAGGTGTTTAGGCAACATGAGTGAAAAAAGACTTCACGTACTAGTAAGGAAGCAGCTCCTTCCAGATGTGACAGGTATACTTCTCAAAACCTGTATTGATTGTTTATTAGGGAAATAACATAGAGTTTCATTTGTTAAATCTGTTTCTCATGTTAATAAAGTGCATGCATTAGATTTGGTTTATTCTGATGTTTGTGGTCCTATGAGGATAAAAACCTTGGGTGGAGCATTGTATTTTGTTACTTTTATAGATGATGTATCTAGGAGGGTTTGGGTTTATACCTTAAAATCCAAGGACGAGGTCTTTGGTGTGTTTAAATTATTTCATGCTATAGTCGAGAGAGAGACAGGTATAGATCATTAAAGTGCATCCGCACTAACAATGGTAGTGAATACATCGGTGATTTTCATGAGTATTGTAAGTCCGTGGGTATACGGCATGAACAGATGGTTCTCAAGACCCCCCCAACATAATGGTATGACTGAGCGAATGAATCACATAATTGTAGAGAGAATCAAATGCATGTTATCCCATACGAAGTTGCCCAAGACGTTCTGGGGAGAAGCAATGCACACGACAGTGTATTTGATAAACAGGTCTCCATCAACCCCGTTGAATGGAAAAGTACCTGAGAAGGTGTGGACTGAACAGGATCCATCGTACAGTCATCTTAGGGTATTTGGATGCAGAGCATCCATTCACGTACCAAAGGATGAGAGGTCCAAGCTCGATATGAAGATCAGGCAGTGTGTGTTCTTAGGATACGGTGATAAAAAGTTCGGTTACAAATTGTGGGATCCAACCGAGAAGAAGCTTGTCAAGAGCAGAGATGTGGTTTTCTTTGAAGATCAGTTTATAAAAGACATTGGTAAGCTAGAGAAGAACCAGCCTGTTTCAGGTGAACTAAAGGACATGAATCCGGTTATTCCTCCAGTGGTGCCTGATAACGGGGGAGTACAGCAAGGTGTAGAGGATGAGGGAGTTCCTAAAGAAGATGGACCTGGGGAGCAGCTCCACTTGATCCACCTGTTGAGTCATAGGTGAGTAGGTCATTTAGGGACAGATAGTCGTCTAAGAGGTACTCCCGCATGAGTACATTATACTCACTGATGGAGGAGAGTCAGAAGATTATTTGGAGGTCCTATCCGACAAGCATAAGAGGGAGTGGTTGAAAGCTGTGCAAGAGGAGATGAAATCCTTACATAAGAACCATACCTATGATATGGTGAAATTGTCTAAGGGCAAGAAAGCTTTAAGCAACAAGTGGGTGCTCAGAAAGAAGAATAAGCAGAAGAATTCACAAACGAGGTTCAAGGCCAGATTTGTGGTGAAGGGGTTTGGTCAGAGGAAAAGTATAGACTTCGAGGAGATATTCTCACCAGTGGTGAAGATGACATCCATATGAGTGTTGCTTGGGTTGGTGGCTAGCATGGATCTAGAGATAGAGCTTCTCCATGGTGACATAGAAGAAGAGATCTACATGCACCAACCAGAGGGGTTCGAAGTCAAGGGCAAAGAGCATATGGTGTGTAGGCTAAGGAAGAGCTTGTATGGGCTGAAACAAGCTCCAAAATAATTGTACAAGAAGTTCAACTCGTTCATGTTAAATCATGGGTATGACAAAATGGAGTCAGACCACTGTGTGTTCACGCGCAAGTTCTCAGATGGTGATTTCTTAGTTCTGCTGTTATACGTTGATGATATGCTCATCATGGGAAAAGACATCAAGAAGATTGACAGGCTGAAACAGGAGTTGGGCAAGTCGTTTGCGATGAAAGACTTGGGCCCGGCTAAACAGATCCTAGGAATGGAGATAACCCGTAACAAAAGAAGTGGAAAGCTCTGGCTGTCACAAGAACGGTATATTGAGAAAGTCCTAGAGCAGTTTAATATGAATGCAGCAAAGTTGATCAGTACTCCACTAGATGATCACTTTAGATTGAGTGATAGGCAGTGTCCCAAAACGAAGGCAGAGGTGAATGAGATGCAAAAGATACCTTACGCGTCAGTAGTAGGAAGTTTGATGTATGATATGGTGTGTACACACCCAGACATAGCATATGCGGTTGGTATTGTCATCCGGTATCTTGCTAATCCCGGAAAAGAGCATTGGACAACGGTGAAGTGGATACTGCGGTATCTAAGAAGCTCATCCAAGTTAAGCCTATGCTATGATAACGAAAAACCTGTGTTAGAGGGCTACACAGATGCAGATATGGCAGGTGACATAGACTCCAGGAATTCTACATTGGGGTTCATGTTCACGTTTGCAGGGGGAGCGGTCTCTTGGCAGAGCAAGCTACAGAAGGTCGTAGCATTGTCGACGACAGAGGTTGAGTACATTGCAGTCACAGAGTCATATAAAGAGATACTTTGGATGAAGAGGTTTCTACGGGAACTTAGCTTGAAGTAGAAGCAGCACGTGGTTTATTACGATAGTCAAAGTGCTAAACACTTGAGCAAGAATTCAATCAGCACTCCAAGTCAAAGCACATATAGATTCGGTATCACTGGATCAGGAATACTTTGGAACAGAAGGTGTTACAGCTTCAAAAGGTCCACACGGACGATAATGGGTCAGACATGATGACCAAGGCTTTGCTCAAGGGTAAGTTTGAGGTTTGTAGAAATCTGGTTGACTTGAAGAAGACGAACTCCTCTTAAGTCAGAAATGGGGAGATTTGATAGGATTTTTCCTCCTCAGAAAGAGAAGAGAGCAGAGTTGCCCGACCGGTCGAGTGAGCCACTCAACCAGTCGAGTGGTGCTCGACTCAAAGTACAACGAGCAATGGGTTTTGGATTTTCGAGGTGCTCGACCCGTCGAGTAGGCCACTCAACAGGTCGAGGACCTTGCTCGGCCAATCGAAGTTACGCAGATTTGAGTCCGGATTTTGTGGAGAATGAAAATTTGAGGTGGTTTTCACATAGGTGCAGAAAGAGGTTTCCAAATCTATAACTATGGGTACCTAGGGCTGTTCTATGTAATGCAAGAGGATTTTCTAAAACTTTACAAAGGTTTGTTAAAAGGTTTAGAGCTATCAAAGGTGTGTGTGTGTGTGTGTGTGTGTGTGTGTGAGAGAGAGAGAGAGAGAGAGAGAGAGAGAGAGAGAGAGAGGAAGCTTGTGGAAGGGAGGTTATGCTCATAAAGGTGATCTATTGTGCACTCGACATCTCAGTACTTCTACGTCCTCGTAATCGGTGAGATCTCTCTGTTTTTCTTTATTCTCTTATTGTTTATCCACTCCTGCGTGAGTGAAGAAAGTTTGATCCAAGCAGTGTGTACTTATGATCAGTTGTAACATTTTACTTCATTGTGGATTGTTGATCTAGACGAGGTCCCGTGGTTTTTACCTCTTTTGAGGGTTTTCCACGTAAAATTCTCTTGTGTCATATGGTTTATGCCTTGATTTATTTCATTGCTTTATTATCCCATAATTCTGGTTTTGTGCAACGGCCCCCAACACTTCATTGAATGGCATAAAGGAACGGTGGATAGAGTTGTCCCAAAACTGCAGAAATCATTCGGTGACAAGTGACACTAGACGCACCTGGATCTTGTCGTTGCCTTTGTCTTTTTAAAATATTAGCGTTGACAAATGAACTAACATTATTGGGGCCATTTTGAATTATAGAGGACATGCAACATGTATTTATTATTTATTTGATGGTCCATTTTTTTACATATTACCGGTTGGTCCACGTGAAGAAGGGTTGTCAAAGGGGAATGAGAGAAATTTATGTTAAAGGATTTCATGATATATGTATATTAAGGTTTCATTTCTAATAAGTGGGGCCATGTTTAGGTCGATCAAAACTATTGGTCTGTTGTGTTCGACGGTGGATGGAGTATAAGTCAAAAATTACATCAATGGCACAATCTTAACCCTTTGATCTATAGCTGAAAACTATACAAATAAGAAGAAAAATAATAAATTGATCCACGTAAAAAGTTCCATGATTGGTTTTATCTAATATTCATATCTGGGAGACTGACCATGGGCTCGTGCTTGTCAGAATTGAAAACCTGTATATGGTGTGCAAAGATGTCGGTGGCGTACCGTATAATTCATGTGATAGGTTTTGAACGTCTGGGTTATGTCTCATGTGGATCTTAATAACAACAAACAAAGAGGTTGCAAGAGGGGTTTTATGTGGGGACGCAGATTAGCTACTGAACCCGACAGTACCGAGTCTCGCTAAGGAAGGTACGTCACCACATTAGGTGCACGTCACCATGATTTATGTGTTGTATTTACACCATCCATTCATTTGGAGAGATTATTTTAGGCCATGAGCCAAAGAACGAGGTAGATCCAATGTTCAAGTAGACCCCACCACAGAAAAAAGTGGGGACAGTGACGCCCACTGTTGAAATCTTCTTAGGGTCACCATGATGTTTATTTGAGATCCAACCTGTTTATAAGTTAACATAGACATGAAATAAGGAAAAACACAAATATCAGCTTGATTGGAAACTTCCGTGGCTGAAAGATTTTTTTTTTTTTTTAATTGTAGGCGTTCAATCCTCACTGTTTTCCATGGTGGGATCCACTTGAGTTTGGGATCTGACTAGTTCTTTGTTTCATTCTCTAAAATGATCTCTCCAAATGGATGGGCTGTGTGGATACAACACATATATCATGGTGGACCCACAGAACGTGGAGACTTGACTTCAGCTGGAGACTTGCTACTGCCTAGTTCAGTAGCTAATCCGTGCCTATGTCACTCACACTCCCATCTCTCCCTCTCCCTCTAACCGATCAACCCTTGCGGCTTAAAAAAAAATATTTCAGGCCGGGCTTGGCTGGACTGTTTTGGCTTGTCTTATGCCTAACCCTCGGGCACAGATGTAGTATGAACATTTCAGATGGGGATTAGCTGGATTATTTTGGCTCGTCAAGAGCCTGGACCAGGATAGGCTCCAACCTGATCAACCCTCAGGCTCAGGCCCAGGATAATCATTTCATTTTGGGCTGGACTTGGCTGGACTATTGTGGTCTATCGCAGGCTCAAGTGTATCTTGAACAATGCGAGCTAGGGTTCAACAGAGCTTGCCTAGCCCTACGTCACCATGACACGAACACAACTCTCACACGTCTATGCACGAGGAGAGATAGAAAATAGAAATAATTTCTAATAAAATCGAAAATAAATTGATTGATAATAAAAATGAGTTCACGCTCCCTTAAATATTGATATCAACCCTTGGAAGAAGTTTCAGAATCAAACCATAACTTAAACTCTCTAAAATTGTGACTTAACATAAATAGTAAACTTACTATTTACAGACTATCATAATTTCCATTAGACTTCATGGTTTTCAGCCAAAAATAGTAAGTGTCCAATTTGGCCTGACCACATTATTCCCCTAATTTTTCTAAACCCTTTTCATGTTGGGCACGACTTCTAAAACTCAATGAATCAAAAGTTATGATCTAATTAAAACTTATTATAAATAGTAAAAACGGAAATAAAATGGATTTTCAACCGTCGATTTGATGGAATCTCGCAAATTCAGCATGGGCTTATGATGGTCTGGATCACTTCCGCCTCTGATCGGGCTTTCTCTAGTCCATCTTGGGCCATGAAATTGTCCGCGACCCACTCTACTTCAGCGAGTGGGAGCAGTAACATGAAGAATAAATGATGATTTCTATATGTTATATGTAAGGCCCGGCTGAGGGCTATTGTAGATGGTCCAAAACCAAACCCATTCAGAAAGAAGCCTAAATTTTAAGCTGAGTGAAAGATACCTTGTTTCAACACCGAGGTCTTGGCATCGATTCCCTAGCGGGGGGTGGCTAACAGTGAAGTGTGATCTGACAGTGGGTGTACTAACAGGCTAACATTAAGGGGCAAAAAAAAAAAAAAAAAAACCTAAATTTTAAGCTTGAGCTTGGCCCGCAGGCCTGATACTCCAGCCCAATCCCAGCCTATGATGGGTTGGGCCTGTCCTGGCCCATCAACAATCCAGATGTTGGACTATGTAGGACCCCTAGAGTCTAGACGAATGTGGCTACAACGTTCTCGATAGTGGAAGTGGCAATTCAAACGGGATCCCACGGACAGGCTTGGAGCAGTTAGTTCCTGCACCAGTCGCATCCCTCCGAATTTAGATGGATTTCTAAACTCACTAGGACTGGCGTGAAAATGAAATCCATTGATATGAATTATCATTTCTTGGCATTGCCAAAATAATCCCATTCCAATATTGTATAAGTTATCTTCCCTAAGTACTAGAAAAATGCATTTTTAATGTTGGCCCACATAAATCAACACCTTGCACGGTGTTGTAGGAGTCGTTGACTATAGTGTGAAATAGCACAATTTTGAGATGGTGATCAGAAACAAAATGACCAGTGGTTCATGTTCTACATGCGAAGATCTTTGATTAAACGGTTCAGATAGTTCAGTCATCGTGGGTTCATTTTTTGGCCAATCCACGTTGACGTTTTTCATCGGTAGTCTCATCAGCCGCACATGTTGGTGATGGGAGGCCCACCCATCTTAGCCTAGTTCGCCGGAATGAGACATTTTGATTACAAGCTGCCTCACCATCTTTTGAAGTAGGACGAAGTAAAGGACATTCTCATTGACAGCCAATATCCAAGGCAAATGGGAAAAAAGGTTTCATGCGCATTACAACTTCCACTAGCCTTAACTTGGCAACTGGTCATGGGCTTCGTTGATACGATGTATCCTTGCAAGGCCATTAACAAGTTTTGTATTGTTAGGAGTAAAAATCTAAAATTTAAATATGACTTAGGATTTATTCACCCTGATACAAGACTCACGTCAATGATCAATATATCTCACAAAAGAACAGAAAAATGTACTAATGACTTTCTCTTCCATATAAACTAAATTTATAGAGATGGGAAATAGAAGAGAGAGCCATGAGAGAGAGAGAGAGAGAGAGAGAGAGAGAGAGAGAGAGAGAGAGAGAGAGAGAGAGAGAGAGAGAGCAGTTGGTGTCGGTTTAATGGTATGATTTATTTATTTATTTATTTTAAATAGAAGAGACAAAGTTTGAGCAAAAAGTAATCTGAACTTTCTTTGCTTTTTGCTGGTAGTAGTCGCACATTGGAGATATAAGAAAACTATTTCTCCTTTATGTACGGAAGCATATGATAAATTTATGTTGAGCTCTTAAGAATGCTATGCCATGAATCATACATGCGTTTCTTTGCTGCTGTTTTTTCTATTCTTTTTTTTTTTTTTTTTTTTTTCCATCAATTCTATTGCCACAGTATGTGACTTTTTTTGTAACAATTTTGTAACAGTTTGTAAAACTAATGTTTACGTTGGCTGACACCTTAGCATCAGGTGTCCGCTACATAATACATATGATTATTATATATAGTATTTTCGAGAAAAAAACTTAGTAGACGATTAGCCGCTCCAATATCTTTTCCAAAAGAGGTCTTTCTCTTTTTTTCTTTAAAATTCTCCAATGTTTTTCCTTTTTATAAAAAAAGTGAATGTATGATGAGCATCAATCACTTGTAGGGGTACACATCGAATTGGTAGAACCGTGGAACCGGACCAGAACCGACCAAATAGTCCGGTTTGGTTCGGTTCTAGAGTGCACCGGTTCCGGTTCCAAAAATTAATTAAAGAACCGTTTAATTCGGTTTGGTTCCGATTTGGGGGTATGTAGATTTGAACTGAACCGTGATCCGAACCGTGAATCCGAATTGTGGATCTAATCTATGGAACCGAACTTGGAACCGAACCGTGGAACCGAACCTGGAACCATGAGGTTACAATATATTTTAGTTGTATATTTGACTCATGATTTATGGTTTACAATACACCCTTTGCTTGTTTTCATAAATGTATTTTTTCACACAATATAGAATATCTAAATCATTCATCAAGTGGATCACAACATGAATGAACATGGACTAAATTATAAAATAGAACATGTAATTGGGTCGGATTATAAAAAGGCCCGAACCGTGGAATCGATCCGAAACCAAATCGGTTTTCATGATCTGTTCCAGTTCGGTTCTAAGGTGCTAACGGTCCTGTTCCAAAAATCGTGGAACCGTAAGGAACGGTTTGGTTCTGGTTTCACCCTAGAACAGGACTAAACCAAACCGTGTGTACGCCTAATCACTTGGTGTTTGAGTCGGCTGTTCCCAGTCCATTGATAGTTGTATCCCAAAGTTTTTTTAAAATTTTTATTTTTATTTTTTTTGCAGGAGATCCGAATCGGTCATCTATGTCATCAAATGGATGCGAATAATTTTCAGTAAAGCGATATAGATCCATGCTTCTACTGAGTTTGTTGACACTATCTTCTTATCATTTCATTTGTTCTTTGATATAGGAGCTTTACTTCTATTATATTCTGTGTATTTCTGATCTCATAATCTGTCATTGATCTCTGTTAATATTTATACATATTTATTTATGGTTAATAATTTTTGTGCATTAAAACAACAGTAGTTAGCCTCCCATTTAATGCAGCAGCAGCTGCTGCTCTGCATCAGGTCCATTACAAATGAGGATACCCTAGATATCCCATAATGGAAGATCCTAAACTTCAGCATTGGACATTTCTTCCATTGATGTGGGCCTTTTCTATATATATTTCTTTCTCTTAATCATCTATTATGTAGGAACTTTCTCCATCCGTGCCACAACCCACTAAAGGAATGGTTTGGATAATCAAAACATGATACTCAGATGTAAAGAATCTTGTGTAGAATAAATCATATTCGAAAGATAAAATAAAAATTTATATACATGTTGATGAGCAAGACCTACTATTCCTTCTTTCTAAGACGGATGCATCGTGATCAGTCGTGACCCTACCTAATTAATAATTGGACCTAAGTATTATGGGTACGCCCAACCCATCACTTAACTGGGCCTTTGAATTTAGGGACGTCCTGCTCCGGCATGGCTTCAATAGACAGGATCTTTTACCAATTTGCTTCAAAATCAGGCCTATACCTGGCCCACCTACCTCTACTAAAAACCCCAGCTCTGAAACCCAATGGGCCAAACCTGGAGCCCACTAACCCGGTTAAAAGATTCGGTGACTCATTCAGCCCTAAGTTGAGTAGGGGCTGACTGTAGTTCAAAAACTTGAAAACTCTACTCATACTCAATTTCTAGTCAGGTTGGGCCAACTGGAAGACTGGATGAGTCTGTAGTTGCCTGACTCGATTTTATTTATTATTATTATTAATTTTTTTACAATTAAATTTATAATATTTAATGCATTTAAATATTTTTTAATAAGTTAAATTGATAAAAATATCCAAAATAAAATATAACTAGCCTTGAGAGATGAGATTGGCTCTTCAATTTTTTTATTTATTTTTTTTTTTCATGTCTTTGGTTTGAAAACATGAGCTGTATGACGGGGTCAGTGACTCAGTCCAGCTGATTCGTATTGAGTCTATCCATAAAATGCACACATGGAACTAATCCATCCCTCAGGTTGGTCAAAGCATGTGGGTCCAATATTTGAAAACTGTCGATAGGTTAGAAAGCTTCAGCCAATTTTTCCAAAGGTGCAGGTTTGTCTTAAAAACTGTGGACCACCTGACCAGTGGGACAACCTAACTCGGTTCCAGTCCTTGCCGGAGTGGTAGACTCTAAGGAGTTTCAACACGAGATCTTGGGTTCGAAATCCATAGGTGGTGAAATTCCGCTAGGGCGTGCGTGGGTGTGTGGCGGGTGCATGTGTTAACAAAAAAAAAAACCTAATTCTTGGTCTAGGGATCAATATAGCAGTGCCCTTCTGATGGATGGGTTGGATCTTGGATCTATTGTGCCATGCTGGCACATATGTGGCATAAGTTTTAGTGCACACGATATATGGGCTGATCAAAGCTTATATATGTTCTGTACATGTTATAGATGCATGCATATCAAGGGTAATACTCTGCTACAATATCAAATAACTCCACTTGCACAATTGCTCTACGACTCCTCTTGCCGCATCTTGTTAATCCTTCCTTTCTGTATATGCATGAATCTGCTGTTTTTTTAGCACATTTTATTTTTGATGTACGATATGGATTAAGCACGTTCCTAAAACACATGGATCGAAAGAAGCCTAAAGAAAATTTGACAAAATTCAGTGTAATTCGACCAATTGACCGATCGGGTTGACATGTCAAAATTCCACCAAAAACTCCAGATTGATTTCTGTTAGTTTTGACATATTAACAGATCTGGTTAACAGGTTGAAGGCCCTATTCAACAGGTCAACCAATCAATTCGATAGTTCGAAATTTATAGAATTATTAGTTTTAGTCTTTAGACATTTTTGAGCCCGTTCAACCGATCGACTTTTGAGTCAATTGTAGAGAACGACAAAATTTTCTATGATTTTCAGAATTTGTTTCCCTATTTGATTACGACTTTTTTAATTATGTTTTAGAATTTGTTTATGGTTATTTAATCACGCTAAATTTTTTTATTTTGGAAGAATTTATTAATTAAAATTCTGATATTTATATTATTTCTCTCATGGATTCAAGAAAATTCTCTTGTGAATTTAAAAGTACCTTGTGAATTCAAGGTATTTATTAATCGATAAAAATGGTGATCGACCTCATCACATCTTTCCTTGCGTCAATTTTGCAAATAAAGCATTTTTAATTAAGTGGATCTAACATAACTAGTTGGACACCAATGTCCTGCATGGTTGCCCTCATGTTGTGAGGGTATGACATCCAACCTATCCAGCTAATTGGCCCCACCATACCTAACACAAGAATCAGGCCAATCCACTCATCAAGTGGGACCTAAAGTAAATGCATACTTGGAATAAATGCTCAGTTGCTCGTTCTTTACTACATTGGGTCAACGCATAAAGGGGCTCTTTGCGCTGGTATATGTGGTAGCATGGAAATTAGCCCACTTGTACAGAGGCGTAAACAATGCTCGAGTTATAATACACCTCATGCGTAGAATCACCGCCATAAGAAATTAATATAATATCATGTGGTACAATGGCACACAAAAATTCACTCCTTTCTGAAATTAATCTCACAATCCTAAGAAATAACTAGGGAAACTATTAAAAAGTATTTCTACTTTGACAATTATGACACTCAATATTACGATTCATCGAAAAAAGGAAGAAAATGGGACTTGATGCCATCTTCTTCCCACTCTAAATTATCCCACCATTCTTTCCTACCACTTATCTTCCTTAGAGAATTGTCTGCGCTATGGAGAGAAAGAGGGAGCTTTTTCAACTTTGGGCAATTAATGACGTCGATTTCCTCCAAGGAAGGAAAATGCAGTGCATAGCTACAGATGCTCGTTAGTTCTGGAAGGTTCAAGAGTATCATACGTTTTAGTTGCATTAGCCCTATATCTCCAACTTCATCATCAGGAGTGACCGTACCTATTACTTCTTCTAGCTCATTGCAACCATCTATATAAATGTTTTCAAGACTTTCAAGTTGTAGTAAACCATAAATTTTCTTCAACTTGGAACACCACCCAATCCTTATGGTGTGAAGGTTTCTGAAGCATCCGCGGCCCACCCGAATGCAATTTAAGTGGGGGAGTTGCGAAAGGCATAGGCATTCTAGGCTCGAAACAGGATAATCGTCATCCTTCTTCGCATCCGCACTAATTGTCACCTCCACCAACCCCTTGCAGTACTCAAAAGCAAGCTGTTGAAGACTTTTCGTTGCAGTAAAAAGGGATGATAGTTGGTTGGAGGTAGTCAGATACTCCACAAATAGATTCCAAGTCACGTTCCATAGCTTGCTAGAGCAGAGCAACCTTTCGAGAGCATGCATGGATGATACGGTGATTCCAAGACGGATTAAACGTTCCAAGCCTTCCAACTCACTCATATTTAATCCCTCACTCCCTTCTTCCCACCTTGAATAACTTCTAAATAGTTTTAGCACTCTTAACTCAGAAAGCCTGGAGATTGCTCCTTGAGGAATTGTGTGCAAACATGTCTGGTCCAAGTCCAAGTGCTTCAGCTTCACCAGATTTCCTATCTCTTCAGGCAATGATGTAATCCTCGTGCGAGATAGATTGAGATACTGCAGCTCTGCCAAGTTACCGATCGCTGCAGGAAGCTCCTGTAGCCATGAACTCTGAAACTCCAAGTGCTGCATCTTTACCAGATTTCCTATCTCTTCAGGCAATGATGCAATAAACGTGTAAGATAGATTGAGATACCGTAGCTCTGCCAAGTTACCGATCGCTGCAGGAAGCTCTAGTATCATTAAACTAGACAGATTGAGATACCGTAGCTCTGCCAAGTTACCGATCGCTGCAGGAAGCTCTAGTATCGTTAAACTAGACAGATTGAGATACCGTAGCTCTGCCAAGTTACCGATCGCTGCAGGAAGCTCCTGATCTAAAGATGTATTATGGGACAGATCCAAGACCCTAAGAAGAGGCATGAACTGAAAAAAATCAGTGTGTACCTTTTCAAAATAACAATTCCATTGGAGCATCAAGGTTAAGAGGTTGGGGCATTGAGGTGTCTCTGTTACTTCTTTTATGTCATTTTTCATTAGAGATATCCTCTCGGCCTCCTTCCACCTTTCAAATTCTGGTACATGCGTCAGTCCCACGCCAGCTCTCACCAAAAACCTATTCTTCTTCTTCCCGCACTCTGAAGCAATCCATAATGCCATATCACGAATCACGTCATGCAACTTTACCTCTGTTTTTTCGTCAGAACCACTCTCCAACAAGCATGCAGTCTTTAATCTTCCAATGATATCATGTCCCTTGTTATGGGCTTCATCAAGATCATCATCCCACCCATCTAAGAATCCTTCGCCTATCCAGTAATCTATTAGTTGTTCTTTGCTAATGGAGTAGTCCTCCGGAAACAGTGCGCAGTACAGGAAACACGATTTAATCGTGTCACCATCGAGATTATCATAACTGAATTTCAAGCACAAAAGCATTTCATCATTCATACCTGATATCTCTGATGGTGGCTTGCTTGTGCTCAGAACTGATATTGCATGCTTCCATTCCTGTGGTGTCTTCTTACATGCCATGGCCCGCCCGATGGTGATGAGTGCAAGGGGCAGACCCTTGCACTCTTTAGCGACGCTATTGGCAAGGATCGGTATCTCCGGATGGGATTTCATGGCCTCTTCACCAACATTCCGTAGAAATAGATTCATTGCTTCTTGCTCTGGGAGACATTCTACTTTGATCTTCTTGTCGGCAGTCATGTGGCCACAGACGTCCTCAAATCGTGTAGTGAAAACAACCTTGCTCATGTTTTGGCTGCTTGGATGAGGAATTCCGACCTTATCTAGATCCAACCGTTCCCAAATATCATCCAACAACAGCATGAATTTCTTGCTACTCAAGACCTTGCGAATGTCATGAGCCCGTGTCTGGTTGTTGCTTTCATTCTCTTTCCAAGACAAGCCCAATCGCTTGCCAATATCCATCTGAATCTTTCCCACATTTAATTCTTTCGACACCACCAGCCAAATCACGACATGGAAATCATGATTTCTTTTAAGGAATTGGTTGTTGATATCATTCAGGAGGGTTGTTTTCCCCACTCCCCCCATTCCATATATTCCAATAACTCCTTTCCCTTCGCCAATCCAGTTTAGAACCTTCTCCAACACCAAGTCTCTGCCCACAGCTGATGTGCTAGGCATCTCTTCAATGGCATCGGGAAGCGGCTTGTATGCCACCTCACTGAAGGACTCACCTTTGCTCTTCAACTCAGATACATCTTCCAGCTTCTTCGCCACTCTCTTGCCGAACTTGTAGCCCGACCAGAAATTGGGTCGGCAACTCCCAAAACACCTCGTCATTTGCAGAAAAGCTTCTTCCATCTCATTCACTTCTCTTGCTGTGTCTTCAACTTTTTGTAGCCACCATTGAACATTGTCCTTGCATTTGAGCAGCTGCTGTTCGGCTTCATCGACCTTTGTCTTCACATCATTCTTTATAGATTTCAATTCGTTCATGGCTTCCTTCAGCAAGTCGACATTTTCTCGGAGGTTAATGATGTAACATTTGCGTAGGTTGGTGGAACCCCACAAGGAAGAAACAATATTGCTGATGACTCCGGTGACGATTTCCATAGCTACGGAGAGAGAAAATGAGATGGTTAGAATGTATGAAAGAACTCTCACTACACTATGATTATTTTTGGAGTTTCTAATTTCCACAGCTTTTTTTTAGGAGTAATCACAACAAGATACAAACACAAAAATCAGGCAGATAGAAAACTCAAGTGGGCCACACCACAATAACCATATGAACGGTTGGATGGCATATAAACATAATGGTTGGCTCTACGAAGGTTTCAACGGTGGACATTTCCGTTACACTGAGTGGATTTTTCGCGGGCATCAGTGAGAGATTCCGACAACAGAGTAACAGAGAAATGCTCGAATGCCGGCAATCCGCGTCCCAAAGTAACAGAGAAATGCTCGAATGCTGGTCCTAGTTGTGTTGGAACCTTAAACGCAAGAGTCATCTGTGGTGTGGTCCACTTTACCATTGAATCTGTTTCATGTTTGCTTTGATGCCTTAAAATAATCTGAGAAAAGGGATGAGACGGCTTGGATGTACAGATACATCACAGTGGGCCTGCCCACAAAACTGCCCGTTCGGAGCTAGGGACGAGCGGGGTTAGTACGCAATCCGCGTCCGCTCCAATGCTGGTCCTAGTTGCGTTGGAACCTTAAACAGTCCAACACATTAATCTAGACCACTCATTATAATCTAAAACATTGCAGGAACCAAGATGTAAACAGGGTACCAATGTAACAAATACTAACCACTGGACCAAAGGATTTTAATATGTACGGTCAAAGTTGTTTATACAAAAGCCGATCCAGTCAACAATTCGATCCATCCATTTGTTAGGGCCCATTATGGTTCCTTATTATTTTAAAGAATCAATTTTGTTAGGCAGTTATAACCATCAGATCCATGGCTTTCAAAATGCATGGCTAGAGAAAATAAGGCCAAATAAGATTGGATCATTTGATCAGGAAATTTCTCCATGTTAGTCCATAAAAAGTGTTATTAAATGAATAGACTGTTTAGAATCTAGATCAACCCATTAGACTATCCAAATGAAAAAATAATAATAATAAAATGCAACTAAGAGCCCCGTAAGCTATGGGCACGGATTTGGTGCCGCTTAGTGGGCGTTACCCTTACGGTAGGGGCCACCTCAATGACATTTTGTATATCCACGTAGTATGTCATGTTCCCAACGCACATGGAATAGAAGAAGCCTAAAAAGAAATTGACAAAAATTCAATATGGATCGACAAGTTGACGGGTCTAAATTTTGCAAGAAATTTCAAATTGCTTGCTAGATTTCTACTAGTTTAGATAGGTCAAAATATTGTTCACAAGTGTATTCAACAAGTTGATAGAACTGTTCGATAAGTCAAAATACTATTCACAAGTCCACATATCGAAAATCGCAGAATCTCTTACTTAAGTCTCTTGATACTTCAAGGTTGTTTCGACCTATCAAACCAACCAATCAGTGAGCGACGAAAATTTGCATATTTTCTAAATTTGTTTTCTAATTTGATTAGGACTATTTATTAATTTAAAAGAAATAATTCTTTAGAAGTTTTCTTTTTTATTCTCATGGATTTGAGATTTTATCTTGTGGATTCAAGAGAGCCTTACGAATTCAAGGTAGTTATCGATTGAGGAAGACAATGATAGACCTCATCACGTCTTCTCCCGCATCAGTGGTATTACAGCAAGGATTTCCCCCGGCCGATGGCAACTAACAACAAAATGGATCAAAATCTTGTATACAGTGATCCAAAAATTCGTTATCTATAAAAAAAAAAATGTAAGCTTTCCACTAGGAGAGTCAATTGACCATGCGACCCTCAACTATATTGCGAATACGCTAATTTCACCCAGAACCGAAGGCAAAGCTCAACCATTTGTGACCATTATACAACACAACTCCAATTTTCGTAGAGCACTTACATAGGTGAATCACATCCTACATTTTGCATAAAATGACTTTTTTACTACTTGGTTGCAAAAGGATAAAGAGAAATACACACAACCGGTCGAGGAGCAACTACAAAAACCTTTTCTGAATGAAGAACTTGTATTGAGAACAAATATAATCCAACATAGGAACGTAGACTTATTACAACTAAAAGATTAACGTTACTCATAAGATAGAGCTAAGGCTACTGATTATGCTAAGATAAAATAAGATAAATTTGACTAAATTTGTTGGATTTGTATAAGATGTACGTCTTTCTTTGTTAAACTTCTTGTAATTTATAAATTTTTGTCATGCCATCTAGCTGCTTCTCTCTTTATTTCAACAGTTATAGCAGCTGAACAGTTGCTACATTTAGTCTTTTATATATTTTTTTGTCTTTTCTCGACACGTGTCCCTTTGATGGCTTCTCTTCCCTCGACCTGCTTTTCTGTCTCTTTGGTCTTCTTAGCTATGCCTGTCATTGGCTGATGTGTCCATCCAGCTCAGCGCCAGCTATAGTTTCATAAAAAGTGCTTCAAATATTTTTAAAAGTTTTTTGCATAGTATTTCTTTATGTAATAACACTTGTAGTTCTTTAATTAGTTGCTTTTAGGAACCGTCGTAAACAGGATACAACAACAACAGTATTAAAAGAACAATACTCACAGGATGGAAACTCTCGTGCCTTTGTTGTCGAGAGGAATTCTCTATATATAGCAGTTTACAGATATTATAAAGATTACAAATCTTGTGTCTTAGAGTAATTGTAGGAATTGACAAAATTATAGGAGAGATTAGCGTATTACAATCTTTACATAAATGGAAAGGAGTGAATGAATACAATTCCTCAAATCATGGAATGGAATCGAGCTTGTTGTCATATGTTGACTTAATCTTGCTGTCATCCGTTTTGGAAGGTGTTTCCTTAATACGCCCCTGTAAGTTCATTGAGGAAAGCTGCACATTGAGCTTGGACCGAAGATGGGAAAACCTTGTAGATACTAATGCTTTTGTGAGGCCATCGGCTAGTTGGTCCTTGCTTGATATAAAGCGAACTTTCAATGATTTTTGCTGAACTCTTTCATGAACGAAGTGGTAGTCGATTTCTACGTGTTTTGTACGTGCATGAAACACTGGGTTTGCTGTGAGATATGTCGCCCCTATGTTGTCACACCAGAGAACGGGGTGCTGGGAAAGAAAAATGCTGAGCTCACGTAGTAGAGATTGGAGCCAGATAGAATCAGCCGTGGCATGAGCTACTGCTTGGTACTCAGCTTCGGTGCTTGATCGAGCCACAGTCGGTTGCTTTTTAGAGCTCCATGAGATTAAATTGTCACAAAAAAATATCCAAAAATCAGAGGTTGATTTCCGATCGTCAAGGCAACCGGCCCAGTCGGCATCGGAATAAATGGAGAGTTGTGTAGACATGCTAGGCCGAATGAGTAATCCAAAATTAATGAAAAACTTGAGGTAACGTAATATCCTTTTCACCACTGTCCAATGTTCATTGGCACACTTTATTTACGGCGAAGGAGATATCGGGCTGTGTCAAAGACAAGTACTGCAAGGCTCCAACTATGCTTCGGTAGGTGGAGGGATCAGAGTATGGAGCACCCGAAAAAAGTGATAGCTTCTGGGATGAAGACATGGGTGAAGAGACAGGCTTGCAATCGAGCATTGTCATGCGATTGAGAAGATTATATATGTACTGACTTTAAGATAAGAATAGCCCCTCTTTCACGTGATGAGCTGCAACACCCAAAAAGAAACTTAGAACACACAGGTCTTTCACAGCAAATTCACTGGCGAGGGCGGAGATCAATTTAGATATGGCTTGCGAGGTGGAGCCAATGATGATGATATCATCAACGTATACCAGCACAAAGAGGGAACCGAAGCTTGCCTAAATGTGAAGAGAGAAGTATCGGAGCTTGAGTTAACAAAGCCAAGTGATTGAAGGTGCTCATGCAGGCGGTGGTACCAGGCCCGTGGGGCTTGTTTCAAACTGTAGAGTGCTTTGTGCAATCGACATACATGATTAGGAAAATTGGGATGAACATATCCGAGAGGTTGATGCATATATACCTCCTCCGATAAATTCCCGTGAAGAAATGCGTTTTGTATGTCAATTTGATGAATTGGCCAGCGTTTGGAGACTGCAATGCTTAGAACAAGCCGAATAGTTGTGGGCTTGACCACTGGACTGAATGTGTCGTCGAAGTCGATTCCGGGTTGTTGGTGGTAGCCCTTTGCAACCAGTCGTGCTTTACGGCGTTCGAGAGTGTCGTTGGCATTGAGTTTGGATTTGAAAATCCACTTGGAGCTGACAATGTTCATGTTCGGTTGTGATGGCACTAGAGACCAGGTGTCATTGTTCATAAGAGCTGTGAATTCCTCATCCATTGCATTGCGCCATGCACTGTATTTGCTTGCTTCTGTAGAATTCATGGGGGAGTCAGGAACACCACCTGCAACTAAAAAAGACTGCGGAAGTGGGTAGTGGACTGTTCCATTAGTGAAGGTTTTTGGTTTGACGATGTGGTTCAGGGACCGTGTGGTCATTTGGTGGGAACGGAGAACCGAAGGTTCTGTAGTAGCGACAAGCTCTATTGACGGTTGGGTGGTGGACATGTTTAAGGGAAGAGCAGGGGAAGGTGGTGACAAACCAGAAACAGGGTAGTCATTTGAGGTGGGAGACGACATGTGATTGGATGGATTGGAGTGGGACAACATCGTTGCATTAAGATGCAAGGCAATGGGAGACATGTCGTTGGCAGAAGGAGAGGACTCATGGGAGATGAGTGGGTGTTGTTGATGTTGAGGGGAAAAGGTAGAGCAATAGTTGGGCTGTATACGAGCTGGGTGGGAGCGGGTTTTGTGATGTGCTGGCAAATGGGAAGATGGTCTCATCGAATATAACATGCCGGGATATGAATATTTTGCCACTTGAAATGTCCAAGCACTTGTATCCACGATGTATGTTGCTAAGACCAATGAAAACATATCGTTTTGAGCGAAAATCAAGTTTGTGCTGATTGAAGGGACGGAGGTAGGGAAAGCAAGCACCCCAAAAATTTTAAGTAGTGAAAAGTCAGGGGCATGTTTATAGTGTTTTTCAAATGATAAAATACCAAATGGAGTTGTGGGGAGACGATTTATGAGATACATTGCCATTAAAAAGGCATGATCCCAATAGGCATGGGGAACACTACCGTGAGATATAAGAGAGAGTCTCGTTTCAACGATGTGACGGTGTTTCCTCTCAACGGACCCGTTTTGTTGTGATGTGTGAGGACAAGTTACACGATATTGAATGCCAATTTTGTTAAAGTATTTGTGGAGGGAGCGGTATTCTCCTCCCCAATCCGTTTGTATTGCTTTTATTTTCCTTTCAAATTGGCATTCTAGTTTTTGGAAGGAATAAAAATTTTGCATCATTTCTGATTTGTTGGGCATGAGAAAGAGTCATGTGAATTTACTAAAATGGTCAACAAATGAGACATAATATTTATATCCATTGGTTGACATAATAGGGGATGGACCCCATACATCAGAGAAAATTAATTCAAGAGGAGAATGGGAAATAGACTTTGAATCAGAAAATGGAAGACGATAACTCTTTCCTTGTTGACAAGTGGAACACACATCCGCTGTTTTATTTGATGAGAGTGGTAGAGAGAGCTTGGAGACGAGGTGCCGAACGATATGATAAGATGGATGGCCCATCCGACAATGCCAGCCATCAAGAGGAGCGCGGTGAGAGAGGAACGATTGGTGAGATGTTGTTGGTTTAGTTGATGGTGGGAATGAGTAGAGGCCGTCTTTAGATTTGTCGCGCATTAGAATTATCTCCGTGGTTCCGTCCTTCACCAAAAGAAAGATGGGTGAAACTCATTATAAACATTATTTTCACTCATAAATTGACTCACAGATATCGAATTCTTTTTAATCTGTGGTACATTTAATAATTGAGATAAAGTGAAAGAGTGAGTTGGAGTTGATATAGTGGCAGAGCTAATATTCTTTATAGGCATACCTGCCCCATCGCCGACGTGGATTATTTGATCACCTCCATGGTATGGCTCCGATTGTAAGTTGAGTTTCTGTAAATCATTTGTGAGATGATTGTTGAGCCAGTATCAGGGTACCAGTTTGTGTCCGGAGTTGATGAAGGCGAGGTCATGTATGCTGTCATGGTTGGAGGGGCACCTCGGTACGCATGATCGAAGCGATAGTTACATTGTATGGCAGTGTGACCAATTTTGCCGCACACTTGGCAAGATGGTCTCAGGTTGGGTGGGTTACTCTGATGTGAATTTCCTCGCCCACGTCCACCACAACCTCTACTTCTGGAGTTGGGATTACTGTAGGATTGGTGAGGTTGTGATGAACATTGGTTTTGTTGGGATTTTCCACCACGATTGCATTGATCATTCCGGGTTGCCACATTCACCGAACCTACTGTGGCGTCAAGAGTAGATTGTTGTTGCTCTAGGCGTAACTCAAAGCTGAGGACATGGTTAAACATCTCTTCGGAAGTCATTTTGTCGACCTGAGTTAAAATGAAAGTCACAAGGGCATCATATGATGTGTCGAGGCCTCC
Organism: Magnolia officinalis; assembly: GCA_021015155.1. Classification (NCBI taxonomy): domain Eukaryota; kingdom Viridiplantae; phylum Streptophyta; class Magnoliopsida; order Magnoliales; family Magnoliaceae; genus Magnolia; species Magnolia officinalis. The sequence goes on along the minus strand of JAJHSJ010000001.1, from coordinate 26,137,670 downwards.
AAGAAGGTAGGCAGTGAACTCATGAGTTTGTAGGGACTGTCCAATGGCAGCAAGGGTGTCAGAGTAGGATTTCATTTTCTAAAAATAGTCAGAAATGGACATATTTCCTTTCTTGGTGAGAGCCAAGAATTAGGGTGTCTGAATTGCTCTAGCCAAAGAGATGGAGGAAAACATTTTCTCAAGAGAAACCCATACTTCTCTAGAAGTTGAGAGACCTACCATCTAAGCTAAGATGCCCTCGGACAGAGAGGACACCAAGGTATTAAGAACAACCTGGTCTTGATCATACCAGGAGTTGAATTTTGGTTAGGAATTTCTGTGGGGGTAGAGGTGGAGGTGTTGTCTCGGGGGGGGGTGTGGTGGGGGGCTGGGGGGGGGGGGGGGGGGGGGGGGGGGGGGGCAAATATTGTTCCATCAACATATCCAAACAGATGTTGGCCAGGCAAGTAGGGGACGATTTGTGTTTTCCAAAGGAGATATTGTCTTTGGTGAGCTTGATTGTAACAGACTATGGATGCTTGCGGGGTTAGTAGGAATATTGGGTGAGGCCATGGGATCGAGCTTGGGAAAAAAAGACAGAGGTCACGGTTTTGCTCTGATACCATAAAAGAACAATACTCACAGGATGGAAACTCTCGTGCCTTTTGCTGTCGAGAGGAATTCTCTATCTATAGCAGTTTACAGATATTATAAAGATTACAAATCTTTTGTCCTAGAGTAATTGCAGGAATTGACAAAATTATAGGAAAGATTAGCGTATTACAATCTTTACATAAATGGAAAGAAGTGAATGAATACAATTCCTCAAATCATAGAATGGAATCGAGCTTGCTGTCATATGTTGACTTAATCTTGCTGTCATCCGTTTTGGAAGGTGTTTCCTTAATAAGTATCCATCCCGTGCTAGTCCTTATGTTCACCGTACATACAAAAGCTTTCTCTGATATAGAACTCAGATGGGCTAAGCCTATGCGAACAATCTACAGTTGCGGCTAAAACCTCGGGCCTGTTTGGGCGGTGAGATTAGAAGGCATTAGGTGGGATGGGATTCATCTGCTTGTCTAACAATTTCACTTCATGTTTGGAAAGAATGGAAAAGCTTGGAATTATGTTAAATGGAATTGCATTGGGTCCTGTTCCAATTTCACTCAATGTTAGCAAGTTGTGTAGGTCCCACCATGATGTGTGGGCTATATCCACACCGTCCACCCATTTATCGAGATTATTTTAGAGCATGGGCCAAAAAATCAGGTAAATCTAAAGCTCAAGTGGATCCCACCATAGAAAGCAACGGGAATTGAATACTTACCGTTGAAAACTTTTTTGGGCCACATAAGTTTTGGATCTACCTCATTTTAGGCTCATGCCATAAAATGAGGTTACAAAACAAATGAACGGTTTAGATATAACACGTGTGTTATTCTCAGTAATTCAAATGATGGTGAGTATATCCATTCAATGTACCACCGTATTATCAACAAAACATGGCATTAATCTTATCCCACGGCAACAGGGGACAATGCCTGCCATGGACATCCCACTTAATCCCTTCTAATCCCACCGCCCAAACAGGCCCTAAGTTCGCGTGCTGTGATTGGGCTAAGTTTTGAAGCAGGTTTTTTTTTTTTTTTTAAATTTTTTTTCTTAAACCAATCCACTATAATTTCATTAATTGGATAATGGGATGTACAGCCATTCGGGCGGGTTCAAACAAAAAGGAATCGAACCCAGCCTCTCATAAGGAGGATGTATACAAGGCAAAGGTAGAAGGGCAAAAAAGGAAAAGGGAAAACGAAAAGGAAGGCCTAGAGAAGAGGAGAAGCTAGGCAAACTGCCAGACCCACAGCAAGGCAGCACTTCAGAAGCCTAGGAACATCCCAACCGCAGCTGTCAAAAGATAGAAAAGCAGAAAAGAACTCAGCCACCTGCGCTGAGTCCAGAAGCAAGCCAAAAACCACCACCAGCAAAAGACCCCCTGACATAGCCCGCACATAACACCTGACGGTAGCTGCACGCTGCGAACGACGAAGGAAGAAGAATGAGAGCTAGCCGACCCCTGTTTTTGGTTTGGATAATCTGACATGGCCTAGCTTGGATCTATCTAGAAGAATGGAGCCTCTAATGGGCCTAGGGAGATCATTCTGATGCAAAATAAAGGTTGTTCGGAGCACCCCCACTAACCAATTTAGCGAGACCGTTAGCAACAGCATTACCTTCCTTGAAGGTGAAGCCGAAGTGGATGTTGAGGGCCTAGGACATTTGCTGGATGATAGCCAGATGGTACCAAATGTTCAGCTACTTAATCTGTTTGGAACAGTCAAAGCTTCAAAGATGACACGCGAGTCAGTTTCTGCCATGATTTGAGACGGGCCACAATCTCTGCAATGGGTAAGACCATCAGCCAGAGCACGGGCCTCTACAACTATGTTAGAGATAGGGCCATATCTGTTGTGGAAAGCGAAGATAAAGTTTCCCAGGTGATCCCTACAGATGCAGCCACCGCCCCCCTCGCACGGGTTTCCCCTAGTTGAACCGTCCACATTCAGCGTAACTCATCCAAGCGGGGGGTTGCGCGAAGTGATGATTTGAGCCGAAAGCGAGATAGGTAGAGATGGGATGTTCATTCCCAGAGTTCGCCTAATAATCAGACCATGACCAAAGGAGATATCCAGATGACGCAGAAGGGTTTGAAGATCTCTGATCCATCTAGATATATTGGCAATGGTTTGCAGCTATTGAGAAAGGACGATTGTCAAATCTCGCTACATTTCTGCCAATCCATAGCTCTCAGATGATGAGAGGGGGATGATGCCACGAAGAATCTTCCAAGATATAGATTTTCTGGTCACCAGCGTCCATTGATTGATCCGGTCAGATATGGATTGTCCT
>JAJHSJ010000001.1:26070605-26134681 GCA_021015155.1 Magnolia officinalis | reverse complement strand
CGACCAGCAGTGGAGCAGAGATATGTCTCCTTGCTGGTAGGAGAGGCCAGTTTGAAGAACTGTCTTCTTCAGGGTGGCTTTACCCTTTCTTTTCCATTTTGTGTTTGCTGAGTACGAGATATGATAGGTGAGGCCCAGTGTTTTTTGCGGAGCCCACCTGAATCTCTGGTTTGTACATCCACTGTTCATAATTACAAAGACATAGGGGCGTGGCCCCTCCTTTTGAAAAAAAATCAAAGCAAGGGGACTCCACGATTACATTAAGCACCTCTTCTTCCAACTCAGAGCTTTCAAGAAAGGCAATGCCCAGGAATGGACTATTTCTTGACTGTTGGCATACTCACTTCAGTATTCCACTGATAAAAACGAAGCCCTAGCAAGCTCACGGAGTGGATAGCATTGAATATAGGCTAAATGATTCCCCTAAACGTCGGTAATGCCTTGTTTTCTTGGAGTGCAGTAATGTTCATGGCAGCCCAAAATTGCATGTATCATGCACATGTGTGCCATATTGGCATGTGTATCTTGAAATTCACTGCACATGATCATCCTAGTGTCATAAATGAGACATGATCATCAACAGTCTATTAAGCAACTTCTAGCAAAAGAAGGAATTTATCTACTCCAGTCAGACAAGCCAAGCATCGGTGTTACATCCAAAGTGAAAACCATCGGAATTACTCCATAAGCCCCATAAAGAAACTGTGATGGGAGACACCAGTATGAACAATGTAACATTGCACCTAAAACAACCTAGTTCAAGCAGTGTGGCATGTCTGAGTTTTGGATCAGACTAAATGATTCTAATGGTCCATTGAATGCCCAAGGAAATAGACAGTCCATATTGATTTAGACATTCCACCATGTGACTCCACTTTGATTAGAAATCTACACCACTCAAACTTTTGCACGTCCTCATATGAACTAGGCATTGGTGCACACAAAAGCTTTTATGAAGAAATTATCCATTGACCATTATAAACGAGGAGAATTCCTTAACAATTGTAAGGAAACATATAACAATTGTAAGGAAACATACAACTGCACATCAAATAATAGAGGGTTCTGGAAGCCTCTTTTAAATTTTGGACTCATAAAATCTGGATGCTAACAGATTGCAAAACAATACCATTAAAAAGAAAAGATCATATTGCAAAACATCAACTGAAGTCAATTAGTAAGAAAAAAAAAAAAAAAAACTAACCTGAAGGGCACAATAGTTACTTAAGGAATATAAGAACTCCTCACTGGCATTTTCAGTAATAATCTCTGACATAGCCTCTGGATTTGGGTTGAGTATCTGGGAAAAAAAGATATTCAAAAGTTGAGGTAACAAAGAAACAGACACCGCCAAGTTGAGTTACCCACGGTGTGCGTGTGTGGGGTGTGTGTGCGTGTGGATGATGTGTAGGGGTGTGTGTGCATGTGTAAAAAAAAAAAAAAAAAAAAAAAAAAAAAGAACATGGAGAAACCCAACAGAGAGAGAGAGAGAGAGAGAGAGAGAGAGAGAGAAGAGAGAAGAGGAGAGCGAGAGCGAGGAGAGAGAGAGAGAGAGAGAGGAGAGAGAGAGAGAGAGGGCGGCAATCCTCAATTGGCGTCGGCGAGAGGGCAGGGCCACAGGGGTAGGGCGCTCAACGTGAGGGTGAGAGGGCAGGGGGCGCTAAAGCCTTTAGGGTTTTTTATTTTTTGTTTTAAACTAAAGCGCGGATTCACGGTTTGGACCCACGGTTTAGATCTACGGTTGTTGTTGTGTAACGGTTCAGATGAACGGTTAGGTTCAATTCTACAGGGCCCTAAACCGGAACCGATCTGTAATCAACGGTTCTAAGAATTTTGGAACCGGAATTGGACCGTTAGCACCCTAGAACCGGACCAAACCGGACCGATCCAACGGTTCCGGTCCAGTTACACGGTTTCAACGGTTCGATGTGCACCCCTAGTACGCGGATCACGTATTGGGTAATTAACTCAGCAAGCTATGGTGTGCCTTGTACACACCTTGCATCGGTTTTTCTGTATCCAAAATCTTAAGGCATGAACCCAAGATCGCAGTAGATCGAAAGCTCAATAGACCGCACCACAGAAAGCACGGGGGATGATGAAGCCCAAGGTTGATAAAAGGAGCTGATTAGGTGAGACAGGAGCGCCACCCATGAGGGTGGGGCCCTTACCATCGGATCTCCCTTGATGTGTGTATTGTTGGGGATTTTTGACCTGCGGAATCACACAGATCTAGATCTAGGATAGCAATCCAATGGCACCAAGCACACACACAAGAAAAGAGAACACATAGATTTAACGTGGAAAACCCTGCGGGAAAAAACCACGGCACAAAGCGACAGATCACCACTATGAAGCATCAATCAATACAAAGAGAAAGGACTTACCCGATTCGAACAACCTCGAATCTCACCCTTGCTACACCCTTTGATAACCCTAGAACCCTTTAGAATACCTTTAGGAAGTCTTGGAATAATATAGAATAGCCCTAGGGACCCCAATTTATAGTTTTGGCAACTTCCCTTTCGTATCCTAGTTGCGAAAGGACTTGCGTCACAAAATCCGCGAAACTCCTTTCGCATCCCAGTTGCGAAAGGACTTCGACACGAAATCCGCGAAACTCCTTTCTGCATCCCAGTTGCGAAAGACTCAGATTTAAGACATTCGCAACATGTATTCTGTATCTACCTTGTCTATCCTTTTTCTTTTTTTTTTCCTTTTTTCTTCGGAGATCCTTTTTTTTTTTCTTCCTGGAGATTCCAAAAATAAAGAAGATCCAATTATCAGGTGGACCATACTCTAGGAAACAATAGTGATTGAACACTCATTAAAAACTTTTAGGATGTGCTTTAATTTTTCTGTGGTGTTTATTTTCCATCCAATCCTGTTAATAAGGAAGAAACAACTATCAACTTTATCTAAAACTTTTGTGGCGCACTAGTGGTCCATCACCACTTCTTCCTATGATATGGTCCACCTGATAATTGGATCTACTTCAATTTTGGGATAATGCTCTAAAATGATTTGAAAATAGATGTACGGGGTAGATATAGAATACACACATCATGGTGGCCCTACATTGAGGGTAGCAGCATCTTGGGTGAGCCCGGGTCTCACTTAATCGGCTCCTGTTGAAACCTCCTGGGGTCTACGGTGATGTTTTTTTTTTTTTTTTGGTCATTCAACCGGTCACACATACCTAAATGAAGGGCAAACACAAATATCAGCATGATCTAAAATTTGTGTAGCCTTGAAGAAGTTTTCAATAGTGAGTGTTCAATTCCTAATGTGTCTGGTCGTGTGGTCCACTTGAGCTTTGGATATAATTCGATTTTCGGATCATGTTCCGAAATGAGCTGTAAAATTGGATGGATGTCATGGATGAAACACATATATTACAGTGGGCTCCAAAGAGATTTCACACCACAGTAAAAGGTGGTGACGAGCTCACTACACAATCCGCGTCTTCTTTTCTTCGGTGGTGGTCCGTGTGGACGTGAAATCCATGTCTTCTTTTCTTCGGTGGTGGTCCATGTGTACGTACAATCCGGATTGCTTGCAAAAATGAGAATCGGATTGGCTGGTGTACCTCACACAGCTATATAGCTGGTGTATTGATGTTAGCAAGTTTTGTGAGTCCGATTTTAAGGTATGTTTTATTTCCAAATTGTTCATCCTTTTGATGATCTTGTCTTAAGGCTTGAGACGAAAAATAAGACTACAAAAAATTACAAAAAGCAGTGGGGGTTGAACGTCTACCATTGAAACCCTTGGATCAATATGAAATTTGTTTTTTCTCTTCATTAAGGTCTTTGTGACCTTATGAACAGATTGGATGGAATAAATGTTACGGTGGGCCCTACGAATTGTTTAATGGTGAAAATTATTATCCCGTTGCTATTTATGAAGTTTCGGATCAAGCTGATATTTGTGTTTTCACTTCATCAACATCTACATGACCTTATGAATAGGTTTTATAGTAAAGAAAAACATCACGTGGGTCCTTAGAAAGGTTTCAACGGTGGGTGTCATATCAGTGCAGGTTCCTTTGTTGTGGTCTACTTAAGCCTTGGACTTGCCTCACTTGTTAGTTGACATATTAAATTTATCTGAAAAAATCATTCAACGGTGTGGATAATACACTTACATAACGGTGGGCCCCACAGAGCCCTGCCCGGACGGATTACTGTCCGGGCGGGGGTAGGACGCAATCCGCGTCCGTGGTAAACTAGCCAACTTCCGCGGAATTCCGCAATCCGCAGCTATATAGCGGTACGTGTTTCTTCTCTTCTGTGGTGAGCCTACAGTGAAGTTCGCAGCGCAGCAAGTTTCAGCACATGTGTGGGGCCATTATGATGTTCTAGAGAAATCCTCCCCGTTTATCCAGCTCATTCTAGGATAAGATGCTACAAATGATGTCTGGTCCACAGAGCTTCTTTCTTCTTCTTCTTCTTCTTCTTCTTCTTCTTCTTTTTTTTTAAAAAAAAAAAATTTCTTTTTCCGAGGGTTAGCGCTGCAAGAATACTCGCAATCCCCGGCTGTATATATGCAATCTGCAAACTTTTTCTAAAGGTTTTAGGAAGGGACATTCAATGAAATTGGCTGTGATAACGAATGGTGGGATGGTCCGAGAGAAGGAAATACTAAAGACGGTCCTAGCCAGAGTAATATTAGGTACGGTACCTTCCACCATGTGGGTCAAACTAACCCGTTCATCAGGGTCACGGCCGCTTGTTTAGATCGGAACCCATGAATCGAGATAACAAAAAGCCTGGGGTAGGTCACACCATAATAAACAGTTGCTATAGAATGCCCACTGTTGGTTGTGTAGGGCCTACTGTCTGTATATCTCGATCATTCACTTCGTTCATCTAACTTATCTCATCGTTATAAATTATTCCATCAAAAGAAGGACGCTATTCCAAGACTCAGGTACGTGGCATAACACTTGAACTTAGATGTTTATGTATTATTCCCAATGGGTGGCCCACATGAGTGTTCAACCAGTCAGATTTTTGAAACCAAGGGTAACAAGGGCTTTGGCACGCAATGTAAAGTCGTTTCCCTCATAGAAGCCTTTGGCACGCAAGACCTGATAATAAGTATGCAAGAATTTTCCAAGAAATAAGACCAAACTCCTTCCCTTAGCCTATTCAATTGCAAAATACCCATAAGTCATAGGTTAGGATCATGTAACCAATTCTAATTTTAAGGACATGGACTACTCAATGAATGGTCTGGATTGAGGATTGTGTGCACGTTTATGGTATCAGTATGCACGGGTGTAGTTGATTGCAGTGTGTTTGGGAGTATCATTGTTTCTCTTATATTATTGTACGGTTCTTAGTCTTTTTAAATAAAATAATAATAAATAATATAATAATAAAAAACTTTTTTCATTGGTCAAGATTGTCGGCCACTTTTTCTTTATCAATTCCGTGTTTCTTCCTCATCCACTTGGCAGGGGAAAGGTGAGAAGAAAGGATGGTCATGGTTGTCCTGTTATTTTTGTTTTTTTAACTACGAGTTATGTATGGCAAAGACCATCATGTGGACGGTCGTGATCCATCATATATACTTGCAAATGGATGGCTGATGGGACTACTATATCATTTACTCCACCTGAGGGGTCAGTGCTATCGATGAGTTAGTGGACATAACTCAATCCGAACTGTCCAAATTGTTGGTACCACTTCTGATGAGACATGGCCCCTAATTAAATCAAGTTGTAGATGATCTAACCTCTAATGAATGGGCCGGTACTTGTTTGGTGAATTTCATATTGGACTACTTTGATTTTAACCATCCATTTGATTGATACCACTCCAATTTAGGCCCACGCCCCAAATATAAGCCATATCTGTAATTTAGGTGGACCGCATGGTTGGAAATAATGAAAAGAGCAATGCTTATCTTCCTAACAGTTCCTCTTCTTGTGGCCCACTTGAGTCACTTATTGGGGTTGTTTTTAAGCCATATACCTAAATTTTAGTGTGTCATCTAATACTTGGAGTGGATTTCATATAAAAATAACATTAAGCCATGTAAAAAATCATAGGTCAATGTCCCTTTCCTAACTATTACCTTTGGTGTAGCCCACCTAAATCAGAGGTGAACCCGATTTTATAGCCCTAGGCCTACTGCGAGATTATACATCTAATGATGAGAGTGAATTTGAAATACACATCATGATAGCATGCACAGTAAAAAAATCAAGGGTGGATATATGGCGTACCAAAATTTAAGCATGATGGCAAAAAATAAGGTCCATACATAATTCCAGTGGGGCACAACAAGAGAAACATTTTAGAGAGTTAGTACATCGTTTCTAACTGTGGTCCATCAGTCCATGTGAATCATGGATAGGGCATTGCTTAGGCCCTGACCTAAAATGGGGTGATACCCGACGATTGGGGTTGTTTTGTAGTAAACGCTACAGTGGGCCCACAAGCCCCTCATAACTTATACCTCTTTCTCATCTTCCAAGCCACTTCCCCTCTTCTTCTTAGTTCCAACCTCTCCTCTCTTTCTTTCACCTTACAAGCTCTTCCAGTCGTTGCCTCTGACCAAACCGTCAGATTTTTGCCTGAACCTGCCCCAAATTTGGCACTATTCTCGCCTTATAAATACCTAACAACCACGGGACCAAACACAAGGCGTTGTGGCTGTTGCAGAAGTTTAGCTTTAAACAGGTCAGCGTATCCCTCTCTCTCTCTCTCTCTAAAAGAAGACGGACTAGCCTCACTGATAGTAGGTATGTGGGGAGCATACCTAAAACCATGTAGACCAAACTTTTCATTAGATCCAACCCATTCATACGCTACACAGACTCTTATTTAGGCTCGTACCCAGAAATCATGATGGTCGGAATTGGTATTGTGAAGGGCCCACAGTGTTGTATATATCTCATCTAGTCCATTCATCTAACTTTGATTCATCAGGATGAAAGCATTCCCCAAAATCTAAGGCTATTCCAAATATAAGATGGGCCATAACATATGAACTCAGAGGTTTCTGCATATGGGATGGCCCACCTGAGTGTTGAATTGGCCTTATTTTTGGGGATCAAGGGCACCAAGGGGTTTTATACTGATGGACAGTGTGGATCTCATGCAAGTGAAGTTGTTTCCCATGTAGAAGTCTACAAAGAAGAGTTTTTCAAGAATGAAGACTAATTTCCAAATGTCAATTAGGTGGAGGTCAGGACCATAAAATCAATTTAATTCGGATGACATGCCGTAACAACTATTAATTTTCAATACTCGGGTATTATCCCGTAACTTAACTTAATATGAATACTGACTAGGAGCGGTGCTTACATCTTAGCCCTTGAAATTTTTATGGAATATAATAAATGGCCTAAATTAATGTGTTGGACTGTCTAAGGTCCCAACGCCAACTAAGAGCACTTGGGAGCGGATTAGGTGACCTGCCGGATCCAGCGTGGCGGGTGGGACCTCTGACTGTGGGGCTCGTAGTGACGTATGTGCTTTAAATCCACACCATCCAACCGTTTTGAAAGCTCATTTTAGGGTGCGATCCCAAAAAAGTGAAGCAGATCGAAATCTTATGTGGACCATACCATGGGAAACAGTAATGATTGAATCCCTACCATTAAAAATTTCATGGGAGCCACTGAGATGTTTATTTGCCATCCAACCTGTTGATAATGTCACAAAAATCTGGATGAACAGACCATACAAATATCATCTTATTGACCCAAAACTTTTGTGGCCCACAAGAAATTTTTAGTGGCCGATTACCACTATTTCCTCTATTATGGTCCACCTGAGATTTGGATCTGATTTATTTTTAAATCATGCACTAACATGAGCTTTCAATATGGATAGACGGCGTGGATGTAGTCACACACACAGTGGGCCCCACTCAAGGGTCCCACCGACCTCGGTGGGTCCCGGGTCTCAACTAATCCTCTCCCGGAGCACTCACAACGTATAATGCTTTGAGAGCAGTTTTGATCAAACATATAAAAAAAGAAGTCTTACAGTACCCTCAGAGCACTATATAAGTTACAGTGCTCCTAGTTGCATTGGGACACTTGGACAATCTATTCCATTGATCCAAACCATTCCGTAGGACCAATGCGCATCTTCCATTGATCTAAATGGTTCCATAAGTCCAGCGCACATTTCCTGCACCACCCATAAATATCACACTCATCTGAAAAAATTAGCAATTTGATCAATGGATTTTGATACGGACGGTCAAGATTATTTACATGAAAAATATCTAATAAAAAATTTGATCCATCTATTTTATGGGATCCAACATATATTTCTTATGGTTCTTAAGAATCACTTTTGTTAGGAAATTATAATCATCCGTCAATGCTTGAAAAAAAAAAAAAAAAGAGGCTATTACCAAATAAGTCCCATTTTCAAAGAATCATAACGGTGACCTGAACATGCATGTGGCCCAGCAAAGGTCATAACTCTTGCCTCATGTTGGTGTTGGTTTGTATGCATTTTCACGTGAATTTTTCTGTAGTCCTAGTAGAGGCTGTGGAGGGTTTTTACTTCTGGTTTTATTTTTATTTTTATTTATTTTTGTAATGCTCATGCCTTAAGTTTAAAGTGTAATGAAGTATATTTGGTGTTTGGATCATTTGAATTGTGATCCACATTATAGGGTTTGGATTACATAACCAGCTGCCACGCTTGTTCAAACTGAAATATAGCTAGAGATTCTGGTAAGTGTTTTATCTTAATTTTTAATAAGATTTCATCATGTTGCAGTTGTTAAAAGGTTACTCGTTTGAATACATTAACTCAAATTAAAATGCATAAACTGTGAAACTGATTGTAACTAAACTACAATTGGGAAATCAGGTTAGTCATGCAATTAAATAAGACCAATTTCCTTTCCTTCTTGAGAGGACATTCCATTACCAAATGTCCATTAGTATGAGGTTAGGATTATATAAATCAATTTAATTATGAGAATATGCTCCACTAAATTGGATGGCTTGGATTAAAGCAGCGTGCACGGCTGTAGATAGTGTAGATGGTCTCAATCTGTTCCGGAGTATAGTCTATTAACTTGAATTATTGTACGGGTCTTACTTTTTTCTCTTTTGAGAGTGCCGTCCTCTCATTTACTATCATTTTCAGCATTATTTTTTCAGCTTCCGCTAATGCAAAATGTCTCAAACATTCCATTTGTGGGCTGAAAAGAAGGAAAATGAGTTACTGTTGTAATTGAGGGGGAAAGATGAGCAGAAAGATGTTGGCTTTACAAACCAAATTTATCGGCTTTACAAAGCCTTAGAACCGTACACACTACGAAGATATATTTTAAAAAAAAACACTTTTTTATTTACTTGTTTTTCAATGTTGCTGCACTCTTACTCTGATCGGATACATAGTATGCCTTTTATAGGCTTTTGCACCTATTGTAAAATGACTACAATACCCTTACTCCATTAACTGCATTAACTAGAGCAGTTTCAAACGTTTTGAAACTCACCAGCCACACCACGTGGAAAATGTGAAATTTGTGGCTGTTTCAAATGCTATGAAACTACAGCATCTGAACCGTCCATTTTGGTTTGGACGTTTCAACACTCCCCTTCAAACCAAACAGGCTTCATTCCAAGCATTGACCTCAGTCGTCTGAATGTATCAGTCGGTAATGCCTTGGTGAATATGTCTGCGACCTGTTCGGTGGTGTGACAGTACTCCAATTTCACCACTTTCTGCTTCACTTGATCTCTGAGAAAATGGTATCGAGTATCGATGTGCTTGCTCTTTCCATGCTGCACCGGATTTTTGGCTAGCTCGATTGCCGACTTGTTATCCACATATATGACTATGGATTCTTCCTGCGGATGCTTCAGCTCCTTTAGCAAGTTTCTCAACCAAATCGCCTCACAGACTGTGGACGATGCTGCCACATACTCTGCTTCACATGTGGACAAAGCAACAACACTTTGCTTCTTTGAGTTCCATGTGAAAGCAGTCGACCCGAGATAGAATACATATCCAGTGGTGCTTTTCCTTTCATCTTGATCACCTCCCCAATCACTGTCTGAGTATCCATACAACATTGCTTCATCATCGTATGGATAGAAAAGACCGAATTCCATTGTTCCTTTGACGTACCTGAGGATTCTCTTTGCAGCTAGCCAGTGTGATTCTTTTGGCGCTTCCATGTACCTACTTAGAAGCCCAACACTGTAGACAATATCTGGCCTTGTGATTGTGAGATACCTTAAGCTTCCAATCAGACTCTTGAACAGAGTCGAGTCCATGCTTCTTCCTTCTCCTTCTTTTGTCAGCTTCAGGCCTGTTGCTACAGGCGTGTTCACGGCATTGCAGTCTGCCATCTTGAACTTTTTAAGCAACTCCTTGGCATACTTTTTCTGTGATATATAAATGCCGCCAACTTGTTGTTTTACTTCGATGCCCAAGAAGAAGGACATCAATCCACCATCAGTCATCTCGAATTCATTGAACATAGCATGCTTGAATTCTTCAAACATCGCCTGATTATTTCCTGTGAACAGCAGATCATCAACATATAGGCATGCTATGAGGATGTCGCCATGAGCATTTTTCTTGATGTAGACAGCATGCTCATATGGACATTGAGCGAAGCCGTTCTCTTGAAGATAATTGTCGATGCGTGCATTCCAGGCACGAGGAGCTTGCTTCAACCCATAAAGAGCTTTCTTTAGTCGATACACTTTGTGTTCCTCCCCTTGAACAACAAAACCTTTAGGCTGGTCAACATAGACCTCTTCTTCGAGAATTCCATTCAGGAATGCAGATTTCACATCCAGTTGGTAAATCATCCAACTGTGATGGGCTGCAAGGGAGATAATCATCCTCACAATGTCAAGGCGAGCAACAGGAGCGAAGACTTCTTCATAGTCCACCCCGTACTTCTGTTTGTAACCCTTTGCTACGAGCCTTGCCTTGTAGCGATCTATTTCACCATCAGCATTTCGCTTGATCTTGTACACCCATTTGACGCCAATAGTTCTTTGGCCTTGAGGTAGTAAAGTTAGATCCCATGTATTATTCTTCTCAATAGCCTGGATCTCTTCTTCCATAGCCGTCCTCCAGTATTCTTCTTCTACAGCATCCTCAAATGTAAGAGGCTCATGGTCCGCATACAAGCAGAATAAATTTACTTCCTCAGTTTCGGCATAGATATCGTTAAGGCTCCTCATTTAATAGGAGTTAAGGGTGAAGGAGAACTGGATGATGATGTGCTGGCTGAATTTTGATTTGATGAAATACTTCCAGATGAGATAGAACGTATTGTTGGACTTCTGCGTGCAGACGGTTCGGCGGAAGAGGGTGTTGCAGGTGTCTGCTCCTGGTTCTCATGCTTCTCTTCTTCATGTTCTTCAACATCGACTTGATTTTCTTTGGCTGAATCTTCCTCGTTCCATTTCCAGACTTCTTCCTCGTAGAATACAACATCTCTACTTACCACCACCTATTGGTTAGTGGGTTGTAGAGCTTGTACGCTTCGATACTTCACTGTAGCCGATGAAGATGCACTTCTCGCCACGATCATCAAGCTTCTTTCTTCTTGCTTTTGGAACTTGAGCGTAGGCGACACACCCAAAGATCCTTAGGTGCGCCACGCTTGGTTTGTAGCCACTCCATGCCTCCTGTGGTGTCATGTTTCTTACGCTCTTGGTTGGACACCGATTGAGCAAGTAGGCAGTACATGCAACTGCCTCTGCCCAGAAGCTTTTTGGCATGCCTTTCTCTTTGAGCATGGTTCTTGTCATGTCGAGGATGGTGCGGTTCTTTCGTTCCGCAATGCCATTCTGCTGTGGGGTATAGGCTGCAGTGTGTTGTTGCTTGATTCCTTGATCCCTGCAATACTCTCGAAAGGCATTTGAGGTGTACTCTCCACCTCTGTCAGATCTAAGAGTTTTGATTTTAAGACCACTTTCTTTTTCAACAAGGGCCTTAAAATTTTTAAAAATAGTAAAAGCAGCAGACTTTTCTTTGATTACATACACCCACAATTTTCTACTGAAATCGTCAATGAAGGTAATAAAGTATTTATTACCTCCAAGAGAGATTGACTCCAATGGTCCACAGATGTCAGTGTGAACCAACTGCAATGGTTCTCTTGCTCTTCGGGATACTCCACTCGGAAAGGAGTTCCTTTGTTGCTTTCCGAGTGTGCACGCCTCACACACATGTTCTGGAATTTCAATAGCCGGCAAGCCATGCACCATGCTTGATGAGGATAAGAGTCTAAGGCCACTGAAATGGAGATGCCCAAAGCGAAGATGCCATCTCCATGAATCATTCTTCACGAGTCCATAGAGGCATTTCTCAGCTTTTGTGTAAATATGGAGCGGAAACATGCGATTCTTCGCCATTTGGACTTGAGCCACAAGTCTCTCGTGTGCATCTCTTATAGAGAGAGAATGGTTTTCCATGTGTATGACATACCCCTTCTCAAGAAGTTGGCCGATACTGAGGATGTTACTTTTCATGTTTGGTACGTAATACACATTGGAGATAAAATTCGGCACACCATTCTTCTGATAGATTTTAACTTTCCTTTACCTTTCACAGGAACTTTTGATGAGTCTCCTAGACTCACATTGCCACGAGCATCTTCTGCCAGTTCCACGAACAACTCCTTCTTGCCACACATGTGGTTACTCGCACCAGAGTCAAGATACCACACGTCATGTTGATCACATGCTTCTTCTTGTGCAAGAAGAAGTGTTGAGTCTTCTTTTTCATGATTTGATGCTTCTGCATAATTAGAATGCTCATCTTGATCTACTGGTTTGCTCCAACAGTCTGAAGCATAATGGCCAAACTTGTTGCAATTGTAACATTGAATATTTTTTGTATTTCCACGACCACGCATGGAACGACCTCTACCATTTCCTCTTCCACGGAAATTGGTAGTCCTTTGTTGATTTTGTGATTGGCTTGGATAATATCCACGCCCTCTGCCTCTTGCACGATTGCTAGTGCCACGGCCCCCTCGTTGTGTATGACCATTCTTTTGTTCATTTAGAGTCAACTTAGACTCTAAGGCATGTTCAAGCATTGAACCCGCATTCTTTTGCATTCGTTGCTCATGTACTTGCAACGAGCCCATCAATTCTTCAATGGACAGATTTTCTAAGTCCTTTGATTCTTCTATGGCAACAACCACATGTTCAAATTTGGTTGTGAGGGATCGAAGTACTTTTTCAACAACCCGTACATCTTCGATCTTTTCACCATTTCTTTTCAAGTTGTTAACAATAACAAGTAGCCTTGAAAAAAAATCAGAAATGGTCTCACCTTCCTTCATGTGTGAGGTCTCGAATTCGGCTCTAAAAGTTTGGAGACGAACCTTCTTTACACGATCAACTCCTTTGAAGATTGTGCTAAGAATCTCCCATGCTTGCTTGCATGTTGTCGCTTCAGCGATCCGTTCAAAGGTGGACTCATCCAACCCTTGATAGACAAGAAACAGAGCCTTCTTGTCCTTCTTTCTTTGATCTTTGAGAACCGCCCTTTGATCAACGGTGTAGAGAGCTTCTTCTGCCGTTGTGGGTTCTACATACCCATCCGTAACAATCTCCCATAGATCTTGCGACCCGAATAGCGCTTTCATCTGGATGCACCAGCTTTCATAGTTATCCTTAGATAACTTTGGAATCTGCGGCTGGATCGAGGACGCCATCACTAGTTCACACTACGGATCAACAACAGTTTTTTCTTTTTCTTTTTTATATAGCAGTGGCAACAACTTGATCACACGCTCTGAACCTTCAAACTATACTTGGTCCCACGAGATCGTCTTGCTTTGATACCAATTTGTTGGCTTTACAAACCAAATTTATCGGCTTTACAAAGCCTTAGAACCGTACACACTACGAAGATATATTTTTAAAAAAAACACTTTTTTATTTACTTGTTTTTCAATGTTGTTGCACTCTTACTCTGATCGGATACATAGTATGCCTTTTATAGGCTTTTGCACCTATTGTAAAATGACTACAATACCCTTACTCCATTAACTGCATTAACTAGAGCAGTTTCAAACGTTTTGAAACTCACCAGCCACACCACGTGGAAAATGTGAAATTTGTGGCTGTTTCAAATGCTATGAAACTGCAGCATCTGAACCGTCCATTTTGGTTTGGACGTTTCAACAAAAGAATGGTCAGGGTTGTTCTGTTATTATGATTCAATGGGCCATGTAAGGCTGAGGCTATCATGTGGACGGTCATGATCTATCATATATGGTTGCAAGTGGATGGCAGATGGATTCTACATATTTTTCCTCTAAAGAGGGGTCTCGATGTGTTGGTGGACATACCTCAAACCAAACCGTCTAAATTGTTTGTAACACTGTGGATGAGATATGGCCCTTAAATCAAGTTGTTGTTGGATGATCTAACTTCTAACCAATGGACACTTATTTGTTTTGATATGTGACTACTTTGATATTGACTGTATATTTGATGGACACCACTCCAATGGATGGATCCCTCTATCCATCAGTTGCACCTAGCTCTAGCAACCTTAGTATCATATAACTCAAAAGTTTTACTTTTCTGGTTATATCATCCAAGTCCTCATAGGATGGAATCCTTTACAACACCTGTTTTAAGGAGAGGGTGTGACAGTAATAGCGTCTGGCCCCACCATGTTATCTGTGGCACATCTGCTCCATCCGTCGGTTGCACCCCTCAATTCTAGGCCCAGGCCTAAAAATCATCACAACAGGGAACAATGGGTATGGGACCCCAACCATAGGCTTGTTTGTGGCCTCACCATGTTATTTATTTATCATCAAACCTGTTCATCAGGTGTGAAAGCGAAAGAATCAGTCTGCTTTAAAACTTGCCCAGTCACAGCACGCGAACTTAGAGATTTTAGCCACAACTGTAGATTGTTCCCAGAGGTTTAGCCCATCTGAGTTCTATATCAGAGAAAGCTTTTGTATGTACAGTGAACATAAGGACTAGCACCGGATGGATAGATATGTTGTTGTATCCTGTTTACAACGGTTCCTAAAAGCAACTAATTAAAGAACTACAAGTGTCGTTACACATAAAGAAATAGCATGCAAAAAACTTATAAAAATATTTGGAGCCCTTTTTATGAAACCATATAGCCGGTGTTGAGCTGGATGGACGCATCAGCCAATGACAGGCATAGCTGAAAAGACCAAGAGACAGAAAAACGGGACGAGGGAAGAGAAGCCATCAGTAAAACCGCGAAAAATCCACTCCTTCCATCAGTAAAACCGCGGGAGTCTAAAAGACAGGCAGATCCAAAACTCATGTGCGCCACACAAAGCAAAACAGTGTAACGGAAATGTCCACCGTTAAAACCTTCATTGAGCCAACCATTATGTTTATATGCCATCCAACCGTTCATATGGTTATTGTGGGGTGGCCCACATGAGTTTTATATCGGCCTGATTTTTGTATTTGTATCTTGTTGTGATTACTCCTAAAAAAAGCTGTGGAAATTAGAAACTCCAAAAGTAATCATAGCGTAGTGAGAATTCTTTCATACATTCTAACCATTTCATTTTATCTCTCCGTAGCGATGGAAATCGTCACCGGAGTCATCAGCATTGTTTCTTGCTTGTGGGGTTCCACCAACCTACGCAAATGTTACATCATCAACCTCCGAGAAAATGTCAACTTGCTGAAGGAAGCCATGGACGACTTGAAATCTATAAGGAACGACGTGAAGTCAAAGGTCGATGCTGCCGAACAGAAACTTCTCAAATGCACGGATCAAGTGCGACGGTGGTTACAAAAAGTAGAAACGACCGAAAGACAAGTGAATGCGATGGAAGTAGAATTTCGGCAGATGGCGAGGTGTTTTGGGAATTGCCGTCCAAATGGTTGGTCGGGCTACAAGCTTGGGAAGAAGGTGGGGAAGATGCTGAAAGATGTAGCTGAGTTGAAAATCCAAGGCGAGTCTTTCATTGAGGTGGCATACAAGCCGCTTCCCGATGCCATTGAAGAGATGGCAAGCACATCAGTTGTTGGCATGGACTTGATGTTCCAGAAGGTTCTAAGTTGGCTTAGTGAAGATGGAGTGGGAGTTAATTGGAATATTTGGAATGGGGGGAGTCGGGAAGACGACTCTCCTAAAAAAGATTAACAACGAATTCCTTGTAAGAACTCATGAATTTGCTTTCATCATTTGGGTGGTGGTCTCTAAAGAGTTGAATGTGGAAAAGATTCAGAAGGATATCGGGCAGCGGTTGGGCTTGTCTTGGGTAGAGAATGAAAGCAACAATGAGACACGGGCTCGAGACATTTACAAGGTCTTGAGCAAGAAGAAATTCATGCTGTTGTTGGATGATTTATGGGAATGGTTGGATCTAGAGATGGTCGGAATTCCCCATCCAAGTAGCCATAGCATGATCAAGGTTGTCTTCACTACACGATTTGAGGACGTCTGTAGCCGGATGGTTTCTAAGAAGATCAGAGTAGAATGCCTACTGGAGCAAGAAGCAATGAATCTATTCAAACAGAATGTTGGTGAAGAGGCCATGATTTCTCATCGGGACATACCGTCCCTTGCTATGAAGGTTGCCAAAGAGTGCAAAGGTCTGCCCCTTGCGCTAATAACCATCGGGCGGGCCATGGCATGCAAGAAGACACCACAGGAATGGGAGCATGCAATATCAGTTCTTAGCACGAGCAAGCCACCATCAGAGATATCAGGTATGGATGATGAAATGCTTTTGCGTTTGAAATTCAGTTATGATAATCTGGGTGGTGACATGATTAAATCATGTTTCCTGTACTGTGCACTGTTTCCGGAGGACTACTCCATTAGAAAAGAAAAACTTATAGATTACTGGATAGGCGAAGGATTCTTAGATGAGTGGGATGATGATCTTGATGAAGCCCATAACAAGGGACATGATATCATGGGAAGATTAAAGGCTGCATGCTTGTTGGAGAGTGGTTCTGATGAAAAAACAGAGGTAAAGTTGCATGACGTGATTCGTGATCTGGCATTATGGATAGCTTCAGAGTGCGGGAAGAAGAAGAATAGGTTTTTGGTGAGAGCTGGAGTGGGACTGACGCATACACCAGAGGTTGAAAGGTGGAAGGAGGCCGAGAGGATATCTCTAATGAATAATGAGATAAAAGAAGTAACAGGGACACCTCAATGCCCCAACCTCTTAACCTTGCTGCTCCAAAGAAATACGTATTTTAAAAAGGTCCACCACACATTTTTTTCAGTACATGCCTCTTCTTAGGGTCTTGGATCTGTCAATGTCTAGGATAGTAAAGGTTCCTGCAGAGATCGGTAACTTGGCAGAGCTACGGTATCTCAATCTAGCTTTAACGCGGATTACATCATTGCCTGAAGAGATAGGAAATCTGGTAAAGCTGAAGCACTTGGACTTAGAGTATACTAGTTTGCACACAATTCCTCAAGGAGCAATCTCCAGGCTTTCTGAGTTAAGAGCAATGAACCTATGTTGTAGTTATTCAAAGTGGGAGGAAGGGAGTGAGGGATTAAATATGAGTGAGTTGGAAAGCCTGGAACGTTTAAACCATCTTAATCTCAGCTTATCAAATGTGCATGCTCTTGAAAGGTTGCTCTGCTCTAGCAAGCTACGGAACGTGACTCGGTATCTGTATCTGACGGATCTGACCATCTCCAACCAACTATCATCCCTTTTTACTGCAATGAAAAGTCTTCAACGACTTACTCTTCGCCGCTGCAATGGGTTGGTGGAGGTGACTATTAGTGGGTATGCAAAGAAGGATGACAATTATCCTGTTTCGAGCCTAGAATGTCTAAGCCTTTGGCAACTCCCCCACTTAAATTGCATTCGGGTGGGCCGCGGATGCTTCAGAAACCTTCACACCATAACGATTAAGATGTGTTCCAAGTTGAAGAAAATTTATGGTTTGCTACAACTTGAAAGTCTTGAAACAATTGAGATATCTGGTTGCGATGAGCTAGAAGAAGTAATAGGTACAGTCATTCCTGATGATGAAGTTGGAGATATAGGGCTAATGCAACTAAAACGTATAACACTCGTGTACCTTTCAGAACTAACGAGCATCAGTAGCTATGCACTGCATTTTCCTTCCTTGGAGGAAATCAACGTCATTAATTGCCCAAAGTTGAAAAAGCTCCCTCTTTCTCTCCATAGCGCACACAATTCTCTAAGGAAGATAAGTGGTAGGAAAGAATGGTGGGATAATTTAGAGTGGGAAGAAGATGGCATCAAGTCCTATTTTCTTCCCTTTTTAATTCCATGAAATAAATTAGTGAGAGTCATTGTCAAAGTAGCAATATTTTTTAATAATTATTTCTTAGTACTATTGTGAGATTAATTTTAGAAAGGAGTCTGAATTTTTCTTAGATCAAGTGTGCTATGTATTTTTATGAGTTTAATATGTAATTTTTTTAAATTTTTTTTTCAAGAGAACAGCCAAGGCTGTGAGTATAGTTTAATATGTAATATGCGTGCCATTGTACCACATGATATTAGAATAATTTCTTATGTTGGTCATTCTACGCATGAGGTGTACTATAACTCTTGAGCATTGTTTACACCTCTGTACAAGTGAGCTAATTTACACCCACCACATATATGTCCGCCCATTGTCTCACATATGGATATAATAATCATTTTAGAGAATGAAGAGCTATTTCTGGTGCACTGCACCTTCTCCTAGGATGCGGATTGGGTACTCCCCTGTCATCACTGGCATTCTTGGTATCCTGATGTAAGCACTGTTTGATTGAGCCTCCTTATGCGAGGTTGCCCACTCAAATCCAATAACATAAAGTCATCAGAACTTCGGTGTTGGCAGGGGCAGTACTAATCCATTCTTGCAGCAGACTTATTTTGCGGTATTTTAGCAAACAATGCCACGTTGGTACTGTCTGCTACTGAAAAAGCTATGTGGCCCCACCATGATGTATGCATTATATAGTCTCTGTCCATCCATTTCTTCGGCCCATCCGAGGGCATGAGTAAAAAAATGAGGCAAATCAAATCTTAGGTGGACCACATCATAAAAAAAATAGTGGTGGTTGAACGCACACCGTTAAAAACTTCGTTAGGGCCCACCGTAATGTTTATATGCCATCTAATCAATTAATTAGTTCACACAGACCTGGATGGAAATAAAATATACATCAGCTTCATCCAAAACTTTCATAGCGCCTCAAGTAAATTTTTAATGGTGAGTGTTCAATCACCGCTGGGGTGTGGTCCACTGAGATTTGGATCTCTTTTTGGGGGGAACAGCTTCGGTGAATCCCTGACTGTAGGGCCACTATGATGTATGCGCCTTACATCTACACTGTCCATCCATTTTTGATAGTTCATTTTAGTGTATGATTCCAAAAATATGAAGCACATTCAAATCTTAGATGGGCCACACCACAGGAAACAACAGTGAGCCACTACCCACCATTAAAAACTTCTTGGGCACACCATAGCTACCATACTACTTATTTCCCGGCCATCCAACCTGTTGATAAGGTCACGGACATGGATGAAGGGACCATAGAAATATCAGCTAGATCCAAAACTTTTGTGGCCCACAAAAAGTTTTTAATGGTCAATCACGACTGTGTCCTGTTGTGTGGTCCACCTGATCCGTCAAAACAGATGGATAGTGTGGATGTAAGGTACATACACCATGGTAGGCCACCATAAGGCTCCACCGACCATAGTGCATCTCGGGTTTCACGGAAGCCTGCACCCGTTTTTTTGGCTTATGTCTAAAATGATCTGAAAATGAATGGACAGCCTGAATAAAACACACATTAAATCTAGAATACTTTTAAAGGGCTACAATGCACGTATTATAAGTGAGTCTGCTTGATTGAACAAATCTATCTTAATTGAGCCATTTTTTATTGCCGTTGGGACTCGTGAACGGGATTGTTATGATTGTCTAACACAAGTGATTCTTTAGAATCAAAGCAATCTAGATGGGAGCAATCTAATAGGTAGATGGCATTGTTGGTTAAGACTTATTTTTGTCTGACATTTCTATGCTAGCTCATGAATTTTTTGTTGAACGTAATGGACAGTCAAGATCAACCGAATGAACTGTTTAAGTTTCCCAAGCAACTAGAAGAACTAACCCTTAACAGTTGTGTGAGAGATCTTGGGCACCTATCTCTCTTTGAGTGTGGATAGTCTGCATTGAAGGCATAAGAAATTCCAGTGTTGTGGCTTCTCATTGGTCCCACCATAATTTTTATGTTAAATTTATACCTTCTATCAAAATTTTCAGATAATCTTAGAGCACCCAAAATGAGGTACATCCAAAGCTCAACCGGGTCACACCACATAAAGTAATGGGGATTGAATAAACTATCATTGAAACTTTCCTAGGGTCAACCATGAGGCTCATTTTCCATCTGACCAGTTCATGAGATCACACCGAACCTGGACGAAGTTAAAATACAAATATCAGCTTAATCAAAGCCTTCTGTGACCCTTTCAACGGTAGCATCAATAATCCCTACTGGCTTCGGTATGATCCACTTTAGCTTTGGATCTGCATTGCTTTTTTGTTCGAATTTTAAAATGATCATCAAGAAAAAATTAGACTGTGAACCTAATAAATACATTATCTTGGGCCCACATAAATTTCACAGCTTGCTGCGTGGTGCAAGGGAGCGGATTAGATGAGACCCAGCCTCACCAGAAGGTGCAGCCCTTACAGTGGAGCCCACCCTGATGTGTCTATTCTTTATCCACTCTGTCCATCCGCTTTTACAGATCATTTTAGATCATTATACCAAAAATTAAGAAGATCCAATTATCGAGTGGACCATACTCTAGGAAACAGTGGGGATTGAACACCCTACCATTAAAAACTTCTTAGGGCTCACTTTAATGTCTCTATAGTTTTTATTTGCGATCCAATTTGTTGATAACTTCACATAAGCCTGGATGTAGAGGGAAAATAAATATCAGCTTGATCCAAAACTTTTATGATCCATTAATGGCCAATCACCACTTTTCTTATGTTATGGTCAATCACCACTTTTCTTATGTTATGGTCTATCTGATAATTGGATGTCCTTCATTTTTTGGATATGCCCTAAAATGATATGGAAAAACGAATGGATGGGATGGATACATTATATATATGTAAAGGCTGGTACCATGATAAGGGCTGTACCGTGTCTTTCGTGGGCGGAGGTCTCACCAAATCCGCTCCCGTGGTGCAGCATATTGGAAGAAACCCGGAAAGTGTACTTCCTTGGCCATCATGATGTATGTTTTAGATCCACACGGTCCATTAAATTTTTTAATACCATTTTATGAATTAGGACAAAAATTGAGGGAGATTCAAGGCTCAAGTGGGCCACGCTACAGAAACACTGGAATTGGATATATACTGTTTGAAAATTTCTTGGGGCACACAGGGATATGATCAAGCTAATATTTGTTTTTTCTCTTTATTAGGGTCAGTGTGACCTTATGAAGAGGTTAGACAGCAGATAAACCTTTCGTTGTCTTTAGGAAGGTTTCAACCGCAGTAATTCAATCCCCGCTACTTTCTTGGTGAGGTCTACTTGAGATTTGGATGTACCTCATTTTTTAGCTCATGCTCTAGAATGGTCTTTAAAACTTGATGGACACTGTGGATCTAAAACATAAATAATTGTGGGGACGTAGAGAAGTTCCGTACCTTAAAAGTTGTATTACATAGCCCGTAATCTATTTGGAGAGAAATCTGCGTATCTTGTTAGCTTGTAGTCATCGGCGACGACGTGGACTAATGAGAACGGATGGTACTGAATTTTCCCGTGCCATCAACATAGACGATCCGCATCTGTGTTGAAGTAGAACGTTACAACATTCTTCATTCACGTAGGAGTAAATAAACAATAAGAGAAACAAAGAAAATTGAGAGATTTCACCGATTACGAGGACGTAGAAGCGCAGAGATATAAATTGCACCGTAGATAACCTCCATGAGCATAACTTCTCTTCTACAAGCTTCATCTCTCTATTTCTTTCTCTCTCTCTCTCACACCTTTGATAGCCCTATTGTATTTTTCATATCACTAGAAAAACCCTAGGAACCCCTATTTATAGTTTTAGGAAACTCCTTTCCGCATCCCAGTTGCGAAAGGACTTAAATTTCTGCAATTTGCAAAATCGCAGAACGAATCTGCCTAACTACGACCGGCTGAGACGAGCCTATGACAGATCGAGCGCCACCCACGACCAATCGAGACCCACCTTCGACCGGTCGAGCACCCAAGTCGCTAGAATTTGAGTCGAGTCAGGGCTCGACTCCACGACTAGTCGTGTACCAGCCCTTTACCGGTCGTGTGAGGCTCACGACCGGTCGAGCACGGGTCAAAAAACTCATCAAATCTTCCCCTTTTTGACCCAGGAGGGATTCACCTTCTTCATACCAGTCTGGTTTCTACAAACCTCAAACTTGCCCTTAAGCAAAGCCTTGGTCATCATGTCTGACCCATTATTGTCCGTGTGGACCTTCTCAAGCTGTAACACCTTCTGTTCCAAAGTATCCCTGATCCAGTGATACCGAATCTCTATGTGCTTCGACTTGGAATGCTGACTCGGATTCTTGCTCAAGTGTATAACACTCTGACTATCGTAATAGACCACGTGCTCCTCCTACTTCAAGCTAAGTTCCTGTAGGAACCTCTTCATTCAAAACATCTCTTTACATGCCTCTGTGACTGCAATG
Organism: Magnolia officinalis; assembly: GCA_021015155.1. NCBI lineage: Eukaryota > Viridiplantae > Streptophyta > Magnoliopsida > Magnoliales > Magnoliaceae > Magnolia > Magnolia officinalis. The sequence goes on along the minus strand of JAJHSJ010000001.1, from coordinate 26,111,973 downwards.
TACTGGACCTCTGTCGTTGACAATGCTACGACCTTTTGTAGCTTGCTCTGCCAATAGACCGCTTCCCTTGCAAACGTAAACATTAACCCTGATGAAGACTTCCTAGAGTCTATGTCGCCTGTCATATCTGCATCTGTGTAGCCCTCTAACACAGGTTTTCCGTCACCATAGCATAGGCTCAACTTGGATGAGCATCTTAGATACCGCAGTATCCATTTCACCGCTGCCCAATGCTCTTTGCCAGGATTGGCAAGATACCGGCTGACAACACCAACCGCATATACTATGTCTGGGCGTGTACACACCATAACACACATCAAACTTCCTACAGCTGACGCGTAGGGTATCTTCCTCATCTCTTCCACCTCTGCCTTCATCTTGGGACACTGCCTGTCGCTCAATTTGAAGTGATCATCCAATGGAGTTCTGACCGGCTTCGCTGCATTCATATTGAACCGCTTTAGGACTTTCTTAATATACTGTTCTTGTGACAACCAAAGCTTCCTGCTACTTCTGTCACAGGTTATCTCCATTTTTAGGATCTGTTTAGCCAGGCCCAAGTCTTTCATCGCAAACGACTTGCCCAACTCCTGTTTCAGCCTATCAATCTTCTTGATGTCTTTTCCCATGATGAGCATGTCATCAACGTATAATACCAAAACTAAGAAATCACCATCTGAGAACTTGCGCGTGAACACACAGTGGTCCGACTCCGTTCTGTCATACCCATCCTTCAACATAAACCAGTCGAACTTCTTGTACCATTGCCGTGGAGCTTGTTTCAGCCCATACAAGCTCTTCCTCAGCCTATACACCATATGCTCTTTGTCCTTGACTTTAAAACCTTCTGGTTGGTGCATGTAGATCTCTTCTTCCAGGTCACCATGGAGGAAAGCAGTTTTAACGTCCAATTGCTCTATCTCCAAATCCATGCTAGCCGCCAACCCAAGCAACACCCTTATGGATGTCATCTTCACCACTGGTGAGAATATCTCCTCGAAGTCTTTGCCTATCCTCTGACCAAACCCTGTCACCACAAGTCTGGCTTTAAACCTCGTCTGTGAATTCTTCTGCTCAACCTTCTTTCTGAACACCCACTTGTTGCTCAAAGCTTTCCTGCCCTTAGGCAGTTTCAACATGTCATAGGTGTGGTTCTTATGCAAGGATTCCATCTCCTCTTGCATAGCTTTCAACCACTCCTCCTTATGCTCGTTGGCTAGGGCCCCAGAATAGTCTTCTGGCTCTCCCCCATCAGTCAGCATAATGTACTCATGCAGTGAGTACCTCTTGGACGGCTGCCTGTCCCTAATGACCTCCTCACCTGTGGCTCAACAGGTGGATCAAGTGGGGGCTGCTCCACTGGTCCATCTTTTGAAGGGACTTCCTCGTCCTCTACGCTTTGCGGTACTCCCCCATCATCAGGCACCACAAGAGAAATAATCGGATCCATATCCTCTAGCTCACCTGAACTAGGCTGGTTCTTCTCTGGCTTGCCAATGTCTTCTATACACTGATCTTCAAAGAAAACCACATCTCTGCTCCTGACAAGTTTCTTCTCGGTCGGATCCCATAATCTATAACCGAGCTTTTCATCACCGTACCCTAAGAACACACACTGCCTGATCTTCATATCGAGCTTGGACCTCTTGTCCTTTGGTACGTGAACGGATTCCCTACATCCAAACACTCTGAGATGACTTACGATGGATCATGTCCAGTCCACACCTTCTTGGGTACTTCTCCATTCAACGGTGCTGATGGAGACATGTTTATCAGATACACCGCCATGTTTATTGCTTCTCCCCAGAACGTTTTGGGCAATTTCGCATGAGATAACATGTATCTGATTCTCTCTACAATGGTGTGATTCATTCGCTTAGCTACACCATTATGTTGGGGGGTCTTGGGAACCGTCTGTTCATGCCATATACCCAGGGACTTACAATACTCATGGAAGTCGCCGATGTATTCACCACCATTGTCAGTGCGGATGCACTTCAATGATCTACCCGTCTCTCTCTCGACCATAGAATGAAATAATTTAAACACACCAAAGATCTCGTCCTTGGATTTCAAATCATAAACTCAAACCCTCCAGATGCATCATCTATAAAAGTAACAAAATACAATGCCCCACCCAAGGTTTTTGTCCTCATAGGACCACAAACATCAGAATAAACCAAATCTAATACATGCACTTTATTAACATGAGAAGCAGATTTAACAAATGAAACTTTATGTTGTTTCCCTGATAAACAATCAAGACAGGTTTTGAGAGGCATACCTGTCACGTCTGGAAAGAGCTGCTTTCTTTCTAGTAGCTGAAGCCCTTTTTCACTCATGTGACCTAGACGCCTGTGCCACATGTCAATAGCTGAATCTTCCGCTGCGTTCAACCCACCCTTGCACACACTGACACTTGCCTTGTACAAAGTGCAACACTTCTTTCCTCTGGCTGCGATCATCGAACCCTTAATGAGCTTCCAGCGCCCACCAGCAAACCAGTTTTCATAGCCATCATTATCCAATCTTCCCGTCGACATCAAGTTGAGGTGAACATCTAGGATATGCCATACATCCCTGAGAACCAATGTGCAGCCCACATCGGTCTTCACACAAATATCACCGACCCCTACAATCTTCGATATGTCAGAATTTCCCATCTTTATGGTCCCATAGTCACTTGACTTGTAGCTTGTGAAGAAATCCCTACGTGGAGTCGCATGAAAAGTGGCTCCCGAGTTTATCACCCAATCGGTGTCCTGACTCGTAGTCGTGAGACATACATCATGATCTGCAGAAAGAATAACTACGATGTCGCCATCTGAAGCAACCGCAGTGGAATCTGATTCATCTTCCTTCTCATTTCCTTTTCCTTTATTGTCGTTCTTAGCCTTATGACATTCATGCTTATAGTGGTCCTTCTTGCCACAATTCCAGCATTCAACATCTTTCATGGTACTTGGCTTGCCTCTTGATTTATCTCGGGCTTTCCCGCCCTTCTTGTTCTTTCTTCTCCCCCGCTCCTGTGTCACAAGGGCCTTTTGCTGAGTAGACCCCTGAGACTTCCTCCTTGTCTCCTTATTGAAGAGACAACTGGTTACCTGTTCCACGGATATCTTTCCATCTAGTGTGGAGTTACTTAGAGACACCACCAATGTCTCCCAACTGTCAGGCAATGAACTAAGCAAAAGTAAAGCCTGCAATTCATCATCCAGGACCATCTTCATAGCAGAGAGCTGGTTCACTATATTGCTGACCTCATTCATGTGCTCGGCCACAGAACTACCATCCTTGAACTTGAGATTCATAAGTCGTCTTATCAGAAAATTTTTATTACCGGCTGTCTTCCTCTCATACAGGCATTCCAATTTCAGCCATAGGCTAGCGGTTGAGGTCTCCGTAGACACTTGGTGGAATACGAAATCATCCAACTATTGTCTAATGAACCTCACCGCCTTTCGGTCCATCTTCTTCCAATCATCATCAGACATATCCTTGGATTTTGCTGATATGCCTAAAATTGGAGAATATAAGTCCTTGCAATAAAGCAAGTCCTCCATCTTAACCTTCCATATGGTCCAGTTAGAACCATTGAGGTTGATCATCCTTGACAAGCCACCTTCCATTATTCAAAACCGATCCTACTCGTTCAATGAACTTAGCTCTGATACCACTTTGTTGGGCGCCTTGCATAAAACCTTAGGATCTAGCCTCCTAAAACAAACCAGAATTATGAAATAATGAAGCAATGAAACAAATTAAAGCATAAACCACACCACACAAGAGATTTTTACGTGGAAAACCCTCAAAGAAGTAAAAAACCACGGGACCTCATCTAGATCAACAATCCACTAAAAAGTAGAACGTTACAACCTTCTTCACTCATGCAGGAGTGGATAAACAATAAGAGAAACAAAGAAAACGGAGAGATCTCACCGATTACGAGGACGTAGAAGCGCTGAGATATAAATTACGCAGTAGATAACCTCCACAAGCATAACTTCCCTTCTACAAGCTTCCTCTCTCTCTTTCTCTCTCTCTCTCTCTCTCTCTCTCTCTCTCTCTCACTCTCACACACACCTTTGATAGCCCTCTTGTATTTTTCATATCACTAGAAAAACTTAGGAACCCCTATTTATAGTTTTAGGAAACTCCTTTCCGCATCCCAGCTGCGAAAGGACTCAGATTTCCGCAATCCGCGGAATGAATCTGCGTAACTACGACCGGTTGAGACGAGCCCCGACCGATCGAGCACCACCCACGCCCAGTCGAGACCCACCTTCGACCGGTCGAGCACCCCGGAGAAAAATAGCCCAAAGTCACTGGACTTTGAGTCGAGTCAGGCTCGACTCCATGACTGGTCGTGCACCAGCCCTCGACCGGTTGTGTGAGGCTCACGACCGGTCGAGCATGGGTCAAAAAACCCATCAATTTATTTATTCACTTCATCCAAGTTTATGGGACCTTATCAACAGGTTGGATGGTAAATAAACACTACCAAAAAATTAGGGATGGGTCATAAGAAGTTTTTTTTGGTGGGGCATTCAATCATCACTATTTCCTGTAGTATGGTCCACCTGACATGTAGATCGATCTGCTTCATTTTTGGGCTCATGTTCTAAAATAATCTAGCAAAAGAGATGGACAACTTGGATATAGATTACATACATCAAGGTGGGCCCTACAGTAAGGGTCCTCAACACTCCACACACATAGGAGTGTTGTGGGACTTGAAGAAATTAGCAAGTTGCAGGATCATTCCAACCGGGATGAAGTGAAAACATAAAAAAAACTTAGCGTGATATAGAGCTTTTGTGGCCATATAAATGTTTTAACGGTGGTCACTAAATCTCCACTGTTTCCTCTGATCATATGTGCTTTGAGTTTTGGATCCACCTGATTTTTCGTTTCTTATTCTAAGATGATCCTGAAAAACAGATAGACGGAGTGTATTTCTCACAAACATCATGGTGGGCCCCATCTAGCATCCTAGCGCAGGAATTTCTCACAAGGTTTTCTTTTCTTTTTCTTTTCTGAGATTTATTTAAACTTTTATTTTTTTTTTTGTCATTATTGAAACTATTGAAATATAATGACGGTTCACTTCTTTCTAACATAATTTTTAATACAGTTAGTTAACTTACCATTATTTTTTAATCAAACCTCATTAAAATTTATGAGACTCGGTTGATATTTCCAGCCCAAGCCTAACCTGACCGAAGTCCAACCCAACCTAACCCAATCAAAATTTTGGGTTAAGCCAGTTGGGTGCGGGGTAGGCCTAATCAAACTGCACTCCTAGTAGCAAGTAGGGCGACAATGACCTAGGCTAGCCACTGGTCTAATTAAAAATTTTAAGGGTTAGCTCTTAGCTGGTCACAGGTCTAGTTTCGGGCTGCCAGAATCATTTAGATAAAACACACACAGGCTGTCCCAACAGCAACCATTCAGACGATTTTTTTTTTAAGGATGTATTTCATTGATTAACATAAATTACACAACCTTCAGGTGGGGTCCAACAAAAAGGGCGAGCCCCACCTATCATCTGCAAGAACAAACTGAAAACTAATGACACATGAATTGCTACCGAGAAGACCGTTCCCTGATCGCCCCAAGCCCCACTCTATCCAGGAAAGAGGAGACCCCTAACCTTCTGGGGGAGATCAGGGAGGGAGAGAAACAGGGACGAACCTAATGGTTGCTTCCCAAGTTGGCCATGCTGGCCACCGGCCCGTTGCCTTCTCTAAAAATATGATAGAACTTGATTTGGCAATGGGTAGAAAGGGTCCGGATACGATCGATCCAATACCTCCACTTCCAACCCGCTTGAGAAAAGCCCACTAGGAGGTGCACCACTAGGAGGGAATCAGATTCAACAATGATGTTCTGCAGCCCATGCTAGAGGCAGAGGGCCAGACCGTCAAGGACGGCCCGCAGTTCAGCCCTTGTGTTGGAGGCAATCCCATAACCAGCGTAAAAAACAAAACGAAAGTTACCTTTGTCTCCTCTACACACACCACCTCCCCCAGCCATCCCTGGATTGCCTCGAGACGATCCATCAACATTTAGCTTCACCCAACCAGATGGCGGTTTATTCCAATACACCACGTGGGTGTGATTCTTAGAGCTAAAACCGTCCCGGTTCCCCAAAGACAAGAAAATCCTACTTCCAGTACCAACAGGAGAGGGGCCCGCCATTTGGTTTTTTGTCCACTTCACCCATCTAGTGACGCGAGCAATAATGGATTCCGATCGGTAGTTGGAGTTGTCAAACCTGGAAGCGTTCCTCTCCTTCCAAAGCTCCCAAAGAATAAAATAGGGGATCAATGTTTGCAGACAGCCAGGCATCCTTCGAGCGGGGTGAGATTCCCACCAACTGCTGAGATGCTCCAGCACAGAGTTGCTGGTGGACAGATTAATGCCAATATTTGAAGCAAAATACTTCCATACCTCAGTCATCCGGATGCTATGAAGAAAGGTATGCTCGATCGTCTCAATGTCAGGAGCACTATTGAGCTCATCTGTACAGTAGCTGCAGCGCGACACCATGTGAATCCCGCGAGTCATGACAGCCCCATCCACTGGCACTGCATTCCTGATAAGATGCCACACCAGCATAGAGGTTTTTGGCGGGATTCTGTTGGTCCATATCTTCCCACCCCAACTGGTGCACGGGCAGCGAACTCGACAGCTCTCCCAGGCCGAGGACACAGAGAAGACGCCACTCGAAGTATGCGGCTAGAAAGGAGAATCCTGGCCCTTGGTGATGCAGAAACCCCCATGAAAAATGGAATTTATGTCCTGTTGGGACAGTAAGTTGAACACCGCAGAAGGTGTCAGCGGGCCCATACACCCTAGAAAATCCTGCACCCTCAAAGCCTCAAGAGACGCAGGAATAGGAGAAATGACCCTGCCCGCAGAGGGCCGAGACCCGTCCAATTTGTAGACCACAGATTTAAGCCACCCTCTCCATTGTGCCACTGAGTTGAAGCCTGAATGACGGGAAGGAAAGCTCTTATCCGCCTCCACAACGAAGAGACAACCGACGAAAGGAAAGGCTGGCCAGCGTGGAGGATGTTGTGGCTGTACCTGGATTTCACGAAAAGAGCCCACATCCCTTTCTCGGCTCGGTGTAAGACGGTCCAGGCCAACTTTAAACAGAAGGCATTCATGACTCTTTGAGCCGTCTGATCCCTAGGCCCCCTTCACTTTAGGCAAACAAATGTCCTGCCAACTTTGCCAATGTAGCTTTTTCCTGCCATCAGCCTAACCCTAAATAAAATCAGCAAAGAGCCTCTCCAGCGACTGTAAAACCGCTACAGGGACGTGCGTAGCTGCCATCGTGTGAACCGGTATGCTGGCTAGGACATGGTTAACAAGAGTAACCCTGCCCGCCATGGATAGAAATCTAGCTTTCCAGCCGCTTACCCGACTTTCCACTTCATTAACCAGACCCTGAAACACGTCTCTTCTTCTCCTACCCACCGAGATTGGGACCCCCAAATAAGTTATCCCCTCAGTAGAACCCAACATCCCCAGCTCCCTATGGATGCACGCCCTCTTTGAATTGTCCATTTTTCGGAACATAGGAAAACACTTTTCTGGAAATTAACCTGTTGACCCGAGACCTGTTGATACTGGTCCAGAAACTGTTTAACTGCCTTGACTGAACGGATGCCCCCATTGAGAAATAAGAGCGTGTCATCTGCGTATAGGAGATGAGACATCAACACACTGCTTTGTCAGACGATTAACGATAGTTCCATTGCTTTGTCAGATAGGAAAGACATCTTGGTTTGGGACCTGACAACCTCAGGTAGTTTTCTCTGAAGTCTGCTTGAAATCGATATGGACAGCAGCAGCCGAAGCTTCAATGGGCCGTGTGGGCTGGAACAAAATGCTTCCACCAAAGATAGGATCGTTCCTCTGGAAGATTATGCAGAACGCAGTCCCTGTGGACATTGTAGTTCATAATTCTGGCATGTACATGGTCTCCAGATGTGAATGTTGTAGGGAGGATAATGGAAGCTCAGCAGTTAGGATATCGGATATGGAGCATCAAGGGGCCATTTACAATCAATGGCCCAAGGGAACCAGGGCATTCAGCCTCCTCAGTCCAGGGGGACAGCAACTACAGAGATTGATGCACGTCCTCATCTTCTGGGCAAACACACATTGTGTGAACCTCTTCCAACCTGCAGAACCTCCTATCTTGCAAAGAACTGAGGGCCATCACCAGACGCAAATCGCCTCTCCTAGGCAGCCACATCCTTCTATTTCTTCATCTCCCATGAGGAAGACCTTGACCACCTCTTCTGTCAAGGAATCATTGCTAGAGAGCTATGGGCTCATTTTTCCCGTATCTTTGATATTCCCCTAATCCCCAATCAGACCATCCATCATAGAATCAAGCAATGGTCCTCCAAGGTGTTCCGATCCACCCGCCTCAAGCAGTTGATGGGGCTGACCCCTGTTTCATTTCCTGGGAGTTATGGTTGAGTCGAAATGCTTCCAGATTTGAAGATGTAAAGATGTCAGCCAATCAGATCATCTCCAGAGTTACCAGATGGTTGCAGGAAGTAGGAAGCCCAATGTCAGAGAAAGACAGCAACTCTCTCATGGAATCTGTCACTCTTCAAGCCCTTTGTTTGGAAATTATATGTTCTCCTCCAGCAGAGAAATCCCTCATTGTCAAATGGACAAAGCCGAGAAGTGGATGGCTTAAGCTTAACATAGATGGTTCTTCACGTGGGAACCCAGGGGTGAGCAGTGGAGGGGGTGTCTGCAGGGATCACCAGGGGCGGCTGATGTTTGCATTTCACAGAAACTACAGGAGAGCTACGAACGCGGTCGCGGAAGCTCAGGCTATGCTTGATGGTATCGTCATCTGTTTCAATTTGGGCCTTTCTAACATTACCGTTGAATCCGATGCTAAGATTATAGTGGACGTAACTAGCAATCCGTCGACCCCTTGCCCGTGGAACATATGGTACAGGATGGGAGCCATCCATCAAATGAGTTGCCCTCTCAACCTCAATTTTAACCACATTTTCCGAAAGGGTAACTCAGTGGCGGATGCGTGGGCTAGATTCGCCAGCGATGGGTGTGCAAACAGACTATTCAGATCTAGCGCAAATCTTCCTAGAAGTATTGGGGATCGCTGGTCCTAGACAACGTGGGCCTTGCAAGCCTTAGAACGATCCCCCCCCCCCCCCCCCCCCCCCCCGGATAGCTTGCTAGTCCTTTTGTTCATATCGTCCATAGCCCAATGTGAGTCTTGGGACATGATAGGCTAGGTCGGAAACCTTTTTGTTGGGACCCGCAAGAATGGCCGTACATCCTTTTGCATTCAATAAAATTCTGGTGGCATGGCCCCACCTTTTCTTTTTAAAAAAATAAAAATAAATTAAAAAATAAGGTCACACGTAGACCTTTTTTTTTGGGGGGTCACACGTAGACCTGAATGAAGGGAAAAAACATATATGAGCTTCGTCCAAAACTTTTGTAGTCTTGTAGAAGCTTTCAACAGTAGGTGTTCAATTTCAAATGTGTCCTTGACGCAGGGATGAACGTGATGAGGATAAATACTCCGAATCCACGGAGCTTCTCTGGACTCCTCATAGAGACTTCTCGAATCCACGAGGAAAGAAAGCAGAAAACAGAAATAATTTCTAATAAATTCGAAACTGATTAATTAATTCATAAAAACGAGTTCACAGCCCTTTAAATAGGGGTACCAAGCAATGAGAAAGAAATCAAAATCAAACTACAACTACAACTCCTAGAATTCGCGACTTACTATAAATAGTAAACTTACTATTTATAGACGGTCGTGATGTCTACTAGTGCGCAAGGTTTTCGGCCAAAAATAGTAAGTGTCCTATTTGGCTTCACCAAACCGTTCCCCTAATTATTCTAAGCTCTTTTCACGTTGGGCGCAACTCCTAAAGCCCAACGGATGAAGAGTTATAATCAAACTAAAACTTACTATTTATAGTAAAATTGAAATTAAAACAGGGAAACGACCGTCAATCCAGGGGTTTTTCACAATTTCGGGTCGTCGCAACCCTGTATAGCTGGGTTGGTTGGCTAAAGTAGCTCGTTTTACCCCAAAATCATATATTTTACGTCAGATAACTCATTCCGGATTGCGAGATACGCCTGATTTAAGGTCCAATGGTCTGGATCACTTCTGTCGTCGATCGGGCCTTTTCTGATCCATCTTGGCCATGTAACTGTTTGCGACCCGCTCTACATCAGTCTCCTCCACTTCAAAAGAACTCGTCCTCGAGTTCTCGTCATGCTCTGGATCATGATACTCGGTCAGGTCCGCGACATTGAAAGTCCGTGAGATCGCCATGTCATCTGGAAGATCAATAACATAGGCGTTCTCATTGATCTTTCGAATAATTGGTACCAGTCCAATCTTTTTATTCTTCAACTTGTTGTATGTTCCCGTCGAAATCTTTCTTTGCGCAGATGGACCATTACTTAGTCGCCCACCTCGAACACTTTTCGTCGCCGATGCTTGTTCGCTTACTCCTTATACTTCTCGTTCGAGGCATGTAACTTGGTTTGTACCTCCGCATGAATGCTCATGATCTTGTCTGCCATATGTTCTACTGCAATGCTCATGCTTGGGAGCTTGGGCAGAGGGACCAAGTCTAGTGTGTGGCGAGGTACTCGTCTGTAAATAACCTGGAACGGGGATTTTTCTGTCGAGCGGTTCACCATGTTGTTGAATGCAAACTCTGCTTGAGACAAAGCCAAATCCCACTGCTTCGATTTTTCTCCTGAAATACATCGAAGGAGGTTTTCCAACGTGCGATTCACAACCTCAGTTTGACCGTCAGTTTGTGGGTGGTAGGCGCTGCTGAACTGAAGTCGTGTATCGAATCGAGTCCACAAAGTCCGCCAAAAGTGGCTTATGAACTTCGTGTCATGATCAGAAGTAATAGTCTTGGGAACCCTGTATAGTCGCACAATTTCTCTGAAGAATAGATTGCCACGTGGGTTGCATCGAGAGTCTTCTTGCATGGAATAAAGTGCGCCATCTTGGAGAAACGATCTACTACCACGAACACCGAATCCATGCCACGTTGTGTTCGTGGCAGACCAAGCACGAAGTCCATTGATAAATCCTCCCAAGGACCGTCAGACACAGGTAACGGGGTGTAGAGGCCCGTATTCTAAGATTGCCCCTTGGAGGTTTGACAAACATGACAACGTTGTACGGCTTTTCCCACATCACGTACTAATTGCGGCCAGTAATACGCTCTTCCACAAGAGCTCGCGTCTTGTCTCGCCCAAGGTGTCCACCGAGGCCACCTCCATGTAGCTCCTGAATAATCTGCTCCCTCAGGGAACTTTGGGGGATGCACAATCGATTCCCTTTGAAGAGAAAATTGTCCTGTATATGAAGGTCGCATGGGATGACCTTCTTGGCACTTCATCCAAGAATCTTTGAAGTCTTCATCCTCGGCATATAGCTCCTTGAGACAGTCGAAGCCGACCACCTCGTTGCTCATTGTAACGTAATGATGCACGACGGCTAAGTGCATCAGCCACCTTGTTCTGCTTCCCTGACTTGTGCTTCAGAACGAACGTGAATTCCTGTAAAAACGCAACCCATCTAGCATGCACACGATTCACGTTAGTCTGACTATTAATAAACTTTAATGCTTGATGGTCAGTGTACAGAACAAACTCTCTTTGAATCAGATAATGTCGCCAATGTCGCAGCGCCTGAACAACTGCGTACAACTCAAGCTCATAAGTCGACCACTTCTTTCGGGCTTCGCTGAGCTTCTCGCTGTAGAAGGCTACCGGCCTGCCTTCCTGTGATAATACTCCTCCAATTCCGATGTATGAAGCGTCACACTCAACCTCAAACAATTTGTCGAAATTAGGAAGCACTAAGACCGGTGTTGTAGATAAACGATGCTTGATCTCATGAAAGCTCTTGTCAGCTTTATCGGTCCACTGGAACGGTCCTTTTTTCATGCAATCTGTTATGGGCGCGACTATGGTGCTAAAATCTCGCACAAATCGACGATAGAAAGTCGCCAACCCGTGAAAACTCCTCACCTCATGAATGTTTGTCGGGATCGGCCATTCCCTAATAGCTCGCACCTTTTCATCGTCCACACGAATGCCTGTGGACGTTACAACAAATCCTAAAAACAACAGGCTGTCAGTTAAAAAACTACACTTCTTCAAGTTGAGGTACAACTTGTTAATTTGTAGGACCTGCAGCACCTGCCTGAGATGTTTCCTGTGCTCCGCCTCATCCTGGCTATATATCAATATGTCATCAAAATATACTACCACAAATCGGCCAGTGAACAGTTTTAGAACTTGATTCATCAAACGCATAAAAGTACTTGGTGCGTTCGATAGGCCGAAGGGCATGACCAGCCACTCATACAACCCTTCATTGGTCTTGAATGTCGTTTTCCACTCATCACCGGGTCGGATACGAATCTGATGGTACCCGCTCCTTAGATCAAGTTTAGAGAACACCTTGGCCCCTTCTAGCATATCGAGCATGTCGTCCAACCGTGGTATTGGGAACCGATATTTGATGGTGATTTTGTTGATTGCCCGACTGTCGACACACATGCGCCAGCTTCCATCTTTTTTTGGCGTTAATAATGCTGGTACGGCACATGGGCTCATGCTCTCTCTCAAGAGACCCTTATGGATCAATTCCTCCACTTGTCCCTGAAGTATCTTACATTCCTTCGGACTCATCCGATAATGAGGGCGGTTGGGCAAGCTAGCCCTAGGGACGAGGTTTATGTGATGTTGGATATCCCTCATGGGGGCAATCCATCAGGTAAATCCTCAGGCCAGACTTCTTTGAATTCGTTTAGCAACAGCCTTAAGCTTGGAGGGATGTTTGAAGGTTCCTCTTCCTCGCCCTTCACTACTATGGCGTATACCTCGCCGTTTCCTTGGATTCCTCCATTAAATCCCGAATGGTCAAGAGGGAACTCCCCTCCACTTTAGAAGCTTCAGGGTGATTCTCTGGTGCCATAGGGGCAAGGATGATTTTTCGACTATCCTTGACGAATATGTAGACATTATCTCATCCCCGATGGGTTGCATCACGGTCCGACTGCCAGGGTCGACCGAGTAGCATATAACAAGCTTCCATGTCGACCACGTCACAAAGTATTTGATCCTTATAATTTTTGCCAATTGAAAATGAGATAGTGCATTGTTCAGTTACCTTGGTCTCATTCACCTTTTTTACCCAGCCAATTGAGTACGGGGAAGGATGTTTCGTCATTGGTAGCCGCAACTTGTTCACCATCACTCTTGAGATGATGTTCTCGCTACTACCGTTGTCTATGATCACATCACAAACCTTTCCGTTGACAGTGCACCGAGTACGAAATATATTTTGTCGTTGTGGATGTAATTCCTTTCGTGGGGCATACAGTAATCGCCTCACAACTAGAAATTCGCCACGATCCTCGCCCGTCACTTCATCTCCACCTGCTATTTCTTCAGTGATTTGTTCATGTTTATCAAAGCCATGGTCTTCTTCTGCGGCCTCATTTTCAGTGCCCCTTCGTTTATAGTCAAGTGTGCTGCGGGACGTTGAGGGCAAGTGTTTGATAAGTGGCCTGGCTGGCCACATCGGTAACAATTTTTTCGACCTTGACCGAGCATAAGGATTTGAGACCCTACTCGGGCCCACTGTTGTGGGTGTTGTACGTTGAGGTCTGGATGAGGCGCTCCCCGTATCATGGTTTGCGGTTGTAGAAAGTTGAGGACGTTCTCCTACTGGATCTTTTCCTCATGCCAGCACTGGATCCTGCGTGGGACCCGTCATGGGGGGTCGAGTTGAAGGATATGGACGAGCAAGAGCTCTTGCAAGTTGTGTTTCTGCCCTACTCGCCAATTGAACTGCTTCATCCACGGTCTCGACTGGGTACATCTGAACTCGGTCCTGAATTGTCGGCCGCAACCCACCTATAAATCGTGCCACTTTCTGTGACTCAGATTTTGACAGATCGTTTCGTGTAGCCAACCGCTGGAATTCTTCTATGTAATCTGTGACGGTTCGATTTCTTTGTCGGTAATTTTGATATTGTTAGAATAGTATCTGCTCATAATCACTGGGGAAAAATCGTGATTGAAGAAGACATCTCATCCGTGGCCATGATGAGATAGGCGTCTTGTTCTGACGGGCTCGTGAGAGTTGTAATTGTTCCCACCATGCAGAAGCACCAGATTTTAATTTAAACGCTACCAATTTTACCCTTTTATGATCTGACACGTCCATATAATCAAAATATCTCTCTACTTCGGCTAGCCAATCGAGGAAATCTTCTATACGTAATAAAGCATTAAAACTAGGAAGTTCAGCCTTACCTCGGTAGTCTCTTTCAGCACGATCTAGATGATCGCCTCTATGGATTGGTCGTCGGCCAAAACCCTCATTAAGGTCTTCATCGCTAGAACTTAAATCATCTGGTGTAGCCCTACGGTTTGCCACTGGTAGTGTTCTACGAAAATCGGGGTTGCGTCGTACAGCCACCATGGGTGGTGGAGCCACCATAGGTGGTGGAGCACCGCCTAGGGCTCGGGGCGGAAGTAGCGCATCCGCAAGACGGTCGAGCGTTACCTGCAGCTCTTGCATGGTCAACTGAATCTCCCGGTGGAAAGCTTCCATTCTTTCCGAAAGATAAAGAATCCCTGAATCACCGTCCACAGGACTTTGATTCATACCTTCGTTGTTTGCCATCGGCCCGAGGGGAATCCTCGCTCTGATACCAATTGACGCAGGGATGAATGTGATGAGGATAAATACTCCGAATCCACGGAGCTTCTCTGGACTCCTCACAGAGACTTCTCGAATCCACGAGGAAAGAAAGCAGAAAACAGAAATAATTTCTAATAAATTCAAAACTGATTAATTAATTCATAAAAATGAGTTCACAGCCCTTTAAATAGGGGTACCAAGCAATGAGAAAGAAATCAGAATCAAACTACAACTACAACTCCTAGAATTCGCGACTTACTATAAATAGTAAACGTACTATTTATAGACGGTCGTGATGTCTACTAGTGCGCAAGGTTTTCGGCCAAAAATAGTAAGTGTCCTATTTGACTTCACCAAACCGTTCCCCTAATTATTCTAAGCTCTTTTCACGTTGGGCGCAACTCCTAAAGCCCAACGGATGAAGAGTTATAATCAAACTAAAACTTACTATTTATAGTAAAATTGAAATTAAAACAGGGAAACGACCGTCAATCCAGGGGTTTTTCGCAATTCTGGGCATCGCAACCCTACATAGCTGGGTTGGTTGGCTAAAGTAGCTCGTTCTACCCCAAAATCATATATTTTACGTCAAATAACTCATTCCGGATCGAAAGATACGCCTGATTTAAGGTCCAATGATCTGGATCACTTCTGTTGTCGACCGGGCCTTTTCTGATCCATCTTGGCCACGTAACTGTTCGCGACCTGCTCTACATCAGTCCTGTCGTGTGGTCCACTTGAGTTTTGGATATGATTCAATTTTGAGATCATATTCTGAAATGAGCTTTAAAAATGTGTGAATGGCGTGGATGAAACTGTACATCATAGTGGCCCTACGAAGTTTTCACAAAACGATAAAGGGTGGTGAGCTGCTCACTACGATATCCGCGACTTCTCTTCTTCGGTGGGTGGTTCCTGTGGACGCGGATTGCCACCGAAAATTCAGCAATCCCGTCGGTGGTCTTTGTGAACGCGGATTGCCTGGTAAAATTCCGCAATCCGCGTCTTCTTTTCCTCTACAGTGAATTTCGCAGTAAGATCCTGCACTGGGAATTTAGGTGGGGCCCATTGTGATGTTTCTGAGAAATCCTTCCTGTCCATCCCTTTATCCAGCTCATTTTATGACAAGATAACAAAAATGAGGCGGGTCCAAAACTTAAGTGGGAGACATGAGGGGTAAAGGAGGGGAAAGAAATGGCTACCATTGAAGCCTTCATGGGTCCAACTTGATGTTAATATGCCATCCAAACCATTTATAAGGTCACGCGCTTTCAACAGTGATCGTTTCAATAATCCCCAATGTTTCCTCTCGTGTGGTCCACTTGAATTTTGGATCCACCTCATTTTTTTATTTTTTTTTGCATTATTTAGATAAACTGGCATGGCAAAACAGATGAAAGGGGTTGATTTCTAAGGCCGATAGCTTCTTAGCGCAGAAAATTTATGCAAAAGCCAGGCAATCAGCTTACTTTCTTTTCGAGTGATGTCCAAGCGATCTTCCATTATTTCCACGATTAGCCTTCCCTGCACTAGAGATATGATCCTACAACTCCTGATGAGTACATTTACTTTAGCTTGTCTTCACTTAAATTCCTGCAGCCCTAAGCTCCATAGGCTTTGTGTTATATCCACTCCATCAATCCCTTTTGCAAGCTCATTTTAGGAGATGATCCCAAACATGAGACAGATACATAGCCCAAGTGGTCCACATCATTGGAACGGTGATAAAGATGCCACTTTTGAAACCTTAATTAATTTCTTAGGACCCACTGCAACCTTTTCCTAACATGACTTGGACACGAAGGGAAATACAAATATTAATTTGATCCAAAGCTTCCGTGGCCTCTAAGAAGATTTTGGTGGTGGATGTCCACTTGAGCTTTAGATCCATCTCATGTTAAGCTGGTCTCATAAAATGAACTAGAGAAGGGGATAAATGAATGGATATAACGGTGGGCCCCAGGTATGCAATCTGCCTACTCTTTTTGAAAATTGGTTTTGATAACGAATGGTGGGATGGTCCAAGAGAAGAAGGAAAGACTAAGTAATAGTAGATATGCGTACCTTCCACCTTGTGGGTCAAACTTTCATTAAATCAAACCCGTTCATCAGGGACACGGCCTCTTGTTGGTTGGAACCCATAATCAGGATAATAAAAAAAAAAAAAAAACTGAGGTACGCCACACCATAGTAAACAGTTGGTATGGAATGCCCACTGTTGGTTGTGTAGGGCCCACGGTGATATATATATATATATATATATATATATATATATATATATAAACAGAAGACGGACGTTATTCCAAAACTCAGGTGGGGGCATAACACTTTAACTTAGATGTTTATATATTATTCCCTATGGGATGGCCCACCTGAGTGTTGAATCAATCTGATTTATTGAATCAAGGGTAATAAAGGGGTTTTATACGTGATGGACGGGGTGGATATCTTGCTCGTAAAGTCATTTTCCTAGTATAAGCCTTTGGCACGCATAGACCTGCTAATAGTTAGGCAAGAGTTCCACCAAACTCCTTCCCTTGACCCTATTCAATTGCCAAATATCCCTGATTCATAGGTTAGGATGATATAATCAATTTTATTTTGAGGACATGCTCCACCCAATGGATGGTTTGGATTAAGGTAGTGTCTGATACGTGTACGGTGTCTGTGTGCATGAGTGTAGTTGATTACAGTGCGTTTGTTTCTCTCGAATTATTGTACGGTTCTTACTTTCTTTCGTTTTTTTCTTGGTCAAGAGAGTCGGCCTCGGCCACTTTTTCTCTATCAAATCCGCGTTTCTCTGTTGGTCCGTTTTGCACCTATCTACACGGCAGGGCAAAGGCCATCATGCATGCTTGCAAATGAATGGAAGATGGGACGCTATCACATTGTTTCCTCTACCAAAGGGGTTAGTGTTCTAGATGAGTCGGTGGACATAATTCAATCCAAACTGTCCAAATTGTTGGTACCACTACAATTTGTTGGATGATCTAAGCTCTAATGGATACTTGTTTGGTGAATTTCATATTGAACTACTTTGATTTTAACCATTCATTTGATGGACACTACTCCAAC
Organism: Magnolia officinalis; assembly: GCA_021015155.1. NCBI lineage: Eukaryota > Viridiplantae > Streptophyta > Magnoliopsida > Magnoliales > Magnoliaceae > Magnolia > Magnolia officinalis. The sequence continues at coordinate 26,094,119 of JAJHSJ010000001.1, read as the reverse complement.
GGTAAGAATCACAATAAAGTTTCTTTGAATTAACATTGAAGGCATGGATGAAGCGATTTAGATCAGGGCCGGTGACAATCACATCATCACTAGGTGCATCGCCCCAATTTAGCCCACGTACTAACTATCTTCTCCATCCATAATTCAGGCACATCAGAAAAATGGGGAATAATAAGAATGTCAACACTCCGCCTTCAAATAGTTCCTCTTGTTGTGGGCATCCTGAGTTACTTATGGGCCTGTTTTTGAGCCATGTACCTAAATTTTGGTGTGGCATTTGATGATTGGAGGTGCTTTCGTACAATAATCACGGTGGGCCAGAGGTCAATATTTCTTTAATTCCCAACTGTTTCCTTCAATGTGGCCCATGTGAATCACGGGTCAGCTTGATTTTTTGGCCCTGGGCCTACTGTGAGATTACACATCTAATGATTGGAGTGGATTGATATACACTTCATGGTCGCCTGTCAAAAATCAAGGGTGGCCCGTCAAAAATGATCAAGGGTGGACAACACTTGGGCATTTCATGGGATGCTTAACATTGACTTTTGACAGGCCGCTATGATGATCATGTGTATGCAAAGTCCACTTACGGCCGTAAAATCAGGTTGACATATAATTCATGTGGGCCATGGCAAAGGAAATAATTAAGAGAGACATCCATATCCTTAATTTTTAGATAGCTCATTGTGATAATCATATGAAATCCATTCCAACCATTAGATGAGATACCAAAATTTAGTCATGACGCCAAAAAAATAAGGCTTACTTGTGATTCAAGTGGGCCACAATAAGAAAATCATTTTGAAAGATAAGTGTCCTGTATTTTGTTTTTAACTGTGGTCCATCAATCCATGTGAATCACCGATGAGGTTGATGTTTAGGCCCTGGACCTAAAATGGGGGTGCACACCTAGCGATTGGGGTTGGCTTGACATAAACATTACAGTGGGCCCACACGGCACCCTCATTACTTATTCCCCTCTCTCTCATCTTCCAACCCACTTCCCTTTATATTCCAAGCTCCAACCCATGCCCTCTCCTCTTCTCAGCTCCAATCCCTTCTCTATCTCTCATCTTATAAGCTCCTTCAATCATCGCCTCCAACCAAATTGTCGAATTCTTGCCAGGATCTGCCACCAATTTGACGTCATTCCCGTCTTATAAATACCGAACAACCGGGCCAAGAACAAAGTGTTGTGGCTGTTGCAGCAAAGCAAGCCTTAAACAGGTCAGCGCCTCTCTCTCTCAAAACATTATGGACGGACTAGCCTTGCTAATATTAGGTATGTTAGGAGCATACCTACAGCCATGTGGACCAAACTTTTTATTTGATCCAACCCATTCGTAAGCTAGACACTCTCATTTAAGCTTGTACCCAATAATCATGATGGTTAAAATCTTAGGCATGCAGGCCACTCTATGGTAAACATTTGATAAGGAATTCTCACCATTTGTTCTGTGAAGGGCCACAGTGCTGTATATATCATATCCATTCCATTCATCTAACTTGCCTCATCAGGATGAAAGCATTCCCTAAAAAACCATGCTATTCCAAAACTGAGATGGGCCACAACATATGAACTCATAGGTTTATGTATATGGGATGGCCCACCTGAGTATTGAATCAACCTTGTTTTGGGGATTAAGGGCAACAAGGGGGTTTATACCTGAAGTTGTTTCCCTTGTAAGAAGCCTTAGGCACGCAAGAACACTAATGGTCAAGCAAGAGTTTTTGAGAATTAAGACTAATTTTCCTTGGTGAAAAGAAAGGATGGTCAGGTTGCCCTGTTATTGTGGTTTTTGACACATGAGCCATGTAAAGGAGAGGCTATCATGTGGATGGCCATGATCTATTATATGATTGCAAGTGGATGGCAGATGAGGCTCTGCTCCTCCGCAGGGGTCAATGCTCTCTATGAGTTTGCAGACATGGCTCATTCCAAACCATCCAAATTATTGGTACCAGTGAGATCAATCATGGCTCCTGAATCAAGTTGTTTAAATGATGTTTGTTAATGCGAAACCTGAAAAACCTTTCAACCAAGTATATCTCTACCAACTAAGCTATTGACTTATTTTTATTTTTTAATTAAAATTAAAAATATTTAACTATTATTTTAGCTTTAAGTATACTAAAATTTAAAGTCATTACATTCTACCCCCTTAAAATAAAATCTTGTCATCGGGATTTGAAAAATAGCATATCAAAAGTTTTTTCGTTCTAATGGCACTGGTCACACTGATGTTATGGATAGCTCCACACACTAGATTTGTCTCTTAGTTTTTTTGGTAATGAATTTATTAGAATGTAGTATTTTGTAAAAAATTAAGGTCTACAAAAGATTTAAAATTTTGGACAGTGAGACTTGTCTATAAGCAAACGATATTATTTTTTTCAGTAAAAAAAACTTATTTTGGTATTTAAAAATTCTGAATTTCTATTTTTTAAAATTATTTTTTTTTAACTTAATTTATCAATCTACTATGTGGCTTTTGAATCACCTCAATTAGACCCATACTTAATTAGTTACGAGCTTCTGAAATCAGATAATTTCCATTACCTAATAAAATATAGGGATAAAAAAATCTTAAAAGTATTATGGGGGTCCAAATTTGTGTATCTAATAAGTGCAAATCGTATTTCAACAAAATTACAAAGGAAAACTTTAAATTAAAAAATAAATAAATAAATAAAAAGCACCAACTATGGGCTTATGATAAGATGAAATTAGGGGTCACAATGACTAGAGTCAATTTCTCAACATCTCTCTCAACCAAGAGTGCCTCTACCAACTCAACTACTAACTTATTTTTATTTTTTTAATTAAAAATAAAAATATTTAACTATTTATATTTGTTTTAAGTGCACTAAAATTTAGAAAATCATGGTTGTTGAGGTCAAAATCTGGTCAGCCCTCTTCCCCTCTTCACATATTCCGAATAGGTGACGGACCTGGTTCCCTGCACGCAAACCGTGAGCAATGGAGACCCTGGCTAAGCCGGGGGACCCTCAGATGCCTTAGTCAGGACACTGGAATCTGGGTCTAAGTTGGACAGGAAAGGGAGAGTGTCAGATGTTGTGTACCTGTTGTCATGGAATGATGTGATATTTATACCTCTTCATCGCTTGATCCGCATCCGATAATCTTGGCATGATCAGTGGGATTTGCGGATCATAGAGATACTGCCCAGAATCCAAAGATCGTGCGTTACGACGTGCGTATCTACGGGCGAGATAATAGGACATATCCATATATGGCAGTTTCTTCACTTAGCGCATGGAACCTTTATCCTCGGAGGTGCCTCGGCTCGGCCAGACTGAGGACGATGGCATCGCTCCGAGCTGATGATTGGCTGTGCCAACTCGAGCCGAACCTTGATTCGTTAATAAGTAATGCAGCCAGCCATTCTCGGTATTACGATGGATGTTCGCTCGAATGGATCGTTCAACTCGAATGTTTTCCCTTCCGACTGCCCTTGGAAAGAAGGCGGTCAAGAATAGGAGCTTCGCCCATCTTAACCCACCTTCCTAGTATTATGCCGAGGCTCGGACCTTCCGCCCGGACTAGCGGATCGTCGATCCCTCCGATTGTTGTCGGCTCGGATCTTCCTATAACAGAAGCCCCCTACTCTCTGAGGTCAGTCACGAGATCGGAGAGTAATTAATTGGAAGATCAGTCGCCTCGGCTCTTCGGTGCGTTTATGGTTCTCGTGCAAAACATCACGCCCTCGGGATTTAGCGACTTCGGGCTAACCGTGAGCGAACACGTGGCGACGGTTGGGATTCCGAATCGTCACCAACCTGTGAATGATTGCCACGTGCACTCGAGGCGTCGTGTCGAGCACTCTTTTCTGCGCCCGGGCGTCGTTTCGATTATCCCATGCGCAACAACCGAGGCGGATGGCGTTACCTTTGACAGGTCTTGGATCAATAATATGAAGCCACGTCGGACTCGGAGTCGGCTCACAATGATTCCATCGCAGCCATTACTGCAGGCCATTTAATGTAGAGCTTCCTCAGTCTATAAAAGGCCCGTCCGGGGTCTTCATTCAGCTTCTACCGTTTGCATTTGAATTGTTTATCGGAGGAGGCGATTTCCGGCGAAGGCGATTTCCGGCAGAAGCGATTTCCGACATAGTTTTTACACTCGCTGAAGCAATCTCCGGCGATTGTCTGGTGAGTTCGATTTTCAGCACTCTACTGTTTCGAGATGTCTTCCGATATGGAAACGGCCAGAGGCTACAATGATGACTCCGAGTCGGAGAACTCCGATGATGGAAGAGAGGCCTCTGAAGGTCCTTTCGAAACTGTGCCTTTATATCCTCGGCCCCAGAAGAAGAAGGTGGCGAGAGCTCGGACTCGCCAGGCCAGCAAGAAGGCCAGCAAGAAAGGGACAACACGGGCTCCCAGAGCTGCAGTCGCTGATGTCCCAGTAATGCCCCCTGGTGGACGGGCGTCGGAATTGGTTCCAGGGGGCTCCGTAATAACGGAGTCTCAAATGAAATGGATCCGTACGGAGTTTGACATACCAAACTCCGTTCGGATCAGGGCCCCTGAGCCCACTGATGCTGTTGGCGATCCCACGGTCGGGGAGATAGCCATATTTTTATGCGGCCTGCTATGCGGGCTCCGCCTCCCGATGCACCCCTTCATCCGAGCCCTGACTGCTTACCTAGGGCTCGCGCCTGGGCAACTTGCGCCTAATGCTTGGAGGGTGCTAATTTCTGCTTACATCATCTGGCGCCAAGTCGGGAACTCGGAGTTGACACCTGCTAAGCTGATGAGCCTGTACCTGGTCAAGCACGAAGGCAAAGATCCATGGTACTACTTCGCGACCAGAGGTAGCAAGGGGTCAGGGCTCGTCTTGGGTCTTCCGTCCTCGAACAAGGATTGGAAGAACAAGTGGTTTTGGGCCGCGGGCGAATGGGAGGCGCCGGCAGCGGAGATTGGAGCTCTGTCGACTCGGGTTCCCACCCGCTTCACAATGTCAGGTCGGATCGAAATTTCTTTCACACATTGCTTTGTGCTTCAGCTATGCTTAGAAAAGAAAATTTCTTTTTGTTTTGCAGGTTTCGCGAGGGGCGTGCCTTTCATTACTCGGACCAAAGGAACCAGATATCCAAAGCGAGGACATATTCGGAGGAGCGTCGCTGCTGGTCGGATCTGATCACGGCTGCTAACCTTCACCGATCGGGGCTTTGCAAGATGAAGCTGCTCCCTACTTCGCTCAGTGAGTATTCTTGTTTTCAGCCAGTGTATTTTTATTAGTCCGAGGTAACGCTATTCTTATTATTCTCCTGCGCAGGCATGGCCGAGGCATCTGGTTCTCGGAGGAGGAAAGTTGCGCTGACTGCAGAGGAGATGTTGAGAGCCGAGCCCCCGGCGAAGGTAGTTCGGAGGAAGAAGGTCGTTCAAGGAGTTCGTCCTTCAGGTTCTGCCTCAGGAGTCGCGGCTCGGGGGACGGCACCTCCCCCCTATCCCGAACATTTTAGTTTGGGATACAGCTTCATTTCCTGCTGCAGCACCCTCAGTTGAGGGACCATCTGCATCTGCAATTGTGTCCCTAATTCCAATACTACCGGATGCAGCCACAGTGCCCCTGGTAGGTGTTGATATGGTCGTACCTTTGGGCGGCCCTAACCTTGCCCCTGCTCCAGCAACAGGGGCAACCCCCCCTCCATCCATCGCCGATCTCCCCACCGAGGGAGCTCGGTTCAATCCTCCGTTAATAGCTGTTCCATCATCTTCCGAGAGGGAGGAAGCCGTTCGGATAGCCGATGTCATGATTACCCACCCGGGTAATAAGGAGGGGGAGGTTGTACGCGATGCCGAGGGTGAGGCTCAACCCTCGGCTGGTAGTCGGACGGGAGCTGAGGAGGCGATTGGCTCGACTCAAGTTGGCACGAGCAAAGGAGGGTCCGAGCCGGGTTATCACATGTCTTGTTTGACAGACTGGGCGGCGAAACACGTTACGGAGGAATCTATTTCGCGCCTTCTTGATAAACCGGACGACTGCTTCTTGGAAGATTTGGCTGGAGTCTTCTACCAGGTACTTCCTGCATCTTCCCTTGAAAAAGTTGTAGCTGTTTTTGTATTATTATTTTTTCCTCATTTTCTTAACTTGGATCAGTCTATTCCGAGGATCCTCCTATGCTGGGAGAGGGTCCGAGAGCGTCGAAAAATTGACGTTGAGGTCGAAACCCTCAGGAGCGAGGTGGGAGCTCTCCGGGCGGAGACGGAGGTTCTCAGGGCAGAAGCGGGAGTCTTACGAGACGAGGCTTCTATCCTTCAGCTGGAGCGGAGTGATCTGTGTCATCAGCTTGAAGGTAGCAGGTCTGAACTGCTCCAGCTTCAAGGGGTCGCGAAGGACCTCGAGGCACGACGTGATGCAGCAGTAGCCGAGCTGGATCGTGCCAGGGCCCACGCTGACTCCCTGGCTGAGGAGACTGTTTGATTGAGCGAGGACCTGCAGAAGACCAAGGCCGAAGCTGCAGAAGAGAAAAGCAGAGCCGTTGCCACGACTCTGGACACTCAGAGGGCCGAGGCTGAGGCCTCCCTGGCAGCGGCAGTTGCTGCGGCAATAGATGCGTACAAGACCTCGAAGGAGAGGGATGACGAGGCCGCCAAGTTTTATAACCGTGGCTTTGATGAGTGCCTTGTCGAGGTCCAGAAGTTGTACCCGAACCTTGACCTCGATCCCCTCCTGCCTGAGGACCCTGCCGATACTGCTGCTGAGGCGACTAGCCAGGATCAAGCCCCCGGTTCCCAAGCTCCTCCGACCTCTTGAAGACTCCGTTTATTTTATTTGTATTCTTTTTTTTTTACTATGTACTTTACATTTAGAGCATTTAATGAAAGAACTAATTTTGGATCACCTCCCTTTTTTATTGGTCGTTCTTCCGTATGACTGGTGTACTTGCTTACTTGATTATGTAGTCGAGCCGTGTCCTTAATTCGTTCGGATGTTGTTTGGGCCTCGGTCTGATCCTTAAAAGGATCAACTCGTTTCGCTTTTAGCGAAGGGCCTTCCGTGTAGGTGGGACCGACTCCCTTACTGGGGAGTCAGGTTACCCATTGGCTTTATCCTCCCGGTTAAGGGGGGATGCCTTTGTAGAAATTGGTCCGACTTCCTTACTAGGAGTCAGATCGCCTCGTGGCTTTTTCTCCTCGGTTAGGAGGAGGTGCCTTCATAGAATTTAGTCCGTTTGATCTTTGTTGATGACAAGAATAAGCCGATCATATGTGTTTTTATTCATAGCCTTAAAGGCTTGTCGCTCGGGGGCGTACATTTATTGAATAGACCTCAAAGGTCAGTAGGCTGCTCGGAGCGCCTCATTAAGGATAGTAAACTTTCAGATGTTCAGCATTCCACGGGTGGGGGAGTTGACGGCCTTCGAGATCCTCCAAGTGGTAGGACCCGGGCTTAGCTGATCGGACCACTCGGTATGGTCCTTCCCAATTAGGTCCGAGTGCTCCGGTTCCCGGCTCGGCCGTGTTCTGAAAGACTCGTCAAAGAACCAGATCCCGTGGTCGGAATCGTCTAACTTTTACTTTAGAATTGTAGAATCTGACTACTTGTTGATGTCGGGCAGCGGCGCGGAGCTTTGAAACTTCTCGGATTTCTTTAAGAAGATCCAAATTGGCTGCGATTTGCTCGGCATTTTGATTCTCATGGTGATTTTTCACTCGAGCCGTAGGGAGGCCGACTTCAACAGGCATTATTGCCTCCGACCCATAGGAAAGAGAGAATGGAGTTTCTCCAGTGGAAGATTGAGCTGTGGTTCTGTATGCCCAGAGGACGAATGGAAGTTCTTCCGGCCAGTTACCCTTTACTTTTTCCAGTTTCTTCTTGAGGTAGTGTTTGATGACCTTGTTTACTGCCTCCACTTGCCCATTGGACTGCGGATGTTGAGGCGATGCGTAAGCGTTCCTGATACCGAGCCCTCGGCACATACCTCTGAAGTTGTCATTGTCGAACTGCCGGCCATTGTCTGAGACGATTGTATTCGGAACTCCAAATCTGCAGACTATGTTCTTCCAGACAAAGTCAATTATTTTCTGTTCGGTAATCTTTGCAACGGGCTCGGCCTCAGCCCACTTCGTGAAGTAATCGACAGCGACGATGACAAATTTGACTTGTCCTTTTCCAGTCGGCAGAGGGCCGATGATGTCGATTCCCCACTGAGCGAAAGGCCACGGACCGCTCATGGGAGTCATTTCTTCTGCCGGTTGCCTAGGCACGGCCGCAAAACGCTGACATTTGTTACATTTTCTAACATACTTCTTGACATCTTCTTTGAGGGTCGGCCAGAAGTATCCCTGCCGAAGCACCTTTAGAGCCAGGGCTCGGCCGCCAGAATGGTTTCCGCAGATCCCCTCGTGAATCTCCCGGATGACATATTCCGCTTCTTCGGGCCGAAGGCACCTGAGATATGGCTGAGAATACCTCTTCTTATATGGGGTTCCGTTCAGAATAACATATCTTGCTGCTCGGACTCTCAGACGTCTAGCTTCCTGCCTGTCCGAGGGAACCTCCCCTGACTCGAGGTAGCCAAAGATTGGGTTCATCCAGCTCGGGGTGTTATTCACCAGATTAACCGTCTTTTTCTCTATTCGATCGATGCTAGGATGTTCAATGAACTCTACCGGAATGATCCGCGGAATCTTTCCCTCCGCGGCCGACGCCAACTTTGCCAGGGCGTCAGCCCATGTATTTTCTGTCCTCGGAATCTGGTGGATCGTACAGTTCCAAAATTTCTCGATCAGCTTTCTGGCCTCGTCTAGGTAAGCAATCATTTTATTCTCTTTGGCTTCAGAATCGGCGGAGATGTGATTCACGACCAGCTGAGAGTCGCATCGGACTTGTATAGATTGGACCCCGAGGTTGGTGGCCAATCTAAGCCCGGCTAACAATGCCTCATACTCCGCCTCATTGTTGGAAGCTTTGAAGCCGAGTCGGATGGCATATTGGATAATTGTAGAGTCAGGGGCGATCAAGACGATCCCTGCCCCGGCTCATTTTGAGTTAGATGATCCGTCCACATAGAGGACCCATCCGGCTTCTGGAATGCCCTGTGATCTGTTTGGGAGGTCATGCGGGGTCATCTCAACCTCGTTGTTGATCTGCCCTTCACCTAGAGCAGTGAATTCTGCGATGAAATCAGCCACAGCTTGGCCTTTCTTTGCCGTCCTCGGCCGGAAAGTAATGTCAAATTCTCCAAGTTCGATCGCCCATTTGGTCAACCGACCCGAGACCTCTGGCTTCTGGAGAATCTGCCTGAGGGGAGAGTCGGTTAACACGATGATCGAATGAGCTTGGAAATATGGACGCAACCTCCGAGCCGAAACGACTAAGCTGAGTGCAAGCTTCTCCAGAGCGGGGTATCTCATTTCTGCTGGTACCATGGCTTTGCTCACATAGTATACTGGATGCTGTTTGTTCCCCACTTCCCTGATCAGGGCCGAGCTGACTGCTGAGGCTGAGACTGCGAGGTATATGAACAAAGATTCGCCTTCTTCCTATTTCGATAGCAGAGGTGGTGAGCCCAGATATTGTTTCAGCTGCTGGAAAGCTTGCTCACATTCAGGCGTCCACTCGGCCTTCTTATGACCCTTCAATTACTGAAAGAAGGGGAGGCATTTATCAGTGGCTCGGGATATGAAGCGTCCGAGCGCTGCTACCCGTCCAGTGAGGCATTGTATTTCCTTGACAGTCCGAGGCGAACTCATGTCGAGGAGTGCTTTAATCTTATCGGGGTTGGCTTCGATGCCTCTCTAGCTGACTTGGAATCCAAGGAATCTTCCTGAACCGACTCCGAAAGCGCACTTTGCTGGGTTCAGCTTCATTTGATATTCTCGGAGGACTGCGAAGGTTTCTCCGAGGTCCGCCAAGTGATCGGATGCCTTGACGCTTTTTATCAACATGTCATCGACGTAAACTTCCATCATGCGCCCGATCTGTCTTGCGAACATCTGGTTGACTAGCCTCTGGTATGTGGCCCCAGCATTTTTCAGGCCAAATGGCACCCGGTAACAGTAGAGCCCCCTGTCTGTGACAAAGGTAGTTTTCTGCCTATCTGGGGGATGCATCGCGATCTGATTGTAACCAGAGTAGGCATCCAGGAAGGAAAGTAGTTTGTGTCCTGCTGTACTGTCTACCAATTGATCGATCCGAGGCAATGGGAAACTGTCTTTCGGACATGCTTTGTTCAGGTCTGAGTAGTCCACGCAAACTCTCCATTAGGGCTGTTCACGAGTCGAGCTAGCTCGAAAAACTCGCTCGACTCGGCTCGAGTCAGCTCGGATTGACTCGGCTTGAATGGCCAATTCAAGCCAATTCAAGCTAATTATTTGAAACTCGAGTTGAGTTCAAGCCAAGTTCGACCAGGGGCATTTCAACTCGACTCGACTCGAACTCGACTCGACTCGAAGCTCGAACTCGAGCTCGACTCGGTTCGATTAATAAATATATTAAAGTTGTGGGGAATGCAGAGAAAGTGAAGTGAGATCTCTTTGCTTTCACCCCAGCAGCGAAGAGTTTGATGTTAGTGTTGATGATCTCTTGAATCCAAAATGGTATATTGTATGGAGCACTCACATGAATAGACATATCCTTCCTTAATATGTTGTAAGCTATAAGTCCTCAGATCATCTGCAAGGTAACGGAAACTACGCTTTTGTCTGAGCAGCAACAATACAGGTGGGTCTCATTTTCTGTGGTCCCAGGTCTATTCAAAATCTTATCCATTGGAAAGTATGGCCTTGATGATGGGTAATTCAGAACATACAATTGAAGATGCTTTTGGCCCCATGGTTCTTTTATCATAGGGCCCACACGGATGGATTTTCTGGACTGCTAAAAGATGGACTACACCCTGTTTCGGTTGCTGGGCCAAACCAAAAATGAATTTCGCTTGGTGGAGCGTCATGTAAAATGCCTCTTTAATTATTTTTTTATTTAGCTTCTCTTCTAAATCAATGGAGGAGGATCAAGAACAGAATCCATTACTTTCTCACCCAACAAGCTCGAGCTCGACTCGAGGTAAACTCGACTCGACTCGAACCACTAGCTCGACTCGAACTCGACTCGACAACTTTGACAAACAAGCCAAGCTTCAATGTTGAGCTCGAGGCTGAGCTCGAGCTCGAGCTCGAACTCGAGTAAAGCATGGACAAGCCAAGCTGAGCTTGACCCACCTCGACTCGACTCGGCTCGATGCCCACCCCTACTCTCCATTTGTCATTTGTCTTCTTAACCAACACAACATTTGCGATCCACTCTGGATAATATACTTCTTCTATGAAGCCGGCGTTCGACAGGATTGAGACTTCTTCCGCAATGGCTTCATACCGCTCGGCATCAAACGGTCTCCTCTTCTGCTTCACAGGCTTGTGGTCTGGATCCACGTTCAACCGATGGACCAAAACGTCTGGAGAGATTCCTGGCATATCCGCGTGTGACCAGGCGAATACGTCCCTGTGTCGTCACAGGAAAGTTAACAGCTCGGAGCGTTGCTCGGGACTGAGTGATGTTCCGAACTGAACCGTCTTGCTAGGATCGGCTTCGTCAAGCAGTACCTTTTCCAATCTTTAATTGGCTTATTCTCGGTAGGTCCACGCGGGTCCAAGATGTTGATAGTGAGTGTTTTCTTTACAGACCCTTTTTGAACCTCAATGGCATAACATCTCCGAGCCTCGCGTTGATCGCCTCGGAGGTAACCTGTTCCGCCTTCGGCGGAAAATTTCATCATCAGGTGATAAGTAGATACGACGCATTGCATTGAGGGAGGGCCTGCCCATATTCACATTATGTACTGATGGTACATTGACAATAAGGAAGTCCACTATCATGGTGACTTGATGTTGCCCCTCTCCCGCAGTCACTGGGAGGGAAATGGCTCCTTCAGAGATTACTCTTTCTCCGGCAAAACCCTGTAAGGGGGTCTTCACAGGTCTGAGATGAGACTGTGGAATTCCCATTCTTCTGAAAGCCTCAGAGTAGATCACGTCGGCTGAACTTCCAGTGTCAACGAGAATTCGATACACCTTATGATTGGCTATGGTCATAGTGACCACCAAGGCGTCATCGTGTGGATGTTGGATCCCTCGAGCGTCATCTTCCGTGAAGGTGAGGCTACAGGGACTGACTCGTGGCTCTTTGTTAGGCCGCTCGGTAAGATTGACGTAATGCTCTGGGCTCCTTCGAGAATGAGCTTTTCGGGCTCTGTTTGAATCTCCTCCGCCTGACGAACCTCCGAAGATGGTGCGGATCTCCGCAGGTTCTTCGGGTGGATTTTTGGGGCGTTCTTGTGCTCGCTCCTCTTTCCGAGTAGTTTTCCGTTGCTTGGTGTACCGACGTAAGTGCCCCTTCCGAATGAGGGATTCAATCTCATCCTTGAGATCTACACATTCATCGGTATTGTGGTCATGATCTCGATGGAAGCGACAATACTTGCGCTTGTCGCGAAGTTCCGGGTCTGCCCGCATGCAGACTGGCCAGTTGAGAAGTTTCTCGCTGCGGATATTCAGTAAGATCTGCTCGGCGGTAGTGTTGAGAGGTGTGTAGGAACGAAATCTTCCTTCTGGCTTCCTGCTCGGTCGGCGATCACGAGAAGAATGATCATCCGAGTTTTTCTTCGGGGCTTGGGGTTCCTCGTTCCTTGCCTCTTTCCTTTCCCGTTCGGCTCGATTATTTGGATATTCTTGCGAGTAGCAGAGAACTCCTCGGCATGGACATATTTCTGAGCTCTAGCAATGAGCTCGGCTAATGTCTTCGCCGGGTTCTTCCCTATAGAGAAGGCGAACTTCCCTTCCCTCAAGCCGCTACATACTGCAGCGAGAGCCATCTTGTCGTCATAGTCTTCCACCTGCAGTGCTTCCTCGTTGAATCGGGCGATGTAATCCTTCAAGGACTCTTTCGGCCCTTGTTTGATGGTAAGCAGGTGGGTATTGGGTTTTCGGCTTCTCTTACCGCTTATGAACTGGGTAAGGAATGACCGAGCCAGTTCTTCGAATGAACATATGGATCCAGGCTCGAGTTGCCGATACCAATTCGAGCGGATCCCGTCAGAGTAATCGAGAATCCTCTGCACATCATTGCATCAGTTGCAGTCTGTATCTGCATCCACGAACGATAAGCTTCCACGTGTTCGGATGGGTCACCGGACCCGGAGTACTGGATGACAGGAGGAATCCGAAATCTCTGAGGTATCACTTCGTTCATGATTTCTGAGGTGAACGGAGGCTCGGTCTCTTCCATCATGGCTTGGACAGCAGCCGGGATTGACGATGGCTGTTGTTGCTTCTGTAACGTCAGAACTTGGTTAGTCAGGTCTGCGAATCGTGACTCCAAGGGATCCTTGCTTTCCGCCACTACCACTAGTATTCTCCGGCTCGGGCATTCTCCTTTCCCTTCTCCTCTCCAGGGTGTGACGAAGGTCCGTTGGAGCCAGAGCCGAGGCGGCCGGGACATCCGTCGGGGCTCGAGTCATCACATTCCTGGTAGGGGCTCGCATTGGAGCTGGGAGAGGATTTTGAGCTGAAACTGGTGCTCGGGTAGATCGTTGCGGAGATGTCCCACGCCTTACACTTCTCGCCGCTGAATGGGCTTGAACGACTGGCCCGACAACTTCTGGGACTGGACTTCTCCGCTCGGGTTGTTGCTGGGATTCACGCTCCTGTTTCATCCGTTCCACCTCATCGCGCAAGGCCTGTACTTCACCTTACAAGGCGCGGTATTTGTTGGAACAATTACGAGAATGCTGGGAAGGGCCCAGAGCAGATTCCGCATGACGTGGTGACGAAGAGCGGGTCTGCTCCGGTTCCACCACCACTGCCATCTTCTTCCCTCTAGCCATAGCTTTCAAGAACAGGAACCTGACTTTTTGTATCAGTTTCCCACAGACGGCGCCAAAAATGTTAAGGTCAAAATCTGGTCAGCCCTCTTCCCCTCTTCACATATTCCGAATAGGTGACGGACCTGGTTCCCTGCACGCAAACCGTGAGCAATGGAGACCCTGGCTAAGCCGGGGGACCCTCCGATGCCTAAGTCAGGACACTGGAATCTGGGTCTAAGTTGGAGAGGAAAGGGAGAGTGCCAGATGTTGCGTACCTGTTGTCATGGAATGATGTGATATTTATACCTCTTCATCGCTTGATACGCATCTGATAATCTTGGCACGATCAGTGGGATTTGCGGATCATGGAGATACTGCCCAGAATCCGAAGATCGTGCGTTACGACATGCGTATCTGCGGGCGAGATAATAGGACATATCCATATATGGTAGTTTCTTCACTTAGCGCGTGGAACCTTTATCCTTGGAGGTGCCTCAGCTCGGCCAGACTGAGGACGATGGCATCGCTCCGAGCTGATGATTGACTGTGCCAACCCGAGCCGAACCTTGATTCGTTAGTAAGTAATGCAGCTAGCCATTCTCGGTATTACGATGGATGTTCGCTCGGAATGGATCGTTCAACTCGAATGTTTTCCCTTCCGACTGCCCTTGGAAAGAAGGCGGTCAAGAATAGGAGCTTTGCCCATCTTAACCCACCTTCCTAGCATTATGCCAAGGCTCGGACCTTCCGCCCGGACTAGCGGATCGTCGATCCCTCCGATTGTTGTCGGCTCGGATCTTCCTATAACAATGGTCATTACATTAATAATTAGTAATTGCTAAAATTAAAGTATTGAGCATCATCATCATCCTCCTCCAATGTAGCCTATCATAAATGGGCTTATGTGCTATGTTTAAAAATTTCTTCATAATAAGCCATCCTAGCTATTACATTGTTAAACACACTAAATGGTGACCATTAAACATTTTTCTTCGGCTCCCTTGAAGACCCCCGGTCAAATGGCTAGGATGATCTGATCCAGTCCATTCATCTAACTTGCCCACATGTGTGTATCTTATCTAGTCCATTAATCATATAACTTGCCTCGTTGAGATGGAAGCATTCTCCAAAATATCAAGTAATTCCAGAATTCAGGTGGACCATAGCACTTGAACTTAGATGTTTACGTGTAGTTACATATGGGATGGCCAACCTGATTGCTGAATCAGCCTGATTTTTGGGATTAAAGGCAACAAGGGGTTTTACACTTGATGGACGGGATGGATCTCATGCATATGAAGCCGTTTCCCTTGTAGAAGCCTTCTGCACACAAGACCTAATATTAAGAAAGTTTTCCGAGAATTAAGACCAATTTCCTTTCCTTTGTGATGGGACATTCTATTACCAAATGTCGATCCATTAGTACGAGCTTAGGATTATATAATCAATTTAACTCTGAGAATATGCTCCGTTAAATTGAATGGCTTGGATTAAGGTATCGTGCACGGATGTAGGTTGTGTAGATGGTCTCAATCTATTTCCGAGTATAGTATATTAACTTGAATTATTGTACGGGTCTTACTTTTTTCTCGTTCCGAGAGTGCCGTCCACTCATTTACTATCATTTCCAGCATTATTTTTTCAGCTTCCGCTAATGCAAAATGTCCATCTGTGGGCTGAAAATAAGGAAAATGAGTTAACGGTTGTAATTGAAGGGGAAAGGTGAGCAGAAAGGTTAGTCAGGGTTGTTATGTTATCATGATTCTCGAACCAATGGGCCATGTAAGGCCGAGGCCATCATGTGGGCGGTCATGATCCATCATATATGCTTGCAAGTGGATGGCAGATGGATTCTACCGTATCTTTTCCTCTAAAGAAGGGTTTTGATGTGTTGGTGGACATACCTCAATCCGAACAGTCTAAATTGTTTGTAACACTGTAGATGAGACACGTCCCTTAAATCAAGTTGTTGGATGATCTAACTTCTAACCAATGGTCACTTATTTGTTTTGATATGTGACTACTTTGATTTTGACTGTATATTTGATGGACACCACTCCAATGAATGGATCCACTCTATCCATCAGATGCACCTCTCGCAACCTTAGTATCATATAACTCAAAAGTTTAACTTTTCTGGTCAGACAATCCAAGTCCTCACAGGATGGAATCCTTTACAACTCCTGTTTTACGGAGAGGGTGTGACAGTAACCGCGTGTGGCCCCATCATGTTATCTGTGGCACATCTACTCCATCCATCGGTTGCACCCCTCGATTCTAGGCCTAGGGCTAAAAATCAGCCAGGTTCACAACTTAAGTGGACCATCACAACAGGGAACAATGGCTACGGGACCCCAACCATAAGCTTGGTTGTGGGCCCACCATGTTATATATTTATCATCAAACCTGTTCATCAAGTGTGAAAACGAAAGAATCAGCCTGCTTCAAAACTTAGCCCAGTGACAGCACGCGAACTTAAAGGTTTTAGCCGCTGTAGATTGTTACCAGAGGTTTAGCCCATCTGAGGTTTAGCCTATCTGAGATCTATATCAGAAAAACCTTATATATGTACGGTGAACATAAGGATAGACTTATGTTGTTGTACCCATGAATTAATGAATAATTGAATAATAAAAAAACAACTTTTAACCTTCTTAAATAACCCAAAATAAACTCTAAAACATAATCAAAGAATCTTTACAAAAATATGTAAATTTCCACTGCTTGTTAACCTGTCACGTGAAACAATTGTCATTAGATACTCATCATTTAAAACTTCCTAAGGTCCATCTTAATATTTATTGGCCATCAAATCTACTGATAAGGCAACGTGTTTTTTTTTTCATTTTTTTTCATGTATCACTGAACAAACTTACTTTCGGGACGTAGGTTTAGATTTAAGGAAAAAAAACAAATATCATCTTGAGCGAAAACTTTTGTGGTCCAAAATAGGTTTTTAAATGTTGGCCATTCAATGACCACTGTTTCATGTGTAGTCCACCTGAAATTTGTATCTGCTTCAGTTTTTACATCATGTGCTAAAATAGGATGACAAAAAGGATGGACGTCATGGATATACAATACATATATTGAGGTGGGCCCTACCATTAGGTTCCCACAGTGGTCTCCGACTCGCAGCCACAGTGATCGTTTCAGGAGGCAGCCTAGTTGACCAGATGAAATCCTATGCCTATTTGAGGATTTCTATCCCATGTGCTGACATATTTTAATAATATGAGCCGTTTTTCATTTTGAAAATTGAATGGACAAGTCACAACTTACAACCTTAAATCCAAAATTCTTAAAGAATAAATGATTCTATATATTTTTTTTTAAATAGCTGAATACTTGCCCTTACACATACAAATATGCGTATTTAGGCATCTTTTGAAGTTTAACTAAAAGATTCCACCGTCTTCTTCCCGTTTCTCCTTGTTCTCCACATTTGTAGTTATCGGGGATAATGATATTATATTTTTATCTCTTGCAAGTAAAACATGCAGCTACTCAGGAGAACTCAAACATTGCCTACAACCATGTGGACCAAACTTTTCATTAGATCCAACCCATTCATAAGCTAACACAGACTCTTATTTAGGCTCGTACCCAGAAATCATGATGGTCAAAAACTTAGGCAAGCCAAGCTAAGCCACGTTATGGGAAACAATTGATAAAGAATGCTCACCATTGGTTTTGTGAAGGGGCCACGGTGCTATATATATCTCATTCAGTCCATTCATCTAACTGGACTCATTAGGATGAAAGCATTCCCCAAAACCCCGTGGTATTCCGAAACTGAGATGGGCCATAACATGTGAACACAGAGGTTTCTACATATGGGATGGCCGACTCGAGTGTTGAATTGGCCTTATTTTTTGGGATCAAGGGCAACAAGGGGTTTTATACCTGATGGACAGCGTGGATCTCATGCACGTGAAGTTATTTCCTCGTAGAATCAAGGAAGAGTTTTTAAAGAATTAAGACTAATTTCCAAATATCAATGAGTAGGAGGTCAGGACCATTTTTATTATTATTATTATTATTATTATTATTATTATTTAAAAAAAAAAAAGTAAGGCAGTCATCCATCATTCATTGAAATCTTCAAAACCTGTACAGCCCTTTGGGCTCCCTCCCACAAAAATCTAGGGAGGTAGCCTATCATATACCCGACTACAACCCTGAGAAATAAGAAACAAAACACAAAAGGAACTCGAAGAGGGGGAATGGCCAGGGGGACAAGAACCGCCCGCTCTCAGACTCTCAGATTAGCCAGGCCGGCCCTATCGAGGACCAAAAAGCCCCTAACGCGCCTTGACAGCTCCGAAGCAGAGAAATAAAGAGCGTTAGCACAACCTTCAGAAGCTGCCCTGGCTAACGCGTCAGCCACGGCATTCCCTTCTCGGAAGGTATGCGAGAAGGAGAGGGCTAACGCACGGCCAAAGTGGTGGATGGACCCCATACGATACCAAATGTTCCAGGGACAGTGGCTGGTCGGGTTGGCAGCAGCTGCCACAATGATCCGCGAGTCCGATTCGACGGCGATGTTCGAAAGCCCAAATCGGCTACAAAGGGTGATCCCATCCAACATGGCTTGCGCCTTCGCTATCGTGTTCGTAGTAGTCCCATACCACCTGTGAAAAGCAAAAATGAGGCGGCCCTGAGCATCTCTGCAAACCCCCCCCCCCCCTGCTATCACCCGAATTGCCTCGAGAAGAGCCGTCAACATTCAACTTCACCCGCCCCACCGGGGGTCGATGCCATTTGACAAAGCGAGTCTTGTTGCTGGGGCCGACACTATCAACCCGTAAACGCAAAGCGCTAATCGAGGCAGACTCCAGGAAAGAGGGCGTAATAGTGGCGGGCAATGAATTTCCAATATCTTGCAACTAGCCCGTGACCTTAGCAATAACCTGACGAACCGACATTCTTATTCCATCAAAGCGAGAGGCGTTACGACTGATCCAGAACTCCCAAGAAATGAGCGCAGGGGTCAGGCCGATTAGATGCTTAAGGCGCAATTAAATAGACGCTTTCGAAGCCCAAAAAACAATGCGCTGCTGAATAGAGTGAGACGAAATGAGAGGGACGTCGAAGATTCTGTGAAAGTGAGCCCAAACAGCCATGGCGACAGACCCCAGATAGAGCAGATGATCGAGGTTCTCGACACTGAAGGCATGGCTGCTAGCGACCGAATTTGGCGAGCCAATACGGGCCTGATGGGGGTCAGACTGGGCCTGGGTAGGATGGTGATGCGGCTGAGAGGGCAAATGGGCATCCCGCAAGTGGGGAGACACCACGACGTTAGGACGGTGACTGCCACCAAGCATCGAGAATGCCTGCACGTCAGGATCACGGTCCCTGCGATCAGAGATCTGCAAGCTGGAAGACGCAGGATTGGTGTCCTCCACCTGCGCCGATGGACGGCCCCGCTCCACGGTCCCACCGATAGCACTGTAGCATTCACACCGCGAACCAAGACTCACCCCTGAGGCTTGAACAGCCGCATCAACTGGGATAGCCTTATTCATAATTTTCCAAATAAAACACCAATTTTGGAGGTAGAGCATTATTCCAGGCCCACCGAGCCCACCCGAGCTTCCGTCTTCGTTGACAAACCCCCTGCCAGGCAGACTAAACTAAAAATCTTTCGGACATCGTAAGGTCCCAAGCCAGAGTGTCTTCCATGGCTGACAACGGAGGCGGACTGTCAAAGAGCGAGAGGAAAACATCCCGAGGGAGAATGTCCCTGATTTCCTGCAACGAAAGCGTTGCTGGCAGCGCGAAAAAGTCTTTTACTGATGCCTCCCTCAAGTGGTTTGGAATGGGGCCTCCTGCCAGGGCTACCAGGAACCCTTCACCACTCCAATTCTGATACCAGAAGTTAACTCGACCCTCTCCCAGCAACCATTTGGAATGTCACATAGCAAACGGGATCGTCTTCATTATATCCTTCCAAACAATCGAGATGCCCGCAGGGTTCGAAGCCCTCAGGTGAACGAGCCTGGAGATGTATTTGGAGAACATGAACCTTGCCCATAAAGATATTCCCTCTAGAAAATTTCTGCTCATTTTGATCCTAAATGCTAGCATAATGTCATCCATTCTTCTGAACCCTAAACCTCCCTCTTGCTGGGGAAAACACAGATTCGACCATTTGATCCAGTGCTTCTTCTTCTTTACCTCCACGGTCCCCCAAAAGAAGTTGGCCAGGCCTGATTCAATTGACCTACATGTAGCTTTAGGAATGCTGACTGCCGACATAATGTGACTGGAATGCTTGACAAAACGTGTTTAATCAGGACCATCCTAGCTGCAGGATTAAGAAGACGTGTCTTCCAACCGGCGGTTTTCCCAAGGATTTTCTGGACAAGTGGCTGCATGTGCTGGGCTCGGATCTTACCTCTCACCAAAGGAACGCCCAGGTACGTGCACGGGAACTTTGCCTGGTTGAACCCCATTAAACTCCTGATCTTTCGGACCTTGGCTAACGGGCACCTTCGTGGAGAGGAAAAATGAAGACTTGTTGATGTTGACTTTCTGGCCAGATGCGTTCTCGTAGTCTGTTATGAATTTGAGGAGAGCACGCAAAGTTTTGAGACTGCCATTCGAAAATAAGATAGCGTCATCTGCAAAAAATAGATGGGTTAGCATAGGACATGTTTGGGGCAGTTTGAACAAGATACAGGCTCCTGTTGAGAAAAGACGGCGAACGCCTCGGTTGAAAACCTTGGCAGCCAAAATGAAAAGCGAGGGAGACAGGGGGTCCCCTTGCTTGAGGCCTCTGGAAGAGGGAAAGAAACCAAAAGCCCTGTCATTGAGGAGAATGGAAAACCAGCTACCCGACCAGCACCTCTTCGCTTGGAGAATCCATTTCGGGTCGAAGCCGAAAGAGAATAGCACCTTAGCCAGGAACGTCCAATCAACCCTGTCATACGCTTTTTCCATATCAAGCTTTATAATCATATTGCCCCCGAACACCTTGCGATCTAACTCTTGGGTCATCTCCCTAGCGATAGAGATATATTCTCCACAATTGATCGCCCCTTAACAAAAGCCCCTTGCTCTTCAGAGATGATGGATGGAAGGATGGAAGCTAGCCTTGACGCCACGATCTTCGTGAAGATCTTCATGACGCCGTTGCAAAGGCTAATGGGGCGAAAATCTGCCATGGTTTCCGGGTTAGGTTTCTTAGGAATTAAGCAGATGTGGGAGCATTGGAAGGATCTAGGCATAGGTCCTCCTACAAAAAAGTCCTGGGCAACATGAAAGATGTCGTCGCCAATAATATCCCAGCAGGAAGAGAAGAATGCTCCCCCAAACCCGTCTGGCCCCGGGGCACTCTCAATAGGGATAGAGAGAGCAGACGCCTTAACCTCGTCGATCGTGATTGGGCCCAGAAGATCAATATTCATCTGATCCGAGACAAGCTTGGGGATACAAGACAAGATGGGGTCAGGATCAGCCCCCGCCTGAGAAGAAAAAAGATCCGTAAAGTAAGCCACTGCCACCTTGCCAATCTCTTGACTGTCATCCACTACTTCCCCCGATGAAGATTTGATTCTAGTGATTGCCATCCGGGAACGTTTAGCCATCACAAATTCATGAAAGAATTTGGTATTTCGATCCCCTTCCTTCAACCATTTTATTCTTGATTTCTGTTTCCAAAAGAGCTCTTGCGGAAGCAGAGCCAACTGGAGGTGAGCCTTAGCTGCATTCAGCCGTTAATGTTGTCGTCTGAGGGGGAGGAGATGAGAACGGCCTCAGCCCGTGTGATCTCATCTTCAGCTTTCTGGATGTTTTTGTGGACATCACCTAAGGTCGATTTGTTCCACTCTCTAAGGGTCGTTTTCAGCATCTTCATCTTGATCATTACCTTAAACATTGGGGCTGCAGTGACCTCAGAATTCCAGACCTCCGTGACAACCCTTTTAAAGTCTGCATGAGTGGTCCACATCTGTTGGAAGTCAGGACCATAAAATCAATTTAATTACAATGACACGATGTAACACCATGTAATTTTCAGCACTCAGAGTGTTACTGTGTAACCTTAGTATTAATACTAACTCGGTGCGATGCTTACATATCTTAGCCCTTGAAATTTTTATGGAATATAATGAACTGTCTAGATTAATGCGTTGGGCTGTCTAAGGTCCCAACGCCGCTAAGAGCACTTAGGAGTGGATTTGGTGAGACGCCAGATCCACCGTTGCGGGTGGGAGGGTGGGACCTCTGACTGTGGGGCTCGTAGTGATGCATGTGCCTTGAATCCACACCGTCCAACCGTTTTGAAGGCTTATTTTAGTGTGCAATCCCAAAAAATTGAAGCAGATCCAAATCTTATGTGGACCATACCATCGGAAACAATAGTGATTGAATCCCTACCATTACAAATTTTATACGGGCCACCGGAATGTTTATTTGCCATCCAACCTGTTGATGATGTCACAAAAATCTGGATGAAGAGACCACACAACGGTATAAAAACTAAAGCTTAAAATGACAAGCTAAACTCACTATCATGTCATACCACCGTTACATTATTGGGAAATGTTGGAGTGTTTCTCAGAGCACTTTTTAGTTATGGTGCTCCTAGTTGTATTCTTTCACTTGGACGCTCAAATCAATCAATCTAAAACATCTGTTCACTCGATAACACATTTTCAGGACTAACATAGATATATTTTCTTTTCACATGATACAATCCATTTTTTATTTGGCCTTAGTTTCTCTGGCCATCTAATTTCAAAGCTATGGATCTGATGGTTATGATTGCCTAACAAAAGTGATTCTTTTAAATAACAAGCAATCCATAAGGGGACCCCAACAGATAGAAGGCTCAAATTGTGGCCGGCCGGAACTGTTTTTATGTAAACAACCATGACCTTCGATTTTAAATTCCTTTGGTCAAATGGATGTGTTTTTAGATTTGTGTGATCCTTACATGTTAGACTTTGAAATGTCTATGGAATATAGTGAACGGTCTAGATTAATGTGTTGGACTGTCTAAGGTCCCAACGCCACTAGGAGCACTTGGGAGCCGATTAAGTTAGACACCGGTGGATCCGGGGCGGCTGGGACCTCTGGCTGTGGGCTTATAGTAATGTACGTGCCTTAAATCCAGTGTCCAACCGTTTTGAAAGCTCATTTTAGGGAACGATCCCAAAAAATGAAGCAGATCCAAATCTTATATGGACCATACAATACTATAGGAAGCAATAGTGATTGAATCCCCACCATTAAAAACTTCATTTTTTGGGATCCAATGTTTTTTTTTTTTTGTGGCTACCTACAATTGATAACTAGTTTTTTTTTTTTTTTTTTTTGTTAGCGTGTTAGTACACCCACTGTCAGTTCACACTTCACTGATAGGAAGGTTCCAATGAGGTCACTCTATTGCAATGACATCACTCCCTCAATTATTTTTCTTGGTGTAGCCCACCTTAATCACGCTCCATTTTGAGTTTTTGGCCACAGGCAAAATGTAGAATTGCATATTTAATGATTGGAGTGCACCTTTAATGGCCAGAGTGGATCTCACGTACACTTAAAGTAAGTCCCCGGAAAATAAACCATCCAGGTGCAATGTGAGTTATTTCCTAAACTGGAGTTATTTGGTGCACATACGCATCATAGAGGGTGGCGTCACCAAGATATTTTCATATGATTTTTTTTT
>JAJHSJ010000001.1:25862526-26070505 GCA_021015155.1 Magnolia officinalis | reverse complement strand
GAAACAGTGCACAGTACAGGAAACATGATTTAACATGTCACCACCCAGATTATCATAACTGAATTTCAAACGCAAAAGCATTTCATCATCCATACCTGATATCTCTGATGTGGCTTGCTTGTGCTCAGAACTGATATTGCATGCTTCCATTCCTGTGGTGTCTTCTTACATGCCATGGCCGCCCGATGGTGATGAGCGCAAGGGGCAGACCCTTGCAACTCTTTAGCGACCCTATTGGCAAGGTTCGGTATCTCCGGATGGGATTTCATGGCCTCTTCACCAACCTTCCTAGAAACAGATTCATTGCTTCTTGCTCTGGGAGACATTCTACTTTGATCTTCTTGTCGGCAGTCATGTGGCCACAGACGTCCTCAAATCGTGTAGTGAAAACGACCTTGCTCATGTTTTGGCTGCTTGGATGAGGAATTCCGACCTTATCCAGATCCAACCGTTCCCAAATATCATCCAACAACAGCATGAATTTCTTACTGCTCAATACCTTGCGAATGTCATGAGCCCATGTCTCTTCATGATCCCTCGTCTCGCTGTAGCTTTCTTCTCTGCCCAAGGCAAGCCCAATCGCTTGCCAATATCCATCTGAATCTTTCCCACATTTAATTCTTTAGACACCACCACCCAAATCACAACATGGAAATCATCATTTCTTTTAAGGAATTGGTTATTGATATCATTCAGAAGCGTTGTTTTCCCCACACCCCCCATTCCATATATTCCAATAACCCCCCCTTTGCCTTCGCCATCCAGTTTAGAACCTTCTCCAACACCAAGTCCCTGCCCACAGCGAATGTAAGAGGCTTCTCTTCAACAGCATCGGGAAGCTGCTTATTCGCCACCTCTGTGAAGGAATCACCTTTGCTCTTCAGCACAGCTACATCTTTCAGCTTCTTCTCCGCCCACTTGCTAAGCTTGTAGGCCGACCAACAATTTGGATGGAAATTCCAAAGACACCTCATCATTTGCTTGAAAGTTTCTTCCATTGCATTTCACTTCTTCCCTTCGGCTTCGTCTACTCTTTTTATCCAAAATTGAACCTCTTCCTTGCATTGACAAGCTCCCGCTCTGCGACATCCACCACCCTTGTCTTCACGTCAATCCTCACGCATTTCAATTCTTCTTGGCTCTCTCTTCAATTAGCTCATGCTTCCTTCCTTTAGGGAGCTGAGTTGTCTTCAAGCTCAATGATGGGACGAGCGATCGGATCCCACCATCCAGATATGATGTTGATGATTTGGCAGATGCACTCCATGTCTGTGGAGAGAAAAGAAAATGGTTGGAAATGAGCTCTCAAATGCAATTGAGGATCTCAATGTCAAATCATTTGGAAGAACTTATATGAGCCAAAAAAAAAAAAAAAAAACCAGTAGGCAAATTCAAAGTTCAAGTAAACCACACAACAGAAACAATAGGAATTGACGCGTACTGTTGAAAAATTCTTGAGGCTACAGAAGGATATCATCAAGCTGATATTTGTGCTGTCCCTTCATCCAGATCTACGTGACATTATGAACATTTTAGATGGCAACGTTAGCTTGTTTACTCTCCACTGGTTTTATGTGGTGTAGTCCATTTGAACTTTGGATGTGTTTTGTTTTTAGGCTCGTACTCTAAAATGATATGGACAAATGGATGAACAGTGTGGATCTGATACATAAATGATGGTAGGGCAACATAAGTTCTATACGATTAAAAATCTACCTGTTTTGTGAGCTGGTGTGATCGGCCATGGATGGACGGTGTTTACCAATGGTGTGGGGCCACAGAAGTTCGAATTCCCTTCGCCTTCAACACATATGCGGATAGCCTACGTTGGAGGCACTGAAAAAATTCAGTACCATCCGTTCTTATTAGTCCACGTGGTCGCGGATGACTACAAGCTAATAGGGACGCGGATTGCGTCCAACCCCCGCCCGGACAGTAATCCGTCCGGGTAGGGCTCTGTGGGGCTGAAAGTGATGTAAATGTTTTATCCACGCCGTTCATAATTTTCCTCGGATCATTTTAATATTCTATACAAAAAATGAGGCAGGTACAGAACTTAAGTGGACCACAAAATTGGTATTTAACTTCCACCGTTAAAAGCTTCTTGGGAGCTGGAGAAGTTTCGGATCAAGCTGATATTTGTGTTTTCGCTTCATCCACGTCTGCATGACATTATTAATAGGTTGGATGGTAAAAAGACATCATGGTGGCCCTTAGAAATGTTTCAACGGTGAAAGTCATTATCACTGCAGCTTCCTTTGATGTGGTTCACTGGAGGCGTGGATTTGCTTAATTTTTTGTCTCATACATTAAAATGATACGAGAAAAGTGATGAACGGCGAGGATAAACTACTTACATCACTTTGGGCCCCACAGACCCCTGCCTGGACGCATTAATCCGGGCGGAGGTAGGGCGCAATCCGCGTCCAACAAGATAGGCAGATTTCTCTGCCCAAATAAATTACGTGCTACATAATTTGGCTTATATATATATATAACAGGCGAGAAATTTCCGACTGTACGACCCATTTATGGCCCATTTCCGAGACGAAGCCCACCTCATTTTACCTTCCAAGAATAATCCCCAGCTGTACGGACGCCTTTCCAAAGGTCGAAAATGCCCCTGCTTTTTCCTTCAAGCGGATCGGCCGGTGATCGAAGACGAGTGCCCCCTCGAACTCCGAAGAGATCAACGTTACATGGGCCCATAGTTATGTATTTATTATATCCACAACGTTCATCCATATTTTGGAGATCATTTCGGAGCATTATCCAAAAAAAAAAAAAAAATCATATTCAAAGATCAACTGGACCACACCACAAAGAGCAGCAGAAAATTGATTTTCACTGTTGAAACTTTTGTAGATGAACCACACCACCTAGATCTATCTTATTTTTCGTCCCAAGACTTAATACGAGTTTGTCAAATAGATGGACGGTTTGGATATAACACATACCTTTTAATGTGACACATAAAAAGTGGTGGGGATTACAACAGCAAGAGAGAAAAAAAAAATTACCCAGCGAGTTGGGGTCGACCGGGATGGGAGCCGGTCGACTCCGCACTCTATGCACTTTCTTCTTTTTTTATTAATTTTATTTTATTTTATTTTATTTATTTATTTACCTGGAGAACTTTATTCTACCTACATTTTTCTCTAATACAAATTTATATAACTATGTATATATAAGCACATAAAAAAAATTCCTCGCTTTTTTTCATTTCTTTCTTTATTCATTTATCAAGAATATCGTCTAAACCAAAATTAGTTACTTGAGGTACCATATATGATTTTGGGTCATTTCCCTACACTTCACGGTCATTTCCATGCATTTCACGGTCAATTCCCTTCACTTCACAGTCATTTCAAAGCATTTCACGAGCAATTCTCTTCACTTCACGGCCATTTTCATGCATTTCAAGGTCATATCTGACAATTCTGTTTATGTTCATGGTCATTTCGACGCACTTCACAGTCAATTCACTTCACTTCACGACCATTTCCAAGCATTTCACGGTCAATTCTTTTCACTTCACGACCATTTCCATGCATTTCACGTCATATCCGGCAATTCCGTTTACATTCACGGTCATTTCGACGCACTTCACGGTCAATTCACTTCACTTCACGGCCATTTCCAAGGACTTCACAGTTAATTCTCTTCACTTCACGGCCATTTCCATGCATTTCACGGTCATATCTGGCAATTCCGTTTACGTTCACAATTAGGGGTGTACACGGGTCGGGCTGAGTCGAACTGGCCTCAGCCCGTCAAGGCCCGTTCAATAGCCATACAAGGCCCGAACCTGACCGGGCCTGGTCACCGGGCCAACATCTCCAGCCCGAACCGGACCCGGTGCGAGTTCGGGCCAGTTTCGAACCTGAGTTCGGGCCAGTTTCGAACCTGAGTTCGGGCCAGTTTCGAACCTTACAGCAAGTTCATGGGAAGGGCTTTGGCAGGTAATTCGCGTCCCATTATAAGGCCCTCGATCAACGGTTTAGATAGTTGAACTATAGACTCCACAAAAAATCTAACTAGTCAGGACATTTACATATATTTACATACATTTGATAAAGCATAAAATAAAACATTTTATACAAATTAAATACACAGGTCGGGCGGGCTGGGTCAGTCGGGCAGGGGCGAGTCGGATTTCGAACCGAGTCGGGCCGAACTGGAAGGTATCCGAACTCGGCCTGAACTCACTTTCGGGCCTAGAAAATTGGCCCGTCCTGACCCGAACTCAGTTCCAGGTCAGGCAGTCGGGCTTTTTCGAGCCGGGTCGAGCGAGCTAACCGGGCTAGCCTGGTTTGTGTACACCCCTATTCACAGTCATTTCGACGCACTTCACGGTCAATTCAATTCACTTCACTTCACGGCCCTTTCCAAGCATTTCATGATCAATTCTCTTCACTTCACGGCCATTTCCATGCATTTCACGGTCATATCCGGCAATTCTGTTTACGTTTACGGTCATTTTGACGCACTTCACGGTCAATTCACTTCACTTCACGGCCATTTCCAAGGACTTCACGGTCAATTCTCTTCACTTCACGGCCATTTCCATGCATTTCACGGTCATATTCGGCAATTACGTTTATGTTCGCGGTCATTTCGACGCACTTCACGGTCAATTCACTTCACTTCACACGGCCATTTCCAAGGACTGCACGGTCAATTCTCTTCACTTCACGGCCATTTCCATGCATTTCACGGTCATATCCGCCAATTCCGTTTATGTTCACAATCATTTCGACGCACTTCACGGTCAATTCACTTTTCTTCACGGCCATTTCCAAGGACTTCACGGTCAATTCTCTTAACTTCACGCCCATTTCCATGCATTTCACGGTCATATCCGGCAATTCCGTTTACGTTCACGGTCATTTCGACGCACTTCACGGTCAATTCACTTCATTTCACGGCCATTTCCAAGGACTTCACGATCAATTCTATTTACTTCACGACCATTTCCATGCATTTCACGGTCATATCTGGCAATTCCGTTTACATTCACGGTTATTTCGATGCACTTCACGGTCAACACGAATTGTCGGGAATGACCATGAAATGCATGGAAATGGGCGTAAAGTGAAGTGAATTGACCGCGAAGTGCGTGGAAATGGCCATGAAGTGAAGTGAATTTACCGTGAAGCGCGTCGAATTGACCGTGAATCAACACGGAATCACTGGGAATGACCGTAAAATGCATGGAAATGACGGTGAAGTTAAGTGAAATGACTGCGAAGTGCGTGGAAATGGCCGTGAAGTGAAGTGAATTGACTATGAAGTGTGTCGAATTGACCCTGAATCAACACGGAATCGCTGGGAATGACTGTGAAATGCATGGAAATGACGGTGAAGTGAAGTGAAATGACTGCGAAGTGCGTGGAAATGGCCGTGAAGTGAAGTGAATTGACCGTGAAGTGCGTCGAATTGACCGTGAATCAACTCGGAATCGCCGGGAATAACCGTGAAATGCATGGAAATGACGGTGAAGTGAAGTGAATTGACCGCGAAGTGCGTGGAAATGGTCATGAAGTGAAGTGAATTGGCCGTGAAGTGCGTCGAATTGATCGTGAATCAACACGGAATCGCAGGGAATGACCGTGAAATGCGTGGAAATGACGGTGAAGTTAAGTGAATTGACCGCGAAGTGCGTGGAAATGGCCATGAAGTGAAGTGAATTGACCGTGAAGTCGTCGAATTGACCGTGAATCAACACGGAATCGCCAGGAATGACCGTGAAATGCATGAAAATGATCGTGAAGTGAAGGGAATTGACCGTGAAATACATTGAATTGACTGTGAAGTGAAGGGAATTGACTATGAAGTGCATCGAATTGACCATAAATCAACACGGAATTGCGGGGAATGACCGTGAAATACATGGAAATGACCGTGAAGTGAAGGGAATTGACCGTGAAATGAAATGAATGAAATTGACCACGAATTGATTGAAATTGGCCACGAAGTGAATGAAATGAATTTTTGACCATGGACCTGATGGAATCTTGGAAAATAAGTAGGTTAGCTAGCTAAAGTAGCATCTCCTACCCCCAAATCATATATGGTACGTTAAGTAACTCATTCTAGTTTAAGAGATATGTTTATTAAATGAATAAAGAACGAAATAAATAAAAAGAGAGAAAAGAATTTTTATATGCTTATATATACATATTTATATAAATATGTATTAGAGAAAAATGTGGGAGAGAAAAAGTTCTCCTTGTAAAAATTTAAAAAATAAAAAATAAAAAGTACAAAGGTGGAACAGCGAGTTGGGGTCGACCGGGTGAGTGGAACAGCGAGTCAGGGTCGATGACCCGGTCGACCGGGTCTGGCTGGTTTTTTTTTTTCCCTGTTGTAATCTTATCGCTGTTTATGGGTCCCATTATGATGTATGTGTTATATCCAAACCGTCCATTTATTTGGCGAACTGGTATTAAGGCTTTAGACGAAAAATAAGTCAGATCTAGCTATCAAGTGGACCACACCATAAAAGGTAGTGGAGGATTGAACGTCTACCATTGAAATCCTTTCATGGGTCACAGAAGTTTTGGATCATTATGAAATTTGTTTTTCCTCTTCATCCAGGTCGTTGTGACCTTATGAATAGATTGAATGGAAAATAAATGTCGTGGTGGGCCCTATAAAATTTTTAACGGTGTGAAAATCAATTTTCCCGCTGCTCGGTCCAAGTGATCTTTGGGTATGATTTTTTTTTTTTCGATAATGCTCTGAAATGATCTGGAAATATGGATGAAAGTTGTGGATATAATAAATACATAACTGTGGGCCCATGCAACGCCGATATCTTTTGAACCGTTCGTACAACTCAGAGTTCGAGGAGCGTAAGCGCTCGTCTTCGAGCACCAGGCGATCCGCCTCAGAAAGGATGGCAGGGGCATTTTCGACCTGAGAAATGGGGCCGTACAGCTGGGGAGTATTCTTGGAAGGTAAAAAGCGAGTGGGCTTAAAAAGGTTGTGCGCCATATACTGGTCGTATAGTTGGAAATTTCTCTATGACGGGCGGGTACATTATCTTTTCGCCTGTGGTCCCGCCGGAATAGCCTAGTTGTGTAATCCTTTGCCACATTAATGAATTGCTTATTTTGAGAAAAAAAATGCTTTAGATCCACAGGGCCCATTAATTTTTACAATCTTTCTAAGAGCACAAGCCAAAAAATGAAGTTGGATGGCATATAAACATAATGCTGGATCTATGAAGGTTTCCGTTACACCGTTTGTTTTTGTGTGGCACACATGAGTTTTGGATCCGCCTGTCTTTAGACTCTGTGGTTGGACGCGGATTGCGTCCTACCCCCGCCCGGACGGTAATCCGCCCGGGCTCGGCTCTGTGGGGCCCACCGTGATGTAAGTGTTTTATCCACGCCGTTAAACGCTTTTTAAAGATAATTTTAATATATGAACCAAAAATGAGGCAGGTCCAAGGTTTAAGTGGACCACAAAATGGGGATTGAACGTCCACCATTAAAAACTTCTTGGGAGCAGGAGAAGTTTCAGATGAAGCTGATATGTGTGTTTTCACTTCATCCACGTCTACGTGACCTTATGAATAGTTTGTATGGTAAAAAAAACATAACGTTGGCCCTAGAAAGGTTTCAACAGTGGGTGTCATTATCAGTGTAGGTTCCTCTGGTGTGGTCCACTTAAGCCTTGGACCTGCCTCATTGTTTGGTTCACACATTAAAATTATCTTTAAAAAGCGTTTAACGGCGTGGATAAAACACTTACATCACGGTGGGCTCACAGAGCCCTGCCCAGACAGATTACCGTCCGGGCGGGGGTAGGACGCAATCCGCGTCCCCTGTGGTTTTACTGATGGAAGGAGTGGATTTTTCGCGGGCATCTGTGAGAGATTCCGACTACAGGAACTTCCTGCACGCGGGGAACTGGCAATCCGCGTCCCAAAGTAACAGAGAAATGCTCCAATGCTGGTCTAGTTGTGTTGGAACCTTAAACATTCCAACACATTAATCTAAACCACTCATTATCATCTAAAACATTTCAGGAGCCAAGATGTAAACATGGTACCAATGTAACAAATACTAACCACTAGACCAAAGGATTTTAATATGTACGGTCAAAGTTGTTTATACGAAAACCGATCCACTCAACTATTCGGTCCATCTATTTGTTAGGCCCATTATGGTTCCTTATTATTTTAAAGAATCAATTTTGTTAGGCAGTTATAACCATCAGATCCATGGCTTTCAAAAAGCATGGCTAGAGAAAATAAGGCCAAATAAGATTGGATCATTTGATCAGGAAATTTCTCCATGTTAGTCCATAAAAAGTGTTATTAAGTGAATAGACTGTTTAGAATCTAGATCAACCCATTAGACTATCCAAATGAAAAAAAAAAAAAAAAATTTAAATGAAACTAAGAGCCCGGTTAAGTTAGGATTTGGTGCCGCTTCGTGGGCGTTACCCTTACGGTAGGGGCACCTCAATGACATTTTGCATATCCACTCAGTATGTCATGTTCCCAACGCTCTTGCTTTCGTTGGAGGCTCTCACGGCTCTGGGCCCTTCTGTACAAATGGGTAGCTTTAGTCTCTTTGTTTCACGATAGGTGGGGTCGTTAATTATTTTGTTGGGCCTCATCCGAATAGCTGTATTTGTCTGTGATTAATGATAAGGTGGCAAGAGTTCCCAACGCACATGGAATAGAAGAAGCCTAAAAAGAAATTGACAAAAATTCAATATGGTTCTACAAGTTGACGGGTCTAAATTTTGCAAGAAATTTCAAATTGCTTGCCGGATTTCTACTAGCTTAGATAGGTCAAAATAATGTTCACAAGTGTATTCAACAAGTTGATAGAACTGTTCGATAAGTCAAAATACTATTCACAAGTCAACAAATTGAAAATCGCAGAATCTCTTACTTAAGCCTCTAGATACTTTAAGGTTGTTTCGACCTATCGAACCAACCAATAGGTGAGCGACGAAAATTTGCATATTTTCTAAATTTGTTTTTTAATTTGATTAAGACTATTTATTAATTTAAAAGAAATAATTCTTTAGAAGTTTTCTTTTTTATTCTCATAGATTCGAGATTTTATCGTGTGGATTCAAGAGAGCCTTACGGATTCAAGGTAGTTATCAATTGAGGAAGATAATGATCGACCTCATCACGTCTTCTCCCACGTCAGTGGTATTACAGCAAGGATTTCCTCCGGCCGATGGCAACTAACAATAGAATGGATCAAAATCTTGTATATAGTGATCCAAAGATTCGTTATCTATCAAAAAGAATGTAAGCTTTCCATCACGAGATTCAGTTGACCATGCAACCCTCAACAATATTACAAATACGCTAATTTCACCCTGAACCGAGGGCAAAGCTCAACCATTGGTGATCATTATACAACACGACTCCAATTTTCGTGTAGCACTTACATAGGTGAATCACATCCTACATTCCGTATAAAATGACTTTTTTACTACTTGGTTGCAAAAAGACAAGGAGAAATACTCACAGCCGGTCGAGGATCAACTACAAGAACCTTTTCTGAATGAAGAACTTATATTGAGAACAAATATAATCCAACATAGGAACGTTACTCATAAGATAGAGCTAAGGCTACTGATTATGCTAAGATAAAATAAAATAAATTTGACTAAATTTGTTTGGCTTGTATAAGACGTCTTTCTTTGTTAAACTTCTTGTAATTTATAAATTTGTGTCATGCCATCTAGCTGCTTCTCTCTTTATTTCATCAGTTATAGCAGCTGAAAGGGTTGCAACATTTGGTCTTTTATATCTTTTTTTTATCTTTTCTCTACACGTGTCTCTTTGATGGCTTCTCTTCCCTCGACCTGCTTTTCTGTCTCTTGGTCTTCTCAGCTATGCCTGTCATTGGCTGATACGTCCATCCAACTCAGCGCCAGTTATAGTTTCATAAAAAGTGCTTCAAATATTTTTAAAAGTTTTTTGCATAGTATTTCTTTATGTTATAACACTTGTAGTTCTTTAATTAGTTGCTTTTAGGAACCGTGGTAAACAGGATACAACAACAACAGTATCCATCCCGTGCTAGTCCTTATGTTCACCGTACATACTGTGACTGGGCTAAGTTTTGAGGAAGGCTGATTCTTTCGCTTTCACACCTGATGAACAGGTTTGATGATAAATAAATAACATGGTGGGCCCACAAACAAGCCTATGGTTGGGGTCCCATACCCATTGTTCCCCGTTGTGATGGTCCACTTAAGTTGTGAACCTGGCTGATTTTTAGGCCTGGGCCTAGAATCGACGGGTGTAACCGATGGATGGAGTAGATGTGCCACAGATAACATGGTGGGGCCACACGCGATTACTATCACACCCTCTCCTTAAAACAGGTGTTGTAAAGGATTCCATCCTATGAGGTCTTGGATAATATAACCAGAAAAGTAAAACTTTTGAGTTATATGATACTAAGGTTGCTAGAGCTAGGTGCAACTGATGGACAGAGGGATCCATCCATTGGAGTGGTGTCCATCAAATATACAGTCAATATCAAAGTAGTCACGTATCAAAACAAATAAGTGTCCATTGGTTAGAAGTTAGATCATCCAACAACAACTTGATTTAAGGGCCATATCTCATCTACAGTGTTACAAACAATTTAGACGGTTTGGTTTGAGGTATGTCCACCAACACATCAAGACCCCTCTTTAGAGGAAAAGATACGGTAGAATCCATCTGCCATCCACTCGCAAGCATATATGATAGATCATGACCGTCCACATGATGGCCTCAGCCTTACATGGCCCATTGGCTGGAGAATCATAATAACAGAACAACCCTGACCATCCTTTCTGCTTATCTTTCCCCTTCAATTACAACCGCTAACTCATTTTCCTTCTTGCATTAGCCGAAGCTGAAAAAATAATGCTGATAATGGTAGTAAATGACAGGACGGCACTCTCAACCGAGAAAAAAGTAAGACCCGTACAATAATTCAAGTTAATAGATTGAGACCATCTACACTATCTACATCCGTGCACGCAACTTTAATCCAAGCCATCCAATTTAGTGGAGCATATTATATAATCCTAACCTCCTCCTAATGGACATTTGGTAATGGAATGTCCTCTCACGAAGGAAAGGAAATTGGTCTTATTTAACTGCATGACTAATGACTTATTTAATTGCATGACTAATCTGATTTCCCAATTGTAGTTTAGTTACAATCAGTTTCACAGTTAATGCATTTTAATTTGAGTTAATGTATTCAAACGAGTAACCTTTTAACAACTGCAACATCATGATGAAATCTTGTTGAAAATTAAGATAAAATACTTACCAGAATCTCCAACTATATTTCAGTTTGAACAAGCGTGGCAGCTGGTTATGTAATCCAAACCCTATAATGTGGATCGCAATTCAAATGATCCAAACACCAAATATACTTCATTACACTTTAAACTTAAGGCATGAGCATTACAAAAATAAATAAAAATAAAAATAAAACCAGAAGTAAAAACCCTCCACAGCCTCTACTAGGACTACAGAGAAATTCACCTGAAAATGCATACAAACCAACACCAACATGAGGCAAGAGTTATGAGCTTTGCTGGGCCCACATGCATGTATAGGCCACCGTTATGTTTCTTTGAAAATGGGACTTATTTGGTAATAGCCTTTTTTTTTCCAAGCATTGACAGATGAATATAATTTCCTAACAAAAGTGATTCTTAAGAACCTAAGAAATATATGCTGGTTCCCATAAAATAGATGGATCAAATTTTTATTAGATATTTTTCATGTAAATAATCCTGACCGTCTGTATCAAAATCCATTGATCAAATAGCTATTTTTTTTTTCAGATGAGTGTGATATTAATTTATGGGTGGTGCAGGAAATGTGCACTGGACTTATGGAACCATTTAGATTAATGGAAGATGCGCATTGGACCTACGGCATGGCTTGGATCAATGGAATAGATTGTCCAACTGTCCCAATGCAACAAGGAGCACTGTAACTTATATAGTGCTCTGAGGGTACCGTAAGACTTCTCTTTTATCTGTTTGATCAAAACTGCTGTCAAAGCATTAGCCGTTGTAAGTGCTCCGGGGGCGGATTAGTTGAGACCCGGGACCCACCGAGGTCGGTGGGACCCTTGACTGTGGGGCCCACTGTGTGTATGTGACTACATCCACGCCGTCTATCCATATTGAAAGCTCATTTTAGTGCATGATTAAAAATTAAAGCAGATCCAAATCTCAGGTGGACCATAACAGAGGAAATAGTGGTAATCGACCACTAAAAATTTCTTGTGGGCCACAAAAGTTTTGGGTCGACAAGATGATATTTGTATGGTCTATTCATCCAGATTCTTGTGACATTATCAACAAGTTGGGTGGCAAATAAACATTCCAGTGGCTCCCATGAAGTTTTTAATGGTAGGGATTCAATCATTAGTGTTTCCCATGGTATGGTCCATATAAGATTTCGATCTACTTCATTTTTTTGGGATCGCACCCTAAAATGAGCTTTCAAAACTGTTGGATGGTATGGATTTAAGGCACATACATCACTATGAGCCCCACAGTAAGAGGTCCCACCCGCCACGCTGGATCCGGCGTCTCACTAGTCCGCTCCCAAGTGCTCTTAGTTGGCGTTGGGACCTTAGACAGTCCAACACATTAATCTACACCGTTTATTATATTCCATAAAAATTTCAACGGCTAAGATATAAGCACTGCACCAAATTAGTATTCATATTAAGTTAAGTTACGGGATAATACCTGAGTATTGAAAATTACTAGGTGTTACGGCATGTCATCCGAATTAAATTGATTCTATGGTCCTAACCTCCTCCTAATTGACATTTGGAAATTAGTCTTATTTCTTGAAAAACTCTTCCTTGCTTCTAGAAGGGAAACAACTTCACATGCATGAGCTCCACACTGTCCATCAGGTATAAAACCCCTTGGTGCCTTGATCCCCAAAAATAAGGCCGATTCAACACTCAGGTGAGCCATTCCATATGCAGAAACCTCTGAGTTCACATGTTATGGCCCATCTCAGATTTGGAATAGCCTTGGATTTTGGGGAATGCTTTCATCCTGATGAATCAAAGTTAGATGAATGGACTGGATGAGATATATACAACACTGTGGGCACTTTACAAAACCAATGGTGAGCATTCTTTATCAACTCTTTCCCATAGCGTGGCCAGCA
This sequence comes from Magnolia officinalis, assembly GCA_021015155.1. Classification (NCBI taxonomy): domain Eukaryota; kingdom Viridiplantae; phylum Streptophyta; class Magnoliopsida; order Magnoliales; family Magnoliaceae; genus Magnolia; species Magnolia officinalis. The sequence goes on along the minus strand of JAJHSJ010000001.1, from coordinate 26,057,304 downwards.
TAAGATTTTGACCATCATGATTTCTGGGTACCAGCCTAAATAAGAGTCTGTGTAGTTTATGAATGGATTGGATCTAATGAAAAGTTTGGTCTACATGGTTTTAGGTATGCTCCCCACATAGCTACTATCAGTAAGGCTAGTCCGTCTTCTTTTACAGATATAGAGAAAGAGAGAGAGAGAGATACGCTGACCTGTTTAAGGCTCGACTTCTGCAACAGCCACAACGCCCTGTGTTTGGTCCTGTGGTTGTTGGGTATTTATAAGGTGAGAATAGTGCCAAATTTGGGGCAGGTTCAGGCAAAAATCTGACGGTTTGGTCAGAGGCAATGACTGGAAGAGCTTGTAAGGTGAAAGAAAGAGAGAGGAGCTTGGAACTCAGAAGAAGAGGGGATGGGTTGGAAGATGAGAAAGAGGGGAATAAGTTATGAGGGTGGCGTGTGGGCCCCACTGTAATGTTTACGACCACACAACCCCAATCGTTAGGTGTCACCCTTATCCATGATTCACATGGACTGATGGACCACAGTTAGAAGCGATGTACTGGGTGCTCACCCTCTAAAATGTCTCTCTTGTTGTGGCCCACTGGAATTATATATGGGCCTTAGTTTTCGCCCTCATGCTTAAATTTTGGTATGCCTCATATCCACCCTTGATTTTTTTACTGTGCATGCTATCATGATGTGTATTTCAAAATCACTCTCATCATTTGATGTATAATCTCACGGTAGCCCTAGGGCTATAAAATCGGGTTCACCTGTGATTTAGGTGGGCTACACCAGAGGAAATAGCTAGGAAAGGAACATTGACCTATGATTTTTTAGGTGGCCTAATGTGATTTTTATATGAAATCCACTCCAAGTATTAGATGACACACTAAAATTTAGGCATATGGCTCAAAAACAACCCCAATAAGTGACCCAAGTGGGCCACGAGAAGAGAAACTGTTAGGAAGATAAGCACTGCCCTTTTTCATTATTTCCAACCACGTGGTCCACCTGAATTGCAGATATGGCTGATGTTATGGGAAGATCTGAGTCCCTTCAATTCTAAGGTCCGACGTCACACTAATCTGATCGGATACATAAGATTAAGCCTGTAGAACTGATCTAAAGGAAGATGCTCGGCTCGGCCCCAATTGAACTCCTGAACCGAGGATGTTGGTTTAAAGCAATCTAAGGCCGAGGTAGTCGACGTGAAGATCATACCAGAACCTACTTGCAAGATCTTGGATCGCCCCACTACTGCCCGACTAGAGACGGATCGTTCAACCACTCACATCTGTGTCACCCGTTGCGGGGAAACTCAACTCGACAGGTGAAATCCGTCGTCCACTTCGGAGCTCAGAGGGAAGACCTCCAGAATACTCAACAGACGAGCAAAGTCGGGTCCATCATAAGTCCATACCGGAGCTCAGCTCGGACTCGGGACGCATTCCTTGCTTAATAGAGCTCGGCTCGGACTCGGGACGCGTTCCTCGCCTAATAACTCACGATGGTAGCCCATGCGTATGCTAGTCCAGGTTTGAGACTCGGAGTCAGGGCCCCTTTAGCCTAAGATCCCGAGCTGAGGCAGAGGCGGGAAGTGGACGTTCCATGCACTAAACTGAGAAACTACCTTAAGTGGACACGACCGATTGTCACACCCGCAGATACGCACGATACGCTACACGATCCCCGGATTACGGATAATATCTCCACGACCATAATATCCTACTAATTGAGTGATTCGTGCCGAGATTAACGGACCCAGACCGTCCAATAGTCAAGTATAAATACAATGAGACTCCATTGCTACAGGTACGTAATATCTTACACCTTCTCTCTACATTCAACTTATATTCAGATTCCCTTAACCTGACTTAGGCATTGGAGAATCCCCCGGCATAGCCAGGGTCTCCTTTGCTCACCCTTTGTGCAAGACCAGAGTTCCTTGGAGGTTCGGTATACCGAGTGGAGAGTGGTTCAGATTTTGTCACCAACAGCTGATATTTGGGGCGTGGGCATAAATTGGAGTGGTATCAATCAAATGGATGGTTAAAATCAAAGTAGTCTAATATGAAATTCACCAAACAAGTACGCATTCATGAGAGGTTAGATCATCTGCAACTTGATTTAATTAGGGGCCATGTCTCATCTAAAGTGGTACCAACAATTTGGACAGTTCCGATTGAGTCATGCATATCCACTAACTCATCAATAGCACTGACCCCTCAGGTGGAGCAAATGATATAGTAGTCCCATCTGCCATCCATTTGCATCACGACCGTCCACATGATGGTCTTTGCCATACAGCTCATAGTTAAAAAAACAAAAATAACAGGACAACCCTACCATCCTTTCTTCTCACCTTTCCCCCGCCGTGTGGATGAGGAAGAAACACAGAATTGATAAAGAAAAAGTGGCCGACAATCTTGACCAATGAAATAAATATTTTTTTTAAAAAAAAAGAGAGACTAAGAACCGTACAATAATATAAGAGAAACAATGATACTCTCAAACACACTGTAATCAACTACACTCGTGCATACTGATACCATAAACGTGCAGACAATACCTCAATCCAGACCATCCATTGAGTAGTCCATATCCTTAAAATTAGAATTGATTAATGATCCTAACCTATGACTTATGGATATTTGGCAATTGAATAGGCTAAGGGAAGGAGTTTGGTCTTAATTCTTGAAAATTTCTTGCATACTTATTATGAGGTCTTGCGTGCCAAAGGCTTCTGCAATCCATTTGCAAGCATATATGATGGATCACGACCGTCCATATGATGGTCTTTGCTATACATAGCTCATAGTTAAAAAAAACAAAAATAACAGGACAACCCTGACCATCCTTTCTTCTCACCTTTCCCCTGCCATGTGGTTGAGGAAGAAACACGGAATGACAAAGAAAAAGTGCCGACAATCTCGACCAATGAAAACAAAAAGAAAAAAGAAAAAAAAAGGCTAAGAACCGTACAATAATATGAGGGAAACAATGATATATACTCCCAAACACACTGTAACCAACTACACTCGTGCATACTTATACCATAAACGTGCAGACACTACCTCAATCCAGACCATCCATTGAGTAGACCATGTCCTTAAAATTAGAATTGATTACATGATCCTAACCTATGACTTATGGGTATCTGGCAATTGAATAGTCTAAGGGAAGGAGTATGGTCTTATTTCTTGGAAAATTCTTGCATACTTATTATCAGGTCTTGCGTGCCAAAGGCTTCTATGAGGGGAACGACTTTACATGCAAGATATCCAACCCGTCCATCACGTATAAAAGCCCTTGTTACCCTTGGTTCCAAAAATCTGGCTGGTTGAACACTCATGTGGGCTACCCATTGGGAATAATACATAAACATCTAAGTTCAAGTGTTATGCCACGTGCCTGAGTTTTGGAATAGCGTCCTTCTTTTGATGGAATAATTTATAATGATGAGATAAGTTCGATGAACGAAGTGGATGAGATGTACACACAGTAGGCCCTACACAACCAACAGTGGGCATTCTATATCAACTGTTTATTATGGTGTGACCTACCCCAGGCTTTTTATTATCCCGATTTATGGGTTCCGATCTAAACAAGCGGCCTTGTCCCTGATGAACGGGTTAGTTTAACCCACATGGTGGAAGGTACCCGTACCTAATATTACTCTGGCTACGACCGTCTTTAGTATTTCCTTCTCTCGGACCCTCTACCATTCGTTATCACAGCCAATTTCATTGAATGTCCCTTCCTACAACCTTTAGAAAACGTTTGCAGATTACATATATATACGGCCGGGGATTGCAAGTATTCATGCACTCTTAAGCTCTATGGTAGGCTGACTGCAGACACCTGGTTTCAACGCTGAAGTCTTGGAATCGATTTACTAGTGAGGTACTGTAGTGTGCAATGACAGTGGGTGTGTACTAACAAGCGCTAACCCCCAGGAAAAAAAAAGTTATGTGGACCACACATCATTTTTAGCATCTTGTCCTAGAAACGAGCTGGATAAACGGGGAGGATTTCTCAAAACCATTATAATGGCCCCACCCATGTGCTGAAACTTGCTGCGAACTTCACTGTAGGCTTACCATAGAAGAAAAGAAGACGCGGATTGCGGAATTTTCGCCGAAGCGGATTGGCTCGTGTACCACACGACAGCTATTAGCTCCTGTGTACGTGTCGTGCGAAGCCGATCACTTACGCTCCTCGAGCTTCGAGTTGTAGAACACTTCAAAGGAGGTCAAAGTTATATGGGCCTACAGTGATGTATTTACTATATCTACACTGTTCATCTATTTTTAGAGATCATTTTAGAGCATTTTTCAAAAAATGAATCATATCCAAAGATTATGTGGACCACAAAACAAATAGCAGCGGGGATAATGATTTTCACTGTTAAACAATTCGTAGGGCCGGCCATAACGTTTATTTTCCATCCAATCTGTTCATAAGGTCACAAAGACCTTAATGCAGAGGAAAAACAAATTTCATATTGATCCAAAACTTATGTGACCCCAAAAAGGGTTTCAATGGTAGACATTCAATCCCCTATTGCTTTTTGCAGTGTGGTCCACTTCATAGGTAGATCTATCTTATTTTTCATCTCAAGCCTTAAGACGAGATCTTCAAATGGATGAACGGTTTAGATATAACACATACCTCATCAGACCCACAAAACTTGCTGACGTCAATACATCAGCCTGTGTGAGGTACACCAGCCAATTCGCTTCAAATTTTCGCAAGCAATCTGCCTCCTCCACAAACACCACCAATGAAGAAAAGAAGACGCGGTTTGTATGTACACACGGTCCACCACCGATGAAAAGAAGACGCGGATTTCATGTCCACACGGACCACCACCGAAGAAAAGAAGAGGCGAATAGAGCACATGTGCGAGATCTAATCCATCCATCAGAAAAAACCCACTATACTGTTTCTTTAGACAAAAAATCAGATTGATCCAGTGGTCTTGTTGGGTACAAATCGCAAAACAAACATTTGACTCTCGACTTGGCTGAAGATTTCTAAGCCATCAAATAGAGCAGATTAATTTATAACAACATGTGTATAAGATCGTACCAACTTCATGGATGGATCGGATCTCGCACCTATGTGCTGTGTTGACACATGTCGCATGTACACAAGTTTTACTCTTCACACCCGAGCACTAAGCGATGCTCTGCGTTTAATAATCGAGTCTGAATCCTTGTTTATGGGAAATATAATTTTTCATTCCTTGTATTCGGTGATTTTATTACTGAGCGGTCCCAACTAGAGGTGTACAGAGTCTAACCCAGTCAAGCAGCACAACTCGATTTTGCTTGGGCACTAGCTGACACAGCTTGAACTTAGCTCGGCTTGGTCCTTGAGCCTGACTGGCCAGCTCGGCTCAGTTCGGTTAGCAGCTCAAGCCAGTTCGAGCCGAGTTTGCCTGTGCGGTATTTTCACAGACATATGGACTGCACTTTCAAATTCTCACTGTATGTAAAATAATAGCAACAGTTTTATAGGTATTTCATCAAACACCCTATAGGTAATATCAAAATCAAGAAAAAATTGTATTTGTTTCATATACATACCTTCATTGTGACAAACGACACTTCCTTGAGTCATTTCATCGAACGCTTGGTGAGAAACATCAATATCAAAGTAATCGAGTCACTGAACTAGTTCGATTCGATTTGGGACTCGATATGAAATTTTTTCAACCTCAAAAAATCAGCTCAACTTGGCTCGAACTCAGTTTCGAACCAAGTCGATTCAAGCTTTTTTGAGTCGAATTGAGCAAGCTAATGGAACTAACGCAGTTCATGTATAGCCCTAGTCCCAATTTGGGACGTGAATTAGCTACTAACACAGGTTGAGTCACAAGACTCATACTAAAGTGATGTCACCACCAGTCATTCGGAGAGATCAATCTAAGGTATAATCCAAAGAAAGAGTCAGATCCAAAGCTCAAGTGAACCCCACCATAGAAAACACCTACCATTAAAAACTTTTAGGGGCCACAGAAGTTTTGATCAAGTAGATATTTGTGTTTTTCCTTCGTTCATGCATGTCTATGTTAACTTATAAACAGGTTAAATCTCAAATAAACATCGTGCTAAACCCTTGGAAGGTACTCTCTCTACTGCTCTTTGTGGTAGGGTCCACTCAGAATTTTTGATATGCCTCAATTGTTTTTGTCTCATGCCTTAAAATGATATCTGTAAATAGATGAACAGCGTAGATGTAATACATACATCATAGTGGGGCCCACAGAACTTGGTGATGTCACTTCAGTAAAGTCTTTCTACTTAACCTGCAGCTAATCCGTGTCCTGAAATCTCCATTTAATGCAATAATATCCGATGATAACATGGCTCAATGAAAATGCGGGAGATAGAAAATTTATATTTCTTAAAAACAAAGGATCCCAATTCATAATAATATACACCCTCTATCTTATAGGGGTGTCAATGGGCTGGACTCAGGCTTAAAAATAGGCTAGCCAACGGCCCAGCCTGTAATAATACAAAATCTGGGCTCGAGACCTACCCCAGGCTTGGCCCATTGACAGCCTTCCATTCCGTTTGGAAGCTTCCCATGCGTTTACCCCGTTGACGGAATGGTCTATTAGCCTACAACACTCGTTTTAGGTACTCTAGAATGCATAAAACAACCAAGCTCTGTGGGAGCTACCATAGTCTACGGGTAAAATCCACTCCGTCCATCAGGTTACAACCTTCATATAAAACATTAATCTCGATGAAAAACTGGCAAAGGCCACAATGGTGGAAGCAATGTATGTTGATAGCAACTAAAGCTTCTAAATTCACGCGGTCTGACACTCCTCATTTTTGGTCGGAATTTGTGTTTTTCTTTGGGAAACGGATTGGTTACTCACCTGCCACCAGCCCGATGGCTGGTGGTCAGTGCTCTGTGGGCCCCACCATGATGTATCTATTTCATCTATGCCGTTCATCCATTTTTACATATCATTTTATGGCTTAATCCCAAAAATTAGAGGGATGTAAATATCAAGTGGACCACACTACAGGAAAACAATAGTGATTGGATATCGATCATTAAAATCCTCCTAAGGCCCACTGTATTGTTTATTTAACATCCAATCCGTTGATTAGGTTATACAGACCTAGATGAAGGGAAAAAACAAAGATCAGCTTGATCCAAAACTAGAGCTACGCATTTCATACCTGAACCGGTGGATCAGACCCGATCTAACCCGATTCGAACAGAATCGATGGTCAGGATCGGTCAGGATCGGGTAGCGTAATCCAGATCCGAATTATTTTTGGGTTGAATCCGGATAGACCCTGTTTTGAACCGACCCGATCCAGAACCCAATCCAATTGGATCCGATTCGGACCGACCCGATCCGGACCGTATTATTAGTGTGTGTGTGTGTGTGTGTGTGTGTGTGTGTTGTGTGTGTGTTACTTTTACCGCCTAGGCTTTACATTCGGCGCCAAAAAATTCCGCCCAATGTACACCTGAGCCCGTCAACTCTATCTCTCTCTATCTCTCTATATCTGTGATTCTCTCTCTATTAGGGCTGAAAGTTGGGCGGGTTCAACCCGACCAACCTGTGATCGACCCGACATTGGGTTGGGCTCGGGCATGATATTTCGGGTCTGATCTTAAGCTTGGGCTATACAAACACCAACCCGATAAAACTTGGGCTGGGCTCGGGTTGAGGTCTTGGGTTGCCCGACCCAACCCGAACCCGATCAATATATAAGTTACTTATAAATTATAATTGAGTGTGGATCGTTTGTGCACACTAGTGATGTCCAGCCTTACTTGTCCACGTCATTTCCAAGACTCAAGCTAACAAGATATGCCAGATTTCTCTCTCCCAAATAGACTTTGTGCTATGCTACATGACTTTTAAAGGAGTAGTTGCCTTATATTTTAGCTTATTTTTTTAAAGAAAAAAAAAATGACTTTTATATCATAATTAATAAATATAACATATAATATATAAATACAAAAAAATAATATATATACAATAATATATATAATATGATACTAACCTAAATATTAGCTACGTATACCCGACCAACCCGATCAACCCGACCGAGCCCGCTTGGGTTGGGCTTGGGATGAGAATTCCAACCCGAGATTGGGTTGGGTTGGTTAGGGTTGAGGTATAGGAACCTTGGGTTGGGTTAGGGTTGAGCACCAACCCGACCCAACCCGCCCGACTTTCATCAGCCCTACTCTCTATATCTGTCTCTTTATTATTGTTAAAGAAGAAGGTAAGAAGAAGGTTTTAGAACTTAGATTTATCTGCTGGAGAGAGATATATTGAAAATGATCTATAGTTGTGTACGGAAGAGAGAAAGAGGGAAAGAGAAAGAGAGTCGCAGCTTGATCGAAGAGTGGTGTACGAAGCGGATCAGCTCATGTAACATTGCAAGTTTTGTGGGTTTGATCACTAGGTATGTTTTATATCCAAACCGTCCATCCATTTGGCGAGCTCATTTTAAGGCTTAAGACAAAAAGTAAGATAGATCTAACCATCAACTGAACCACACTGCAAAAACTAGTTGGAGATTGAACGTCTACCATTGAAACCCTTTTCAGGGTCACAGAAGTTTTGGATCAATATCAAATTTGTTTTTCCTCTTCATTCAGGTACATTTGACCTTACGGAATTTATTTTTCCTTTTCAATCAGGTACTTGTGACCTTATGAACAGAATAGATGTAAAATAAACGTTATGGTGGGCCCTACAAATTTTTTAACGGTGAAAATCATTATCTCCGCCACTATTTATAGTGTGGTTGACATGATCTTTCGATATGATTTATTTTTTGGATAATGCTCTAAAATGATCTCTAAAAATAGATGAATGGTGTAGATATAATAAATACATCACTGTGGGGCCCATGTAACTTTGATCTTCTTTGAACCGTTCTCACAACTCAGAGCTCGAGGAGCGTCCGTGTTGTCTTCGCACGACATGTACTAGAGCAGCTATACAGCTGGTGCTAGCTACAAGCTAGCTACAGACAGGCGTCAGGCAATACTTTTATAAAGCTTCTTCGAGAAGCTATGTAGCGGGTGAAGCTTCTTTAAGAAGCTATATAGTTGTATGTTTTTATCTCTCTGAGTAAACTATGTGGGGCCCATCTTGAACTTTTTAGTTTATCCACACCATCCATTGGTTTTTTCAGATCATTGTAGGGGTTGATAATAAATTTTAAGTATATTTAATAGTCAAGTAGATCACACCATAAGATACTGAGAATAATGATTTCCACACCGTTAAAAGAAATGAACGAATCGAATCTTACCGAATCTGATCCGACTCATTTTCCTGACCAAGTCAGACTCGGATCGATTTAGGCTAGCAGAAGTTCGGATCGGTTCGGGTTAGATGACCCGGACTCAATCCCGGATCAGATCGGGTTCGGGTCAGGCCCTGCAATCTTCAAACCGAGTCGAGTTGGACCCAATCCGATCCGACTCAGTCCGATGCCCAGCTCTATCCAAAACTTTTATGGCCCCCAAAATTTTTAATGGTTGACAGTCTTTCAACACTGTTTCCTGTAATGTGGTCCACTTTAGATTGGGATATACCTAATTTTTGGTCTAATATCTTAAAATGATCTATACAAATAGATGGACGGTATGGATGAAACACATACAGCATGGTGGGGCCCACTGAGCACCGATCACTAGCCATTGGCTGGTAGCAGGGGGAGTAGCCAATCCGTTTCTTTTTCTTTGGCCATGGTGTTTCAAATGATTTTGATGAAAGATACACATCCATTAGCCCTATCTTATCTCCACGGTCTCCTATACTATACCCGATAGCAGATTAAGTGAGACCCTGTCCTCACCTAAGATCGATGCAGCTCTTATTGTGGGATTACAGTGGGGCCCATCTTAATATATGTATCATGTATCCACACTATTCATCTGTTTTTCTAGATCATTTTAGAACATTATCAAAAAAATGAAGCAGATCCTACCATACCATAAGAAACAATGGTGATTGATCGTCCTATCATTAAAAACTTCTTAAAGAGAAGCTTAGTATTTCCGTAGCGTTTATTTACCATCCAATCTGTTGATAAGATCACATAAGCTTGGATGAAAGGAGAAAAAAATATTAGCTTGATCCAAAACTTTTGTGGCCCATTAATGATCAAGCACCACTGTTTCTGACGGTATGGTCCACCTGATAATTGAATCAATGATCGAATCTGCTTCATTTGTAGAAAATGCGCTAAAATGATCTGAAAATGGAGACCATGGATACATAACACATACATCAAGGTGGGCACGTGGCAATGGCACCACCACCTTGGGAAAGACCGGGGCCTCACCTAATCTACTTAAGTTGTACCCCACGGGACTTCCACATCCGATGAACAAACTGGAATCTAAGATTGCATCCGGTGGATGAACTGTTGTTTTCGTTGTTGTCAATTTGAGATTTGGATCTGCCTCATTTTTTAGCTGATGCCCTAAAATAAGCCGGGAAAATAGATAGACAGCATGGAAAAAACACATGGTATGGCTCACAGATCTTTTCGAGAATCGAAGTTGGTACTGAAGGGGTCACTAGGGAATCCAAGTCCAATTTTATACCATTTTCTTATTTTCTTTAGATTTGTTTTAGGATGTCCATTTAATCATCATCACATGAACAAGCACAACACTACTAGTAGTTGGGCTTAAACATCAAAGTTTAAGTAGGGGTGGATAGGGCTGTCAATATGGGCTGGCCCACCTAGAGCAAGGCCAAGCCCAAGGGCAAGGCTCGATCGGACTTAAAATTCAAGCCACTCCAACATGAGCCTGGCCTGCCCCAGCCCATTAGCATTTGCATGATAACAATATTTTTACGGTGACGAGTGATATGCAGCTCTAGTAAACCTATCATAGTCTTATCCTATTTTAGGTCCAATCATCCCTATCCCTAATTCAGGTGAACCACACGAATGAAAATAGCATACAGAAGTACCCTCCAAACTGTTCCCTTGGTGCGGGCAACCAGAATCACATATAGGCCTTATTTTTGGGCTCTATGACTAATGCTTGGTGTGAAATCTAACGGTTGGAGTGGACTTCATTTAATTATCATGGCGGGCTTCATAAAAATCAAGTGTGGATGACTCACCATGTTTCCTTTGATGTGGCCCACATGAATCAAACGTCAGCATGATTACACATCTAATGGTTGGAGTGGAATTTAAATATACTTTTAGATACAATTCTTAAATGGTTTCAATTTGCACAAAACTAACTAAAATGAAACCAACAGGGACCTATCCAAGCCCAAATGGACCTGAATCCCACTACCACTTACCAAAACTAAAATGATTCTGGTGCAGTCCAAATCAGATTGATGACCAGCTGAGAGCTGACCCCTACAATTTTTTAATTAGACCATCAGATTTTAAACATAGAGATTGGAGATCTATGCATATCTGACTCCATTCATCTACACTATCTAGTAAATTTTCTTTCTAGGGTGGCAAATGGGACAATGGTTAAGAGACCAGACGACTTGGACGACTTGTCTGGTTATGAGTCGAGTTGTAACTCGCCAAGTCGAGCCCAGAACACCATATGTGCTATAACAGCCAAACTGGTCCCTCATATCCAGACTGAATCATTAAAGTATCATAAAGTTCAGCCCTACTTGTAGGCTTAAAGCATATGAAAGCCAAATCCAATCAATTAATCACTGGGCCTTAAAAATCAAGACCATTTACAACACATGGCCCTCGAGACTCATCTACCCGGCCCTATTAGACTCATTCTGGCCAGGCTAGCCTAGCCCATTGTCGGATCCTACTTTCTGCTAGAGGTGCAATTTGGTTGGGTCAACCAAAACCCAACTGGCCCAACCCAAAATTTTGATCCGGTTGGTTTGGGCAGGTCAGGTTGGGATGTGCTTGGGTTGAGTACTCGGGCAACCTGAGTATATATTAATATATATATATATATATATAGTATAAATTATATATTTAAGGTACATTTAGTATAGGCTACTAAATTACTACTATTAGTAGAGTTTATTATTTTAGTACTGTGGGCCCGACCCACCTGAGATGGATTAGAGTTGACGATATGGTACATTAAATTGGGCTAGGGTTGGATCGAGTCACAGGTTGACCCAGATTGAGGCTGGTTGGGCTCGCGTTGGCACACAACCCAGCCTGCCCAAGTTGCACCCCCACCTGTTGCGTATGCAACCATCATAGACTTAATGGTTTAATTCGTGCTTTCTCATTATTTGAAAGATACGCTAATGTGGGGATAATTTCAGACCGGCTCAAGTAGAATGGCATGTAGAATATGAGGGCACACTTGGGGTGGGCGGCCCATGTGAGGTGGGTGACTCATGTGAGGTGAGACCCATGTGATGTGGGGCTCACGAGGGGAGTTTGGCCAATGACCTAACTCATGATAAGTGGGGCCTAGGCTATGAGACAAAGGAATTGATTCGTCACGATCTATTGCTTCGATTTTTTATAGCAAGTAAGTTGTATTGCATCATATGCCCACTGTATAAAGTTTTGTGTCAGAAGGATCCTTACTCTTGCTCAGGTGGTAGACTCTCAAGAGTTTCAACACCCGGTCAAGGGTTCGAGTATCCATAGGTGGTGAAATTCCCCCAGTGTGAGTGTGTGGGGTGTGTGTGCGTGTGTAAAAATAAATAAAAATAAATAAAAATAAAAAAACCATGCCAGAACTTGGCTCGGATGAACAATGAGCCAAGATTTGAACGATTTAACTCAGCTGAATCTCATAAATTTTAATTAGGTTTGATTAAAAATAATGATAAAAAACTTTATTAAAAATTATGTTAAAAAGCAGTAAACTACCATTATATTTCAAATAAATCTTAAAAAAGAAAAAATTAAAACAAAACGTTTGTGAGGTGGGTTAAAGTGGAAAGTGGATGCTGGAGTATTTGAGAAATTTGAGCAACAACACGCCCGTTTTGTGCTGGTGGACCATGGTTGGATATACAGATGTGCTAAATTAATGAAGCCGGCAATAGATGGGGTTTGACCCAAAAATGTTCTTAGATTTTATGATCCAGACCATTCAATATTTGGCCTATTATTTGTGTTGTATTGTCTTCACAAGCATTTATTTTTAGGTCTACTATTGAAGAGCATTATGTGGCATACACCATTAGCAGGGGCAGCCCAGCCTGCACTATGATGACCAGGACCCAGGCCCAGCATGGGCATTGAACAGCATGTCCAAGGTGATCACAGAAATTTATAGAAATTTATGGTGTACTATTAAAATTTTAAAATATTGGTAGATACTAATTAGTTTAAAATTTCAAATATTTATTATGTTAAAATCACAATACTATTGAGAAAATTTTAAGGGTATTTTACCAAAAACTAGCTGCTTAATATAGAAATTACATTCTGATAGCTTTAAAAATGGAAGGTTTCCAATAAGCTAACTTATCAATCTAAGTAATTATTTATTAGGATTGTTTAAACTGTGAATTACAGCATAACCTATTGTAAAACAGAAATAATTATAAATTACAATACATGAGTCTTGAAAAACAGGTAATTTAGCTAACAATTCTCATATTGGGCTAGGCATTGTAAAATTGTAATGATGATAATTTACATTGCTGAAATGTCAAACAATAACTAAAAGGACATGCGTGTTTGAAAAGAATTTTCACTTTAATATAATTTAAAATTGTAATAATTATAAATTTCTTTACTTGTCTCTTATTATATTGCCATTTGACTGTTAAATTATGTGGTGAATTATATATTTAAACAAACATTATAAAAATTATAATGATAGTGCTTATATGTTACATTAAAACCATAATTCACACAAGCAAAATATTTAATTAGATTACCTTTCATTTGAATTGTTAATGACAGATCAAGTGTGAACAATGGGGTCTGCGGCTCAGGCTTAGTGGATCTAGTATGATGTTACCTAAACCACTAGGTGCGTCACCCCCTTGATATGCCGAGGGCCCGAATGCAGCTCAATTCCTGATTTAAGTGTACCACATTATTAGAGAAAGTGTATGGAAAATGCATACCCTCCAAACTGTTTTTCATGGATGGAGTGATTGGTGGGCCCATATCTAAATTTTGATGTGCCATCTAATAGTTAGAGTGGATTTCATATAATCAATACAATGGGCCTTCTAAAAATCAAAGGTGGATGTCTCTCTCCCCATTATTTCATTTGATATGGCCCACCTGAATTAATTAAAGATCAACCTTATTGTTTGGCCTGAATTTAAAATGAGATTACACATCTAATGTTCGGAGTGGATTTCACATGCATATTATGATGGGCCCACCAAAAATCAAGGGTTGGCTTCTTCATTTCAAAAACAAATCTATGATAATATATATATATAAAAGAAATTTTATGGGACACCCATTCTTGATTTGTTTAAAGGGCCCATCATGTGTGTATGTGAGACCCACCCTGACCAATAGATGTGTAATCCCATGTTTAGGTCTACGGGGACAAAATCAGGCTAGCCTATGATTTGGGTGGACAATACCAAACGAAAGAATTGGGAGAAAGATGTACATGCTTGATTGTTAGAGGGTCCACCAGCAGTTATATGAAATCCTCCACTCTAATCATTAGATGCCACCAGCATTTAGGTCTGGGGACAAAAAATCAAGTCCATTAGTGATTCAGCTGTGCCACGCCAAGAGAAATAATTTGGAAGGTCAGCATTGCCCTGGGGTTCATCTAAAGCCGGGGGTGACTTACCTGGTAATATATGTAGTGGACTTCACATAAACTTCATGATGGCGCCTACCTGAGCCACCAATCCCTTTCTCGCATCAACCTACCCACATAGGTAACTAAAAATCCAATACAAGGCACTAATGATAATTACTCATATTGATGAGGTTTCATGAATTTTCCACCAAAATATGTCAATATTTTTAAAATCTCACCAGTATTTGTATGCAGAGCGTTATGAACTATATGCATGATTTTTATTTTTATTTTTGAGAATTGAATTTAAAAATGATTTATGATAATTACACTGGGAATATATGGTCATGTGTGTTGAACTAATGATAATTACAAGAGTTCGAGTTGTGTGGGGTCCAACATGATGTATGAGTGCCATCCAACCCATCCTTAGATGAGCCCCAACATGTTAGGTCTAAATACCAGATTTCAGCCTCATATGCTACTCAGGTGGGCCACAGCAAAGGGATCAATGGGGGACATTGGGGAGGGTTTCACCCACCATTGCAACTTCCAGAGGGAATGTGAGGTCCACCAATTTCTTTATATGCCCATTCAATAGAACTAATTTTCACTTTAATATAAATTTAAATTATAATAATTATAAATTTCTTTACTTATCTCTTATTATACTGGCACTTGACTGTTAAATTATGTGGTGAATTACATATTTAAACAAACATTATAAAAATTGTAATGATAGTGCTTATATATGTTACATTAAAACCATAATTCACAAGCAAAATATTTAATTAGATTACCTTTCATTTGAATTGGTAATTTCTGCTTTCGATATTTTCTCGGTCCATTTCGAGTATTTTTAATTCTGTATGTAGCTCTGTCAGGGGGTATATGATAGGTGAGGCCCATCTCTTTTTGTTGGGACCCACCCGAAGATCTGTATATTTCTGTGGTTAATGAATTGGTGGCAGGGGCCCACTTTTCAGAAAAAAAAAAAATGTGTGAACAAAGGGGTTTGCGGCTCAGGCTTAGTGGATCTAGTGTGATGTTATGTAAACCACTAGGTGCGTCACCCCCTTGTTATGCCAGGGCCTGAATGCAGCTCAATTCCTGATTCAAGTGTACCACATTATCAGAGAAAGTGTATGGAAAATACATACCCTCCAAACTGTTTTTCATGGATGGAATGATTGGTGGGCCCATATCCAAGTTTTGATGTGCCATCTAATAGTTAGAGTGGATTTCATATAATCATCACAGTGGGCCTTCTAAAAATCAAAGGTGGATGTCTCTCTCCCCATTATTTCATTTGATATGGCCCACCTGAATTTGATCCAGCCCAGCCCAGTGGAGCCCTAGCCCAGCATATTGCCATCCCTACCGAGTATTGCATATCCGATTTCCTGACTTTTGGACACTATGGTTGCACATGTTGTCTAGGTGGACCCCAACACACAGTGTATGTGTCCATGTAACATGGATTAAACTAAATGGGAGTGATTCTCACATTCTATTTTGACCCTACATCTTAATCAAAGGTCAGATGCAATAATCTCATTCCCAAAAGACACCAATGTAGATTTCGTGACTTTACAAGCACGTCTATTTTCAATTAGTAATGGTGCTAAGGGATGTAATTTGTTATGAAATATCATGTGAGAGAGGTAATGGAAGCCATGTAGATTCCAATCCAAGAAAACAGCTTCCCAAACTAGAACATAGTGCGTTTCTCTTTTTTTGACCAAAATCAAAGTCATTCAGGCTAGATTTTGTATTCTATAATTGGTGGGGTCTACGTGTACTTTAATATATCCACCTGGCTTTGGATCATGTAAGTATCATGAGCTCAACGCTGCGCGTTTGTGCAAGATTTAGGCCGTTCATCAGGTGGGATTCAATTTGCATGTGCCGTGGGCCGTGGCCTCATCATCAGGTGGAATATTACGTGTAGAATGTTGGTTACATCTTTTTAACTATCTGTTTTTAATTCATGTGTGTCCAATTTGATGGATGGACCAACTTGATAATTGGGTCAATAAATGTACATTATGGGGTGCACTTTATGAGCAGCTGGGATCTCAAACACACATAAATTATCATTGCAGCAATACTCAGTGAAAAGAAGAGAGAATTTCGGGTAAGTTTTTAGTATAGACCCGACAGAGCACTTACCTTTTTTTCTCGTCCCGAATGAAACTTACCTAACCAAACTAAACCTCTACCCATATAGTCAAACTCATAAAGACAAAAATACCTCCACTTTTTCCAGCTATTTTATTCTAAAGACCAAGGGTATTTTTGTCCAAAACTCCATTTCCATACCCTAAGAATCTGCTTCGGTATCATAAGTTTTCAGACTAAAAAAAAAAAAGAGAATTTCCTTAGGTTATTATATGAGAAATAGTAGTATAAGGCCGACCTCATGGGAACTTCCCATCACGATGTGTATTGAGCATCAAAACTATACATTAGATAGGTCCCTTTTAGCTTATGTTATATCCCAAAAATCAGCCATTTATGGAACTCAGGTGGGTCATCCCATCTAAAACCATGTGAAGACATGCCTAAAACATATCAAAGTACTTGGTGGGGTCCACCTTAGTTTTGAATGCAATTGAAACTTGATCTGACCCCTTATTCAAGTGGGACACACACAATGGATGGGCTGGATTTGTGAACCACATCTCAATGGGCCCGATAAATGATTATGAATATTTTAATGGGAGGGTAACCCCTCTCAACTATTGTATGTGGTGTGGCCCACCCAAGTCATGGATTACCTTGATTTTTAAGCCTATAGCCCACCATAGAATGGTGCATCTGGCCGATGGGGTAGATGGTTGACACACATTACGGTGGGGCCCACACAACTCGACCCCATAGGAAGTTCCCATGAGCTCGACCCTAAAATGGTTCCATACCGTCGAGCTCATGGGAACTTCCCATGAGGTCGAGCTGTGTGGGCCCCACCATGATGCCTGTTGAACATCAACATTGCGCATTTGATGGGTCCCCTGTTAATGATGGGATATCCCAAAAATCAGTTGTATACGGGACTCAGATGGGCCATACCATCTAAAATCATGTGAAAACATTCCAAAAACATATAAAAACACTTTGTGGGGCCCACTAAAATTTGTATGAATATGAAACTTAGTCTGACACCTCATCCAAGTGGGACACACATAATGGATGGGTTGGATTTGTGAACCACACCTCGGTGGGCCCAACAAATGAATATGAATGTTTTAATGGGAAGGTAACCCCTCTCAACTTTTGTAAGTGGTGTAGCCCACAAAAGTCATCGATTGACTTGATTTTTAAGCCCGCGGCCCACCATGGAATGGTGCATCTGACTGCTGGGGTAGATGTTGGACACGCATCACGGTGGGTAATGTTCACCCGTGCACCTTATTATGTGAGCAACCGTGTGCAGCTTTGCACACAAGTCATGGGAACATAATCTTAACCGTCCACGTGATGGAACACCCCCTCAAACCATAAAAGACCAATTTTCAATCCGATCCAAAACTCTGGTGTGCCATAGCAAAGAGAAATGCAAATCAAGTGAGGAAACAGTTTCCTTTTTCCATGGCCCACTAAAGTTGTATATCAGGCTGAAAATTGGTCTTATGAGGTTTCAAGGAGTGCCGCATCACGTGGACCGTTCAGATTCTATGCCCATGACACATGTGCAAAGGTGCGCACAAGTACTCACATAAGAATGTGCGAGCATTCCTCTCTACATAAATAATGGTACATGTTTCTCTCTCAACCGTTTTCTTTGGTATAGCTCACATGAATCAAAAGTTAGCCTGATTGTTTAGCTCTAATCTTAAATTCATATTAACATCTAATGGTCAAAGCGAATTTTACATACACATTAAGTTAGTCCCTGCCAAAAATAAATTGGGCCTCCCACATCGGTATGAGAGAGTTTTTAGAAAATGAATGATTTAATTATTTAGTTATTGTTTTTAAACACAAATAGACACCACACACACTGCAATGGGTACTTGAACCCCATCACCACTCAGTTGAAACTCTTGTAAGTACACTACCGAGCCATGCGCAAGGACATGAAGAGAATTACATGGCATGCCACCCTTTATTTTGATGGGATCCACCACTATGTTTATGTAAGATTCACTTCACACTGACTAATAGATATATTTAGTCCTGTGTTAAATCCAAAGACAAAAACTTAGGTTGACCTGTGATTCTTGTAGGCCACACCAAAGGAAAAGGTACGAGACAGCTGACCACCATTGATTTTTATAAGGCCAATGTGATAAATATATGAAATTCACTCCAACCATTACATTCCACACAACAATTTAGGCATATGGCCTAAAAATTATATCCATCAGTGATTCATGTGAGTAACACTAATGGAAACAGCTTGGAGAGCTTACATCCGCTGTACACCATTTCTAATAATGTGGTCTGTCTAAATTAAGATGGAGATTATTTTTGGGCCCTTGGCATAAACATGGGGTGACACACTTATTGGCTGGGGTGGATTTTATATAAACATCACAGTGGAACCCACTCTAGCCACTACTCATTGCTGCAAGGTGGTGGTGCAGAAGGTAGTGGAATTATAATTACATGGGTTAATGAAGCTGCTAGCTTGCTGAAACTATTTTCGAAGAAGGTACTAGAATGTTAATTTCATGTCAACAAGGTAGCTTTTTTAAAAAATCCCTCTTA
Organism: Magnolia officinalis; assembly: GCA_021015155.1. Taxonomy (NCBI): domain Eukaryota; kingdom Viridiplantae; phylum Streptophyta; class Magnoliopsida; order Magnoliales; family Magnoliaceae; genus Magnolia; species Magnolia officinalis. The sequence goes on along the minus strand of JAJHSJ010000001.1, from coordinate 26,037,883 downwards.
TTGCCTCGCATAAAATTGTATCCGTTACATATTGGGCAGAGACTAGACCATGACAACACCAGTTTGCACCTTTTTCACATCTATGGTGTCTCATCATACACGTGGATACATCCAGACGTCCAAATTGTAGGGGCCATCCATTCAATTGTTTTGTATACATATTGCACGGAGACTAGACCATGATAACAGTGTTTGCTACCTTTTTTCATATCAGTAGTGTCTCATCATACACGTGGCATACATCCAGACATCCAAATTGTAGGGGCCATGATGTAGAGCGGGTCGCGAACAGTTACATGGCTAAGATGGATCAGAAAAGGCCCGGTCGGCGACAGAAGTGATTTGGACCATCATACCTTAAATCAGGCGTATCTCGCAATCCGGGATGAGTTAGCCGATGAAAAATATATGATTTTAGGGTAGAACGAGCTACTTTAGCCAACCAACCCGCTATGGGGTTGGTTGCGACGCCGGAATTGCGAAAAACCCCTGGATTGACGGTCGTTTCCTTGTTTTAATTTCAATTTTACTATAATAGTAAGCTTTAGTTTGATTATAACTCTTCATCCGTTGGGCTTTAGGAGTTGCGCCCAACGTGAAAAGAGCTTAGAATAATTAGGAGAACGGTTTGGTGAAGCCAAATAGGACACTTACATTTTTGGCCGAAAACCTTGCGCACTGGTAGACATCACGACCGTCTATAATAGTTAGTTTACTATTTATAGTAAGTTGCGAATTCTAGGAGTTGTAGTTGTAGTTTGATTCTGATTTCTTTCCCATTGCTTGGTACCCCTATTTAAAGGGCTGTGAACTTGTTTTTATGATTTAATTAATCAGTTTCGAAATTATTAGAAATTATTTCTGTTTTCTGCTTTCTTTCCTCGTGGATTCGAGAAGTATCTGTGAGGAGTCCAGAGAAGCTCCGTGGATTCGGAGTATTTATCCTCATCACGTTCATCCCTACGTCAGGCCATCATGAATGGAGAATCAGACGTTGAAGAATCACAACCATCCCAGTGGTGGCTATCAAATGATCGGTAAGAAAAATAAGATGTCAGGCGGACCATGGCCAATGCTTCTTCCACAAAGGCTATAGACATAAGTATATTATATTAACACATACAGGTAATTAAATGTATTTTGCTTTCCCCGAAGGGTCCACCCAAGTTAGGGCCCACTGGACAGTCAATCTGGATTCATAGACACAAGCTCATGAATGGTTGAGAAGTAATGAACTCATGAAGATTTACCATTATGCTGCTCATTTTCTAGATATATGGTTTATATTCAAATCCAAGATTCAAAGGTCAAGATCAAAGCACTATTACAAGTGGCACGGAGGCACACATATATGGGATCCGTAAAGTTTTTCTGTTATCATAGAAGATGTGATGCGGGGAAGAGCATGAAGGGATAATGAGAAAGATTATCAATATATATATATATATATATATATATATATATATATATATAATATAATATATATATATTATATATATATATATATATATTCCTCGAATGAATAAAACCTTGAATCCATAAGATATGATGGCTCTGAAATTTATGAGAATTAAAAAAATTTTAAAATACTTTATTAAAATTTGTCTCTGATTACAAAGCTTTAAATAATAAAATGAAAACCTAATTAAAAGTTCTAATACAAATAAGCTGAAACTTTTCGAAAATAATAAAACTTATTAAAAATAAAAAGTATTAATCTACCTATGCAGGATGATTACTAGCATAATAAGAGTCAAACCTTGAGAAGACATTAAACACTAAAACTCTAAGAATAAAAAATTATATTCGATATAAAACTTATTAAAATAATAAGTTTTTGGAAAAATGTGAGACGTAAGTAGAAATGAGTCATTTTCTCTTGAAATAGAACGATTGCCCCGTAACAAAATTTCAATCAAAATTCATAACTCACGCATCCCGTAACTCATTCTAGATTTTTTTTTATAAAAAAATTATGATTAATTTATGATTTGCGCTTTGAACGGTAATTTTTTTCATTTCTAAATAAATTTCTCTGATTCGGATGCGCCTGAGGCCCAGTTACATCATGCCCCATGTAAGATTGTCCCAAATCTGATGGATTATGTCCGCTTCTGTTCAGATTTTTTTTTCAGTCCATCTGAGCCAGAAATAGGTCTGTGGTCTGCTTGACATCAAGATAGGTGAATGCTTCAAAAATCATACTGATCCTAGACACTAATGGGAGGTCTTTTAGTAATTAGAAATTAACATGGACGCAAAATTCCAACCAATGGTTGACATTTAATGGGAAAAAAGTTTCCTCTAATTAAGAGATAGAATTGATCCGACTGTTGTAATTAATTTTCAGGTTATGGCCCATTGATCATAGGGAGCAATAGATCAAAGGTCCACCACTTGTGCCTGTGTGAATCGTTCAAAGGAGTAGAATGCCGGCTAAGTATCTTAGTGATGAATATTTAACATGGAAGCCCATCAACCTCTCTATTCCTGCACATTTTTCTTACCACATTTCCATGCATGACTTTTGTACAAATATTATGAAATATTCGTGGGATTGTCGAGTAATGTAATATTTAATCTTGCATTTCATATATCGGTACAATTTTGGCTAAGCAGTGGCCTTATATTTCATATCTGAATGAAGCCTTTTTAAGACATTTTCGATTGGTGGACCATCATAGATCAACAATCATTAGACACAATAGAATCTAGCCGTTAGATCTCACTCAACGAGTATACCAGTACACCTACTTAATTATGACCTGATCAAATCCCACATGACATGCACCTGCACACCATTCACTAAATCATGTGGTGAAATTCTAACAAGTGTTGAAAGTTTACAACGAAGGAATCTTTTTGAGTTTAGGGTTCTTCAAAGCCCTATATATAATAAAATAGTCTTTATCCCAAACTTCTTTAGCGTCCGTTTCTTTCTTATATTGAGTGTCCTCCACAGTGAGAAGATGGAAATCTTAAAGCCTACCAAGGATATCCAGACCATAATCAGCGACACCAAAAAACCAAAATAAAATTTTGTGGGGGATGTACCCAACACTTTCTCAGATCATAGTACCACTCTTTCCGGTGATTCTCCAACATAGATATGAACACAAAACTATTGCAACTTTGCCATTTTCAAAAGATTAATATACTTGTATTGGTACAGGAATATCTCCAACATATAAGGATGCTCAGATCATTCATACTAGTTAAAGAGGAGATCACTATAGAATTTCTTAAGAGATCTAAAAAATTCAGAAGTAGAAAGATAATGTAATATTCATATCTTTGTTATTTCATATTATATTCGTTCATTCTTAAAGTATACTTACAATGCAAAATATAAATAATACATGTATCGAGTTGTAAATATTATGTAACCAAGTACAAATTCATTAGTGATAAAAATTCGTATTTCTAAAATCTAGGTGGTTCGACTTAAACTCGGGAGTGTATGTGTATGCAAAATCTAACTTCTCCACCTATTGACATTTTCAACGTGATGTAGAGCAGGTCATAGAGACTTTCATATCCAAGATAGATTAGAGAAGGCCCGATCAAAGGCAGAAGTCTTCAAGACCATCAGAACCTTAAAACAGGCATATCTCGCAAACTAAAATGAATTATTCGACGTACCATATATGATTTTGGGGTAGGACGAGTTACTTTAGCCAACCAACCCAATTTAGTAGGATTGCCCATGCCGAATTTACGAGATTTCATCCTATCAATGACCGAATTGCATGTTTAATTCTGTTTTTACTATAAATAGTAAATTTTAATTTGATTATAACTCTTCATCCGTTGAGCTATAGGAGTTGCGCCCAACATGAAAAGTGTTTAAAAAAATTATGAGAATAATGTGATTAAGCCACATAAGACACTATAAATAAAATATTTACTATTTATAGTAAGTTACAAAGTTTAGGGAGTTTTAGTTATAATTTAATTCTTAAACTTCTTCTCAGTTTTGGTATTCATATTTAAAGGGTTGTAAACTCATTTATTTTATCTATCAATCAATTAACAAGTATTTTTTTCATATATCTTTAAATTATTTTTATTTCTTTTCCTCATGGATTCGAGAAGTCTCTATGAGGAGTACAAAGAACCTTCGTGGATTCAGTGTAGTTATCTTTGAGGAAGACGGTGATCGACCTCGTCACGTTCATCCATGCGTCACAATGGGAACTGATCTCACATGATGTACATGCAAAATCCAATTTGTCTACTAGATGAGTCACCTCATGAAACATCTAGGGCTCAGTAATCAGCCTGGTACAAATATTAGTCAAGTCTTATCAAAGTGAGCTTGATTTTCATGAGAGCCGCCTGAGTTGCAAAATATCATCAAATGAAGGGTCTGTATGGCCTGGATATTGCATGGATACATTACATGGGACGAGTTCTCAAAGGCTTCTCACAGGTTCTTATGAGCAAAATTTTCTCTGTCCAAATCAAATAAATCCATGGTTCATCTTGGTGAATGGTTTATGTTTGAGGGACAATCAAATGAAGAAATCAAAACTATGATTAAGGTCGTCGAAACCCACTAGACATTGTGGGCCACTAACACTCATGACCAAGTGGCAATAGTGGGGTGTACTTGTCATGGTCCAACAACTCATATATTTCAAACATGAGTTGGACACGCTTGTCTGGGAAAAACTAACTGGAGAAGGTAATATGTTTCATTTTTTGAACTGAGGCAGGCTTATTTGCTAGTGAAGAATAGTTTTAAAACAAAAACTGAAACTATGATTAGAAACATTGAAACTCGAAAGTTGTCACGCGTAAGTGATGCACCATGAAAAATTCCCTTGCAGAACCGCCGCCTATGAACATGTAATGATTACTTCGGCAAATCTACTGCTGTTATTCAAAGCAGGACTACTGTTTAATATTTCATCTATCATAAGTTACCCAAGGAAGGTTTATTTGTCAGTTAAGATTAGTTTAAGAAAGAGTGAGTACTATACTCTTAAGAGAAAAAAGGTTGTACATTACAGTTTGGGTTTTCAGTCTGCAACCGGGGTTAAGTGGGGCCATGGCTAAGTGATCCAGACGGTAGATATCATGGCTTTTACTGTGGATGGGGCATGCACCAAAGTCCCCCCCACAATGGAAGAATATGAGCCGTTAGAAGGGGTTCACAAAATTAACGGCTGAGAAAGAAAAAAAAAAAAAAACCCAACAATGGTTCACTTTCAATCACAGAATGTTGAAATGCCAATGACGTATATATGCTGGATCCACTACAAAGCTTTGTAGGATTAGCTTATCCAACATGACTTCTTGTGGGGCACGCCGTAATGTTTTCATGAAATCCAATCCGATACATCATGTGGGGCCCTCATGTTCTCTTTGGCTGCCATAAATCAGGCGATCCAAAACTCAGGTGGGCCACACGGAAGGGAACAATTGGAATGGGGACGTCCACCATTAAAGACCTTCCAGATTGTGTGTGCCCAATGTGTAGTGTATACGCCTTCCATTCCATTCATAAGACGTGTTTGACCAGGATGAAAGGACACCCAAAAAATCAGGCCACTTCAAAAAGTGAACTGAGAGATTTTGGGCATTATTTTATATGGTGTGGCACATTAGAGTTTTGGATGGTCCTGATCTTTGGGTACCAAGGAGATCAGGAAGGGGACGAAGCTGATGGATGGATTGGATGCCATGGACACATCACAGTCAGCCCTACAAAAGGTTTTGTAGGATAAGGACCCTAAAAATCAGGCTGATCCAAAAAGTCAGGCAGGCCACACCTTGCCATGTGACATTAGGCCTATAACCTCCAAAACCTTTTTTTGTGGCCCATGACCTAAGTTTTAGAACGCCCCAAACAATCCCAAAGGTTTTCAACGGTGGACATCCCCATTCCTGCCTTTCTATATGGTGGCCCACCTAAGTTTTGGATTGGCCTAACTTTTGGGCTCCAAGGAGAACTTTGAATGTCATAAGCACATCATGAAGGGCTCCTCACAGTTTCTTTAAGATATGCTTATCCTACAAAGCTTTATTCAAAATCTTCGTTTTGGGAGGTTCGAACTTCATTGGCCATCTTTAACTTGGACCATAAACATTGAACCATAGCCCACTTTCACAAACTGAAAGCCTGAATGATACTGTACAGCCTTTCTGCGTAAGTATTGTATACCAAACTCTTTAAGAAATCCAAACCATGACTAGATGTAACCAAAGAACAGTAGGAACAAACGACACCAACAACCACATCATATAAGTGTCTATTCTTACCACTAATCTTGTGAGGGATTACGTATTTAACTTGAATTTTTAATCCACTCATGTGGAAAATTACCAATTGGTTGACGTAATATTCTTTTCATTAACTATTGGAAATACTAATTTGAATGAGAGATCAACTTAAAGTGAGACTTTTGTGTGGCCAAAAAAGGCTTGTGGAAAATTGCATTTTTTATGCATGATTCAATTCTTGTAAGTGGGTGGAAAAAAAGAAGAGATCCTCTGCTTTAATTTTTCTATGATTCTTTCATTTTAAGCTCCAAATCATCTTTTATTGAGTATAACAACCTTATTAAATTGTATTTGTGTGCCACAAAGAAAATGGGTGTCCTTCTTTTATGCCATAAAGTAGAAGATTTTGGGCCCACATATCTTGAATGGTGTGGATTTTCAAAAGAGAGAAGGGGTAGATTGTGGAAATAATAGATTTGGAATTCTACAGGTAGATTTGGTTGTGTTAGACTCTTTGGAATATACCCTAACTTAGTTAATTTGAGATAAGTATAAATCAGAATTTGAGAATGTGATCATTCCAATTTTCACTATGGTGTGACACGTTTGTGTGTCGTGGTTAAGCACCAGGTGTGGAGAAAACATACACAAAATAAAAGCAAAGTAAAAAAGATAAAGAGCTTTAATATTCAGATAGACTATTATGGTTGTTGATATAATTTACACATATTGTACACGTTCCACGCATTTACTTTGCCTTTCCGATGCGTTGCCAACCCTATCATACTTGGATACGAACACTTCGTATGTGGGGCTTTCGAGTAATACCTAATCCAGATTAGATCTAACAGCAAAATTCAATTATCAATCCATGCCTTTGATCTGTGTAGGCCCACCAAAATGAAATAATAATAATAATAATAATAAAATAACGTACAAAACTAGCCATAAAAATTTAATATAAATTATAAGTTAGCAAACCAACGAATCAAATGTTTGTATCATTTAACCAAATTTGATTTTGGGTTTTCAAGGGCCCTTAATTTGAACAAACGAATCAAATGTTTGTATCGTTTAATCAAATTGGTCATGGGCTTTCAAGGGTCCTCAATTTGAACAGTTTAATTTTAGTTGGGGCTCGTTTGGCATCTCTATTCTAATTCAATAAGAACTTTTTAAGTAGGGACTACTATACTGAGGTGTTTTTTTTTTTTTTTTTTGTTTGTTTAGTAAAGTCACTCTTTTTTTAAATCAGAAAAAGTTCTTATTTGAAATAAGTACATTGAGCAAAACCTTCACATAAGAGCATTTTTAAGGGTAATTGATGTCATTTTTAAAGATAAGCAAAACTCCATTATAATAGCAATGCAAATGGTTATTTTGAGGATTTCACCATAGCTGGACTATGCCCTAAATGGCAAAAGAATTGATGGCTAAAATCTTCATGTTTTAAGATATTTTAGTCATCTATTATGTCAAACATTGGATGTGGATTGTCCATCATATGGAACCCACCTTTGATGTGGAACGTCTATCGTATGATCCAAACTTTCGAAGTGGGTTGTCTATCATGCAAGGCCCATCTTAGATGTGGACCATTCATCATTAGGAACCCACCTTGAGGAGTTCATCCAACATGTGGGTCCCCCAATCAATGTCCACTACCTATCACTCATCACATGGAATCCACATTAGATGTGTCTATGGTGTGGGCCCTACCTTCAAAGTGAATTATCCATAATGTGGGGCTCACTTTTGATATCCACCATCTATCCCGCGGGGCGCACACTCTATACAGATCATCCATCATATGGGCCACTTTGGATATGGGTCATTCATCATACAAGACCTTGGATGTGGACTGTTCATTAGGTGGGGCCCACTTAATGTGTACCATCCATCCTGAGGGGCCACACTTTGATGCGGATCATCCATCACATGAAGCCCACTCCATCCATTATGTGAGCCCAACTTAATGTGGACCATTCATTGTGTGTGGCCCACCTTCAATATGGGTTGTTTATCATGTGGGCCCACTTTCGATGTCCATCATCCATTATGTGGGTCCCACCTTTGATGTGGACCACCCATTAGGTGGGGCCCACATCGATGGGATGCATTTTGGTGTGGGCCATCCATCTTGTGGGGCCGTCCTTTGATGTGAACCATGCATTATGTGGGCCAACTTTGATTTGCACCACTCATCATGTAAGGTCCCACCTTCAATATGGGTTGTTCATCATGTGGGCGGTGACGTCTACCATCCATCATGTGGGTCTCACCTTTGTTGTGGACCATCTATCATGTGGGGTCCACTTAGAATATACCCTCATTTAGTTAATTTAAGATAAGTATAAATCACAATTTGAGAATGTAATCATTCCAATTGTCATTTTGGTGTGACACGTTTGTGTGTCGTGGTTATACACACCAAGTGTGGATATAAAAGCATATACAAAATAAAATAAAAATAAAAGGATAATTAACTTTAAGACTCCGGTAGATTGGTAGTTGATAATGCGTACACATATTGTACACGTCATGTGCATTTACTTTGCCTTTCAGAATTTACTTATCACATCCTACGTGGGGCTCGCCAACAATACCTCATCCTAGACATCTAACAACAAAATTCAATTCTCAATCCAAGCCGCCAAGATGGAAAATTCTAATATATAACTAGCCAATAGAAATGTAATATAAATTGTAAGTCGGCAAATAAATGAATCAAAAGGTTTGTATTATTTAACCAAATTCGATTTTGGGTTTACAACATCCCTCAATTTGGATAGTTTAATTTTAGTTTGCATATGACATCTATAGAGTTTCTAACGTCACCAGATAATATCAAAACTTCCTCAAGAGAAAGATAATTAAATGATTAAAACAGATTCAGGATTTATAAAGAAAAAAATAAAATAAAATAATTTCCCAATTTTTAAATACAAACAATCTTTCCAATTCGATCTGTTTCTGCAACTAAAAGGTGTGCATTGCAAGCTCACCTATGTCAATTCCTTCGATTATTTAGAAAGGGAGTTATTTGATACTCTGCCAGAGTATGCCATTTAATAAGCAGGCACTACAAGTGCCCAACATTAATTCACGTAAAAGTAACAGAATTGTAGAACCCACTGTCTGACCTCTGATTTATGCACACGGCATACTTGTTTATATATTGAAATAGGACTCCAAAAAATTAACCACAAATAACCACAATTTTTAGTTCATGATAGGTCTAAACCGCAACCCATAAATTGGACAATTTAGTTTAGATTACTTACACGCATGTACCTAATTTCCAAGTTCCTGCGTATCATATTTCACACTCTTCCCGAGTATCAAAATTTTTTCTCATAGAGCTATTGGGATTCTTTAAGACTATTTGATACCCTTTTTGTCTTCTGTTCTGTCAATTTAAACTTTTAACAAGGATGCGGCAAAGAAGATTCTATCCAAAGTGATAAGTTTCGATGGCTCATCACACCATGTGTGTAAAGTCCTTTGTTACAGCACTTCATGTGGGTCCACTCATTAGGTGGGCCACAGTGTAAGAAATAAGTGGGCAGATTTGAAAAACTTTGGGCGAGTTGCTTTGTCCCACCAACCCATAACAGATTAGAAAAACTTTGACCAAGTTTTTATTTAGTCTTATATTAGGTTTATGTAGTCGTTCCCCAGTTTTTTGGTTCCCTTTGTCTTGGTCCGTTTCCTATATATGATAGATGCGTCTCTTAATTTTATTGAGACACACCTGAAGCGCTATAAATTCTATGATTAATGAAATTGTGACAAGAGTCCACTTCCGTTAAAAAATAATAAAAAATAAATAAAATTAGGTTTACACACTGACCATCCTGATTCATGGGCTACGGTGTATACATGAAGGGACCCACTTCGTGTATGGCTCAGATGTTTCGAGGGGTTGGGCTACCATAAATGCCTGGTTTTTACAAGAAAACATGGACCAATTAATCCAAAGTTGCATTTACTATTTGATATTTCAATCTTGCACGTGGGTTCAGGTAGAATAAGAAATTTTCAAAAATTGCAGTTTAATTTTCGTGGGTTATTTGTTTTTTAATAATAAATGGGTTGGCTTATATGATCTTGTGTGTAGACCATACACCAAAAATCTGAATAAAATATTAGGAATTACACTCGAGTTTCAAATCTGACAAATGAACCCAAGGTTTTGCAAAGTGGAAAGGGCTACTTAGACATGACATCGGTATTGTGGGTGTCTTCACGTGGTATAAGCCGTTGCCTTTGTAAGAGGGGTTACATGTACTTGATTTAAAGCCGCTGTAAAGTGAAAAGGGCTACTTGGACATAAGCCCAATGCTGTCTACGGACCTTATTAGCAAAAGTATATATATTAAAAAACTGAAGATAAAATTATTTAAATTAACGGTAGGCTGAATCACATATAAATATGTTATCCTTAAAGCTTGATTTGCCCACTTCTTAATTGTTGATGGGTCACAGGTGAATTGCTTCCAGGATAAGAAAGTCTTTTCTATAAGATCTTGAGTGCAACAATCACGAAGGGATCTTCTCAGGAACTCGATTAGCGCAACTAATCGTATGGCAAAATTTTCTTAAAAGGGAGATGTTTGGAGAGATAAAATCTGATTCTGGTGGGATCTGTTGATTCTGGACCTGGATGGTCTAGTTTATATAGCATCTAAGGTGTGGATCGTTAGTAGGTGGTCATCAACGGTTGAGAACGTTTGTAAAACATTTATGACCATTGGCACTAATTTCTGGGCGTTTCAGATCGTTGGATCAGCAATCTTACCGTTAGGCCCATCTTACACTTCTCGCACCGTGATCACACCATCTCGCGAAGTGCAAAGTGCACCATCTAGCGCTACTACAGACATACTACCCACACTTCGCTGGTGCCCAAGCTTGAGCCCAAGAGCAAGCATGCATGCGTTTGTAGTAGCAGTGGAATGCGCAAACTGAGCATCTCATCCTCCATTTCTCTAAGTAAGATCAACCACTTATAAGCCACAACTTTTCTCCCACTCTTTCTAATGTGGGACTAAAGAAAACACACTTTTTTAGTATTATTTTCAAAACCGTTTTGAAGAGAAAATGAATTTTTTTAAAAAAAAATTATTTATTTTTTAAACCAAAAATTTTAACAAACCCATCATAGATGTTGACTATAGAAAATATTGTTATGTTACATTTCCATGCTTCCATTGATCTCTGGGGCTTTAGTCCATATTGAGTCCCATCACATAGTGACCCGTGGAAAGGGCACCTCACAGGAAAGTGAAAGATGCTACTCAAACATTAGTTACATGTAAATACCTATGGCATGATATAATTGAGCCCTAGACACATCCGGTTCAAAGAAATTTAATTTAGATAAGGAGAAATTTCTATTTGAAGTGTGAACCGTACATCGGTCATAATTTTTTTTTATTCAGGTATCATTATGGGACACACGACCCATCAATCTTTACCGTAACAGGTCATTGGGGGTCAACCGATCCACATAACAAGTCACATCTATCCATTTCGTTAGAAACACACACTTCCCATTCAAAAATGAGATTTTAATGAAAAAATATTATTTTTGTCATATTTCTTTATTTTAGAAATTTTGATTTCCAATCTTTTTTAAAGATTAACTTTAATCATGCCACAAATCTTCTTGTAAGGTTGATTTAGGACTTTTTTATTATTAAAAAAATAAAAAAAAAAAAAAAAAAAAAAAAAAAAAAAATTACTATTTTGTAAGTTCTATTCTAGCCAGAATATTAGGATTTCTATTAGGGTTAGAATTTTATTATTTTTTGTCATTACAAATTAGGGTTTTATTTTTCTTTAATAGTGGTGCAATCGAGAAATCATACACATTAGGCATTATTCAATAAAAATATTCAAGTTTTATCTCTTTTTCTTGTGGATTCAAGGTTTTGATTACTTGAAAATGGCAATGATCTTTCTCATTATTATTTTACGCTCTTCCTTGCATCAATATTCCACTTGGTAATGGAATAATCAATCACGCATGATCCGAATGAACGATTTTTATATGGAAACCTTAAACCACACATACTTATAAAAGTCTATGTAAGTTAGTATAAGTAATCCAAATTACCTCAATCTAATTGAAATTGACTAGGAGCTTAATACAACCCATCCAAATCTAAAATAGACTAAATGGGCCAATTTTATTATTATTTTTTTAAAAGTGAAAATCCAAAATCTATCCCTAACAAAATAGCAAGTTTTTAAAATTAATAAACTAAATGGGCCAATTTAGTTTATTAATGACGACTTAGTTATGACATCATTTCTCAATTTTTTTTTTCCAATTTCCTATCATTCAGCGCTTATAAAAAGTTAGTCTTCAATTTCTTTGTCAAAAAATCTTAAAAGAAAACCACTTGATATCTTTTTCCATAAACTTCACCCAAACTACCGAACTAACTACGCCAATAACCCAATTGTGAATGCTCAATTGCGAGGATTGCATTTAGTAGGGTTTTTTCAAGTTTTTCTGGTTGTGCGGTTATGACTTGGGGTATTAGATGTTTTACTTTGAGTCACCACTAGTCAGTAACTCAAATTTCTGCAGTTGGCTAGAGCCCACAAAATCCTTAGAAATCAAAGAATTCAAGAATTCTTTGTTTTATAATAACTCCTGATCTGCGACTTCGAATTCTGAGTAAGGACCACATTGACAAAGAAAAGAAGATATTAGGCACCTTCTCTGCCCATATTAACATATGGTCTCTATTTCACGAAATAGGTGAATTATAAAGAATCTAATTAGTACATCATCAAACTATGCAATGAAATGGTATGTGATACAACGATGTAATGTCCAACTTAGAAGTGGGAGAAAGGGATGAGCAAGGGCAATCCATAGGACCCATTTACCTGAGAGAGACAGTAAAGAAAGAAAATGACTTCAATTGATCCGAGCTTTTGATGTGACAAGAGTTGAACAATTGACAAATCATAAAAGCAAACAATCAAACCTACTAGAGTACCAACAGGGATGATGAGAAGATATATATTGATATAGATATTTAAAATATAGAAATAATGCAAATGAGGGGTGCAATATCCAACTCAAGAGTGGGAGTAAGGGATTAATATGTGCAATCTACCATGACCCGTTTAATTAAAAGAGATGGTAAAGAAAAGAAAAATACTCTGCTTACTCTAAGTTTTTGATGTGGCAAGACTCAGGTGAATCGGTAAGCTCTAAAGTATAGACTCAGATAGACTAGAAAAGCAGAGAGGTTAGGGAGAAATGTGAGGCTCAAATCGACTATAAGAGCAAGATGTGAGAAAGAAGATGTGTTGCGACTAATATGAGAAAAACAAAAAAACAAAAACAAAAACAAAAACAAAAAAAAAAATGCGCCACATGAAATTACTGTCAAAAAAAGATGTGAGAGATGAAAGAAGAGACCCAATACTTTTCATAAAAAAGATGATCAAATATCTTCAACCCCATCCCTACTCCGCAAGATCTAAAACATTAAGACAACTTACATTGATTGGACAACGGCTTTAAGCAGGTTAGACCAACTTAGATGTGATATAAGGCTTAGATGAATGGCTTGGATCGGTTAGATTAAGTTGGATATATGCTAGGTTGACTAGGTTGGATGATTTGGATGGTGCCTTTGATGATTTAAGTGGTTTTGGAATTGTGGTTTTATATTGGTGATTTTGGAATGGGGGTTTTTAATGGGGATTTTTTATGGTGGTTTTGAAAAATGGTTTTGGTTAGTGGTTTTGGTTGGTGATTTTGGAAGATGGTTTTGATTAGTGATTTTGGATTGGTGCTTTTGGAAAATGGTTTTGGTGGGTGATTTTCAATTGGTGGTTTTGGATTGATGGTCTTGGTTGCATGATTTAGAAGATAGTTTTGCTTAGTAGTTTTAGATTGGTGATTTTGGATTGGTTGTTTAGGATAGGTGGTTTTAGATTGATGGTTTTGTCAGTGGTTTTGGAAGATGGTTTTATTTTGTGGTTTTAAATTTGTAGTTTTGGATGCGGTGGTTTCAATTTAAGTGGTTTGGGTAAGATGGATAAAGAGTGTTGAATACTCATATGGACTAAATGGGCTAGGTTAAGATAGGTTGGGCTAAGTTAGGTGGCTAGGTTGGGATAGATTGGGATAGGTTGAGCTAGGTTTGGCTAAGTTGGCTAGCTAGGTTAGGCTTGTTTGGGAGCGTGGATTTGGAACCCCCTGGATTTAGAACCCCCAGGATTAGAAACCCCCTGGATTTGAAATCCTCCCAGTGTGTTTGGCACCCCGGTGTGTGAATCAACTTTAATCCAAAAGTACTTATGCATAGTATATTTACAGGGGTTTGAATTTAATTACTAAATCAACTTTAATATCTCTAATTAGGAGATATGTAATTTTTAACCCAATGGTTGTGATAAGCCCGCTGAAATATATGTTTTGCCCGAAAATGATGTAATTCCAAGTCTCAGATCGATGGGCCACAAGCACAACATCATGTCTGAGTGACTAACCAATGAATTTTAACCGTTGATTTACATAGACAATGTTTGGACGGTGCCGGACAATGTTTGGACAATGCTGATTTACATGGACAATGTTTGGATGGTGCTGATCATCATTAGTGGGCCATGTGCCCAATAGAATGATAGTGATAGTGACACACATGTTACACCTACAACTATTAAAATGATTTTAGGTGTAATCTAAGCTCTCGCCGTGGATTGCAAACCCCCTCAAAGAGGGGATTTGAAACCCCAGTTACTTTATGCCGCCAAACAACCAGGGGATTTGAAACCCCCTCCAATCAACGGTGCCAAATGACCCCTAAGGGCTTAAGGAGAAAAAAAAAGTTTGGGTGAGCTCCCTCCTCTCTCTTCTCTTTGGTGTGTAGAAAACGAAAGGGGAAAACCCCTTTTTATTGTTGGATGAATGGAAAGAATGTAATTAAATTAAGGTTACATAAGGCTTAAAAATAACACATGAAATGTTCTCATTAACAAGAGGGGCTTGATGTCATATGACATCCCCTCATTTGCTTTGGGAATGGTAGGGGTGTAATTAAGAAGAAATTCAAGGACATTTTAGTAAGAATGTTGACTTTTGTATGCGTTCTCGCTTGGATAAACCTTCTCTTGATGCACTTATTGGATTTTTCTTGAGTTTGAATTTGGCTTAGATTTTGAGGTTGATTAAGCTTAAGGAATGTCTTAAGATCTGGCTTGGGGTTTGGCTTAGGATTGGACTTGGCTTGGCTTATGATTTAACTTAAGATTGGACTTAGCTTAATTAGCTCAGGATTTTGCTTGATTTTGGGCCTAATTTGAGTATAGAATTGAGACTTGCCTTTGGGCTTAATTTCGGGCTTAGATTTTAACTTGGTTTGGGTATGAAATTGGACTTGGTTTGGAATTTTTTAAAAGTAGATGAATTCGGAATTTTAAAAGTCATAAACGATTTGGATCTTGGTGCAATTGGTTATCCCACCCAGGGTGAAGTGTCTACACTAATGAGAAGATGTCTTATGTCTGAATGCTTCAAAAAACCAATCACAACAACTCACGTAGTATTCCCCCCCCCGATTTGGATCTTGGTGCAATTGGTCATCCACCCAAGGTGAGGTGTCTACACTAATGAGAAGATGTCTTATGTCCGAATGCTTCAAAAAATCAATCACAACAACTCACGTAGTATTCCCTCCCCCCCCCCCCCCCCCCCTAAATAAATAAAATAAACTCTTAGTAACCAAAATGTTATCACATTGATTTATAAATACTCCTCTCCTCTTATTTTCAATAAACTAGTATATCATTGTTGAGAAAAGCCATAGAGAAAATTATGAAATATTATCCTCTCTCTAAGGATGGACTATCTAGACACTCGAGTTATAAAGACTCGATGAGGAAGTCCTGGCGAAGATGATGAATATTCCCCTCTTTAAGATCTCTTCTCCTCAAAGCTTGATGTGAGAAGGTCCTAGAAGTAGGGCACAGATCGAAAAGCTCCAGTCAACTTCTTTAATCGAGGAATGCTAGTGTTTTTCTTCGCTCACACTAATTAAAGTCTGTCATCTTACTATCGAAGATTTTGCAAAGTAGAGTAAGAAATCTAAGAGCCTCGATCATCTTCTCCTTAGAAGTGTCAAAATTCTTTCTTCTCTACTCATATTTTTAGGCCCTCGATTAATCTGAGTGGCTCATTTACTACTTACATTTACTGCATTACTAACGATGAACATTATCATCATCACATGCATGAAATAAACAGTCATATGCCCAACTATGTTGGAAGTTTGTGATTATGACTTATCATATACACTTATATCTTATCCAATCCCTCCACTACCATAGTCATTCACTAAAGACTCAATGCCCATATAGATTAAGTAGTAGAACCCTAGATTTGAACCATCAAACCATCATCAAGTGGGATTAAAACCATTGTAATAGTTGAAACAAAAGTTTAACAGTTGATAATATTTGTACAACCTTTTAAGTGCTAGGTGCAATGACGCAGGGATGAACGTGATGAGAATAACTACTCTGAATCCACGGAGCTTCTCTGGACTCCTCACAGAGACTACTCGAATCCACGAGGAAAGAAAGCAGAAAATATAAATAAATTCTAAGAAATTCGAAATTGATTAATTGATCACTAAAAACGAGTTCACGACCCTTTAAATAGGGGTACCAAGCAATGGGAAAGAAATCAGAATCAAACTACAATTAAAACTCCTAGAAATCGCGACTTACTATAAATAGTAAACTTACTATTTATACACGGTCGTGACGTCTACTAGTGCGCAAGGTTTTCGGCCAAAAATAGTAAGTGTCCTATTTGGCTTCACCAAACCGTTCTCCTAATTATTCTAAGCTATTTTCACGTTGGGCGCAACTCCTAAAGCCCGACGGATGAAGAGTTATAATCAAACTAAAACTTACTATTTATAGTAAAAACGAAATTAAAATAGGGAAACGACCGTCGATCCAGGGGTTTCTCGCAATTCCGAGCGTCGCAACCCGGCATAGCAGGGTTGGTTGGCTAAAGTAGCTCGTTCTACCCCAAAATCATATATTTTACATTAGGTAACTCATTCCGGATTGCGAGATACTCCCGATCTAAGGTCCGACGGTCTGGATCACTTCTGTCGTCGACCGGGCCTTTTCTGATCCATCTTGGCCATGAAACTGTCCGCGACCCGCTTTACATCATGCAACAATAAATTACTTAATAAACATCCGATCTCCTAGATTTAAGTTACAAATAATTCTTAAGAAACTAGTGGATCCTTTGTTAGCCCATATGAACTCAATGGACCTTGATAGACATACCCAACTACACCCACTTTTATTGGCCACAAAAAAGCTTTATAAAGCAAGCCAAAGCACATTTAATCAAGATCTTAAACCCTCATACATCCTCAAGGTTAAAAATTAATCAATTTTATAGCATCCCCAAGTCAATCACATTTCAAAACTGATGAGCCTCATGATTAAAGACTTGATCTCAATCCATTAATTCAAGTGCTCAATAAATTTACCCAAAAGCAAGTATCCATGCACACTCATACTCTTATATGGAATAGGGAGAAGACACACCAACTTGTCGTCATGCTCGATGGTGGAGACCTTTCATCCTAACTCACCATTAGTCCCTCACATAGGATGACTATATACAAAATAGTAACCACAAATTCATCATAAAATCTACTTAGTGATGGTACAACACGGTATTGAGATCCATGGCCCACAACTCTCCCTTGGTCAGTGAAAATTGTGTCCAATCTCAAATTTCCAAGGACAACCAAAGGAATCCCTCTCCTTTAACACTTAATACATTTATAATACTCTCGCATATCAACTATGGCATAATCACATCTACTTAGAACACATGGCCATCATAATCTATTGTTTAGATCTCTAGTATCACTTCTACATCACTAGTGGATAAGGTCCACATTGGTTTTTTAGGGCATAACTCCAGCAATATTTACATCTAAACATTAATCTTTTCAAAACCCATTCTCTTTTAAATATGTTATTATAAGAAAATCATTATGAATACAATACTTGTTGAGATGAAATTATTACAAAATGTACTCGAAAAGATCAAGCCTAAGGTTAAAACCCATACTTTATCATTAAGGGCATGCTTGGATAAAATACAAACATGAATATGCAGCCAGTTTAAATTGACAAGACATTTGCACTTGTTTGGAAAGCAGGGAATGTTATAGTAATAGCTAAGACTTCTAATATTTGATCCACATCACTAGCGGATAAGGTCCACATTGATTTTCCATAGTGTAACTCTAACAAATAACATCTAAACACTAATCTTTTCAAACTCATTCTCTTGTAAAAAGGTTATTGTTAGAAAAACATTATGAATACAATGCCTGTTAACATGAAATTGTTATAAAATATACTTGAAAGGGTCAAGCTTAAGGTTGAAATCCACACCTTATTATTAAGGGCCTATTTGGATAGAATACAAACTGAGGAATGTAATCAATTTGAATCAATGAGACATTTGTACTTGTTTAAAAAGCAACAAATGCTATAATAAAGTGCTTGCATCCCTATCTCGATAGTCCCAAATTTCTCACAAAACCCCCATCCTATCTCAGCAACCCGCACCATCCTCGCCCAACACCCTGCTGCCACTATTGACCGTACTACTAACAATACCTATCATAGATGAACTTTTTCAATATATGGCTATTATCCATAATATGAAGAAATCTCCACAAACAAGTGATGAATTTGATACTATTGATGGAAAGTTTAAATAAAATTTGTTTACAAAGCTACTTATATAAACATTAAGCCCTAATTTCTTAACTTTCTCGAAATACTAATTTTTTATAAAATAGTAAATTTTAAACTAACTCAAATCCGTACCTATAACCAAAAGAAGACTTTAATCTATAAGGACTCTTGAAGCTCTAAAATACCTTTAAATAGTAAATTTTAACTAAAAACTAAAAATTATCCCATAAAGCAACCAATTTTTAGGAAATCATTTGCAAGCCGATAACCATGAGCTTTCGCTAACATGTATAACTTGCAAATAGCTTTCCTAACAACATATTGTATGCACAAAATGGATAACCTTCACAAAGTTATCGTCGTCAGATATTATATAATAAATGTTAGAATCTTAGATTGTTCTGACCCATTTTCCTTCAATCATGACTGTGCATGAGATCTCCCTTAACTTTGTCCAGTATCTAATTTGCCTCTGATGTAATATTTTAAATGAAATTTTTGGAAGAAAAAGAGTTTCCCTTTGTGGGATTACAAAATCCAAACAATTGCAGATGCAAAGTGAAAATATTTTTTAATTAAGACTTTTCTTTAGCAAAATTTTCAACTAGATTTTTTTTCCCGAGCGATAATGTCACTTTGCATACCACTTATATCACAAGTTTGCTTGGCATCACCTTTTTGGCCTGCTCTCCACCTAAACAGGTCCTAAATAGCCAAGTTTGAAATTCACCTCACCGATACATTCGAGCTCTTAATACGAGCTGGCAACAAGGTCGAGCCAAGGAAAAACAAAATTTTAAAACTGCCATTGGAGGAAAAGCTTTAATGGCCAGAGGTTTGAAGTAGTTTTAAGAACTATTTTTGTATAACCTCCCTATGCAACGAGTCCCAAGCTTATAAATGGTTTGGATCCATCCAACCATGACATTGGATCTCAAGAGTGTCTTTAAATTATATATGTATAATTAATTGAAAATGCCAACCACCTACAAGTATCTTTAAGCCTTATAATCTTTTTACATAATGGGGCCCACTTGATTATTGGACCAGGACAGGCATATCTGGGCCATTCATTGTTAGCTGAGGTCCAATCCTGCCCAATCCCTTTCTGCCTGGACCACCGTACTAGGCATGGGTTTTTGGCTTGCACCTGGAGTTATTGGGATTTTGTTAGAACGCTGTCCTGAGTCATTGTAACCTACCACTGGCGGTGTGGTTCTCACCGTTTGATGGATTGCGTGTCAAAAATGTGGGCCACTAATCAGGTAGCATACATTGTCAACCGTGGAAAGAAAAATATTGCTCCCCTGATATATGTACCCTCGTTCCAAAAAAACACAGGAATTTAGAATTGTGGGGCCCATGTGATATATGTATGACATCTAACCCGCCCAACAGATCGATACAGCCCATTGTGATTATCAGGCGGCCAAATTAAAATCAGGCAAACCTAAATTTTTTTATTTTTTTTTTATTTTTTTTAAAGGAAGATTGTATTGATAAAGCGAAGAGGATTTACAGCCAATTATCGTGGGCGATAGGTAAATTTGAAAGTCTTGGGTAGTGGACATTGTTCTCTATGCCAACACCAATATATTAATTGGGTGGTGGCAAAAGAACTCCCTTTCTTAGGCATGTAATTGTTTGGCCGGCACACCCTCAAAATCTTATATTCATGGGGGCAATTTCAGGATTTGTAAAAGTGGATCATTTGGCCCTTCTTCTAGAATCTAGGATTTCAATTCCCATGCAGTTCAAAATCAAAGATTTTCACCCTTTCCAAATTCCAAAGAAGAACCTGACTCACAAAATTCTGAATTTTCTAAATTCTCTGGCTATCTTAACTAACCATTTTCCTCTCTCAAGGTATTCATGCTCATTCATATTCTTGATATTTTCACTTGCAGTGGCATTATGATAATGGGATACTACAAACATTAAGATTCAGCAATTATTATAATAAAATTACAACTACCTAAACAGAAATATGAGATTTTCAAGACACCCGTTCAATCACTTATGAAATTAGTAGCCTACTTTTGTGGGCTATCTAACACTTGGAATTGCCTTATTTTTATGTCAAGATTATCTTACAATGGGTTCATTATAATTATTTTCTTAAATGTTACGTGACTTGTATCAGGTTAAAATATTGGGGCAAATTTACCTCATTGTATTTAATTTACCTCATTGCATTCATCATCTTATAGATATACAAAATAATTCCACAAATTCCTAAAGTTAAATCCAAGCAGCTAAATATAATTTTGAATTCCAAGATTTTTAAAATACTGGATGCCAAATACAACTAAAAATTCAGGTCTGTAATCCAAGATTTAGATTATGATATATATATATATAGGAAGCAACGAGAGCCTACCTATGATCAACTTACTCCCGTATCATCAATATATCCACACCATTTACCATTTTTTAGAGTCAATTTCAAGGCCACTAATCAGATGGATAGATTATCTAAATCTACATCTACAACTACAGTAAGAGAAACTAGATGGGCGGTCCAAATGATGATTCATCCTGCCACGCGTACGGTAGGAAATGGCTCTACCATATTCCGATTCTCTCTTGCCTTTCTCAACCATATACACCGAAACCACGGTGTATAAGAGAGATAAGACGACCTTACTTCCATTCATCTAAATACAATAAAAAACCGTTTTAGCAGTTAAAATGAGAACAAAAACCCAACATAATCCATGTAATTACCGCCCATACCATAATAGTCGAAAAGATCCACGTCAACAGTCACACCCACTAGAAACCAATCACATCCATACACGTGTCCACCTTCCCCATACTGCCGCTCTACATATACCCTCTCTCTCTCCTCCTTGAAACCACAGCAGCCATGGCAGATTCTTCAGAATTCCTCCACAAGGTGAATTTCTCATCTTCCAGAACCTTCGGAAGCGCCTTAAAATCCTCTCTCAAAGAGACCTTTTTCCCCGATGATCCGTTCCGTCAGTTCAAGAACCAGACCCCGTTACGCCGTACAGCCCATGCATTCAAATACTTCGTGCCGGTTCTCGAATGGGCACCGAAATACAAATTCAAACTCTTCCGTTACGATGTTCTTTCCGGCATCACTATCGCCAGTTTGGCTATCCCTCAAGGAATCAGCTACGCCAAGCTCGCGAATCTTCCACCGATTATCGGCTTATGTAATGTTCTTGATCTGTTCGATCGGTTTCGTTTCGAGATTTTCAGATTGGATTGTGGAAATGAGGTTTTGGGTTATTCTTGTTTTTGCAGATTCGAGCTTTGTACCGCCTTTGATTTATGCAGTGTTTGGATCTTCGAAGGATCTAGCGGTGGGGACGGTGGCGGCAGCATCGCTGCTCATGGCGTCGATTATCGGAAGTGAAGTATCGGTGGTGAAGAATCCGACATTGTATCTTCACTTGTTTTTCACTGCTGCTTTCTTCACCGGAGTTTTCCAGACTGCGTTAGGGTTCCTAAGGTATGCATGGAAGGTGTCGCATCTGACTCGCCCGAGTCGAGTCGGTTTTAGAATTCGCGACTCAACTCGAGTCACTGAGTCGGAAAAAACATGATGGAATTGGAAAAGATGCTTGTCCCACACTCATGGCACACGTGTGATTGATCTGGGCCTTAGCGGACGTTTAGCATATGATCACATGCCGAAATGCGGTGTGGTGTGGTAGCCAAGCGACCCACACGTGTATGTTGAATTTGGACCGTTGGAGTTTTTCTTCTAGCCGTCCGTTTTCTCATTCAAGTGTGATTTCTTTGATCAGCTGGCCAAGTAGTTTTTCGGTACAGGACTAGTTCACAGAGGCAATACCTAATGAATGGTCCATATAAATCACACGTATGCCATCTGGCAGTTGGAAGGCGGGGCCTGCGTTCTATCATAACCGTGCATCCAGATTCGTGCACACCATGGTTCGGCGATCCAGACCATTGGTGTGTTGCGTCCTGCCCTAAAAATCGGAAACGGATTGGCTACTCCCCTGCCACCAGCCCCGTGGCTGATGGTCGGTACTATGTGGGCCTCACCATGATGTATGTGTTTCATCCATTCCGTTCATCCATTTTTAAATATCATTTTAGAGCTTGATACCAAAAACGAGAGGGATATAAATCTCATGTGGACCACACCACAGGAAAACAATAGTGATTGGATATCCACCATTAAAATCCTCCTAAGGCCCACTGTACTGTTTATTTGACATCCAATCTGTTGATTAGGTCATACAGACCCAGATAAATGGAAAAAACAAATATCAGCTTGATCCAAAACTTTATGGCCCCAAAAAGATTTTAATGGTTGACGTTCATTCAATACTGTTTCCTGTAATGTGGTCCACTTGAGATTGATATATACTTCATTTTTTGTCCAATAACATAAAATGAACTAGAAAAATAGATGGACGCATGGATGAAACATATACATCATGGTGAGGCATACAGAGGACCGACCATCAGCCATTGGCTGGTGGCAGGGGAGTAACCAATCCGTTTCGGATGTTACCTGGGTAACAGCTAATCTGCTCCCATGCATTCAATCAGAACCCTGTTGGGGAATGGATGAGTAGGATCACACCAAGTGAGTAAATTCGTGTATATCATATCCCTTCTGGAAATCCGGATGGATATCCTTCTCCCTAACTATAAACACGTATCTATCTCAATAATTAATATAGAAGTTTTTCTCCCCACTATACTTGGAGAAGCGTGTGTGAATCGGGGCCGTCTATCAGGTAGGACTCCGGGTCATCTAATACAGGTCCTAGTGGATGAACAGTCGTGATTCGCAAATGGCTGCCACGTGTACGGTGGACAATGGTTACTATCTTATTATGACAAAGATGCATGCACCCATAATACAACTCCAATAACCCTATCGTACACGTGTACGTGTGAAATATGCAAACTTTCTTGTTTCGATACACACCCGCATTTTCTACTTTTTGTTTAAACATTAAAACATTGGGTGTAAATCTCATTTCCTTTTCTAATACGTAAGGATAGGAAACGGATTGGCTACTCCCCCTGCCATCAGCCCCGTGGCTGATGGTCGGTCTTTTGTGGGCCCCAACATGATGAATATGTTTCATCCATTCTGGTAATCCATTTTTACAGATCATTTTAGGGGATAATCCCAAAAATGATATGGATATAAATCTCAGGTGGCCCACACCACAGGAAAACAATAGTGATTGGATATCACCATTACAATCCTCCTCAGGTCTACTGTACTGTTTATTTCACATCCAATCTGTTGATTAGGTCATGCAACATCCAATCTGTTGATTAGGTCATGCAAGCCCAGATGAAGGTAAAAAACAAAGATCAACTTGATCTAAAACTTTTATGCCCCCAAAAGGTTTTTAATGGTCTACGCTCATTCAACACTGTTTCCTGTAATGTGGTCCACTTCAGATTGGGATATACCTGATCTGGATAAATATATCCTGATCTGGATAAATAAATAGACAGAATGGATGAAGCACATGCATCATTTTGGGGACCACGGAACACCGATCACCCGCCATTGGCTTGGTGGCGGGGAAGTAGCCACTCAGTTCCCGTAAGGATAGATATTCTCGGAGACGGATTGGCTACTCCCCCTGACATCATCCCCGTGGCTGATAGTCGGTGCTCTATGGGTCCCACCATGATGTACGTGTTTTATCCATTCTGTTCATCCATTTTTACAGATCATTTTAGAGATCGACTCAAAAACTTATAGGGATCTAAGTCTCAGGTGGACCACACCACAGGAAAACAATAATAATTGGATATCCACGATTGGAATCCTCCTAAGGCCCACTTTACTGTTTATTTGACATCTAATCTCTTTATTAGGTCATAAAGACACAGATGAAGGGAAAAAATAAATACTAACTTGATCAAAAACTTTTATGGCCCCAAAACATTTTTAATGGTCAACGTCATTCAACACTGTTCCCTGTAATGTGGTTCACTTGAGATTTCGATATACCTCATTTTTTTTCTCTTAATATAAAATGATCTATAAAAATAGATGGACGGCATGGATGAAACAAATACATCATGGTGGGGCCCACAAAGTACCAACCACTAGTCATTGGCTGGTCGCAGGGGAGTAGCCAATCCGTTTCCTATTCTCGGACGCGGATTTCCCGCCGAAGCCCAGGAAGTTCCTTCACAGGGATGCTGGGTGGGGCCCACTGCAGTGTACGTGAAATATCCATTCTGTCCATCTGCTTTTCGAGTTCATTTCAGATGGATATAAAACTCAAGTGGGTCACCCGATATGGGAAATTGGAAAAAGAAATTCCTACCGTTGGAACCTTTTTAGGCTCCAATATGAGGTTTATATGCTATCCAAACCGTTTATAAAGGCATTCCCAATGGGATAGAAGTGGAAACACCAGAATATGGCCTGATAAAAAAAACTTTTATCGCCATAAGAACGCTTCGACAGTTCTCGCTGAATCTTCACTGGTTCATCTCGTGTGTCCCATTTGAGTATTGAATACATCTTATTTTTAGTCTCACGTCATAAAATAATCTCACAAAACGTATGGACGGGTGGATTTCTTACAAACATATCCGTGAGCCCTACCCAGCATCCTTGCGCAGGAACTTCCTGCTAAAGGCTTTAGCTGGAAATCCGCGTCCAGATATGCTCTTTGGTCCATCTGAACTGTACACAATGTCCAATATACATTTCATGGTCTACCATGCACCGCTTAAACAGGAGGCCAACTTCTAGATGGATCAGATCATCCAACGGGTGTGATTTTTTCCAAGTATCCCATTAACGTGTGGGGGACCTAATGGACAGTCTCGATTGATCGATCGGACTGTACAAGTGTCTAGAGTGTATGTTTTCATTATATACATGCATGATAGCATATATATACGAGAAATGGCCACTGACATTTCATCTCCCAGGCTTGGAATTTTGGTTGATTTCTTGTCACGGTCGACGATCCTTGGGTTCATGGGGGGAACGGCCACGATCATCTGCTTACAGCAATTGAAGGGCATGTTTGGACTGCAGCATTTCACAACTAATACGGATGTAATCTCCGTCATGCATTCAATCTTTACACAAACTCATAAGGTTTGGAAATTTATAAAATCCTCCTCAATGATCAATATCTATTAATTTGATCAGCTAATTTTCTAATTAAGAGAAATGATCCAATGCTCTCTTATCCAATGCCCCTAGCTGTACATTGTGCAGTCTAATCGATTGATCTGGACTGTCCATCAGATACAGCATATATTTAATTGGATACCATCTTAAAGTAACTCCAATCAGACAATTCTAAGCATCCAATCCATGAGCTATAAAATGGACGGCTCATGATCAATTACACAAAAGTGGGACTAATCAATAATGTCAACCATCCTTCTTTTAGGTCTTACTATGGATCTCTTATGGTTCCAAACAACCATTTCTATTGTACCTATCATACCCTTCTGAATATCCCCACCATAGATCAACTTACAGACGGATCAGATAATCCGATCAGCATCATCCTTTTTTCTTGGTAACCCATTGCATGTGTGCTGGACCGAATGGATGGTCCGGATCAATCAATTGGACTATCAAAGAACCCCAATGCAACTACGAGCACTATAGCTTATATTGCTCTAGGAACACTGGATCAATTTCCTCATACCAATACCACAGTGTATGACAATCAGAACCATCCAAACAGTGGCTAACCTTTTTGATGAGCTGATCGAATGAATCTAACCGTTGATGATTGAGATAATGCAACTTGAGAGCTGTGGTCCGCATAACTGCCACTGTTTGTGGGGTGTAGATAATTGATATACTGAGTATTTGGTGTATGATTTATACACAGAAAAATTGTGTACGACTGATTGACTGTTGTATGATTTTCACTTCTAATTTTGTTTTTACAGTGGAGATGGGAGAGTGCCGTTTTAGGAATTTCCTTCCTTTGCTTCCTCCTCTTCACCCGTTATCTGGTGAGACTTGTGATTAGACCAACGATTTATCGGTCTAGATTTTCGATCCACGGTGGAGCCCATCATATCAAATGTCTGGACCACCGATGGGACCCACATGTATGGACAGATATATATATACATGGTGACCTATGATGAGAAGGCCTCACGTGCACCTATTTGGACGATGAGGTAACGAAATTCAACCTATTCAGGCTATTGGTCCCACCATGCAGCAAAAATCAGGCCAATATATTCATCATGTGTATACTGCGGTCCACCTGATTCGTGGATTTGCCTGATTTTTGTTTTAAGTTCTTCACGGTGGGACCGACCTGTTGGACGGGTTGGATGTCACACAAAAGACACGTTGGAAACCATATGATAGTTGGGCCTGTACAACTAGTTGCATGTGAAATGTCTGCTCTTTTTATAATTCCATTAAAATACCCTTTGAATAGTGCAAAATCACTAAAAATACATGCGTATCAATGAATGCAGAGTAAGAAGAAGCCAAGGCTATTTTGGATATCGGCGATTTCACCCTTGCTGACCGTGATCTTAGGCTGTCTTCTCGCCTACTTCGCACGTGCCGAAAAGCATGGAATACAGATAGTTAAGCTTTCTTATCCCTAATATACACCGTAATGACTGTCTATTTGCTTTGTAGGATTTAGATCAAACGTGCCCGCTTGAAAGCTCTTGCACGTGAGATGGCACACTTGCCAGCGATCCTAGCCATTCATCAGGTAGTGATAAGTGTGATGATGCCATGTACCTAAATCAAAGTGTACACTCATCTAGTGGGCCACCCATTACATTTATATTATCATCCAGAGCATCTTAACAGTGTGACTGATTTGATGAATGGCCTCGATCTCTCACATGTGTCTCATTCAATCGTGAGAACTAGTCACTGCATGGGAAACGGATTGGCTACTCCCCCTGACATCAGCTCCGTGGCTGGTGGTCGGTGCTCTGTGGCCCCGCCATGATGTATGTGTTTCATCCATTTGTACATATCATTTTATTGCTTGATACCAAAAATAATAGGGATATAAATCTCAGGTGGACCACACCACATGAAAACAATAGCGATTGGATATCAACCATTAAAATCCTCCCAAGGCCCGTTATTCTGTTTATTTGACATTAGGTCATACAGGCCTAGATGAAGAGAAAAAACAAATATCAGCCTGATCCAAAACTTTTATTGCCCCAAAATGATTTTAATGGTCGACCCTCATTCCTGTAATGTGGTCCACTTGAGATCTGAATATAACTCAATTTTGGACTCATACTGTAAAAACAGATAGATGGCATGGATGAAACACATACATCATGGTTGGGCCCACATAGCACCGACCACCAGCCATTGGCTGGTTGCAGGGGGAGTAGCCAATCCGTTCCCCACTGCATGGTAGCAGCCATCAAAATCCCTCTTGCTTTTGTAACTGTTTTGTTGCTATCACTTTCTTGAATTTTCCACATATAAAGGTTGATAGATGCCGTTTCAAAGAAGGATTTGACAACCTGAATTTGCTTTTAGGAAAGTGGAAGTAACCATCGACCGTACACGTGGCGTGTGACTACATAAATACAAAACAACTTTAGGTCCTACCATGGATGAGGGATATACCCAAGATAAGAATATCTGATTGATAGATGTTTGTTGGATTTGGATCGATGATATTTTTAGGTCCAACCGTTCGTTCATTGGTTAGATATCAATGGTCCAGATGCTTTTAGTATGATCTGTACGGGGATTTAAGTGCAGGTATCTTTGGTCCCATTACCTAAAATAGCAAGACTGGGGGACGCGGATTTCCTGCGAAAGCCTTTCGCAGGAAGTTCCTGCGCTGAGAACCCAGGTGGGGCCCACTGTGATATTTGTGAGAAATCCTTCCCTTCCATCCGTTTTTTGAGTTCATTTCAGGACATGATGCCAAAAATGAACCCTTTAAAGAGCTCAAGTGGGCCGTACTAAAGGAAAATGTGGTTAGGTAAATTCCTACCGTTGAAACCTACCTGGGTTCGACAGTGCTGTTTACATGCCATCCATACCGTTAATAAATTCATTCCTACTGGGATGAACTGAAATCACAAATATTAGCTTGATTCAAAACTTCTGTGGCCCACGAATATTTCAACTGTGGACGTTCAATTATCACGTTTTCGGCCTACTTGAGCTCTGGAAAGGGTTCATTTTTGGCATAATGCCTTAAAATAAACTCACAAAACGGATGGACGGGTAAGATTTCTCAGAAACATCACAGTGGGCCCCACCTGGGTTCCCTGCGCAGGAGCTTCCTGCGAAAGTCTTTCGCAGGAAATCAGCGTCCTTTTGCAGTAAATCCGCGTCGGTTTGATTCATGGGTCATGGCGCACTTGATACAAAAACTCAAACGGATTGGCTACTCCCCCTGCCACCAGCCCCGTGGCTGATGGTCGGTGCTCTGTGGGCCCTACCATGATGTATGTGTTTCATCCATTCCGTTCATCCATTTTTAAAGATCATTTTAAGTCTTGATCCCAAAAATTATAGGTATATAAATCTCAGGTGGTCCACGCCACATGAAAACAATAGTTGATATCCACCACCATTAAAATCCTCCTAAGGCCCACTGTACTGTTTATTTGATATCCAATCTGTTGATTAGGTCATACAGGCTCAGATGAACGGACAAACCAAAAATTAGTTTGATCCAAAGCTTTTATGGCCCCAAAATGTTTTTAATGGTCGACGCTCATTCAACAATGTTTCCTGTAATGTGGTCCACTTGAGATTGGGATATACCTCATTTTTGGTCTAATACTGTAAAATGATCTTTAAAAATAGATGGACAGCATGGATGAAACACATACATCATGGTGTGGCCCACAGAGCACCGACCATCTGCCATTGGCAGGTGTCAGGGGGACTAGCCAATCCATTCCCAACTCGTATGGCACACGTGAAGTTTTCAATGGTGGGTGTTTAATCCTTGTGTTTCTTGTGGTGTGGTCAACTTGTACTTTGGATTTGTCTCGATTTTCAGTCTATGCCTTAAAAGGAGCTGTTAAAATGAATAGTCGGCTTGGATCAGACACATATATATCATGGTGGGCCCTGCATGATTTTAAACTTTTTCCTTAATACCCGTGTCCAGTCAAATCAAAGGTCGCTGCCTATGGGCGGCTGCCGTGTATTTTTGGAAAATAATAATTGTGTATGTACTTCTATTTCCAACAATAGATGGGAAAACAAACCCTCCCTAATCTTGAGGTCACTTGTAAATCAACATAGGAACCCTTCTATCCAGTGGTCCTTATCGCCCATGGTTTCGGTCTTTAAAAAATACATTTTCAGTTCCAAGTCTACGCCCGCTGAATGAACGTACTGGAACAGCAGATGTGCCACTTGGCATGTGATTTTAGTTGTTTAGTGGCATTTTGTTTGGTTTGAAATTTAATTATTAGTATATGTGTATGGTGTCAGGTATAGCTAGGCCTTTTGTAGTTCAATTTGTATCGAACCTATGATGATCTCAAGAGAATGTAAGTATTCGTCAATGGGTGGTAGACTCTGTGGTGAAATTCCACTAGTGTCAGCGTGTGTGCGTGTGTAAAAAAAATTTTAAAAAATGATAAATAAATAAAAGTAGTCGTCAATGATGTATAAAAAAAATAATTTGAAATAGTTCAATTGTCTATTTAGTAACCTCTAAATGAAATAAGATGAAGGTAAAAGAGAAGGTTCATCTTTCTAATAAGTTCTTTTTACATTTAAATCAAAGTAACTTCTTCTCACCATGATAGCAAAGATGATATGATTCATGCAATGTAAGAGTAAAAGAACTTAATTATATTAATTGAAATAAAAATTCTTTAAAAAAAAAAAAAAAACTAACAAAAATATACCTTAGTGATTTAGCATTTACAGTGTATATAGCGAGGTTGTAGATCTAAATCTTACTTCGTCTAGTAACTTGTTTGATGACGAATAGAATTATACTACTAAAAAAAAGTATTCCTTGTGATCCAACGCTCGGCGTAGATGGAAAAATTACACTACTCCTAATTTAGATTAGTTCAATGTAGAGATGTAGATGGACGGAATTATATTACTCTTATGTTAAAGCCAGTCCATCATACACGGGCTGTCTTAGTGTAAGATAATTAATTAAAATAAAAATAAATTAAAAGGATAGACAACGTTATGCTATAAATTTGATTTCTGTTGGGTTTGTGAGGACTCGAAGCTTCTCAATATTTCTCTTATTTATAGGATATTTAAGCAGTAGCTAGAGAAATATTTTTATAGCCACTCCTCATGTCTGCTGATGTAGAAATAATTGTTTGGACCTAAAGACAATTGTGGCATAACAAGCAACATCACTTTTGCTAGTCATTTATCTTAGATTGGCCATTAGTTGCACGCATCGTTCATCATGTGAACAAGAATCTCTCTCGAGTTGCTATGTGAACATGAATGTATGTAGAGCGTCATGAAACTCATCCAACTTGACATTATTATTACTATGCTCCTTAAATATTTTCAGCTATAAGGACTTCTACAAAATGCCATGGTTAACAAAATTCATCACTTGCCACGATCATGTTTTGGACAATACCCATTTCGATTATAAGGCCACTTTGGTCAGTAGTTAGTTGTGTCATACAAGTGAGAAATGCGACAAGTACTGTCTCATAGTTGTAGCTATAGGATGATTTTTCTTTTTAATTACTCGTGACTTTATGGATTTTGATTACATTTGCTTGTCAATGCAACCGAAAAGATTTTTCATTTATCTTTTGTTGAGATTTCATTGCTGCGTGTCATCTTTTGAATCATTAAATCTGACGTGATAATTAATATCAGAGAAACACATTTGACTCTTTTTTCTCTTGTCAAAAACATCAAGTACTTGCATCCTCATCAAGTGGACCACACATGTAAAAAAATAAAAAATAAAAAATAAAAAAATAAAATAAAAATAAAAATAAAAATTGGACGGCTAGAAAATAGTGACCAATAGTCAATATACACCGTGCAAGTTTGGCCCACCTGACAAGTGTTCATTCTTGACAACCGTTGATTGGATTTGTACGGTTGTAGAGAACGGACTAAATTAACCAACTGATGTCCATGCGCGTACACAGTTTGCATGAGGTTTGGTGCGCACTTCTTCTACCATCCAATAGAGTTGGTCAGCATATCTATGCGCATTTGAAAATATGTATGCATTCGAAATGGTTTCGAGATTCTTGCCGGCTACCTTGAAATGGTGGAAGACATGTGTGCACGGACTCTCCGTGCGCACCATGCCACAGTAAACTCGTGTCTTTTTCTTTAAGAACTTCTTTTTTCTTTCCTAATATATTTTATATGGTTTTTGGCAGGTGGGCCCATTGAAGAAAGGATTAAATCCTCCGTCCATAAAATATTTGAACTTTGAGCCTCGCTATCTAAAAGTAACCGTTAAAGCTGGGATCATTTCAGGCATCTTAGCTTTAACGGTAGGGATAATGCTGTTAAATGACTATGTTTCTTTTTCTTTTTTATTTACTTTTTAAATTTAAAATTTTGTATTATTTATTTATTTATTTTTATACAGGAAGGAATAGCCATTGGAAGGAGCTTTGCAATGATGAAAAACTACCAAATAGATGGCAATAAAGAGATGGTTGCTTTTGGGCTCATGAACATTGTCGGCTCTTTCACATCATGCTACTTGACTACAGGTACATGGCTCTTGCACTCCACAGAATCCGTTGTTGCTCATGTGAAGAAATAAGCATTCATTAGAAGACCAATGGCCACTTTCAACTTACATTTGTGGCCACTCGATTATCAGATCTGTCTAATTTTTGGGTCATGACATGTACTAAGTGGGACTAACTTGATGCACGTAGAGCCGTACACCAGTCAAACCGAGTTGAGCTTTGCACAGGTTGACTTGGCTCTGCCACTAGGTGACATCACCTCAAACTCGGCTCACCTCGGTCCTCAAGCTTGATTGGCCAGCTCAGCCCGGTTCAGTCACGTAGCTCAGACATTTCAGGCCAGTTCGAGCCAAGTTCCACCATGGACGGCATGTTCTGATGTTTGATACTTAGATCACTTAAAATTTGTACAAGTGGAATATATCCTCAATCAAGCCTATCAGGTCATGAGACCCACTTTAGGTATCCCGTCGTTATGGAGTTCAAATTATTTTAATTTTTTAACATCTAATTTTGAGGATTGGGGAATACAACCTCAATCAAGCCTATCAAGTCATGGGACCCACTTTAGATATCTCATCATTGTAAAGTTCAAATCATTTCAGTTTTTTAACCTCTAATTATGAGGATTGGGTTTTAACTTCATGCGATTGATTATTTTCATAAGCTAGGCAATGATTTGTATAAAATATTTTCGCTGAATATCTTATTAAAATTGTGACATCAAAACTATTATTGGTCTATTTATTTTTCTGAGCCCATATGATCCATATTTCATACACTAATATATAAGGCCCTAGTATTGGTGGACTCTTGGAAGAATATTTTTTACATTTTCTTCTTGAAATGGTGGCTTTTAGGATAAGGTATGTTAGGGTTACGAGAGAGTTATAAATTTAAATTTTTTTTTTTTTGATGTTTTGAAAACCTTCAAAAGAAAGCCAGGGTTTTTTTGCTGTAAGTTATCTTCATCCCTGTAATTTCTTTAAATAGTAGATTGATCATCGCTTTTTACTATGATTTTCCTACAAAGATTTTTCACATAAAAATAGTGTGTTCTCCGTGTGAGGTTACTTAAATTTTTTGTTTTCTCTTGTTTATTTCAATCCGAATTAAGGTGCTTTTGAAGGGCCAGTTCTCCTATGTATCTAAGTTTTTCTCATTATAAAGGAAAAGGATACATGGACCAACAGTTACAGCTATACGGCTTTATCAAATTACTTAGATGTTAATCTCAATCAATTTATACATAGTAGAGAATTAAACTCCAATGGCAATCTCACATGAGCAATGTTCTGATTTTCAGGGCCATTTTCCAAATCAGCAGTGAACTACAATGCTGGGTGCAAGACACAAATGTCGAATGTGGTGATGTCCATCTGCTTGATGCTCACTCTCTTGTTCTTGGCTCCTCTCTTTAGCTACACTCCTCTGGTGGCTCTTTCGGCCATCATCATATCTGCCATGATCGGTCTCATCGAGTACGAAGAGGCTTATCACCTTTTCAAGGTCGACAAGTTCGATTTTTTAATTTGCATGGCAGCATTTTTCGGAGTTGTCTTTGTCAGCATGGACGTTGGGCTCATGGTGTCGGTAAGGATCTTCTCACATGCATTTTTAAAATTTAAAAAAAAAAAAGTACCAGCTTGCGAATCACCTGGTTTTTATTGGATCTGAATGTGTGGCCTAAACCCTATTAGCTCCTAGCTGGTTTGGGCTTGGGCTCAGGTCATGCTTCCCATTTATCACTACCAAGGAATATCATTTTCTTTAGTAGATCCTATCATTTCCGGTTCATGAATTGTTGGTTTATTCCATTGTAGGTGGGCATTTCAATAGTTAGATCACTGTTATATCTGGCGAGACCCGGGATTTCGAAGCTCGTGAACATTCCAAACACCAAGATGTATCGCGATATAGAGCAATATCCATCTACAAACGACGTGCCCGGCATTCTTATTCTAGAACTGGGATCACCCATCTACTTCACTAGTGCTGGCTACCTAAGAGAAAGGTTAGTGCTAACAACAAGAATCCTGGGTTGCAGAATATTGTAAAACTCTAGCCCATGGTCTAAGGGCATGAATCAAGGTCCAGCAGAGCCCATGAGCTAAGTAACCAGGCTCTTGATTGGCCAGGCCCACCATAAAAATAATCAGCCCCACCAATCTAAAAATGCTGGGCCAGCTGATCAGTTTTATATATTGTGCATTTAGGAAAATGCAAGCACATTGTTTAAAAACTGGGGAGAAAAAAATTCGACAACTCAGTCAAAACTCGTGACAAACACCGACTCCACTTGGAACTCGGTAGAACTCAACTCAACTCAACACAGCTTGACATTATATATTATATTTTAAAATATTAAAAATTACTGTGAAGGGGCTGATAAAGCATATGGGTTTTTAAGGAAGTCATCCGAGTATTCGAGTCGACTCGACTCGACTTGGTTTTGACTCTAGTCGAGTTTTCGTAAATGTTCAAGCCCAGGTCTAGCCCAATTAATTAATGGGCCTTGAATTCAGATTTCAGGGCCTAAAGGCCTCAATTCAGCCAGTGGTCTTTACTCAAGCTAGTCCAGCCTGCAGATTTAGCCCATTTGACACTCCAACTAAGCCACACTCGTCTAGGAAGTAAACATGCTATGGCCTCCTCCATAGGAAGGTAATTGTAAGTGGGTCCATTTGATCTGTCTTTATTTGTTATCGGGTGGACCCAGTTCAATTCCCTTCGCTGTTGAATCCTTTGGTAAGATTCGTCGGCTAACGTTCACCGTAGAACTCTTTTAATTTCTTTTGTTACTTCCTTCACACTATTCCTATGTACATTCCACACAGGATTTTGAGATGGATCGATGAAGAAAATGAGAAGATCACAAATTCTGACGGAAATGAACTGCAATACGTTATCCTAGATATGGGCGGTAAGCGTTAAGGACCTCGAAATTTCTGTTCAGTCAATGGAAGAGGATGCAGGCTAGGAGATGATCTATTGTTTAGTTCATGCACTGAATTGTTAATAAACTCATCGCTGACATCTGATCACATTTAGATCAGTGAGGTGTGGGGCCCATCGCATGCTTTAGGAACTGCCCCACCCAAGTGGACCACCTAACCTTGTCGATGTCTTATCATGATCAAATGGCAGTGATGAGGCACATACATCAAATTGTCAGCATAGGTGATCATTCCAAATTTCTTGAGATATTTAAGAGCCATCATTAAGATGATAATATTATCTTAATATATATCATAGGGGTGACGTCCATCGACAAGCCGGGCATCGAAATGCTGCATGAAGTCCAGAAAAACACCCATAGAAAAGGGATCAAGGTATGATGCAACTTTCTTTTAGTTGTAATTTGGTTAGTGTCACTTCATTAGACTAATCCATAATAAGGGTGTAAATGGGTCGAGTAGGCCCGCCTGGTCTGACCCATTTTCGATGTGGGTTCAGGCCAAGTTAAATGAGAAGTGGTTCACATGTGGTTAGAAAATATGGCCCATTTAAGTAAATGGTTTGGGCTCAAGTTAAACCCTATTCAACTTGACCCGACCCACTCGCATAGGTTATCAATGGGCTAAGCCAAGATGACCCAACTTGACCCTCCAAAACTCATAAAGAAAATAATGGAATTTTTAAGTATTATGCAAGTAAAATGATCACATAATATCAACACTAGTATAACTTTTGACAGTGTCGCCCTCAGTGGGGCCAGCATGACATTTTTGTCCATAAAATGTGATCTGTGATATTAGGGCAGGGGGCAAAAAACCATACTGGTCAAAATTTCAGGCAGGCGATCCCACGTGGAATTATTAGGAAGGGACTCAACCAATAAATCCTCCCAAACTATTTGTGGGGCCTGCCATGTTGCATATATTAAATCCACTCATCAAATGGATCCCATTACGGGCATGTTTGGTTTTTTCCAATTTCCAAGTAATATATATGTAAAGTAAATGAGTCATCATCATTATTTCAAGGTATTTGTTTAAACAAGAATTATAGCTCATAAATCAAGAGTTAAATAACCCTATGAACAAAACCAGTAAAAAAAAAAAAAAAAAAAATGAAATTATTATAGTGATATTTGGGTATAACAAATAACGACAATAAAATTGTCATTAGAGTCAAATATAAGTAATGTTACCACACAATTACAAGAGTAACTAATTGTTACCAATTTCCAGCCATTTATCATTGTAATTGGAAAACCAAACATACTTAGGTTTAAGTGATACACCAAAAAGTTAGGCCACTCCAAAATTGTCATGAGCCATAAATTGGAAATACACTCCTTCCAAGTCTAACTTAGCTATATCATGATTTGGTTACTTCCACTTTATTGGCTTAACAATTACAATTCAATTCAAAAATAGATTGATCAAACTCACCTAAATATTATTTGTTGGTTTACTTTCTCAGATGGCATTAACGAATCCCAGAATCGAAGTCATGGAGAAGTTTCTATCCTCTAATTTCCTGGAAACATTTGGAAAGGAATGGGTGTTTCTATCGGTAGCGGAGGCGGTCACGGCATGCCGGTTTATGCTTCATGAATCAAAGCAAAAGGGCTTTGCAGGACTCAATGATCACAGCATAGCAGTTGATAATGCTTAAATTATAGAGGCCGACTTGTATCCATCATGCTAGATCAGGAAGAGCCGTTAATCACCCAATACATGATACATGGTGGTCAATCTAGACCTTCCAACTACTGGGTCTTATATATACATGGCCCACAGTTGAGAATCAAACTGATCCGATCATCTTTACCATAAGTCTCTCATGGTGGATTCGTTTTCGCTTTGATTGTTCATTTAAATGCCTACCCATTTGGATTGGATCATAGGGTGTGAATGGGTGGCCCACAATCTAGAACTTTCAATTGTGGGCCACCCATTCACAGACCCACTAGATGGATGGTCTGAATCCACTGCCCACCTAAAACTTACGTATTGGGTGACCAACGTGCACTTTTTGATTGAGCATGACAAATGGAAGAGCTCTAAATCATATGTGTGTGTGTGTGTCAATAACTATGATTAGCAGTTCCCAATCAATGACAGTAAGGGATGTTTTAAAAGGGAGCTTTGTTGCATGGTATGTTGTAACGTTTGTATGATCCAACTAATAAGGGTAATAAAACTCCCTCCTGTTTAAATCATATTTATATTATAGTGAATTATATTGCCCATAAACTCTAGTATATCAAATTGCTATCTCTCTCTCTCTCTCTCTCTCTCTCTCTCTCTCTCTCTCTACATGACGGCCGTTTCATAGGTACGATCTGACACTTTTATAAATGATACCGACCATACATTTTGTAGGCCGTAGATGGGATGGCTAGGATTATCATACCAAAGTGAATGTTGATAGCAATAGTAAAACAAAGATTAAGCCATAAGATGGATGGTCCAGATTCACGGTCGAATTATTTTTTGTTATGATTAATCGAAAGAGACTATCTAGTAGAATGATAGGAATATGTAGAAGAGGTGGAAGATCTTTAAAGATTTGTAGAAGATCTCTAGATATGAACAGGAGATCTTAACAAATATACATGAATCCACCAATATATTTATAATTTATAAAATGTACAGTTATACATAAATATCCCACTCTAAAGGTCTCCTTTAAGTTAGAACATGGACATGAATCATGCCCAGCTTGCAACATACACTAAGAACATGGTGACAATCAGCATGAGCCACTCATCACATACAATATGTTAGGATATAAAATCTTCAAATGTTGCTTATCGTTAGATTAACTGCTTTCGTCGTCCATTAAATCTTCTCTCCTAATAGTAGGCCATCCAAACTAAATAACTATTGAGCGATTAAATTATATATTATTCATATGCAAAATCCTTTAAAAGATACACATGCTACACTACACCATAACAGTTGAAGGGGAGATCCATAGTGACAAGTGAAGAGTATATGAGTAAACTATATATACTTACAACTGATGATAATGGCCTGATAAGAAAGAAACAATGAACAAAAAAGGAAAACTAGAGTTCTATATATATCTTGGGAGTATTGTACCCTAAAATTAAGGTGATGACAATGGAGATAATGTTTGACGGCAAACATAGAGAGCTTGCAGCTGAAACAATAGGTGGATAGATGGATTGCCAAGATCAACTGGAATAGGCCCACTTGGATTATAGAATTTTGTACTCATGTAGACTATGAAATTGTTAAGAAGTATACACTGGATATACACCCGCAAGGACCAGAAAAGAAGAATAGAGAGGGTGTGAGTACTACTCTCACGGCCTCTTTTCTTTTCTAGCCTGAGTTGTAAATCAACTTCAAGTCAAGTGATTTTTGTCGCACCTCGAATTAAATAAGTTTTTTAAATCCTTCAATACTTGAATTTTTAGTTTTCATTTTAATTTACTTTTACTATTTTTTCTAAATCCATATTTCCATAATTAAAAATTTACATAATCAAATTTCCAACAATTATGACTACTCCTATCACCTCTATTTTTTTCTAGCGTAAGTTGCAAGTTAGGGAATAATATACATATCCAAGAATCTCAAGAGAGACAAGAGTCTAAGTGGGGTTGAGTTTTTATAACGATGAGATACAAATTAAAGGTGGCTGATCCGGTGGAGTATTGGTACTACGTCCGAGTTTTAAAAAGATAGCAACATTAACATTATAATGTGAGAGATGTAGAGGCTAGTTAGATGATGCTAGAGATGCTAAAGAATGGCGTGACCAATTAGATCTGGACAAAAATGTTAGCCAAACTCGAGTAAATGTTGGACCGAATCTAGAGTAGTAGTGGTGGAGGGAAGATCTGACAAAAGGATGAACTGAATCCAAAGGAGGATTAGTACAGCAGATCTGGTGACCAGTCATGGATCCGACTGTTTGCAGTCGTCTTTATAGGTAGAATGACAAATGTCTAATCTTACATGAGTAAGAGAGCAAGGAGTCAAAAATCAATGGCTTGGTACACACCTGTGGATATCAGTTCATGAGATGGATTATCAGCTCGTATGAGAGAACTAACTTGGGTCAGGATAGACAGTCTTCACCATCGGTTTATATCTTACTTTTACCCTACATAAGAGTATGAATGTGTCATTAACAAATGATCAGAGTTTGGATCTTTTGTCGCTTACATTGGTGGATTGAGATCAAGTTAATAGTTTGAGGACCCATTGGCCTGAATTGTGATCGTGAGATCAGGACTTGATGATACGTGAAAGATGATTAATCCTTAGACCTGGGGATGTATAAGGGTCATGATCTTGATTGGTCAGCTTTAGCTCTTTCTATGAGGTACATTCAGGGCCAATAAAGTAGATATGCTTCCATCAAGTGTCATTGATTCTTGCACAATCCAATAAGGAATCTATTGATTTGCACAATCCAATAAGGAATCTATTGATTTGCCTAGGAACGTGTATATGATTTTGATCTGGATAAATTAGGGACTCATCAAGTGATTTTTCGTTGAACCCAGCGCTCTGATTGTTTTAATCAATTTTTCAAATGCTTTAACTGTTGAAGTTTTGTTTTACTCGTTAAAATTATTTTGATCGCACTTGATGATAATTTGATGGCCCATATCTGATGGTTCACTTTTTATTAGTATGGGATATAATCATTAGTGGATGGCATGGTAGTAGATGGATTAGATCATGAGTATATGCATATATGAATGGATCAATGCACTTCCCTCATGGCAGGTTACAAGTTGTGTGTAGGGTGACAAGTACCATAATGGTATTCTCTTAAACCCCAACTGCTTCCTTATTTATTTATCAGATAACAGAGGAGTTAATATGAGAAGCCCTAGACAGCATTTTACTTTAGGTGTGTGAATTAGAGAAATGAGAGAAAAGCATATAGAGAGAGAAATGAATGAGTTTTCATCATTTTTCACATCTTATCCATCTTTATGTGGTCCATCCTTGTGTATTGTTGTGGGATTCATGGGCACCTACCGGAGAAAATTCCTTATGCTATCTAAAACTCTCCGATTCTGAGATAAATGAGGACACACCTCCTAAATTGGAGGGTCATCATCGACATTAGATTATTAAACATTATCAAATTCCACGTATGATCTAACATTCTCAAGTTAATTCTTTTATTGTAGAAAGTGTACATAATTGTATTTCAGAAATCTTAGGTTTAGGATTTCAATTTTGAATTCAAAAACAGTCATATTTTGTTGTGTCATCCAATGAAATTTCATCAATTCCAATGGTTTGGATCAGCCTAATGGTGGGACTCAGAGATAACCAAGGGTCCAGTTCTCCTTACTCTTCTCTCTCTTTCATATAGAACAGAAAAAGAAGAAATAAAAATATTTTTTTTTATAAAAATCCAAAGCTAATGGCTTCATTGGTGAGGCTTTCTATTTATAAACTGTGGAATTTATAACCCAAAGCTAGTGCCTCAATAGATAAGTCTAATGCTCAGGAGTTTTCATATCCTAAATAACTTATTACATTATTTCAACCAATAGAGAAAATATTCCAAACTCGTTAGCCAATAAAAAGCACATATTTAAGACTATTATCCCAAGATAACTTAAACCAATAGAAAATAAAAGACATGAGAGATAAGAAATAAAAAATAAAAAATTGTTGCACATTTAGTCTTTCCTAATTTATGAAGTTCTTTAGCTTAATATGGGATCCACTCCTGTTCTGATCAGAGCTTGACATGTAGATTAGAGACACCTCCAATCGACTGCAACCAAAGAGAAGATGAGAGAGGCATACACGTTTGAATTTTTGGATGTGGTTGCCCTTTAAAACTCGTATTCAGGTGAACTTGAAGAGATCCGTATGCCATGTGAGACAAGTTGATTGGCATGGAAAAATAATTTTCGCATCCTAGCAAGGTGTCCAATGGGCCATGAAAATTCTATTTCTATGTCTTAGCAAGGGTACACGTGTATATAGAGCCATCAAAACTTTTAGAAAGCAGTTGTAACAGCTGTTGTGATTTTGGTTTTTCTCTGACTTTGGATTGCCCGTGCACTATGTGGAGTCTACAAAATCTCTCAATCAAACCGGATCTTGACAAGTGGCCATATGGATTAAATGAAATCATATAAAGTATGTCACAAAATACTTGGGGGTTATTTGTTTTTTTTTATTGAATTCTATGGTAAAGTAATATAAATGGTTATCATTATTATTTTTCAATATTTGTTTAAATAAGTATTATGGCACATAAATCGAAAGTTAAATGCATATAATAAGATAGCTAGGTAAATGACTTTATAATCATTATAATTTTACATTATAAAATCTCAATTAGTAGAATATTACATAGCTAAGATAAACAATGAAAGCATGTTATTATTGTGGTTAAATGTAATTGACATCACCAAACAAGTAAAACAAATTATAGTCATTGTCCATTTTATTTCATTTACTGAGGTAATTTAAAAAACAAATATTCCCATAATGAAAATTAGAAGAAATCGTGGCCGAAAAAGTATTCATTAGTCAACATGTTTTCTGAAAACTTCATAATACATGGATATTTTCACATCGGGCTCGAGTGGGCTTGCCCGTGGGATGCAGGGGCACACTCGGGGCGGGCGGCTCGTGTGAGGCGGGTGGCTTGTGTGAGGCAACACCCATATGATGTAGGGCCCATAAGGGGGGTTCGGCTGAGGTCCTAACTCATGGAATATGAGACCTGAGATATGAGATAAAAGAATCAATTCACCATGCTCTATCAATTGGAGCTTTTAGAGCAAATAATTAATTGTCTTGCATCACTTTGAAGCTTCTCCATCACCTCATGAGGCTTGCTTATCACGATTGTGAATGACATGTTCCTCTTCTCAATGAAAGCTCCACAGCAGAACAAAGACAGTAAACAACTAATGTAAAACTAGAGAGATCCGTGGATAAGTTCACTATTCGTGCATTGTGTAAGATTTTGATGCGGAATAGCCAAAGGATCTTTTGTGCATTGGATATGAAGATCGGAAGAAGTGAATGGCTTACCTTATTGTGATGTCATTGTTGTAGATAGGGATGTTGATGTCTTCCTTTCCTAACACCCTTTAGAGAAGATATAATGAGGCTCAAGCTTCTGTCGATGGTGTTGGATTGGAGACCCAACCCTGTTAATATAGGTTAGAGGGATGAGGAGTTTGAAACCCATCAAAACTCATCTTCCCAAGGCTCCATACGAATTGGTAATTCCAGTTCCTCTAAAACACTGTGTGCATATCACAGTTGTAGCACTCCACCCCTTACACAAATTTTTGGATGTATCACAACTTGGCGGGGCCCGCTAGTGCACCCGATCACATTATCCAACCCTTAGGACAATTCAGACTGTTGATCAATAAGGCCGACCTTATAGAGTTCTTACACATTGCTCATGCACTAGTTGTGTGCTCTTCATGACATGGTCTTGTTGATCGAACCACCTAGATGTCATGGTCTAGTACAAACATACATGACCCACCATGATCTGATAAATAAATGTGGTCCCCAAGTTGATCTGGACAGTTATATATATTGACTATCATAATTGATCTGAGCAGGAGCTCATCTTCTTTCCATCCCATCGGTCAATTCAACTGATTTTGGATGACCAAAATGTTCTCTTCATCCTTCCCAAGTGGGAGAAAACTCGGCCTCAAACTTAAATCATGGGATGCATCTTTGCAGCATACTTCCTTCCTTATCTAAGGTTGCTGATGTAAAGAACCTATCATACCTGGGCGAACATATTTTAAAGCTCTTAGCCTGACTTTGTCTATTTTATTCAACGTATCAAGTAAATGAAATAATAGATACTGCTAGATGATAGGCTCAATGGTTAAAGGTTTCTTTGGTGTAATTAGGCTTATTGACGGGCGTACTGGATGTCCAGAATCGAGAGGCTCAAGCTCAGAGGTCAGGTGGAGTTTGTCCATATTTTCAGGGAAGGTAACGCGCCGGCTGATGATATTGCCCGCATGGGCAGTGAGTGTCAATTATATTCTCTGGTTCGTAATTTCTCAAATCTTCCTTTCCATGTTCGAGGTCTGCTCTTCCTAGAAAAGGTGAGCCTGGGTGCTATCAGGCTTGTCTCAGACAGTGACTCCTAGTATCCGGGCGCGGCGTCCATCTGTTTAGTTTCTTGCATAGCTGTAGAGTAGTTTTCTCCTCTCTCTTTTTTTTTTTTTTTTTTCTTATCTGCTTTTATGATAGGCTTAGCCTAGTCCTTTTATTCCAGGGGAAGCCCCAATGTGTTGGGAGTTGTATATGTTGTCTTTTGGAATGAAATGCAGGAGAATTCTTCTTTAAAAAATAAATAATAAAATTAGGCTTATTGACACTATGATATACACTTAGATCTCACCCAATCTAGCTCCGCAACCAGAGTGAAGACTTAACTCGACCGGAACAAGTTAGACCAAGTCATTAACCAAGGTCTGAAAGGGATTAGTATTATTATTTTTACTTTTAAAATTTTAATTACTCACCAGGGGAGTTTATGAATGGGCACGGATTCCATCGGGTCTTTTCAACAGGCCCCACCTTGATGCTATTATTCTATAACACACCATCCATCCATTTTTTAGCTCATTTTGGAAAGCCGATTGGTTACTCAGTAGGCTAAGCATATGTGATTTAAGTATTTTATCCACTCTGCCCATCCATTTCACTAGATAATTTTAAGGCTTGAGCCTGAAAATGAAGTATATCCAAAGCTCAAGTGGACCATACTGCATGAAACAGTGTAAATTCAACGTCTACTATTGCAAATTCCATCGGGCCACGTAAGTTTTAGATTAAGTTGATATTTGTGATTTCCCTTCATTTATGTTTGGGCCTTCATTTATGTTTGTGTGATCTTGTGAACAGGTTAAATAACAAATAAACATCATTCTATGCCTTGGATTTCAACTATGGAAATCATTATTATGGTCTACTTGGGCTTTGGATATGCTTCAATTTTGGGATCAACTACTGAAATGAGGTAGAAGAATGGATGGCATGGATAAACTATATATACTCACGATGGGCCCAA
Organism: Magnolia officinalis; assembly: GCA_021015155.1. Taxonomy (NCBI): domain Eukaryota; kingdom Viridiplantae; phylum Streptophyta; class Magnoliopsida; order Magnoliales; family Magnoliaceae; genus Magnolia; species Magnolia officinalis. The sequence goes on along the minus strand of JAJHSJ010000001.1, from coordinate 25,993,174 downwards.
TAGAGTTTACTTAGTACAATAAAAACAGATAAAATCATTCTTACTAGTGCACAATCCTCAATTTAGGGCATGGCCCAAACTTGAAGTAGATCCAAATATCAGGTGGACCATACCACATGCAACTGTGGTAATTGACAATTAAAAACTTTTGTATGATACAAAAGTTTTGAATCAAGCTGATATTTGTGACTTCCCTTCATTCAATCTACGTGACTTTATCAACATGCTGGATGGTGTGGTCTACCTAAGATTGTAATCTGTAAGCTTGTAATGATGGGTGTCAATGATTACTGTTTCTTATGGTGTAGTCTACCTAAGATTTTAATCTGTCTCATTTATTGGCCCAGTATCGAAAATGATCAGGAAAAATGGATGGACAGCATGGATACACAAAAAATACCTCGAGGTGGGCCCCACATAAAGACCAGATTAAATAAGCGCCGGTATGAGATTGTCTCTAGTTAGAGGTGTACACGAGTTGAACCGAGTCGAGCTTAGCACAGCTCAACTCAGCTCGGCCACTAACTGACCCTAGCTCAAACTCAGCTCAACTTGATCCTTGAGCTGACTGGCCAACTCAGCTTGGTTCGATTAGCAACTCGGACTAGTTCGAGCTTGCGCAACATTTTCACAAACACATGAAGTGCACTTTCAATTTCTCACTGTATGTAAAACAACAATTGTTTATAGCCATTTCATCAAACAGCTTGTAGGTAACATCAAAAATCAAAAAAAAAAAAAATATGGTATTTGTTTCATATACATGTCTTTCTTGCAAACTGCCGACACTTTATTGAGTCATTTCATCAAACACTTGGTGAGCAACTTCAATATTGAAGTAATCGAGTCACCGAACTGGTTTGATTCGAGTTGGGGTTCGATCTGAGTCAAGTCGAGCTCGGGCAAGCTCGAACTCGGTTCAAAACTTTTTCAAACTCTAAAAAACAGCTCGAATCGGCTCGAACCGAGTCGACGGCTAACTCGGTTCGCGTACAGCCCTGCCACTCTCTAGTCCGTGGCCATTTTCCCGCAGCCAGTGGCAATCCCGTAAAATACCCAAAAAACCTAGACGATTATGTAAACATCGCATGCTTGCATCGAACTCAACTGAGGGCATTATCGTAATATGGCCTCGCTCTTACAAAACCGGACCATTTTGCTCGAAAATCTTCTCCGTTGCGAGAGAATTTCCAGCGAATAATCTCCAGATCCTCTCTCCTCTCTCCTCCCTCCATTCCCGATCTCTCCATCCCTCTATTTCTAAAGCTTTTCCAATCCCCGATTTCCATTCCAAGCCCCACTTAATCGATCTCAGACTCTGCTCGCGTTTCCAGCAGCAAAAATGGTAACTTTCATCGTCTTTTTCGCTCTCTTCCTCGTTTTATCGCTCAAAGTACTTCAGATCTAGCACAAATCCGCTTAAATTTGAAATTCCTCTCGAAATCGTGATTTTTTTTTTTGTTCGTAGTTTGAAATTTCTCGAGATCTGTTGTTTATGCAAGAACTGATTGATTATTTGCAATTTTTTGCTTCTTTGCGTTGGCAATGGCAGCCTCTCAGGCTCGAAATCAAGGTACTTCTCTTCAATCCTTTAAAACTTCCGATATTTATCAATTACGTATACTATTATTGTTAATTTCATGTTTAATCTGATATTGATGATTTCTGGATCAGAGGAAACTTGCGCAAAGATCAGAACGAGTGAAATCTGTGGATCTGCATCCAACAGAACCATGGTAATTTTAATTATATTAAAAAAGATATCTCTAGCAGGAGTTTGGTTGCACCAAATATCATGATATTTTGCACCAAATTAGATTGTTTAATAATGAAATTTCATGATATTTGGTGCTACCAATGCACCATAAAGTATCTGCATTATGGGAAATTTCCTTTTTTTTTTCCTTCTCTCTCTCTCTCTCTCTCTCTCTCTCTCTCTCTCTCTCTCTCTCTCTCTCTCTCTCTCTCTCTCTCTTCTCTCTCTCTCTCGCAATAATTAGTAAATTGATTCAAGATCTGGATACTTCACCATTTCTTTTGTTTCGTTAGTTTTGTTTCTCAATTGAGAAGGAAAACATTTTGACGATTAAAAATAATAATAATAAGTTGACAGAATTAAGCACTTTTTTTTTTCTTTTTTACACACCCCCACACACGCACACCACACGCACACACACCCCACACACGCACACCGTGGGATTTCACCACCGTGGGTACTCGAACTCTTGACCCGGTGTTGAAACTCCAAGGAGTCTACCACCCGGGTAAGAGTAAGGACCCAGAATTAAGCACTTATGGTTGAATTTTGATGATAAATATTATTGTTTAGTGCTTCCAGAAAGTGGCTCTTATCCTAGAAATTGTTTGTTGTTGGGAATCATAATTTGTATTGAATTTCCTTGTGTAGGATTCTTGTGAGTCTTTATTCTGGAAGTGTCTGCATCTGGAACTATCAGTCCCAGGTAAGTAATTATTGTTGAATGTCTTTCTTCTTCATTTTATTTTCTTCTTGGGCTGTTCTGTTGTTTTAGTTAGTGATAGTATAGGATGATGATATAAGATACATTTGTTAGTCTTTTGAGTTTTGTGCAAGCAGCGGGATTTTTCTGTTTTACACGACCTGCTATGTATTGGCTTTTATTTGTCTATTGAACTTTGTATCAGTATGGGGTCTAAAGAAAGTAAATCCTTTGGTTTAGATTTGATGATGGTCCACAATGTCTTCAGACAAATTCTTGACCTTGGGCATATTTTAATCGCTTATTATGTTTCCAGGATCTCATTGCGATTTTGGAAAACCTTAGCAAGTTGACTCAACTTGATCAAGATGAACCTCCTTTTTAAATAATAAAACAGAGTTGATTACTCCAAAAACTCAACCCGATAGTTGGTACTCTTGAAAGACATGAAAAATCTAATTATACCTTCAGCCCTTTTAAACTCATAAACAAGTACCATAGCAAGTTTTGGGCCAATTCTGATTTAGGCAATCGCTGGCTCCTACTTGCATTTTGATCTTTCATTCCCAGTTAAGGATATAACATGGGTGTATACACGTTGTGCATGGAAACAAGGCATGCACCTTTAAATGGATTCACAACTCCACAAACAAGCTCACTAGTAGGAGTGGACACTATAATATAAGGGCTGAAATTTCAATAATGTAACAAAACTAGGAGAAAACTCCAAATTAATCAATAATGATTAGAAAACTTGTCCAAAATTCATCTCTTCAAAGACCCGTTAATGCAGGGGCATTTTCACACTGGGCTCGAGTGGGGTGGCCTGTGGGATGTAGGGGCACAGTCGAGGTGGGCGGCTCGTGTGAGGCGGGTGGCTCATGTAAGGCGATACCCATGTGATGTGGGGCCCATGAGAGGGGTTCGGCCAAGGTCCCATCCTATGGGATGTGAGGCCTGGGCTATGAGATAAAGGGATTAATTCGTCATGCTCTATCAGTTCGAACTTTTAGAGCAAGTGGTTGATTATCCTGCATTAAATTGGTATCAGAGAAACTCCTCACCGAGGGTGATTAATGCAGGGGCATTTTCACACCGGGCTCAAGTGGGGTAGCCTGTGGGATGCAGGGCACACTCGGGGTGGGCGGCCCGTGTGAGGTGGTACCCATGTGATGTGGGGCCCACGAGGGGGGTTCAACCGAGGTCCTAACCCATGGGATGTGGGGCCTGGGCTATGAGATAAAGGGATTAATCACCATGCTCTATCAGTTCGATCTTTTAGAGCATGTGGTTGATTGTCCTGCATTACCCGTATTCATAACCACTCGAAGAACTTTAAAACCAAACTAAGGGCCCATCAGTAGTCAATCCTAAATACCCACAGTTGGTGATCTTAATCATATTTGATCCATTACCAGTCAAACACAAGTACACAACCATGCATATTTCTATGTTGGGCCCTCATTAGATGATCTTAACCATGTGGTTATCTTTGTTAGTCAATCATACCCATGTGTATTTCCATGTTGGCCCATCATTAGATGATCTTAGCCACATGAGGCCCATCATTAGTCAATCATAACCATGTATATTCCCATGTTGGGCCCATCGTTTGCTGATCTTAACAATGCGGGGCCTATAGCTAGTTGATCATAACCGTGTGTATTCTCTCGTGAGTCTATCGTTAAATGATCTTAGTCGTTTGGACCAATCACAAGTCAACCCTAACCATGTGTATTTCTATGTGGACCCATGTCAAATGATCTTAATCATGTAGGGCTGTCACCAGTCAATCATAGCCATGTGTATTTGGGGTCCATTGTTGGTTCATTTCGATGTTGTGGAGCCCATTGTTAGTTGATCTTAGCTATGTCTATTTCCATGTAGGCCCATCATTGTGTTTATCCCAGCCATTTGCACTTCCATTTGGGGCCCATCATCAGATTATCTTAAATATGTGGGGACCACCGTTAGGCTATCCCAACCAACTTCGCGCATGTGTGGTAGTAAGAGAAGGGCTATCGATCGCAGGTATTTATTAATGTATATCGTCATAAATTTTTCGTGGAGATGATGTGAGCTGCCAAACAACTCTATATATATATATATATATATATATATGGGAAAAGGTACAATGCGCTCGAGCTGACGATGAGCTCCCGTGAGGTCGAGATGTGTGGGCCCCACCGTGATGTGTTTTGACCATCAACACCGTGCATTTGATGGGTACCCTTTAAATTATGGGATATCCCAAAAATCAGCCGTATACAGAACTCAGGTGGGCCATACCATCTAAAATTATGTGAAGACACCGTTAAAACATATAAAAGCACTTGGTGGGGCCCACCTGAGTTTTGCATGCGCCTGAAACTTGGTCTGAACCCTCATTTAAGTGGGACACACATAATGGATGGTCTGGATTTGCAAACCACACTCAGTGAGCCCTCAAAAATGGTTATGAATGTTTTAATGGTGCACGGCCCCTCCCCACTTCTGTATGTGGTGTGGCCCACACAAGTCACGGATTGACTTGATTTTTGAGACCTAGGCCCACGATGGAATGGTGCATCTGACTGATGGGGTAGATGTTCGAAACGCACCACGGTGGGGCCCACACAGCTCGACTCATGGGGCGTTAAAATCAGCTCGAGCACATTGTACCTTTTCCCTATATATATATATATATATATATATATATATATATATATTATATATATATAGAGATAGATATATATAGAGAGAGAGAGAGAGAGAGAGAGAGAGAGAGAGAGAGAGAGAGAGAGAGAGAGAGAGAACAATTCCGTTAGGGGTTGGGTGAGGGATTTGGGGCAAATTGAAATTCCCAAAAATCTAAAGACTTGGTAAATCCTCAAAATAAGACTCTTTTAAAAGAAAAGAAAAAAAAAAAAAGTTATGGCAAGGTCTCACATGCAACTAGGGGTGTACATCGAGTCGAACCAAGTCGAGCTGGGCTCAGCTCGACTCGGCTCGGCCACTAGCTGACCCCAGCTTGAACTCGGCTCGGCTCGGTCCTCGAGCCTTACTGGCCAACTCGGCTCGATTCGATCAGCAACTCGGGCCAACTCGAGCCGAGTTCGAGCTGAGTTCGCTTGTGCAGCATTTTCACAAACACATGGACCGCACCTTCAAAATCTCACTGTATGTAAAACAACAACAGTGGTTTTACAGGTATTTTATCAAACACCTTCTAAGCAACATAAAAATCAAGAAAAAAAAAAGGGTATTTGTTTCATATACATACCTTCCTTGCCACCAGCCACACTTCGTTGAGTCATTTCATCAAACACTTGGTGAGCAACATCAATATCTGGTTCGATCCGAGTTCGATTCGAGTTGGGTTCGATCCGAGTCAAGTTGAGCTGGGGCCAACTCAAATTCAGCTCGAACTCATTTTCGAGCTAAAAAAATCAACTCGACTCGACTCGGCTCGAACTTAGCTTCGAACTGAGTCGAATCGAGCTTTTTCGAGTTGAGTCGAGCGAGCTAGCTCGATTCGTGTACACCCCTACATGCAACTAGTTGGGGGTGCTAGGTCTCCCATGGTGTATGTATGGATCCAACCAGTATAACATAGTTGCCCCATAATGAAATTTGGATGCCCTCAAAATTATACTGATCCAACCATCAAGTGGACCACCATGTGAATTTCAAGGTTTTTGGGTAGTTGTCCATTGTTTTTTATCATGTGGTCCACATGATTATTGGATTGACGTGATTTTTGAGTCATCATATTTTCATGATGGGGCAACCCTGTTGGATGGATTGGATGTCATAAATACACCATGTTGGGGCAAGGTGGTTAATGAAGAAAACATGCATGTAGCCGACCCCAATTAATCGAGATATGGCTTAGGTGATGATGATGTTGATGAAGAAAAAAGGATGAACATTTTGGAGAGGACTTGCAATGGAAGTCTAGGAAGACTATGATGCAGGACACATGATTTAATGTTAGCATGCAACGTGGAGATTATGAAAGAGTCCATAAAGTAATTCAATTAACAAAAGATGCTAACCCACCAAGTAATTAAGAGTAAACGATGGGAAATAAAATCTGATTTAATTTAAATCACATGCCCGCGTGCTAAGAAATCACATAAATCAATTAAAATTAGGCTCGATGAAAGGATAGAACTTCCAATTTAGCATAGGTACGTTCCACACTTAAGGGACAAATTTATAGGTTTTATGATCAGGGTTGGGAATAGGAAAATCTGAAATTTGGAAAATTAGGGTTCATGGGAATTGGGGGGTTTTGGAATTAGGGTTTTTAGAAATTGGAAAAAATAAGAAATTGAATATCTAGGGTTTAGAATGTGGTAATGGAAGGGAAAAGAGTAAGACAAGAGAAGAACAAGAAGAATACTTTTTAAAGAAGAGAAAGAGGAAGGATGTACCTTAAGAAATCTACCACCAAACAAGCTTCTACCCTTCCGTAATTTAATTGGAATGGAACCCTAGAAAATAATAAGGAAAATTCCTTCACACAAGAAAGCTTCTCTCTTCTTCTTTTGTTTTTTCTTCTCAAATCTCCACTAGGGTTGAAACTCCACCCCCTTGTGGTTTTATAATTAAAAATTCGTAATTAAAATTCAGCATAATTACAACTATGCCACTCACTTAAGTAAAGTGGCCAATCATCCAAAATAAGAAAACTAAAACATTTATTATCAATCCCAACCATCAAATAAATCTTAAAAATAATATATATATATATATATATATATATATATAATATATATATATATATAAAGAAAGCAAGATCAGAGTCCAAGGGGCACAGATCAATAAGATTTGGTTGCCTGATGGCATGATCAATAAGATCTAACGGTCAGATCAACACAAAATAGAAATTTTATGACTAAAATAGTCTCTTAAGCAACCCACATGATTCATCCCAAAGTGGGGTCTTCCTGATGCACATCCAATGTATGTGGGGTTTTCAAAATGACTCGGCGGGCCCCATCTGGAACTCGTCTCCAATCCATGAGTTGTGCTGATGTGAGTGATTGTCTCTATCTCTGGTACATCTGAGTAGGTCCTCTGATGTCCTCATCAGACTAGGAAGGAATCGTTCTAATTAGCCTAGGAGTAGTCCTAGTAAGTGACAAAATGGCGAATTATTGATCAAAAAAGAAAAATACAATAACAGAGGTACGATTAAGATGCATAGGCATGTGCACCGATGACCAAAGAGGGATTTCGAAGGAGGGGATGTGGTCAAAAGGTAAAGGCACGAGGCAAGGTATCTAGGCCTCTTGAAGGATACGACATAAGCTCCCTCCCAATTTGCTTCTCCATTTATCTAAAATATGGAAAATTAAGAGTAAAATTTAAAAATGTCTACAATTTTGTACATATTGTACTTCAATATTTTATGTGAATCATTTATTTTATTAGTTGTATTCTGTTTATTTATTAGTCATGTTCTGTTTATCAAATAAATGAGAATTTGATACATTGATCGCTATAAAAGGCGAAGGAAACACACGGCACAAGGATATTCAAATTTTAAGTAGCATAATGCCTATTTGCATGGTACTTAAATAACAACTTGACAGAACTCAAAAAACTTTAATGCCTCCATCTCTTAGAAGTCTAGAACAACTAACCCATTTATTGGATGCTAAAATATATTCTAGAATCTTTATTAAATAATTAATGATTTCACGACTATTAGATGGATTCCAAATTAATCAAACCCTGTCCAAAATAGGATACTAAGTAGAAACAACTGAGGATGTAAAAATTTTGCAAAAATGTAATGACCTAAAAATTACTTATGTGAATCCAAAAAATCAATCCCCAAGATCTTTAGAGAATCTACAAAATCATCAACTAGAATCCTCTAAAAATAGTGATGTGAGACTCAACATTTGGCCTTGAAAATTAGCAGCAAAAACCAATCAATCAAGACATGTTGGTCCCTTTTGTGGACCTGATGCAGGTCCACGGCCCATTGTAGTGCCCAACCCACTTAAGCCTATATAGGCCCACTGCAGGCAAGGTGTCCCATAACTGTAACGGTGGCCATAACGGCCACCACTGTTACCCTTATGATACGAGCCGTAACAGTCGTTATAGCCTTCTTCTTCTTCTTCTTGTTTTTTTTTTTTAAACCTGTCACATGACCGTTATGGGGCCATTACAGCCTGTTTTTTCTGTAATGGCTGTTACATAACCGATTTGGGATACCTTGACTACAGGACCCGGCAAGACAGAACCATAGCCCACCATAGAGCCCAACAAGTGCTGATTTTTCAGCTGATTATTTACAGATTCAGAAATTATTATTTACTATTTTTAGGAGATATGAGGTCTTGATTTAAAGATGTGATGAGGGTGTACTTGATACGATTGAAGATATAGACTGGATTTAGAGATTTGATTGCTTTCCATGTTTGCTTTTCATTAGGCTTTTGTCATATGAAGAAAGATTAGATTAGTTTGTAATAAATTGTAATTGATTATCTTAGTTGTAGAGATTTCAATTAAGGATTCTTCTAGGAACTATAAAAGGAGGGTAGTGGTGTAGGAGTTAGCATTCGAATATTTTTCTCTGTGTGGTTCTTCTTTAAGTTTTTGTAAAAGAAAAGGCCGATGTCAATAAATGTTCTCCCTATCTACTCCATTATTCTTGTGAGTATTTTTTATTTTTTATTTAATTTCTTTGCAATTTGCGTATAGAGATCTCATTGACTCGATAACCGGGTTGCACCAGGACCTTGGGCCACATTATTCCCTCCTGTTTGGAAATAACTTGATTTCAATGAGCTTGACACTTTATACTGGTAGATGTTCAGATCCAATTCTTCTAATTTGTCGCCTATGATCCACATGCATTTAGAATGGGGCTTATTCTTCCATCTCACCAACTTCTTAGATTGGCCTTGCAGGCATCAATATTTTTCATGCACAACACTTGTTCAACTTCTTCCTCATTTTTCTTCAGGAGCTATTTGCCTACATGAGTAATAACTTTGTTTTACATGTGAGGCCACCTACCTATGGTACTTTAACAAATCATCCACATTGAAAGTTGGCAAGATATCCAAGTCTTTCGACAACTCAATCTCGTTTGTCACCCGATTCCACTTTACTCATCATTTCCCTATTTCTTAGACTTGAGTTGGTTATAAGTTCCCGTGAAGAACCTTTCTTTGTGAAGATAGATAATACCAAGTCACCTCTATTCTATATCTTCTCTCAATGATGTTCATTCACAACCAAGGTATTCCATAATGGTAACAGTGATCGTAATGGCCACCACCATTATCTTTATGATATGGACTGTAATGGGCGTTATGGTTTCTCTTTTTTTAATAAAAACATTTTTTAAAAAAATTGAAAAACAAAACCTAAAAAACCTATATCAACCCTATTATGGACCATTACGGCCTTTACAAGTGGTGTAATGGGCTGTTATGGGGGTTGCAACGGCCTTTACGAGTAAACCGTTATGACTTTTACGACCTCGTAACGTGTAACAGTTGCCACCGTTACGTTTATGTAACAGCCTATACGGCTCCGTAACGACCGTTATGGCACACCATGTTCACAATGCGTTTATACATGGCGTTACTCTCTTCAATCTTTCTTTTAATTTGAGCTCGCAAGTCTCAAATGTATTCGGTGAAAGCATCGGCATTGTCACTCACTCTTGTATCAAAGAGGGCACTAAATTAAGTAGATGATGTCAACCTCTTCCATTAATGTTTTTAGATGGGGATTTTTCCTGCGGGTATGATTTACTAACCTGTTGTAGGCAAACCCAGCTTGGGGCAGAGAAGTTTCCACTAAAATTCATTGTTGCTTACAATACTCCTCAAAAGGTTTCCAATGCTCCTGTTGACTACCTCGGTTTGTCTGTCTATCTACGGATGATATGCACTAGACAAATGAAGCATAGTTCGTAGATGCATCTATAAAGTGCACTAGAAATACCCCACAAACTTTGAATTGTAGTTTGAAGTTATAATTTTCAATATCCTGTTAAGTCACCCAATTCCCTTGAAGATGTTGGTGATATGTACCCCACAAATCCCTTGCCATAGCAATTGCCCCTTGGGGTTGGGTTTTAGATTCTTTGTTGGACATTAGCCTGCCTTTCCTCCATGGGATGCCCTTGGTCCCCTTATTTGGGAAATTAGCTTGCTACCCTATTGTTGAACACCAAATTGTCTCCCAAGCCCCCAATTGATTATCTCATTTGCTTTCAATGCAAGCGTGTATCCATTAGACATTTCGGCGATTGGGCTCAATCTTTGTGAGAGGGTTGCTCCCCTAGATGATTGGGCTTCCTTGATGTAATGTGATAATTGGTTAGGCTTTGGAATGGTTTCTCACTATTAGAAATTCAAAGAAACAAGTCGGTTTTCTCGATGCGGGAGCTGAGATATCATTCATGTATATCTTCTTCTTTGTTCTCGAGTGATAACCCAGCCAGTTTCCCAAGACAGCCAATTGTATCCTTAAAACATTTCTTCGCGCCCTTTGTTCTAACTGTCCCCCTCTGGATTGTCTGCCTCCAGGTTAGCTAGACCCAAGTTCAATGCTCTTCTTCCACTTGACTTGCCCAACTCATCCACACCATACAGTTCAGGACCATCCTAGAAAGTCTTACGTGATATGAATTGCCATGCACAGTCATTTCCCTGTTGTATTTTGAGCCCTTCAATAAAGTCATGACTCATGACCATCCTAATTAATCTTTATCATACTTTTCCAAGTATGTGCATGTGTTTTAAAATCTGAAATATGCTTAGATCCTGTTTCAGGTTTCATAATGCTACCACCCAGGACTTTTTGTTCACTCTCTTTGTAATTGAACATCTATCTCCCTCTGATAAAAGAAAAGGAAAATTTTACCTTCTTCTTGATACATTTATTGAATACATTGTTAATTGAAAATTTGTTGACATTACTCCAGACTACGGCGAAGTCATTCGAGGTCACGGAATTACCAGGTATTATACTCTTTCACACAGTCAATTTATGTTCTATTGAAGGTTGATAACTCACACCAAAGTTTTTTGTCTTAAATATGCAGTACGATCAGCGAAGTTCATAGCACGCAAACAGTGGATTGTGGCTGGAGCAGATGATATGTTTATCCGTGTTTACAATTATAATAAAATGGATAAGGTCAAAGTGTTTGAAGCACACACAGACTACATCAGGTGTGTGGCTGTCCATCCAACCCTTCCGTATGTGCTGTCATCATCTGATGACATGCTTATAAAGCTCTGGGATTGGGAGAAGGGCTGGATGTGTACTCAAATTTTCGAAGGACACTCACACTATGTGATGCAAGTCACCTTTAATCCGAAAGACACCAACACTTTTGCAAGTGCCTCCCTTGACCGCACAATAAAGGTGCAGCTGAAATTGTTTGAGAATATTTGGTCATTTATTTTATTTCATTATCCATTGTATGTATACTTTTTTCTACTTGCTATTCATGGTATGCATTTCTTTCAAATGTGAATATTCCAGATTTGGAATCTTGGCTCTCCTGATCCAAATTTTACATTGGATGCCCATTTGAAAGGAGTAAACTGTGTCGATTACTTTACTGGTGGTGACAGACCATATTTAATCACTGGTTCTGATGATCATACTGCTAAGGTGCGTCTCATTATTCTTCGTCTTGATCTGTGCTCAATTATTTTTTTATACATTCACCTTGTCAGCTTTCTGTTGATAAACTTCATGGGAGCAGGTTTGGGACTACCAAACGAAAAGTTGTGTTCAGACACTAGAAGGCCATACACACAATGTTTCTGCAGTTTGTTTTCATCCCGAACTTCCCATAATAATGACAGGTTCTGAGGATGGAACTGTTCGCATATGGCATTCAACCACATATAGGTTAGCTTTTGTCTCTTTTCTTAGTTACCTTCAGCATTCTTTCTTTCTTTCTTTTTTTTCTTTCTCTTTCTTTTTTTTTTTTTTTTTTTTGAGTTAGAATGGATACAGTACTTCATAATACTTAAATTAGTCATGACATCTTAGATGGTTTTTGAGCTAGAATGGATACAGTACTTCATAATACTTAGATTAGTCATGACATCTTAGATTACTTCATAATACTTAAATTAGTCATGACATCTTAGATGGTTTTTGAGTTAGAATGGATACAGTACTTCATAATACTTAAATTAGTCATGACATCTTAGATGGACAGAACTTCTGAACCATTTCAGTGTTACCTTACCTCAATTGGGAACTGGCTGTTGCATTCTGCACGCATGCAAGCACTTAATGCACATCAGGAGATTAGAAAGAAGATATACCTGTTCTTCCTCGACCTGAACAGGTTAGAATAACATTGCAGAACTGTGAAGTTAAGAAGAAATTTGTGACAAAAGTCAAGCAAAAACAAATCTGTTATTAAGGACCAAAGATAACTCAAGCATGATTTTTCCCTAACTTGAGACTGATGCAGTTAAAAATTTACTACTTATTAGCATCAAAGCTGAAATGGTGATGTTTGACTTGTTTTTTGATGCATTTTATACTTTGGGAATCTTGCAAGACATTGATGAATTCATTGGAAGATCATCCAGAGGTGTTTTTTTTTTTTTTTTGAAGATCATCGAGATGATATTGTTTGTAGCATTTTGGCATTGGTCTCATCCCAATTGAATGAAGAAAACTAAAGATTACTCTATTTTTCCTTTATGCTATGAATGTTTTCATCTTTTAAAATGATAACAATAATAATAATTTAGCGTGATTCAAATAGGGATTACATGAATTTTTATTTTATTTTATTTTTTTTAAGAGGCAATGAGAGAATTTCATTAAAACAGGAAAAAAGGAACACAAACAGAGGAAAGAAAGAAAAGAAAACGAAAACAGCTATCTTCTGAGATAGCAGACAGACGCTAGCACCCTAAAAAACAAAAGTCATCGCCTTTCAAACCCTTGACATTAGCCCCCCATTCAACAAGCAGCCTCTTGGCCCTGGCCCTGACTACACTAACTGAAGCCGAAACGTTGTTGAAGCATCTCTCGTTCCTTTCTAGCCAAACTGACCACCAGATAGCCAAAATGGCCATTTTCCAAATGGAGGATCTGGATCTTCCTGGCCTGAATCCATGCCACGACGCAAGAAGGTTGTGGGCCGTGTCTGGAATACACCAGGAGATGCTGAACCTCTGACAAAACTCGATCCAGATTTGAGAAATAAATGGGCAATGCACCAGAAGATGGTCCACCGATTCTGCTTCTTGCATACAGCACAAGCAAATGTTGACTAGCTGCATACCTCTCTTTTTGAAATTGTCAACCGTTAAAATTCTGTTGCGGTCCACTAACCATCCAAAGCAGATGAACTTGGGAGGCACCGAGAATTTCCAGATGAAAGGAGAAGCTGGGACAGAAGAGTTCAGAATAGGGGATAGAAAAGAGTACAAAGATTTGACTGTGAAAGAGCTGGACTTATCTATCCTCCAGAGCAGCTTGTCGGGTTTGGATAACTGCGGCAGCGTTCTGGAAATGCAGTCCAACAGGTCCGTAAACTCAGAGAGCTCGCTGTCTCTGAGGTTCCTTGAACATCTCACGTCCCAAACTATTTGAGTTTCCGAGATGGAAAAACAATCTGAGATGAATATATTCTTAACTGGGGCCAGACGGAAGATGTTAGGGAATCGAGTCTTCAGTAATTCGTCTCCCACCTATAAGTCTTCCCAAAAGCGGATGGCAGATCCACACCCCAGGTCGAAACTAATGTTGTGGAGGACCGCCTGTTTGGATCTGAGAATTCCTTTCCACAGGTGAGAGGCCTTGTTAAGACGAGGAATCCTTAGTCCACCAGCCCCCCTGAGTAGAGCCATACTTCCCCTTGACAATCAGCACCCGTAAAGCCTTTGGTTCTGCACCTAACCTCCACGTCCATTTGCCGAGCAGCGCAAGGTTCATTGTTCGCAGGTTTTTGACGTTAGCCCCTCCTTCACAGAAAATCTTGCAGACTTCCTTCCATTCCAGGAGATGAATATTGCTCTGATTTTCCTTCCTGAACCATAAGAAGTCTCTCCTAATGGTGTCAATAGCTTTCAGCATGGAGGAGGGACATCTGAAAAGAGACATGAAATACGGAGGAAGGTTGGACAGAGCAGCTTTGATGAGGGTAAGGCGACCTCCTAGAGACAAATAACGGCATTTCCATCTCGCCAAATATTTCTGGAATTTGCATATAATTTTGTCCCATAGCATTTTGGGAGGAGGACCCGTAGCAAGGGGGAGGCCCACAAAAGAAGTGGGAAAGGATTCTGCAGCACATCCAAGAGATGCAGCAAGGCTCTGAATCTCCTCTGATGTGCATCCAAGGGATTACATCATATTTAGGTGGTTGTGATTTTAGTCTGACTGTCAGTTAGGATTTAAAGCAAATTTCGCAAGGACTAGTAGGTCGTTTTTAGGTAGCCGGTATGGGATGTTCAATTCTTTTCCTATTAACTCAGGTTCTTTGAGGTATTTTCGATTAAGATTCAAATTGTTTAGTTGGGCTTTTTCAGAGAAGTTAATCCCTATTTGTTCTATGTAGGAAACTTTCGTCACAGATTTAGATGCTGTCAGTTACCTAAATTTTCTGGAAACTTGTGCCTCAGTTAAAAGTTTATGGTCTATTAACAGAAGGGAAATTATGCTGGTTCAAAGAGTGTTTTTTAAAAAAAAAAAAAGAAAAAAAAAAAAAGATATGCTGGTTTTAAAGAGTTTTTAAGGGTTGAGCTAGATTAGATGCATGGTCAGAATTGTGAAGGAACTACAAGTTCCAACTTCTGAGTCTTCTCAATTGTAAGTTAAATATAAATATTGTGAACCGATGTTTTCTTAAGGAGAGACTCTAGACCTTGAGAAGTACTTTCTCAAATCTGTCAGATGTGATGCTCTTATGATTAGCATTATGCTGTGTGATTAATGATCCTAATCAAATATCAGATGGTGTAATGCCATCCATATCTGCGTGGTAGGATCTAATTCTTGATTTTAGGTGTTTCTATTTGTTGAAATTGCTTCATATATTACTTGCTTCTTTAAATTGTGATTGTGGGATTATGAATATCCAACAGTCTATTGCCTTCACATTGAGTAGCAATTTCTCACTAAAATGCTGTTTTAATAAATTGTTATTGAAATATGGACATTAAAGCACTGGTAGTAGCAAGACCTCAGCTTGATGACTTTTCTATAACTGTTATGTGTGAGCGTATGTTGCCTTCTGCTTTGCTTGGTGATTAGTGTTTCACATAACATATAAAGCAAAAAAGTTTAGCTTGAGTTATGGCATTAATTTTGGGTTGGTTTCTTGACTGTACAGACTTGAGAACACGTTGAATTATGGTCTTGAACGAGTGTGGGCTGTTGGATATATGAAAGGTTCGCGCCGGTGAGTGTTTTAACCATTGTCTTTTTCATTCTCTCCCTGCCAATGAGTTTTAAGTTACAGGAAGAAATTTCAACAATTAATGGATAGTTCAAGGTGGTTTGCAATCATTGGTTTCATGGCATCATAGTATGTAGATATTTATTGTTTTGCTTGAGAGAATGATGCAACTAGTTCTATTTTACAAAAGTTTTGTGTTCACTGTTCATTAAAGCTTATTGAGTGGTAAACTATTCAAGAAGAAACAGGTTCAAGTAACTTGTCCTAAAGTTGTCTGCTTGCTTAAAGATGTATGTCTTTGTTTTGCATATAGGGTTGTAATTGGATATGATGAAGGAACCATTATGATAAAAATTGGTCGAGAAGAACCAGTTGCTAGTATGGACAATAGTGGCAAGATCATATGGGCTAAGCATAATGAAATTCAAACTGTGAACATCAAGACTGTGGGGGCAGATTTTGAGGTTAGTTCACCTTGTATTTATCTTTTTGCAAGACATGTACCATATCAAAGTTGAAGTTGTATTCTGCTGAAGTTAACATGGTAACATTGCCATTTACTCAACTTCTCAGGTTACAGATGGAGAACGATTGCCTTTGGCTGTGAAGGAGTTGGGAAGCTGTGATCTTTACCCTCAGGTAAGTGAACTTTGCTCAAAATATTTCTACTGACTGTGTGGATATCCTAAACAGTTGTTGAAATGGAAGTTTTTCTTCTTTAAACTCTAGCATGGTGGAGAACATTAATATTCATGTTTCAACAACGAAGTTGAAAATCATTGAGTTCTTTCTAGGCAGTAGGTATAGACTTGACTTTATTTTCAGAGATGCACAATCAGAAGATGATTTGAAGCAGTGGATGAAAGAAGATTCTCAAGGATAAACAGTATCGAAAGACAGGTGAATAGCAGTACTCTTCTTGAGGCTGCCAAAGAATTGTGGAAGACAGTACATGATATCTTTCTGAATAAAATAACATTGTAATTGTCTACCAAGTACTTCTGCTCATACCTCAGTTTAAGCAAGGCATGAAAGTGTGGGTATTATGCCTCACTACTTCCAGATTGATGCACTTCTTGATGGGATTGAATTCTGAATTCCACAATGCTAGGGGACCAATTCTGATGATGAATCCTCTTCCAACAATTACCACTGCTGCATGCTCTCTTGTGAAGGAATATAGGTTTGGTGATGCCACATCCACTGAGGATTATCATCTCCCAACCACTTCTGGTCAATCAGTGATGGTTTCCAATTTTTGTGTTCCAATGATTACCAGTGGAGGTTGTGATCATGATCATGATATGAAAGGAGGATTTGGCAATGGCATTGGTAGGGGAGATAATGGAGGACATGGACATGGAAGGAATGATTCTAACCATCCACGTACTCACTGTGGTGGAACTAACTATTGAGTTGACGGAACTAACTCATTAAAAGTCCAATTGACCTTAAAATTTACTCAGAAGCGTTATGTCACATAAGGAAGTCACTGGATGGTGTGGATTTGATCCATGATGATCAGATCTATTTAGGATTGAATATGGACCATGAGATATGTTTTAGATGGATCTCATTTATTAAAATCAGATTGGGTTGAAACTTGACATGTAGCCCAATGATGATGCGTTAAACACATCTGTTGGTCCAGATTGAACAGTGGGAGGCCTGATCATGTACCTTAGATACGTTGGTATATTGTTTTGATCACAAGTCCTCGAGACCTTGGCATATGATCTCACAAATGTTTATTCGAGTAGTATCTTGAGGCATTACAAACGCCATAAGGTACCTGAGTCGCATTCCTGAATATAGGATGCAGTGCATGAGGGATGACAAGACAGTCCAAACAAACACCTTGCAAATTGTGCATACGATTATGCTACCTGCTGGTTTACTCTATGATGATTGTGCCATATCTCATGGTGGGTGTTAAGTTGGCCTTCGGCCCTGGTGTTGGCACATTGTGAGACTTTGGCTTGTGCATGGATAATAATGATTATGGGGCGTGGTTACATCACCTTTCTCTGCGTCATGCATGGGAGGTCTTCGGGTAGTGCTAGGGACACAACTTAAAATGACTTCGCGTCTATGTGCCTAAATCGTATACCCTTACACAAGACAAAAGGGACACTTGTATATTGGTCTGAGCTTTAAATAGTCATGTTGAAATATATTGAAACTCAACACGGTATCTAAGATCATTACATATAAGAAGCTCAGTAGGAAGAACTCCATAAATTTATCACACTGGAATTAGTAGTCACTTTGGAGTGAATATTGTATGTTATTCATAACCCTCCTCCTGAGCCTAACCTAGTAGATAATGATGAAACCTTGGTTGTCTCTACTACACATTCTAAATGGGAATTAGATAACAAGGTGGCCAAAGTGCAAATCCTAGCCTCCATAGCTGATGTGCTCCGCAACCAACTTGAAACATGATTAACACCAAGAATGTATACCTATGCCCAAAAGGCATGCTCGATGCCCAGATCGACATCCAAGTCTAAGCCCTCGAAAGAAAACTATAACACATGAAACTTGAGGAGGCCCATCAGTAAGCGAGCATGTCATGAAAATGCTCGTGATTGCCAATAAGCTTGAGATCATTAGGCATGCCAAAGGAGAGGGTGCTATTGTGAACACTATCCTCATGTTATTGACAACTACGATTTGATTGAATTCAAATATAATGAGGAGAAGTTGCATACGCATTTGGCTCTCTATGAGGCCAATAATATGAGACGTCAATCTCCTGCTCGTTAGATGAGCTGGTGGAGACAATGAGTGTGTGTGAGTGATCTGGGGTTCATGATTACCCTAGATTTCATTGGAGGGTGTTCATGTCAGAACAAACTCGAAATTGCTTCCACCTATGGGGATGCGTACGCTTCTCATAAAGATGTGTTAGATGTCAAGTTAGTTATTTCCCGCATATGGTAGCACTGTGGTTTAGCATGTGATATGTTGGGTAGTTCCATGATGATCTAAGTGCATAGTGTGCACAAAAGGTTTACTCTATCATGGATCAAAGAAGTTCTTAAATGAACTGTGGTTAACGGTGATCATGCTTATGATCACAAATGTTTTCCAAAAAAAAAAAAAAAAGAGGCTTGATTTGTGTACGACAACTATGGCATGTGGATGAGTGTGCTAGATGGTAGTAGTTACCATTAGAGAGATAACATAAATCAAAAGAGGATCTATATAACTCCTTAATTCTCCGGCTAAGAAGTCCTATTCGACATGTGTGCTTCATGTATTTAAGGACAAATTGGTTTTAGGGCAAGTGGAAGATTGTTGGAGTTGTACCCTGGAAAACCCATGTGCGCTCTAATCCATTGGCCATTTAGAGAGAGAGAGAGAGAGAGAGAGAGAGAGAGAGAGAGAGAGAGAGAGAGAGAGAGAGCATAAATCAAAGGAGGATCCATATAATTCCTTAATTCTCCGGCTAAGAAATCCTATTCGACATGTGTCCTTCATGGATTAAGCACAAATTCGTTTTAGGGCAAGTGGGAGATTGTTGGAGTTGTACCTTGAAAAATCAATGTTTGCTCTAATCCATTGGCTATGTGGATGTGACAGGTTCAATCTCAACAATTTATCTTGTTGATTAATAGTTCCTTAGGACGTGTGATACGCCTTAGCTAAAATTTGGTATTGCCTTAATCTTATACTGATACGCGTTATGTGAAGAGTGATTCCTTTGGTCCTTGTGAACTTGAGATTTGACGCAGTGGTCATTGACTAGGAAGAGTTGTGGTCCATGGATCTCAATACCCTGTTGAGCCATGTTAGGCGTAGATGCTTAGGACACATCTGTGGACAAGGACACATCTATGGACATCATACTTTGATATCCTGATATTGGACCTTTGGATAGAAGGTCTTTATCATTTGGAGTCGACTTAATGTTGGTTGTGCCTTTGCCTTACCTTACACGGGAGTGAGTGTGCCATGAACATAGGATCTCAGTATTAGACCTTTAAACACTTGCATGGAAGGATCAAGTTCAAGTCAATAGTATAGGGGCCCATTAGCCTGAAGCATGATCACGTGATCAAGGACTCGATGGTATATGAAAGGTGATCAATCCTTGGACTCAAAGACATGTAAGGATCATGATCCTGACTAGACAGCTTTGGCTTTACGAGGTTTCCTAGTGGCCATTGAAAGTGGGTTATGTTGGGTAGGCCTATCAGAATTCACTAAATCTTGCTCGGGCCAACATGGGATCCATTGGGTTTACCTAGTGACTTATTTATAGCTAGATCTAATTAGATTAGGAACTCAACAAGCAGTTTACGAGATCTAGCACTTAAGGGGTTTTACTCGATTTTTCGAAGGTTTTCAACCGTTACAGTTTTGTTTTAATCGTTAAATTTGTTGTTTTATCAAACTTAATGATGACTTGATGGATCAAATCTAATGATCCATCACTTGATCAACATGGGATGTAGATTAATGGTGGATAGCCATTATAGTGGAGGGATTAGATCATGAGTATATGAGGCGGATCAACGGGCTTCCCTCATAGTAGGGTACAAAGAAGTTCCTAGGGTGGCAGTGCACCATGCCCGTGTGTACACCTGAAACCCTAACTCCTTATTTATAGATCCTATTGCAGAGAGAAGAGGAGAGAAGAGGAGAGTAGAGAGAGAGAGAGAGCTTAAGTATCCCTGAAATAAAAGTTAGGATTGTTCAACCAATCTGATTTTGGGTCTGTGACTAAGAAATGGTGAGCTCCGCAATTAATTAGTTTAATTTAAGTTATTGTGGCCATGTGTACAATTTGAGTGCATGCTCTGCCAGTGTATCAAATAAACCTAACATTCAAATTCAGAGACAGTTGTTGTAAACATTGAAATGGCAGCTCATGTACATGGCATGTCACCAGTACACGAAGTGGTTTGTGGGGCCATCATAATATACATGTAGCATCTAAACGGTGATCATGTGGGGCCCACCATGATGATAAGGCACCCAAATATCAAGCTGGTCTAGAACTTAGGTGGGTAACACCAAAGGGAATAATATAAATGTCTCCTAAACCTCTAAATGTCGAGTGGCGTGGTCCACCTAAGTTTCTGATCAATCCGATATTTTGGGTGTCCCTTCATCTTGATCATCTTATGAACGGGTGGGATGCTTATTTCATAGACACAACTGTGGGACCATTTCATAAATTTCTATGGTGGTCATTCTCCCCCACTTTTCCCCTTATTGTGGCTCACATGTGGTCATTTTTGGCTTGAAATTTGGGCTAAGGGCCAATCATGGATAGGCTCACCATATGAACGAGATGGATAACTTAATAAACATCATGGATGGGCCTCGCACAGCTATCTTTGTATCTAAAATAATAATAATAATAAGTATAACTTGGTCCGACTCGGCTGAGCCGACCCACTACATGCAGGGTGTAGTTGAACCATGCAGGGGGTAGGGTGCACCTTCTTGGAAACTACCAATACCAGTATGTATCAGTCAATACATACCAGTTTCAGACGATATTTAAAACCTTGGTTCGGATGGGTGCTCAACTTGCAACTAGGTCTCTGAATTGTGATCAGTTAGATACTGAGCATATTGACATCAATTGTCACCTTATGTGTGTGGAGGTAGTAAACAAAGAGATTGTTACTATGTATGTTGAGACCAGCAATTAACTTGCAGATGCATTTTCTCTGAATAAGTATCTATTAAATAGTATTATTTACAAGTCAGCGTCGTTGATATATATGCTCCAGCTTTATCAGATTCATGCGATGTCATGCATGTGTGCATCTCTGTGCACAAACCTCATTATAGTGGATTTTGTTTTACGTTGAGTGTAGGGTGTTTTTGTCCTTTTGGACTCTTATTCATAGAAGTGGTTAGATGGCTGGTTTGTATGACTAAGAAGATTAGATGCATATCTCTTCTTCTTCCTAGTTTGACCAGGGACTTTATTCAGGCTTGGCATGGTGTTGATGTGGGTAAGAGACATAAATCTCTGTGGCATCTCACACTGCTTGCTGGACTGTAGTTGATTTGGAACAACCATGAAAATAGTACATTTTGTGAAAGAGAAGAATGTACTAGTGTCACCTTTCAGAAGGCCCGAGGGAGAGTGGTCAGTTGGGCAAGGGGCATCGAAAGTTTCTGCAGGGTGTAAGCGATCTCAGAGTGAAGAAGGTGAGGGGAGAGGCTAGTAATGATATATGAATCATTTCATGTATACTATGCATGTATATTATTCATATTTCTCTACCAGGCTTTCATTGTGATGGGAGGGATTATCCCTCATCATCTCTCCCAGTTGTGTCTATCTGGTATTGATTTTGCTTTGTTGCTCTTAGCAAAAATATAAAAAATAAAAAATAAAAGCTGCTAGTTGGCATGTAAAGAAATATTACCTATAGCCACAATAAACATTAGATGTCAAGTATCTTGACTTAAATTGATGATATGTTTCTGCAACTGTTTCCTTTGATTGTTTAGAGAGCTGGGCCTGACTTGGTCAGGTGGGTGTTGTATTCTTTGCTCGTTTTTGCGAGCCTTTTTAATAATAAATAAATTGCCATCTCTCCAAAAAAAAAAAATTATTTCCTTTGATTGTTGTTCTTTATTGACCCAGATGTTAATAATTAGGCCAAGTTTTTTAATGCTTCTGATTTTCTGTTTCTAAAATGTGTTTCCAGAGCTTAAAGCATAACCCAAATGGTAGGTTTGTTGTTGTCTGTGGGGATGGAGAATACATTATATATACAGCTTTGGCATGGAGAAACAGATCCTTTGGTTCGGGATTGGAATTTGTGTGGTCATCAGATGGAGAATACGCAGTTAGAGAAAGTACATCAAGGATTAAGATCTTCAGCAAAGCTTTCCAGGTTGATCCCTGTCTCAGTTCATTATCTCTCCATACAATAGCATTTGGATAGCAATTGGCAGTATGATTTCCAACATCCCACACCCCCCCCCCCCCCCCCCCCCTGAAATACCAGATCATTCTAAATTATTGAGGCAACCCTCAATTTAGATTCCTAGCCTCTGGAGTTCCCAACCTTTGACCTCTCCCATCTCTTGGCTTCTCAAGGCTGTTTATATCCTTCACTTTGGGAGAAGAATGTTGGCTTTTTTTGTAATTACAACTACAAGGAACTTGAATTCTCATAATTGAAATCTAAGCATGTAATATGTGTGGATTGTGTTGAGAATAATACATTGCAAGATGTTGAAGATGGAAATTGCATCAAGTGGGAGGTGTTACAAATTATCAATTTCCATCTCTCCCTCACAAATAGGTATTAGAAAAATGAAAGCTAGTTTTCCTTTGGGCAAGTTGGATGAAATTTGTTTGATGTTTTTTCTTCCAGGAAAAGAAAAGTATGCGACCAACATTTTCTACGGAGCGTATTTTTGGGGGAACGTTATTGGCAATGTGTTCAAATGACTTTATTTGCTTTTATGATTGGGCTGAGTGCAGGTTGATCCGTCGAATTGATGTTAATGTCAAAGTGAGTAACAAACTCTGCTTAAACATAGTCAGTTACCAAGTTCTCATTTATAGCTTGTTTCAGTTGTTATTTCCAATTCGTTTACTGTTTCATTGTTTCAGAATCTTTATTGGGCTGATAGTGGTGATCTGGTCTCAATTGCCAGTGATACATCATTCTACATCCTGAAATATAATGTAAGAACACAGAATCGTGTTGTTCTTTCTTATATGACTATCCATCTCATTCCCCTTGAATATTGAGTAATATTCGATATTTGTGTTAATTGGAATGGGTACATAATATTGTAACACAATTTTATTTTGCAGAGAGATGTTGTATCATCATATTTGGATAGTGGAAAACCAGTTGATGAGCAAGGTGTTGAAGATGCATTTGAGCTTCTCCATGAAACAAACGAACGGGTCCGGACTGGAATATGGGTTGGGGACTGTTTCATTTACAATAACTCATCTTGGCGACTTAATTACTGTGTTGGGGGGGAGGTACTGGATGTACTCTGTTTAATCTTTTTGCCCCTAAATTTTCAATCTGCATTTTCCTCAATTAATTTTAGTCATTTTATACTTGTACCTGTAAATGCAGGTGACCACTATGTTTCACTTGGATCGACCTATGTATCTGTTAGGCTATCTTGCAAGCCAAAGCCGGGTCTATCTTATTGACAAAGAATTCAAGTGAGTTGGGCTTAGGAGCTGGTTCTAGAAGCAGTATCAGTTCCATTGTTTCTTTCTATTGCTAATGATCTGCCTGTTTGCAGTGTTGTGGGATACACCTTACTTCTCAGCTTGATTGAGTATAAAACTCTTGTGATGCGTGGAGATCTGGACCGGGCAAATGAAATCCTGCTCTCAATTCCGAAGGAGCATCATGACAGGTTCTTTCCATATTTCACCAATTATAGAAAAGCATTTTAGCATTTGGTAATTTTGGCGTCTTGGCGAATGTTTTCCAGCCCAACGTATTCATGTAGTTATTTATGGAAGGTGGAATTTTAGTGTTAGATGATGAAAATAGCAGGGTTTTTTTTTTTTTTTTTTTTTTAAAAAAAGTTGAAAATAGCAGTTTTTTCTTTTAAAGATGTGAAAAAGTAAAGGTAGCTTTTTGTTAATGTTCTCGAACATTCCTGTTCAAACCCATGATACCCATGTATGGAACGATATGGCATTGGTATGGTGCCAGTACGGCTTTGACACTCGATATCGAAGTATTGGACAAAGATACCATATGGTTGTGACCTGAAATATCTGGCTGTTAATGCTTGTGGCCTTCTCTATATTTCGGCAGGCTCTTTCGGCTGCCAAGTCATCTGATGTGCTTAATGCCAAACGAAGTGGAGTTGTGTCTGAGTTTTAACTTTTGTAACAAGTGTATCAAATCAGACAAACCCAGCCTAAATCACAACCTTGAGTCTCTTTGAGACGCCTGTTCTTTTGAAACCTAGTGCAAAATGTCGGGGGCATATATTAACCACAGTATCAAAATTGATGGTGATTGGCCCTCTTATGAAGTTTTAAGCTGTTATAGGACATATAATTTATCTGAAATTGGAACCAGTTTATTAGTGCAAGTTGCAGTCCAGTCTACATATACTACAAGTCCCGATTTTTTTTTTTTTATTTTTGAAAGGCTACTACAAGTCCGGAATTTCTAGTTTCTGCTGACATATTATTAGATCAGCATTTTTGGAAACTTCTGACCTATCCCTCTCATCACCTTGTTGCCTTGTTATGATTTTCCTATTCTTGTCACATGTCATTAGAGTCTGAAATTTTAGATTTAGTATTGGCAACATAGAGTTCTATTGTTGCCCATTCTTATTCTACTTGATCTACTTGATGTGGAAACTGTAAAGGTCTGACAGTAAACCTTTTTAAGTTTCCAACCTCTTCTCCCTTATGGTTGTAAATTGTAATATCTATGAGAATTTTCTTGATATAGTCATTTTCATGCAATAAAATGTTATGAAGACAATCTATATGCATCTTTTGAGATACTTTGCTCTGTTAATGTGTTTCCGCTTATGATCAATGATTTGGGTTATGTATTTTCCTAATAGTTTCTCAGCTGCCATATCCTGAACCTGAGATTCTTCCTATTTATGTGTGTTATGTTGAACTTGTCTTGAATTCTAATAGTCTTGAAAACTGTATTTTACTTGCCATAGTGTGGCTCATTTCTTGGAATCTCGAGGTATGTTGGAGGATGCACTTGAAGTCGCTACCGATCCTAATTACAGATTTGATCTAGCTGTCCAGCTTGGGAGATTAGAGGTTGCAAAGGTATGTTTCTCTTGATCTAATACATGTGTAAATGATGATCTACTGGAATTAGTTTTATATTACTCAACTTCTTCAGTCCTTTTCTAGAACGGGCCTACCCTCGTAATCATTTGGTTCCTGTTTGAGGACACACGACCTTCTCTTTGTAGGCAATTGCTGTTGAAGTAAAAAGTGAATCCAAATGGAAGCAGCTAGGAGAATTGGCTATGTCTACTGGAAAGGTACTTATTTAACTTGAATATTCATGGTGTTTCATGGGAGATGATTAATGGGCATAGGGTGTGTTCCGGAATTTTGAACATTTAAAAGTTTTGTTTTCAAGCTTGTAGAGCCTCATAATAAAATTCTGGTTTTCTGGGATCTAGAAAGGCTAAGTGCTTGTTTGTGTTGATCAGAATAAGTGCCAGCTAAAGTAAATCTAGATGGATTAATCATACTGGCTAAAGTAATCTTAGATGGATTAATCATACTCTTGGTGAAGATGACTTGTTGAAATGAGTAACATGACAGTTGCCATGAATGCCATTGTCAAAGTGGCATTTATCTGAATTCCCAACAACTCATTGGGTTAGCTTGAAACATTTTATCTGATGGAAATGAGAAGCACAGAGAAATCCCAATTGCAAATACCCCCACTCAAAAAAATACAGTGGTCAGTAGCTCTCCAAATTCAACTTTTTCATTCAAATAACAACGAATGGTCTACCTTCATTTAAAAAAGCAGGTCCTTATGTGTTTTATACTTTTGTTCTCAAACCAAAAGAAATCCTAATATGATCCTTACCATTCATTACTTCTAATTTTAGTTGTGTGATCCTCCTAACTAGGTGCAGTTCCCGCTTCCATTTACACTTTGGACTTGCACTCCTGCTTCATGGCTTTTTATTCTTGATAACATTTTGAAGATAATGCTTCCTGTGCCATTCATGTCATGCTTAGTGCAACTATATGTCTAATCCTAACAATCTATTTTAATAAAACATTAAAATGACCAGAACACTTTTGAATCTCGTTGCAACCTTATAGGCTATTTTTTCAATGGGCTTTATCTCCTCCAATGGTCTTGTTGCATGATCTTGGCTTTTTTTTTAAGTAACTGAATAGGCTTTTTCAAATGGGATCAATTTTGTGTTACTCCAACATCGTTGATATACCTGTTATTTGATATACCCAAAAAGTGGTCCACAAAAGAAGTGACGTAAATACTAACGATAAACTAGGTCTACTAATTCAATCTCTAATAAGGAACTAAATGACTGCTGATTTGATCCATGGTGTTCATTGGACCACTAATCTTCAATCAAATCAATCTAGACTATCAAAGTGATCTATATCTTCAATCTGAATGGTTGGATGCTCCAAATCCTTAATCAGGGCTACCCTTGAATAAGTCTCGATCAGCCTGCTTGTGTGGCCTGGATGCATTCTGAATGCCTCAGTTCCTCTTGTAGGTTGCTATATATCTCACATGCTCCTTATTGATTTTGACCATGATGAATATGTTGCTGACATGTATGGTCCTTGTATTCTATTTAAAAAGATGAATTATAAGGTCCTGTAGACCAGTATCGGTATAGTTTGTTGATGCTCAGGATTCCATTCATGTGGTGCCCATGGTTTGGTGATCTAAACCATTAATCTGATGTGCCCTGCTGTGGAGAAGAGCTGGAAGCCTCCTAGATGAAATAATACCATTTGATTAGTGGAATAAATTGATAGAAATAAATCAATGACCCACAGTCAACCGAAAGAAGCCCAAATATTGAACAGTTTGGATCTTCCAATCTGGGAAATTTTCAGGGCATCCCCAATCTAAAGTGGGGTCCATCAGATCAACGGTTTGGATAACCCTGCCATGAACCTCGCATGTGGAGGATCCTGCACATCAGCAAACTTTTCTTTTGCCAACCATAGGACCCTATGACTCTTCATTCAGAAAATGTTCTTGAATGTATAAATTCACGGAAAATCCATTCCCTGGAGATCGCCAGCAGCTTTGTTGACTCAGAATGCATTTTCTTGCTGCAGTTAGAAATGGCTGAGGAATGTTTATCGCATGCCATGGACTTAAGCGGATTGTTGCTTCTTTATTCCGCCCTTGGAGATGCTGAAGGGATATCTAAACTTGCATCTCTTGCAAAAGAGCAAGGGAAGAATAATGTTGCCTTCCTTTGTCTATTCATGTTAGGTAAATTAGAGGAGTGCCTCCAGCTATTGGTAGAGAGGTAACTTTTCTTCGTCTCCCTGTCTTGGCACATGAACTCTTGAGTTTCCTATTTTATTATCTTCAATATTATTGTTGTCCTTTTCACCACCATTCCATTCGTTTACAGCAATCGGATACCAGAGGCTGCGTTGATGGCACGGTCCTATCTTCCAAGCAAGGTTTCGGAGATAGTAGCAATATGGAGAAGCGACCTGAACAAGGTTCCTTCTTGTTTGTGCTTTCTTCTCTTTATTTTTATATAGAAAAGAGATTGTTTGGCAGAACGAAGGGACTACAGGGAAAAATACAAATGACTTCCTTCTGCTATGTGCAAATTTTTGTTTGTTGTTGTCTACAGTAACATCACCACTCTGTCCAATTTCCTTAGTTTGTCCCGCTTGGTACTCAAATCAGGAAATGTGTGAATGTGTGCATGTGTGTGGATTCTGCTTGACTGGCGAATCTTGTTTGATTTTGTTTTAAGGTTAACCAAAAAGCTGCGGAGTCTTTGGCGGATCCTGAAGAGTACCCGAATTTGTTTGAGGACTGGCAGGTTGCTCTTGCCATTGAGTCTAATCTTTCAGAGAAAAGGTACCTCCCGTGTGGCTCCATCTATCTTCCCCTACACTTCCTTTCTTCAAGATATTACACCTTGGTTCTTTATTTTTCTGCATCAACCATTTCAATGGATTTAATCATATTAGTATGCTCATGCTGACTTCGCATGGAGGGATTTCAGTCTAAAAGAAATTCACACTACTTTCTTCTTCGTCTTCTTCTTTTTTCTTTTTCCTTTTCTTTTCTTTTTTGAAACACAACTGAACTTTTTTTGAAAAACGCAAATAAAGGCCTGCCATCTCAAACCGTTCACTATGGTTAGAGGAGAAAATACTTTTTTTTTGAAGAGAAGAAATTTTATTAGAACACCCGCATGCAACAGCAAGACGGGGAAAGAATACAAAAACAAAAGCCGCAAACAAGGCAAAAACTGCAGTAGTGCTAAACAGAAACTGCTATAGAAGCTGAAATCCAATCCAAAACTGACATACTAATAAACTCTACAATAGACACAAAACGGCAATTAAGGCAAAAAAATTTGTAACAAAGGCCCTTCTATCTCAAACCATTCACTATGGTTAGAGGAGAAAATACAATTAACCCAATCTAAGACATCTAGCTTCATCTTCTCGAAAACATCTACCACCGACCCACAACTTTCACGGAAAATCCGATTGTTCCTCTCCCTACAAAGCCCATAAAGTCACCAACAAAGCCACCTTTTTTTAAACTCCCTACTCCCCTATGCCACGCGAGGAAGAGAGCGTCGATAGATCCAGGCATCACCCACGAAGATGTTGAGTAAAGCAAGAAATCTCCCTTATAACGATCGAGGGAAAGTGCAGTGAATGAACAAGTGGCAGCATCCAGCATGCTCATAACATTGGGGACCCACAGTGCCAAATGTAGGAGGTTTGACCAAACCTCACACTTAAAAGAATACTGTTCAACATCCTATAGAAAGAATGAACCGAGAACTGCCCAGGCTTAACCTTAGTCCATATCACCAAGTCCCTCTTGCCCAAAGTCAGCCTAAATGAAGCCTTGCCAAAAGTCAACTTCTCCGCTTCCTCGTCCTTCAGATTCCTACTACAAGGAGGCGACCAAATCACTCTCTGGATGCAGAATAACAACAAGCAACTGTTACAGTTTGATTCGGAGCGAGGCAAGCGAACCTCAGAAACTCCTCCGGAAGAGGTCTTTCTCCAACCTAAAGGTCTACCGGTAACTCGATTCTCTACCCATCACCACAAGAGAACCAAACCCCCTCAAACAAATTCACTACTCTACACACCACCTTCCACAATCCTAAAGCTCTATAAACTTACGAGTCTTTACCCACCAGCCCCCTTCTGCCATTTTGTATTTGCAAGCAATCATCTCCCTCCATAGTTCCCCTTCCCCACGAACCTCCACAAACACTTGCCAAGCAGTGCCAGTTTCATTTGCTCCATTCTCCTAATCCTTGTACCCCCTTATCGAAATGGCTTGCACACTTGTTCCTCCTTTAAGAGGTGAAATTTCCACTTCGCTTCTGCTCCTTGCCACAAAAGGTCCCGGTGTAACCTTCCAACCTATCTATCACCACTAGCAAGCACCTTAAGAGGGACATGGTAGATTGGAAGATTCAACATGGCTGCCTTGATCAACATGATCTACCCCCCAACAAAAAATGACGGCTCTTCCACTTTAATAGTTTCCTCTCCACTCTTTCAATGACCATATCCTATTAGTATTTAGCAGACTTGCCAATGCACAGCGGAAGCCCAAGATATGTAGACAGAAGAGACCCCGCCCAACAACCAAACACCACCAATCTCTCTACCTCATCCATGGAGGTGTGAACACCCAACATCTCGAGAATGTTCACCTTTAAACCAAACACCACCTCAAAGCAACTCATTATTTAGGTTGTCCACCATGACAACATCTGCATCACAAAAGAGAAGTATATCTTCGGTGAACTAAAGATGTGAGATCTAAAGGTTGGCATTCCCCACCCTGAAACCACTTATCGGCCTAGCGGCTTGACCCTTTTCCATCATCTTACTCAAAGATTCGCCAATTACAACAAAGAGGTATGGAGAACACGGTCTCCCTCCCTAAGACCCATTGACGCCCGAAAGAATACTTTAGGAGATCCATTGATGAGTACAAAGAAATTGACAGAACGGGTGCATTCTTGTATCCATCTTCTTCATCTCTGACCACATCCCAACCTCCATATTATATAATCTAGGAAATGTCGGTTCACATGATCATACACCTCAATATCCAACTTACAAATGATGTCCTTTTTCTTTTTCCTATACCACGAGCTTTTGAAGCGCTATTAAAAGATTTTATATCCCCAGCACGAATGCACCTTGGGACTTGGAAATGGCATTTATAACTATTCAAAATCTAGTAGCTAAAATTTTTGCAAAGATCTTATGAGGACTTCAAATTAAACTGAGATTTTGCAAGATGATAACAATAAACGTTGCCCCCATTTGTGACAATATATGACCTCTTTCCCAAATTTCAGATAGGAATTTGACCACATCAACTTTCACTACATCCCAGAAGACCTGGAACAACGCCGTCAGGAAACCACCAAGACCTAGAGCTTTATCCCTACCCAGCGAGTCAATTGTATTTTTGATCTCCTCCTTAGAAAAGGGTTTTTCTAGGTCTTCTACTTCAACCCACAAAAGTTGATTGAAATGAAGATTATCCAACTAAGGCTTTGTCGATCCTTCATCCAATAACAACTCCCTATAATACAGCATGATAGAGTTGCATGCCTAGCTCTTATCTTCAACCCTTCTGCCTTCCACCATCACGTTGTGGATCATATTATGCCTGGCCTGAGCACTGGAAATTTCATGAAAGAACTTAGTATTTTTTTATCCCCTTCTTTTAACCACATCGCACGTTAGCACTGCCTCCATTTATTCTCCTCTTCCTTTAAGCGTTTAGCATATTCAAGGGATAGGTTGGCATGTGTGGTCTTTTCTTCCTATGAAATCTCACCACCCTACTCTTTTAGATCAATGGCCTGGATCTCCTAAAGGATAATTTCCACTTATGCTTCCCTTCCCTTCCCTTCAAGACATCCTTTTTTCAGTCAATTATCTTCTTTTTCAAACGCTTGAGTTTTTTAAACAAAATGAAGTCAACAAAACCTTCAACTTAGAACAAGCACCACTAATCTTTTACTAGCTCCATGAAAACCTCCACCTGGAGCCACATTAACTCAAGCCGGAATGGCTTGAGACCCCAGTTATCCTCAATCACTAACCAATAAAATAGGACAGTGGTTGGTTACTAGCCTTGACAGGCCCCAATGCCTCACTAAGGGAAATTTGTCCACCTAATCCGTGGAAATGAGGAATCGATCTAATTGAGACACGACCGTCTTTTCCTACCCGTTCATCCAAGTGAGCTTTACATCACTCATTGGAAGGTCTATCATCTCATTCCTATCCACTCAATCCGAAAAGTCCTGCATGCTTCTCATGATGCGGCCGCTGCTTATTTTTCAAGGGTGAACCTGACCACATTGAAATCTCATCCCTCCCCATCATGGTTGTTGCCACCTATGCTGAATGGAGTCCAAATTTGGGCCGTAAACATTCATGAATGGCCAGCAAAAACCCAGCGAAACTCCCTTTAGTAGAATAGAGAAATAAAAAGGCAGACAGTAGCAATCCTCCTTCCAACAATTTAAATCCCAGATAACCAAAATAATGCTGAATGGAGTCCAAATTCAGGACGTAAGCATTTGTGAATATGTAGCAATAACCCATTGAAACTCCCTTTAGTAGAATAGAGATAGAAAAAGGCTCGCACTGGCAATCCCCCCCCCCCCCCAACAAAAAAAAAAAAAAAAAAGAAGAAGAAAGAAAAAGGAACCCACCATAGAGCACGCGTCCCTAACTCTTTTTTTGCCTCCCGGCAACCCAAACCCCCCAACGTTCCAACAGAGAATCTTCATTACAATGCTAGCTGATCCCCTTTACCCTTCTTGGCACTTATTCCAGCATCATAATTGATTGAGGATATTAGGTTCTTTGAGCACTCTCCTCCCTCTAGGAGATTTCTGAACCATCCCCTGTTGTCCAGACTGGCCTTTCTGGGCACTTCGTTCCTCCAGGAACTGAAACAATGCAATGAGATCCACCTTGCAGTCACCAAATATCATCCCCACCATTTTACCAATATGGCTTATCGCATCTTTAATCCACCTCATACCCCGAGCCACAGACACATTGCCCCCTACACTTGCTGCAAGCAGCACCTTTTCGTACGCCAGAGACCCGATCAAAAGTCCTTTCTCCAAAACATTGCCTCTTACCTCTAGGAGCAGAGGAATGCCTATTGCATCTGCTGGGGATCCTTTGACCATCTCCTACCACCACTCCATCTCCACTTCTGCCCGCAGAAGCCCAATCTATATGAATCACCAAAGCCATATCCTACACCACTAGATCTTCTTCACTTGGCCACCAACTGAACCACTCAATGATTTGGTAAGATCCCTCCTCCGGACGAGTCATAGCCACACATCAGTCACCCTTGTCTTTGGAACCTGATACCACAAGCTTCAATTAATCGATGGAGAAACATCGACCATCTCCCTCTAGATTTCCCTCAGCGTTCTCCCACAATGGAATACAAAGCATCTGATTTAAGGCTTGCATGTGAGAGAGGGTAAATGGATTGGTGCACGAGTGGCAAGGTCCAGGGTTCCTACAGAAGAATCTGGACGAACGAAGCCCTTGACCCAATTCACAGCCTCAACATGTCTCCATCTCTGGAGTTACCGTTTCCTCTGCTTGATCTGAACCTGACACAACTCTCCATCTACCCACCCCATCCTCCTTTGATCCACCACGCACAGCCCCAGATTCTCCACCTGGAACCTGAACCAACTCCCTCCCTCCTACTCCTCCCTGTCGGCTGGCCCCCTAGACGTATCCCGAACCTCTGGACACATATCCCAAACAAATTCATGGGGTCTGTTAAGTTGCATTGTCCACACTCGTAATGATCTTCATCATCTGTAGCCTCAGCTATTCAAACTCAAAAATGACTGGACAGCACCCTGAATCTTTTAGAACAGCTAATACCAGGCAAATGAAGGAAAAAAATGACCTCAGTGACTTTTGAACGTATTCATTTCCCTTTGGCCATAAAATTAGATGATGTTACTGTGTTCAATTGAAGCACACATAGGGAGCTTTGATTTTTCCCCAAAAGCACTTGCCATTTGCATCTCTTTGGATGCATCATCCTCACTTTGTTGAGAGCTGATGGCAGCTAAGTTTCTGGTCACGTCTGTGGGATAAGGCTTAGACGATGCTGATGATGATTGGGTTTGATTGATGTATTGCTGGTATAGGGGCATTCATCCTCCTGCTGCAGAATACTTGAGCCACGCTGAGAAAGCCAGCATCAATCTTGTGGAAGCATTCAAAAGCATGCAAATCGATGGAGAGGATGAAACACATCTTGAAAATGGAGATAGCAGCCACGAGGTATACCAGCTAGCAACCATTTCTTTTCTTTTTTTTTCTTCCCCCAATTCATGTACAGGGGAATACCAGGTAGGGCAGCAGGATAGCCCCCACATGATAACATTTGTGGCTCTTATGTTCAGAAGCGTGATAAGCTGTGTGTTATTACGATTTGCTTTGCTTTTAAGTTTCTTGAGGCATTGTAATTGACCAAAATACCCCTTCTTATGTGTCATTATGAAATAACCAAGATTAAGGGGTCTCTCTCTCTCTCGCCTACAGTGGCCTCTTTGAAGAAACTATTATTGTATAGAATGTCCTGCCTGGTTACAGAAGCACATCCCAGATGGTACTAGAATTGTTATCATTGGTTGTCTAAGCACATTCTTCTTGATGTTTCATGTGTTTATTCAAACCATTTTCTACTTGTAAACAAGGTTTCTATTGAAATAGATAATGAGATGTTTTTATGTTACAGCTGGTAGAAGAAAATGAAGAGGGTCAAGAAGAGGCCGTTGAGGTGGATGCTGATGATTCTTCCGATGGCGCTGTCCTTGTAAATGGCAACGAGGCAGATGAACAGTGGGGTACGAATAATGAAGGAACTCCGTCAGCCTAAAGCAATTGGTTGGGCAAGTGTAAAATTCCAATTTTTGTCTCGGGTGATTAATTGATTTTTCTATAACATTCCCTCTTGCAACCACCGCTTTTATTAATGCAAGAT
Organism: Magnolia officinalis; assembly: GCA_021015155.1. NCBI lineage: Eukaryota > Viridiplantae > Streptophyta > Magnoliopsida > Magnoliales > Magnoliaceae > Magnolia > Magnolia officinalis. The sequence continues at coordinate 25,958,531 of JAJHSJ010000001.1, read as the reverse complement.
ATCATCGTCATTATATGTTTCTGTCAGTATTATTCCTTTTTATTTTTTTTATATATATATATATATATAGGTCTTGTTCTTATTACCATCAGTTGAATCATTCAGTGCGTATCATATATACTGTAAATTCAGTTAGACACTATCCACCACCATCCAACGGGATTAGAAAGTGATGTGTGGGACCCACCACCATATTTTTTTTTTTTAAGTAACGAAGAGAAATTCATTAAAAGAAAGGGAGAGAACAAAAAGACTGCTGAGAAGGCAGCCACAAGGCAGCCACAAAGCAGCCACAAAGGGACCCACCACCATATTAGAGTTACAGACCTTGTAGAGGTGCCACCCATCACTATTTCCTAACTGTATGATCAGGTAGTAGTAAATAGTTTATACACCATAATTCTAGCGCCATAGCTATACACCAGATGCCATGATTACTAACAACAATGCTAGGCTTGTCAGCATGCTTAGGCTGGAGTTGGCTTTGGCCAGATTTTAAACTGGTTGGGCTGAGCCTGTCATCTTTCCCTAATAATTGTTTGTTGGGATTGAGTAAGCTAATATTCGACAATTCTGGCATAATGGTCTGATGGACTAGAATGTTTGATAAATGGAATTTTGGTGTCAGATGGGATCTATGAATGGACCTTGCAGAAAGAATGCAGTAGGCTGTATGCATTCAACAGTCAAAATTCTGCTGATCTGATGGCTACAGACAGATTAAAACTTCACTGATCTTCTGATCCCTGGCATCTTTTAGTTAACTTCTGCCTATTGGATGTGGATCTTTGGCTGCATTCAGTTATAACCTCCATTTGCAGGCCCCTATTGACAGCTCAGATCTTTTTCTCCTATGATTTCTTGGGATGTAGGCTTTTCACAGCGGATCCACTGGATCAACAATCTGGACTAACACACATCTACATGTTTGGTTTCTATAGATTGAATCTAGGAATTGTGGTACGTGTACAGTTATGATGTGTTTTACATCATTGTTTTTTGTTTGACCTGAACACACAATAATCCCTCTTATTTCTTCTATGTGACAATCTGCTGGAGGAATGTTAATCCCATGCCCACATGGGTAAAGGTGCCTACACACACTTTGATTGGTTCATGTAAGCAGTGGATGGAGTGGGAAAACGTTGTCATGTCAGATATGTGGGTTCCGCCACCTTGGAACCAATCAAAGTGCATGATGGTAACCTTTCTCCCACTGTTCGAGATTAGCATGCCTCTCGAAAAACTTTGAACGTTGACCAAAATGAATTTAGCATCCCCCTCGATCAATAGCGGTTTTCAGTATAATTGGTTATTCTTGTGTGTGTGTGTGCGTGCGTGTGTGCATGGGTGCTGGCGGTCAGGCAGGTGCGTGTGCGCATTTGTGTGTGCATCGTCTATGAAAAAAAAAATTATACGAAGAGCATATGTTCACTCTCACATCCACATCTCTCTGGGGTGTTAAATTGGGGATGTTATCTAGTGCGAACATTCTCATTGTGTTTATAGCGCAAATGCTGCCGTGGGCCCCACTGATTTACTGATGACATGAATTCCAACCATCATGCACGCCCCCATATGAGTGGCCAGAAAATCAGGTTTATCCAAAACTCAGGTGGACCAAAACAACAGGAACAGTCATGAGGTGATGCCCACCATTGATTCCATGGAGGACCCACTGTCGTGTATGCGCCATCCAATGCTTTCAATTCAAACATCCAGGCCAGATGTTTCATATGAATACATTGGATAACATACACGAGAGAGTGGACCCTCCATGAAATCAATAGTGGGTGTCCCCCTCCCAAAGTTCCTGTTGTTGTGGCCCACCTGAGTTTTTGATTGGCCTAATTTTTGCATCCATGGCTAAACGAAAGGGTGCCTACGTGATGGTCGAAGTGGATGTCATCAACACATCACAGTGGGGCCCAGAGCAACCATTCGCACTATAATTATAGTGAAAACATTTGCACTTAATAATTTCCCGTTAAGTTAGTTTTTTTTTTTTTTTTTTTTTTTTTTTTCAGTTCAGTTTTTCACCTTTATGTTAAGTTAGGTCGGTTTCTATACAGGGAGGTCCTGGTAACTAGACCTTATATTTCTATCGCATGTGTATTTTACTGGGGTGGTGCCACATGTTTGAACCTAACCATGTCTTCTTTTTTTGCTGACTTGGCAGTGCTTGCACCACATCATTAGGTCCCACCAGGACAGCCAGTTCCAGCAGTTATACAGGTGATCATTACCTCTTCTTCATGCAGTGAAAATTACCACCCATCAGAAACTAACTCCTTGTTTTCTCTAGGGCATCCAATGCAAAACGCTTATATATCTAGGTTCACTCTCAAGTCTTCTGTATCCGCACGTGTAGTGAGATCAAGATCATTGAATGTGTTGGTCACTATTGTGAATTGGCAGTAATCCAAATAATTACCACAGTTGGATGATCCTACTACCTGCTGATTCAAGTATTTCATCTCATTGAATGCTGACCATCGGTTGGACCTTTTTTTTTCTTGCCATCCATTCAAACCATCAAAGACCTTTGATAGTTTTGATTTGTGGGTTGCACACAATCCATGGTAGGGCCATATATCACCATTGGAACATCTGAACATATGATTAGATGGCGATGATGTGTTACGCCCTCTCTGAACAATCCACTGATAGTTGTGTGCTATGTCATTTTTTAGAAGCATTTGTCTGAACGTGGCAAAGGTGTTTATCTCTCTTTTATAACAGGTTATTCAGAGGAAACCAGGAAGAGGCGATTACCAACTGGCTGTCTCCGCTTGTACCGATGGATTTTGCAGCGCAGAATTTTGTCATACTGCATTAACAAGGCCGTCGATTGTTTTGCCATACTATATAATGTTTGAAGCTTCCGCGTACACCACTGGAACAGCATGATTTTGTAGGGGACAACCAGTTCCATATCTTTTAGCGTTATTTTAGGGGCTCCAAATTCAGTACACTGTAGAGATTGAGATTAGGTATGCATCAATGCCGCGCCTTCTGCATCCCAAAACATTCCAATATGGGATTTTCAAGATGAGCAGGAAAATTCATGTTGTGAATTCCCCCGCCCGTCCTTTGATGTTCTGAGATATGCATGCACTGTCTCTGGGCATATGTACAATCTCTTCTCTCCATAAATTCATATTTTCTTGCTGTTGTTTAACTATTTGGAGTTTTGGGTAGGAAGGATGATGTTCAATCTGACCATTCTTTGATTGGCAGTAGATGGGTTGTGGCTAGCTTTGAAATGGAAGAGATGTATGTTTGTTGCTTGAAGAGGAAGTATAAATGCTAGTATTTGTACCTAAATTAGTCTCTGAACATGCTGCACGATCAAGGCAGTTCATCTACTGGGCCCAACAATGTATGAGTTGCACTCCAAAAGCCACAATGTTTGGATGAGCCTAGCCACCCATGGGAGGACTTTTCAATGGAGGTGTTATGCAATACTTAGGCAGAGAACATCTACACCGCATCAGCACATCTGCCTATTGGTTTGCACAGGTGGGATCCGTGCTTCAGTAATCCGAATTGTTGAGACAATAAGTCCCACTTGGATGGCACATACACTCATGTTTATCATGTGGGGAGATCATTGCCATTGATTTCTTAGGCCTTCTTGTGGTTGAATAAGGACCGTTGCTGTAATTTCTTGCTTAGGCATCAATTCACTAACCACCAGTTTGATGGGTTAAGATTTTGCCGGTTGGGAGAATTTGGTTAAGGTGCATCAAGAGATGGGCCCATTGTATCAACTGCTTGGATGACTGTCCCATGGGCCCCACCTGCACAAACCAAAAACTTGACCATGAACTCAGATCAAGTATCCTGTGATAACATGGGCTGCACTCTTGTTAAGAAAAGCTAAACCCATGTGTTGACATCCAGTGAAAGTTCTCAAATAGGTAGCTGGGAACATCATGCTTGTATTTATTTATTTATTACTATTATTATTATTTATGGAGGGGGCATGATGTGCCATTCAAAAGAGGCCCCACTGACCAAATGGTAAATATCCTGTACATCTATGCCCCGTATATAGATATGGATAGCATGATCCCTTTAATTGGCGTCCAGCAAAAAGATGGTTGAGAACATGCAGTGGATGTCCATATTCAATAGAGAAGGCCAATGAACCGTTGGCTAGGATTTTCTTATGTAAGAGATCTGGTGTACAAACACAAACAGAACAGTAGATATTCGTAGGTCGAGCATGCCTACAGGCAGGCAACTCAAATTGAAAGATTTCCTTAAAAAAACCTCCCGAAACCATGCACTTTAGGCCATACGGAGTCCATGGATGATAAAACTAGGTGGCCTAAAGATAGTCAATGTATTTCTGTTCGTTCAATGAACTGGCCACTGATGGTACAAAATCCAATAAATCTTTCCTGAAGCACGACTCGTTGTTGTAGAAATCAATGTCAGGCATGCTTAGCAAGGTGCGCCTCCAGGCACTGAAACTCCCCATCCAATTTTGTTTTGAATTTGTAGCAAGATACTCCTATGTGTGGTCCAATTGGGATTGATAGGAACACTCCCCATGGTACAAACTACTGTGTATGCAAGATGTGATGCTGTGGTTTACGTGGGAGAGATGGTCCAGTGCTCTCCCAACACTAAGTTGTAGTGCTGGTTGCATTGGGACACTTGGACAACCTATCCATTGATCTAGACCGTTCACTGGATCCAACACATTTCATTGGCAACCATGCAAGCATGGCACTAATCGCTGACAAATATTAACCGTTCAATCAATGGTGATGGTCAAGATTATTTGCATAAAAATAGGTCCAAATCAACAATTTCATCCACCCATTTGTTAGAGACCATCATGGATTGTTTATGATTCTATAGAATCATTTTGGTTAGGCCACCGTAGCCATCCCATTCTCTTGGCTTGAGAAAAGGATGGTCATAGAAAATAAGGGCCTGTGCCTGTCTGATCTTTTAATTCCCCTAAATGGATAATAATTATTTCCATTTGTAATTCTTGAACGTGTTTATCATCTTTTAATTCCCCTAAATGGATAATAATTATTTCCATTTGTAATTCTTGAACGTATTTATTGATAAACCCAAGGTGGAAATGCACAAAAACTGCAGGGCTCACGGTAATGTATGTGACTTATCTATGCCATCCATCCCTTCTGCCAGCTCATTTTAGGGCCTCAGCCGAAAATGTCGCAAATCCAAAGCTTAAGTGGACCACACCACAGGAAACACTGGAAATTAAATGGCTGCCAATGAAAACTTCTTGGGAGCCCAAAGTTTTGGATCAAGCTTAAAATTGAAAATCAAACAGGCCTGGAGGCAAAATCAAGGACAGATTGGATCATCAAGATGAGTGCACTCTTTGCTTGGAAGCCTTAGAAATACATTATGGACTTAATGGACAGTTCAGATCAATCGATTGGACTGTCTAACTGAACTGATGCAATAAATATGATCATCATAAATACAACATCCAATATATTGGATTTTTACTGCTTAAACTCCAGTATAAATTTTTAGACTTGAATGGCAACAATCAACAGTCTTTCTCCCAAAAAAAAAAATTAGTATCCCAAAATCAATGATCTTCAAAACCCCCGAAAAAAAAAAAAAAAAAAAGATATTCTGATTTTTTTAAGAAATATCTAAGAATAAAATTTGTGACTCTGCCTCTTCGTTTACATCATCGAGAGGCCAGTCCCATCGGTGATGTTAATCCCTTCATAATCACATACCTATTGAAAATTTAATCATATAAACAGCCCAGTTCTTGTCCCAAACTGAGTGATCTTGAACTTGTTGTAAAGCTGCCCAATGAACTTTCAGATGGAAATAGTTTCTTGCTGTCCAGGCCGCATTCAATTCCGAAAGCAGTGCATCAGTAGCTCCATGCAGGCATGTTGCCTCCTGAGGACAGCATCAGTAGAACCACGCTGCAGTAAAATGCATCTATCTCAGCCCTCGTGTGTGCCTTAACCTTGAATACATCCCAAGTGTAGAACCAGTCACAAACCTCCAAACACCACAACTATAGCTCCCAAAATCTTGCAGATTGAAAAATCCTAGCCACCAATCTTGGGCAATGAGGACCATTGCCGCATTTTGGATTTTTATTGTCCATGCAGGCCACAAATTGAAAACGTTGGGATCATCCTATTGAGGAGATATTTGGGTTATTTTCCGTCCACTCAAGACCAACAGACCAATGATCTATAGATCATCAAACCATGGTGTCCCCACTTGTACAACATGAAAACCCAAGTATACTCATATACTTCCTCTTTTGGGCTTGGGATTGCAACAAAAGTTCAAAATCTTTGAATCCCATGCCGTCAACCAGTTGGTATTGTTTCTTGAGGACCAAGCCGCTATTCAAATTGCAAATTGCCCTGTTTGAAATCAAAGAAAAGTCAGAAATGTTAAAACCTGGCGACTACCAACTTTCTTTTTCTTCCCTTTTTTCATTTAAAAACCAATCAAAACAGACTTAGAAACAACATCAAACTCAACCTATTCACAAATGACCCAGATGAGTCTTTCCCCTAAAGACTGCAACCGGTTTTCTAGAGATGCACGAAAATGCCAGACGATGGAGATTGTGCAAATGTGGAAGCACAACAAGCTGAAAATGCAAGTAATCACGCATGCAGTGATGAAAATTGCAAGAAACATACCAAACACATGTTCTGAATAATGTAGTGTCTTCATTGGATGCTTTCACAACAACAAAGGCCTCCTGACTTTAACATGCTTGTCTCTGGTTATAACTGAAACAATGCAGTCAAACATGAAAGTTCCTAGAAATCAGTAAGTTACAATAGATAGGTGACCCCACTTGTACAGACACAAGGCTTGAGGGTACTGCTCACATCTTCAGCTTGAGGTTCACTGTTCACATGATTCCTCCTCGAAAGTGCCCCACGGAACATGAAGATCAAAAACAATTGCAACCATAGCTTCTAGTTACTGTACCCCCAAAACCAGAAATATTGAAATCCATGGCAGTGAAACTCAGGTTGTCTGCTTGTAATAGAAGGGTGATATATTTCATAGCGGAATGGAGCTCTTCCGTTGTAAAGCTCAATAGTTGTAATTTGTCTTTTTTGGGTTGTAGTTGATCCGCCTTCTCAGCAGATTAGCTTCCCCCTTCTTTCTCCTGTATTTCTCCTCCTTTATAATATAGTTACCATTACCTTTCAAAAAAATAAAATAAAATAAAAATAGAAGGGTTTGATTCCAGACAGGTTCTTCTATTGAAATTAAAATGGAAGATTGTCAAGGTGCATGTTCAAGAAAATTTGTGCATGAGTAATCCTCATAATTCAATTTAAAAGCAACAAAGGACCAATTAACATGGGGATAGTTCTCCATTGCCACATTATAAATCTTCCAATCTAATAGAACCTCAGCAGTCGTGGTCTAGAAAAAAAAAAAACTAAAATCATTTTTACCTGATTTTGCTGAGCCCTGCTACAGCACCTCATGGAAGCAGGTCTGGAATCATATTATCCAGACGTTCAATGTGGCACACATGTCTTATATCCAGGCCATTCATCAGCTGAACCCACTGCATATGGTCATGGCTTGAAAATCAGGAATGTTTGGTCATCAAGTGGCCACATGTGTGCATCAAATGCGGAGTTTTTGTAGAAGTGTAACCCATCTGATGACTGGACAGGCCTAATCTTTGGGGCATGCCACATGCATGGCAGGGCCCACCAGATGAACTGCTCAGATCTCAAAAATTGGCACGTGTGAAGAGAGAGGGGTCTGAGAACCTACTCTCATGAGTAGCCTTTGCATTTGTTATCTCTCAGACATTTCAACATCAATGACATCCAAGTAAAAGATGCAATTACCACTGCAAGCCACCTGCAACAAAACAAATCAGGTAATGGAAATTGCTAGAAAGGAAGGGGGGGAAAAAGAGCAAAGAGCAGATGATACACTCGCCTTAGTTAGGCTTATCAACCAATGTCATGCCCCATGCCGCAATTACTAATGACAGTCTGCTCATTGATAACATTCCTCTGATTCGATCCCTGAGGCACTTTAAGTAACTGAAGAAATTCCCTCATCTGACTGCTTGTCAATGCTTGAGAATTTACAGGAGGAGAGACCTGTCTTGTAAAGTCAAGCTGCGGCCCGGCAACATTCATTCCAGGACTCGAGGTCCTTGGCCTCTTTGTCTTTGCAGCCCCATCAACGGAAACGCATGCTTCGGGCACAAGATTATCCACAACATGTGCAATCGTTTCAAACGGATTAAGAGGCTGGAGCAGACCATTGTTAGATAACTCTTCTAAGCCCTTTAGGTCCTGCTGCATGCGAGTTGCATGTAAAATAGCATGATCAAGAACAATGGGATCATCTGGAGGGTTTTGGAGAAGATTAAGCAACATCTGGCGGTAAGTTTGTGCAGCTAACAATGGCCTTGCAACATGGCGGTTTCTACAAATAATGCTAACCTTGATCACATGCTTGCAAAGATTGCCCAACCTCGACCACGTACAATCACAAAGTGAAAATTCAGAACCAGGATTCCAAATGGTGTACGCCAGGTTCCTGTTTGATTGAGAAATAACCTTCGCAAACCGAAGGTCTTCCTCATCTAATATCACATCAACGTCCAGAATGTGCAATGCCCGGTACCAAGAATTAGTCAAAAAGGACTTGTCTCTAAAATTTCTAAAGGAACCGGTTTCTTCAGCATATTGGTCAAACCAATATAAGGAGTGAAATTCAGTAGTCAATGCATGGACGAGCCAGTCAACTCTCGACCAAGAGCTTGCATGTGAGTTACAACACAATTTGGATTTCAATCTTAGATGATAGGATTCGATTGCAGCATGAAACTCTTGATATGCTATCGGAAGCGTCCTCATGGCACTAACCCACATCTCTGAAAGATAAGAAGGCATGTATTAACAAGACAAAGCTTTGACAAGCCCACACACCTCCACATTGGCACGTGTTGGACATCTAAACCATGCATCAAGTGGGCCCACTTTGTAGATGAAGTGACCCAAAAATCAGAGCAGTCAATTCATCAGGTTGGCCCCACATGCACAAGAACAATTGACAATTTAAAATTTATTGTAACAGTCTACATCAAATGTTCTTGTAGACTGTCAAATAAGTCTACCAGTCAATTTTGGCCCAGGTCATCTATTATGTGGAGCCAACCTAAGGCATGGCTCGGATGTCCCATATGCATGCAAGGTGGAGACGCGTGGCGGGGAATAGTGGCATGTGTACGTGTACAGTCAATTCATCAGGTTGGCCCCACATGCACAAGAACAATTGACAATTTAAAATTTATTGAAATGGTCTACATCAAATGTTCTTGTAGACTGTCAAATAAGTCTACCAGCCAATCAGGTCATCTATTATGTGGAGCCAACCTAAGGCATGGCTTGGATGTCCAATATGCATGCATGATGGAGACACGTGGCGGGGAATAGTGGCATGTGTACAGGAGCGTAGGGCTTTCACCAAGGTATTTAAACATGGTTACATAAAGGCCGAAACGGCTGGCACATAATGGTAACGGTGGGACTCGTAGCGATACAAGGCTGTAATGCTCGAACTGAAAAAAAAAAAAAGGCCTATAATGGCCGTTAGGGACCCATAATGGGCCACTACAGGACCATTACATTTTTCCTTCAAAGAAAATTCAACCGTTACAGGACCGTAACCACCATCACAGCCCGAATTGTAATGGTCATACGACCAGCCGTTACCATTACCTGATACCTAGGCTTTAGCAGAACTCTCAAACAGCAGTATATGCACAACATCATATGAAGAATGAGAAATGATGATGATCGAATACCTATTTTTGGCAGCCATCGATCCCTAAAATAATCCATGAATGAACATTGATCAATATAAATCTGCATAAACTCTTCTATTGCATCCATAGCATTCGGCCAATTCCTTGTGCAGTACAAAATCTGGCCTAATTGCTTAAACATTTCTCTTTGCACGTCAAAATTGCAGCATTTCTTTAACAGGCTTCTCATCCAAGCTCGGCGCACATGCCAAAGGGATAGCAGAACCCGGCACTGGAAAATATCTCTGCACAGCAAGCTACTAGTTCAGCATATCCAGTATATCCATAGAAAACATACAAAAGAACAACATATAAGGAGTACCTGATGGTAGAAATATCAAGAGATGGGTCATCTATTAAAAAGGCATGTAGTCTCCATCTGGGGTCCTTTGCCCGGATTCTGTCAGCAAGGGAACCCATCCATCTCTGGATGTTGTGGCCATCAAAGCTAGATGTAATGACCCATGCAACAGGAATCGCATTATGGCATGAGTCGAAAACTAATAAACTACACAAAGGGTACTGTCAACAGAAAAGGTGCAGCACAAAATATCAGGCAACAGTGAAACTTTATTAATGAACTCAGAGAAATACTAAAGGAGACTCGTACAAAGGAGATTGAAGGTTTTCTGTGCAGCACACTAGACACATGTGATCGAAGATTTTCTGTGCAGAACACTTGACACATGTGCAAGGACTGTGCTATCCATCAGGTGGGGCCCATCATGAACAGCCCAAAATCAGGCTGGTCCACTCATTAGGTGGGCCACACGTGCATGGAAAATACTGTCAGAAAACAGCCAATTGTCCATGTCCAAGATACGTGTGTGGCTCACTTGATAGTGCACCAGCCTGATTTTATTTTATTTTTTGGGCTAGGGAAGGTCCATGATGGCCCCCACATGAATCATGGCCCAGATCTTGCTCACATTGGCCAGATTCACCAATGTTCCACAAATAACCTAGATCCCCTTCAGGGGATGAACCTCCTTAGCATTTCTCAATGAACTAACATATGAGAAAAAGAAGTACGTTTACCCTCAGCTTGTTCAACCCAAAGGTAGAATGAGAAGCAACAGAACTGTTATGCCCATATCGGAGCATCTGCTGCAACTGCCATTCACTCTGTACACACAAAATGAATGATTCCGTAGTCGAATCTTCTTGGAAGAACACGACATGCTTCTGGTGGCGTTGCACCCACATCCTTATACTAGACACATCATTTGCATGTAATTCGTATGTTGAATTACGAATGACCCTTTCCATGTTCCGGACATCATTCCGAGTGAGAAAATCATCACGGTTGCTAGGTCCACCATGCCTCTCCACTTCTTCAAGGTGGTGTTGGATAATGTTATCTAATGAAATCCCAACATAAAGCATAGACATTATTTGTTGCCGTAGTTCCTCTGAAATCCGAGGAGCATACATAGCTCGAGTTCCTACAGCATCTCTGTCCAGTATTCCATGACATGGTGCGCCAGTTTTATCAACATGGTTTCGCTGATTGTAAATGATGAGTGCGAGGAGGGGGCGAGTATATAAGCGCTTCACGGTGAAATGACAAAGGCAGCCTCTCATCATGTGACGTCTTCCAGGCCTGCTACCCTTGCCTGATGTTGGTTTATTGTTTGGGCCGTCACTCGCACCAGACTCGCTGTCTCGGTAGTCTTCAGGACCATAAGAACACCAATATCTAAAGAATGAACAAAAATCACTTAGAATTGTGGAAACTTTGGAATAGAGATGTAATGGATATACACGAGGGTGACCATTGAATCCTCTCCGCAAGCATACCCACATGGCACACCTGTGAGAGATCTGGCCTGTTCGTCTGGTTGACCTGCATGTATTGTGGCCCAAAAATAAAGCATGACCATTTATCAGGTGGCACGTGTATGAGAAAAAGACAGAAGAGAGTGGCCAACAGTCAATATTTCGCATGGCGTGACCCAGCTGATAACGGCACCAGCCTGATTTTTGCTCCACAGAACCTGATGAATGGCCTGGATCTCGCACACATGTGGGGAGTAGGATTTAACACTTACTCCCATGAGTAGCCATAGCAAGAATCAAAGCAGAATGCTGAAGAATCGGTCAATTGAAGACATACAGTGTATACTCAAGATAGCCATCAACCCTCGGCTTGCTAACACTTCCTTCAGATCTTTTCCTTCTTGACTCAATACGAAAACTTGCAGGGCATTCTGCATTAGTCGATTCTCCTTTTACAAAATCATCGACTCTGCAGAAGGGAATTAGAGCAATATCATCACCACCTTGGCGACCACCATCTACTTTTGCCCAATTTATATGTGCCGCAGAAAATTCAGCACAGGGTGGATCTTGCACGGGAAGATTCAGAATGTCATCCATTCTCGGCATCTGCATGGAGAAACAACAAAATGCTCTAGTATGCCGACATACATCATACAAAACAGAAGTACTGCAAAATTTTCCAAGGACTTCCATCCCAATATTGTTCCTCTCATCCCAAAGCATTTTCAAGAATGCTCATAATTTCAACAGATTAAGGGCCAGATTGGACCAAGGTTTGGAAGAACAATGAAGAACTATAATAAGGGCCTGTTTGGTAGACGCTGATTTTCAGTCAGTCACAATTATGTATTAGAGATCACGACCTCTAATACATAATTCCATTTTATTTAATCATAATTAGAGCTTTGTTAAGCCCACACACGTGTACAATAATGCTAATGCACAGGCCACCACATGTGCCAACCTGGCACATCTGTATGAGATCTAATCCACTCATCAGAGTAACACTATTAAGATGCTTTCCACCAAGAATTAGGCCAGTCCAATTGCCAGATGTGGCACAGTTCACAAAATAACTTTATAGCTTGGATGAAATTCTTTTAACCATTCAATCGTTTCTAACATTTTGGCCCACCTGCTGAATAGACCAGATTTATTTTTGGGAAAGAACATATACACGGTCTGGACCACCATATGGATGGCTTAGATATTGCACCTATTAGCTAGGTTGACACATGTGGTGGTGTGTATTAGCATTATTGTAGACGCATGTGGGCTTTGCAAAGCTCTCATAATTATGTATTATAGTCATGATCTCTAATACATAGTTATGACTAACTAAAATGAGATGAACCCATTTGCAGGCATCTACCAAAAAGGCCCTAAATAAATAAATTCAGTAACATAAATAAAAATCAAGAAAGGGTATACTAAAAATCTTGAAAGAGGCCATATCTAAGTTTGCATTAAGACAGTTGGGTAAATGGTATCAATTCTACAGCTCAGAGGCGGCCAATGGTCAAACCTGGAGATATTCACCATTTCAAACCATTCAATCCTTTCATCTTTTTTTTTCTGAGTATGTTTTCTCTAAACATTTGTGTCCAAGATGGGCAAAATGATTGGATGGCCGCAAACTTCCAACCAGCCTTATTTTTGGGAACGGCTTTTCCAGGAGGGTGGCCCACTAGTCGGAGGGTCCAGATCAATCAGTAAAGTGCACCGATGAAAGGTTCAGGGGTTTATAATGTTGATAATAACCAAAGGAATACAAAATTTGCTGAAGAAACTCTAATAAACAAAATATTCAATAAAATTTAGAAAAATTAATGAAATTTAATACCTTTGAATCATTTCCCTTCATTTTTCCTTCAATTGCAGAAGACCCAATTCCTGTTTATGGATTGTAAGCAACCTAAATAAAAAACCACCAATACCCAGCAAAATTTTCAACAAAAAGATAAAAAAAATTCATCAATTAGTCATCAAATGAAGAAAAAAGAGAAAACCCATTTTTCCAAATGAAGATATGAATCGGATTTGCCAAGAAAATCGAATCAAAAAAAGCATAAAAGAGTGGAAATCAAAATCTTGGAAATGTACGGAAGCAAACATGGAAGAAACCCTGAAAAGTATAAACCAATTTATATGAAAATTTGATCGAAATGAAAGTAAATAAAATGGAGAGAGAGAGACAGAGAGAGAGAGAGAGAGAGAGAGAGAGAGAGAGAGTTTTGTTACCGGGAGATTAGAGATTGTGTTGTATCAATTGTCTCAGAATCTGATTTGTGAGGACTCCGACTCGTTTGGGACCCTCCAGTGCCGAGATTTCGGTTCTAGTCGATGTTGTGGGCCCCACCATGATTTATGTGTCATATCCACTCCGTCCATCCATTTTAACTGCTCATTTTAGGGAATGGACCCAAAAGTAAGGCAGACATAAATCTGAGGTGGACCACAACAAAGGAAACAGTTGTGGTTGAACATTCACCGTTAAAAACTTTTCCGGGCGCACTTTAATATTTATTCGCCAACCAAGCGGCTGATTAGGTCACACAGACCTGAACGAAGAGAAACACAAATATCAGCTTCATTCAAAAATTCTATAACACTTGAGTATTTTTTAACGGTGAGTGGTCCCCTAACTATTTTTAACGGTGAGTGTCCAGTCACCCCTCCTCGTGGTGTCCGGTACACGAGAGATTTGGAGGGACGCCGACGGCCTTTCTTGTCAGCGGAAGCTAAGGAATGTTTGTAATAAATCCACTGTCCGTCAGTTTTGTATTACATATGAAACTCAAGTATGGAGCACTACTGCAGAAAAAGTGGGCAGGGAAATACTTACGGTTGAAATACCCCTAGCCTCCAACATAATGTTTATTGGCATCCATACCGTTCATAAGGTCATTCTTAATGTGATGAATGAACTGAAAGCACAAAACATTTGCCGGATTTAAAATTTTTGTAGCCCTATTGATGTTTCAATAGTGGACGCATTCCTATGGGCTCACTTGAGTTTCGGATCTATCTCAATTTTTTGGCCCATGTCGTAACATGATCAGGTAGAGCGGATGAATTGGGTAGATTTCTTACAAACATTACAAAGGGCCCACCTAGCTCCCATTGCAGGAATTTGCGAGAAATTCATCCCAACCGTCTATTTTTCCATACCATGTCAGACATGAGCCTTATGGATGTTGAAATCTCGGGCTAGAATCAACTCAATGCCGGTAACCGTGCTCCCTTACTTAGAATCTTTGTTCGCAAAACCAAAGAGTTATTGGATCCTTACTCTTGCTCCGGTGGCCAATTTCTTCATCTATACAGTCGACTACATCCTATAAAAACATTAAAGTAGGGAATCTAAAAATTTACTGCCTTAAGATAACTCTTTGGTTTTGCGAACAAAGATTATAAAGGAGCACAGTTACAGAGAGGGAAAGTGTTAGGCACCCGCTCTGCCCATACAAATGTACAGTCTCTACTCTACGGGATATGACTGTTCTTTAGGGTTAGGATTCAGTTCTCATGTATGAATATATGCAATGCTTGTGACGAAATGTGAAATAATTAGAAGATTTTTTGTTAGACAAAATCCGATTAAATCGGCAAACCTTATAACATACTTTTGAGCCAAAATTGGTGCAAAGTGTGTTAAACGATTAGATGAATATTATGTCATGTAAATGATATGGCTAAATGAAGCTTGATTGAAGACAATTGGGTGGACAGTAGTATCGCAAGGATCATCTCGAGCGGCTTGAATTGAACTTCTCAAGAGGCTAGTGTTAGGGTTGAAGCTAGGTTAGGCTCTCTTTCTCACTCTCACTCTCCTTTGTGAGATACATAGCTAGGAGGTTTGGTAAGGATATTTGACTGTGATTTCTAAGGATTAAGGATGCTTGAAATGTGAAGGGAATTAGGGTATTTATAACCGTCTAGCCCGATTTTCTAATAATTCCTACAAGGCTCGAGGTTAAAAAGGATTTGTATAACTAAGATTTGAGATTGCTATATGGCAAGATCTCATGTATTGATTTAGGTGGCATAAGTTGTAATTTTGCACATGAATGAAATAGGTAGGGAGGTGTGAACGCTAGAAATAGGCTCATATGCTTTTTATCTTTGTTTTGAGGTTGTATGGGTTGATTTGGATTAATGATGCAGTGGACTTAGAGTTGTCACTAGCCAATTAGCTCAAAATCCTGCAGTCGACTAGAACCCGCAGAATCAGTAAAAGTCAGAGAATCCGAAGACTCTCTTACTTTAAGTTGACTCCTAATATACAACCTAGGATTCTAAGTAAGTGATCTCAGTTACAAAGAGGAAATGTGTTAGACACCCTCTTTGCTCGTACAGGTATACAATCTCTACTTCGTGTGATAAGCTGATTTTAAGAGATAAAATGATAGGATATAGAGTAAAAAATAAGAGTAGGCAGGCTCGAATTTCTGATGTGGCAGGGTCTAGAATTTTAGCAAGACACGGAGCATACATTCAGAGAAAGTCTATAAATGGAATTTAAGGATAGAAGTGATGATGCTAGAATGACGTGTAAGAGGACTAGACTAGCATAAGTTTCTAATGTGGTAGAATCTAGAGTTCTGGCAAGTTAAAGAATATACATTCAATGGCAACATAGAAAAGCAAGAGGGTTGAGAGGGAAAGTAATGATGCGATTGATGAAGTATGAATGCTAATGTTGATAGCATGATCTTTGACTTGCACTTAAAATGGCTTATAGGTTTAAGTGCACCATGGTTAGAGGGGTTGACCTAAGTGAACTTGTAGGCTAAGAGGTGACTAGAGGAGACTACTGTTGAGATATTGAGCCACATCTGGGGCCGTCTTCGACCGATCGTGAGCTATGCTTGACCGATCGTAGGGGCCCGCTCGACCGATCGTGGACCGGTTCGACTCAAAGTCCGGCGAGCATCGTTTTTTGGCCCCGAAGTGCTCGACTGGTCGTGGCCCATTCACGACCGGTCGTAGGGGCCTCTCGACCGGTCGAGCAGTCTACTCGACCGGTCGTAGTTACACAAATTCGTTTCTATATCCGATGCAGACTGCGGATTTTGGTGTCGCCTTTCGCAAGGATGCGGAAAGGAAGTTGTCTAAACTATATATAGGTGTTCTTAGGGCTTTTCTAGGTGTATTGGAATATTGGAGAAATAATTCTAAGGTGTGGGCAAAGGGTTTTCTATGTTCTTCCAAGGGAGAGGTTAGTATTTTGCCTTGTAATCTTTGTTCTTCATAGTGGAAGTTTGCATCCGTAGTTTTTTACCCTTATTGGGGTTTTTCCACGTATATCTTGTCTTGTGGTTTGTTTGGATTGCTTTAATCTGTTTCTAGTTTCTATTTCTTCTTATTTATCGTTTGTGAGTGAGGCCTGAGATTGGATCTAGGCTCACTGCGTTGTTGGCGTGCTGCGCAACAACTGGTATCAGAGCTATTGGTTTAGTTCTATTGGCAGCGATGGCAGAAGAAGGGAAAACTAGAATTGAGAAGTTTGATAGTTCAAACTTTGCCTTCTGGAAGATGCAGATGGAGGATTATCTATATCAGAATGACCTTTATATTCCTCTAGGAGGAAAAGAGAAGAAACCAAAAAAAGATGACAGATGATGAATAGTTTTTACTGGATAGGAAGGCTTTAGGAACGATCCGACTCTCTTTGTCTAAGAGTGTCGCCTTCAATATATCCAAGGTGAAAACTACAAAAGAATTAATGGAAGCCCTAACCACCATGTATGAAAAGCCCTCAGCGTCCAACAAGGTTCATCTTATGAAACAGTTATTCAATATGAAGATGTCAGATGGTGGAAGCGTGACTGAACATCTAAACGAGTTCAATACAGTCACGAGCCAGTTGGAATCCGTTGGCATCGTTTTTGAGGATGAGATCAGGACGTTATTAATCTTATCCAGTCTGCTAGACAATTGGGAAGGCTTGGTGATTGCCGTGAGTAATTTTTCAGGGTCGACAAAGCTAAAATTTGATGATGTGGTCAGTCTAATTCTCAGCGAAGAATCTAGAAGGAAGCCATTAGGAGTTTCAGGGGACTCAGAGAATGCTCTAAACGTTGAAGGAAGAGGAAGATCGCTGAACAAAAGAGGCAATAAATACAGGCACTCTAAGTCGAGGAAGAAGTCCAAGGGACCGAAAGACAAAGATGGGTGTTGGCATTGCGGCAAGAAGGGGGACATGAAACGTGATTGCAGGGCGCTCAAGAAACAAGAAGGATGCTCTCAAGGCGGGAAGGATTCAATGAATCTGTCTGAGGAGAGCGACACAGAGGCATTGATCTTGTCTCTTAATGCGAGGAATGAGTCTTGGGTAATAAACACGGGTGCTTCGTTTCATGCCACTTCATGTAAGGAAGTTCTGCGTGATTATGTGTCAGGTGACTTTGGGAAAGTCTACCTAGGTGATGATGTGTCATGCAGTATAGTTGGAAAGAGAGACGTTCAAGTCAATCAGAAAGATGGAACGGTTTTGAAATTTAAGGATGTCAGACATGTACCGAGTTTAAGAAGGAATCTGATCTCAGTGGGACAGTTGGTCGATACCGGTTATGTGACGACATTCACCAGTGACTCCTGGAAGATCACAAAAGGTGCCTTGGTAATATCTCGAGGCAAAAAGGAAGGTACTTTGTACGTGACTTCAGGATCGTATAGTTCACTCATAGTCGCATCAACTGGAGTGAATGGGCAGTTATGACATTACAAGCTGGGACATATGAGTGAGAAATAGATGAAAGTGTTATTGTCAAAAGGGAAGCTACCAGGGCTGAAGTCTATTGACTTGAAATTCTGCGAGGACTACGTGTATGGCAAGCAGAAGAGGGTATGTGTTGAGGGTCAAATATTGCATATTAGACCCCAGTTATTACCGGATTTATGAACATGATACCATTTAATGCCCTATTTTAATCGTGTTTGTGATGCAAGGTACATTTGCCAGCGTGAACTGAAAAAGATGTTAAAAGCCGAGATTTAATGCTCAGATTTCACAAAAGCAAGGGGACGGACTCCAGGGGACCAAGATCGACGGATGTACACGCTAGAGATCTGAGAAAACTAAGAAACTGAAGTTCAAGTGGCCTGAAAGTCAGCCAGAATATAAGATCACAAGGTTCTCACCATCCATTTGGGTCGAATCTTCATACATGGCCCAAGGACCATAAATTAACCGTACATGTCAAAATTCAGCCCTTGGATCAGTGTATAAGTGACCCAATGGACAAGATCAGACAATAACCATTAAAAAAAATATCTTGGACATCTTTGGGAGATCGGGACCCGAACTGAACCGATGGAAAGAGCATGAAAAACGGTGGATACCCGTCAAATTTCACCTCTTTTGGACGATATAGTAAGGAGATACGGACGGCAGAAGTTATAACAAAATTGGATGGCAAATTTGTAAATATAAGGTCATGCATGGGTACGTGAAGCAGATTTTGTTTTTTAACGGTTAACGTTGTCCATGAGCATGTGGCCCACCCTGAAGTCGGATCTACCTCAAACTAGAGGCTATGGGCCAACACTACGTCCATGATCTGATGGAGGGAGTGGATTTCTAGGACAGGCATCGCAGTGGACTCCACCTATTTTTTGCAAATCATCCAAATATAGCAACGTGAAACGTCCAGTGACGGACGTGCTATCAATTGGGTTTTGATAGTGGGCCCCACCTATCGTCGAAAAGGATGATCCACACCGTCCATTAGATTCCCAAGGCCCATTGTACCAAGTCCTAGGTGACAAGATTTTAAGAAACTAAGAAGATGGGATCATAACCATTCAAGCATGAGACGGACGGCGGCAAGGCAAGTTCTGTGGCCACACCAAATCTGAGAAAACACCATCCATTTCAGACTGAAATCAGGAGGGGAATCTGGTGAACGGTCTGGATTTCTCAAAAGACAAGGGGAGTAGGCCCCACCAAGAGTCCAGCAACAACGTTTCCGGGCTCCGTAATGCGCGAGCTCTGTTACGCAGGAAAGGCTGCGGTTGATCCAGGTGGGCCGCTATTGTTCATCAGGGACCTAATCCAGACCGTCTATCAGGTAGAGGAGTCAAAACCGTCCGTAGGGACGTTTTCTTTTCACAAAAACTGGGCCCAAAGCAACTCAGTTGTATCGTTTCTCTGCTACTGCAAAATATATTACACACGTTGTTGCGTAAGCCTTCACCGCCTCTACTGTGTACGTGGGTCCTGCTGCGAATGAGAATCACAGAGAGAGTCGGACTACTGACCACCCTTCCAGGCTCTATAAAAGGAGAGGGAGAGAGGGTATGGAAAAGAATCATCTATGGCTAGGTAGGAGGAAAAGCTGGGACGTGGGATCTCGGCTTGGGCAGCCGTGGAGGCTAAAGAGTTAGTTTTTCTTTATTTTATTTTATTTTATTTAAGATGTATAGCCTATCCATGCTAAGCTAAACCTCTTAGCTAGGGCTAAGAGGTGAAGCTTGTAGCATGATGGGAGATTCTATGTCTTCACTTTAATTTTAATTAGTGAACCGAATTTGATTTTGATTTAATTTTATTCGGGGAATGTTTTTAGTCTTTTATGGTCTATTGTGACTGAAATTACAATGGGTCTGCGATGGCTTTGAGCATGTTCTTCTCCCTTTTATGTTTATGACGTCAGGAAGCCCTGTTGTTCACCATCGTCTCCTGGGCATGGTCGGATGACGGTACCCTTCCTAACCTTCATGGCATGTTGATTGGTGGATAATTAGTTTAATTCTATTGTTTACTTTGTCTCCTGGACATGGTTTGGTGATGGAATCCATTCTAATTCATATACCTTTCATCTCTTGAAAATTATATCAATGTCAGTTCAGTTAATTTCCATGATTTGTGAAGCAGGCATAAGATCTTCCTGATCTCTACAAGTGGATCATCTGAATCCCTAGTTCCCTTTCTCTGAATTTTCTGAAGTTTTAGATTAAATATTTCACCATTATTCTTCAAATTACACTCAATTTAGATTTCATCTCATCATAGTTCTAGTTCTAGTTAGTTCCAGATTACGTATAGGTTTCAGTCCCTGTGGATTCGACCTCGGTCTTACCGAGTTTATTACTACATCACAACCCTGCACTTGGGGAGTGAACAGTAAGCTTCAAAAAGACGGGACGTGCTCCAAAGATGCATCTGTTGGAGCTTGTACACACTGATGTGTCGGGACCGGCACAGGTATATTATCTCTTGGTGGCTCACGTTATTTTGTTACTTTTATTGATGATGCTAGTAGAAAATTGTGGGTCTATTTCTTAAAGCATAAATCTGATGTATTTGATGTATTTAAGAAGTAGAAAGTTACGGTAGAAAATGAGACAGGTAAAACAGTAAAGTGTCTCAGATCTGATAATGGGGGAGAATATTGTGATAAGAGGTTTGAGGAGTATTATGCAGCAAGTGGAATCAAACATCAGAAAACGATTCCAGGAACACCGCAACAGAATGGTGTGGCTGAGCGCATTAACAGGACCATCCTTGAGCGCGCCAGGAGCATGAGGTTATATACAGGGTTGCCCAAGATTTTTTGGGCAAATGCTGTGAATACTGCCGCATATCTCATCAATAGAAGTTCCTCAGCACCATTGGATGGTGGGCTACCAGAAGAAGCGTGGACTGGGAAAGAAGTAAACCTTGCACATCTCAGAGTGTTTGGTTGCACTTTATATGTTCACATTAATGCAGAGCACAGAAACAAGCTGGATGCGAAGTCCAGGAGGTGCACGTTTATACGCTACGGGCAAGATGATTTTTGCTACAGGTTTTGGGATGTAGAAAATAGGAAAATCATCAGAAGCAAGGACATACTCTTCAATGAAAAAGTGATGCATAAGAACTGTGCAGGAAAATAAGGCCGAGGAAAAAGAATTCGTAGAGTTGGAAGAGTTACCGGACACAGTGTTACAGCGCCATAGGATGATCATGCACAAGAGCATTATGAGGCAGAGCCACATACACTGGTTGTGATGATGTCTACTCGGGAGAGGAGATCCACGGTCCAATACTCACCCTCCTTACATTATCTACTGCTGACAGATAATGGTGAACCAGAATATTTTGAAGAGGCGTTACAGTCAGATACACGGGTTAAGTGGGAGCAGGCCATGGATGATGAGATGGACTCTCTTGAGTTTAATCATACATGGGAGCTAGTCATTCTACCTAGGGGTAAGAAAACTCTTCATAACAAGTGGGTTTACAGACTGAAGGAGGAGCACGATGGTTCAAAATGATACAAGGCTAGATTAGTTGTAAAAGGGTTTCAACAAAAGGCAAGTGTCGATTTCACTGAAATATTTTCACCTGTGGTGAAAATGTCTACGATTCGTATAGTCTTGAGTATAGTGGCTACAGAGGACTTACATCTAAAGCAGCTAGATGTTAAGACAGCCTTTCTTCATGGGGACCTTGAAGAAGAAATATATATGCATCAGCCGACACGATACGTAACACCAGGAAAGGAGAATAAGGTGTGCAGACTGAAGAAGAGTCTATATAGCCTGAAGCAGGCCCCGAGGCAGTGGTATAAGAAGTTCGATAGTTTCATGTCGAGAAATGGTTTTAGAAGATGTCATGCAGACCACTGTTGTTATTTGAAGAAGTTTGATACGTTGTACATCATTCTTCTTCTTTATGTTGATGATATGCTTGTGGCTGGTTCGAGCATGAAGGACATCTCAGATATCAAAAGACAACTGTCTAGGGAATTTGCCATGAAGGATTTAGGAGCTGCAAAATAAATCTTAGGCATGAGGATAAAATGTGACAGGAAAAATAAGAAATTAGTTTTGTCACAGGCAGCGTACATAGCCAAGGTACTTGATCTATTCAATATGGGAAGTGCTAAGCCGGTTAACACTCCATTAGCCAACTACTTCAAGCTATCTAAGGAGCAAGGTGCAAAGACGCAGGAGGAACGGGACTACATGGCTAAAGTCTCATACGCGTCAGCGTTAGGGAGTCTCAAGCAGTGAGAGTTGTTAGCAAGTTCATAAACAACCCCGGGAATGAACATTAGAAAGCTGTGAAGTAGATCCTTAGATACCTAGCAGGTACTAAGGATGTAGGGTTGTGCTATGGTGGATCGAAAATCAAGCTACAAAGCTACGTGGATTCAGATTTGGCATGAGACATCGACAGCAGAAGAAGCACTATAGGTTATGTCTTTACTCTAGGTAATGTCGCAGTCAGTTGGGTCTCTCAATTATAGAAAATAGTATCTATTAGTACGATAGAGGCAGAATATGTTGCGGCTACAGAAGCGTGCAAGGAGATGGTATGGATGCAAGGTTTCATAGAAGAGTTGGGTAAGAAGCAAGCAGATTGTAAGCTGTATAGTGACAATCAGAGTGCAATACACTTTGCTAAGAATTCAACTTTTCATTCAAGGACCAAGCATATTGCCATCAGATATCACTTCATATATTCGTTACTGGAAAATGGATCGATTGCTCTGGAGAAGATTCATACAAGTGAGAATCCTGCGGATATGTTGACCAAGGCGGTCACACGAGAGAGGCTGAAGCTCTGTTCATCTTTGATTGGTCTTCAGGCTTGAAAACTGGGAGGTGGTGTACTCCGGATGAAGAAGTCGAAAGTTTAAGGCGATGTGTCTCTAAGTGGGAGATTATTGAGATATGGAGCCACATCTGGGGCCATCTTCGATCGGTCGTGAGCTATGGTCGACCGATCGTAGGGGCCCGCTCGACCGGTCGTGGACCGGTTCGACTCAAAGTCTAGTGAGCATCGTTTTTTAGTCCCGAGGTGCTCGACTGGTCGTGGCCCATTCACGACCGGTCGTAGGGGTCTCTTGACTGGTCGACCAGTCTGCTCGACCGATCGTAGTTACGCAGATTTGTTTCCGAATCCGATGCGGACTGCGGATTTTGGTGTCACCTTTCGCAAGGATGCGAAAGGGAAGTTGCCTAAACTATATATAAGTGTTCATAGGGCTTTTCTAGGCGTATTGGAATATTAGGGAAATAATTCTAAGGTGTGGGCAAAGGGTTTTCTATGTTCTTCCAAGGGAGAGGTTAGTATATTGCCTTGTAATCTTTGTTCTTCATAGTGAAAGTTTGCATCCGTGGTTTTTTATCCTTGTTGGGGTTCTTCTACGTATATCTTGTCTTGTGGTTTGTTTGGATTGCTTTAATCTGTTTCTAGTTTGTATTTCTTCTTGTTTATCGTTTGTGGGTGAGGCCTGAGATTGGATCTAGGCTCACTGCGTTGTTGGCGTGCTGCGCAACAACTACATGGGAGCTTGAGAACTCAAGGTCTCTCTCTCTCTCTCTCTCTCTCTCTCTCTCTCTCTCTCCTCTCCCTCTCCCTCACTTGGTGAGAGTTGCTTCTCTTTATTGGTGTCTCCTTAGTTGTTGAAATGAAGATAGGAAATGGGTATTTATAGCCTCTTAGGATAGTCTTTTGGTAATTTAAGGGATTATGAAGGGTAAATGATGATGTGGCAATTTTGGATTGGTGGATGGAATGGAGATACCACGTAGTGTTTTTTTATAGGTTAAAAGGCTTGGTAAAATGATAAATAGTAAGAATTTTGGGGTCAAGTAAGTCTTAACAGAGTTGACTTTCATGGGAGTAACAGTTGTACCTCCGGGCACATTTTTCAAGAGGAGGTGGTAATCTGATTACCGCATCTTATTGTTCATCTCTAAAATTCAGCCAGCTAGCTTGTTCTTACCTGGAGAGCGGCTAAAGGTTTAGGTTTGAGGCTCTGACTTGGAAACGGCTCAGGTATGGCTCGGCTTGGGTATAGCTCGGCTTAGATAATGGCTTAGTTTCAGTTTGGGTTTGAGTTGGCTTGGAAATTGCTGATGTTTTAGGTATGGTGTTGGGTTTAGGTGTAGTTCTTGAGGATTATCCGTGCTTCATCAAGTTGCTAGTCTGGGTGGGGTGTCTACAGGAGGACAGCAACACAAGTGGGCAGTTGGCCAAAGTACGGCCAGTGCCACGTGGTTGGCGGCACGTTCAGTGCCGCTCATCCTTTCTTTTTCCTTCAGCTGCAGAGGGAGGTTCCTTCTGTATATATGGACAACTTTGGTACTCAGAAGCTGCTTTGTTGTCTTCCCTTCCCTCTGAATTGGGCTTTGGAATGGACTTGGGCTAAAATGAGTCACGGACTTGGTTTGACAAAGTGAGTTGACTGGATAGACTATGTGGGCTAACCGGGTTGGTTGACTTAGTGGATTGACTCATCGGGTTTACTGTATAGGCTAGATTTTTCCTAGGGTTTGGGTTCGGGACCAAATTTAGGGTTTTGTTGGGTTATGGTGACTGAGTTAACTGGGTTTTAGGGTTGGTTCCTAGGGTTTTAGGGTTTCTAAGGTTTGGATCAGGGTTAAGGTATGGATTGGGGTTTGGATCATGGTTAAGGGTATGGATTAGGGTTGGATTAGGGTTAAGGGTATGAATTGGGGTTTATGTTCATTAAGCTAATTGGCCCGAGGTGGGGTGTCTACAAGCCTAAAGTGAGGCAGATATCAAAATTAAAGTAGCAGCATGACCAAAAAAAGTGGGTAGGGACAACTGTAATGTTTAAAGCAAGATTTTTTTTTTTTTCCTTAAGGTCGACTCTAGTCTATAGGCACATGGAACCTTTCACATTTTATTGCAGTACCAAGGTACCTTCGGTTATAAATTTGGTGCAGCTTGACTGTTCATTCGGTATAGAGCATTGTTGGTGACCCATGATCAACAATTTCAACAAAAAGTTGATCTAGGCATCAATTATACGGTGAAAATTAAATCAAACTTTCAATGGGACAATTAAGAACGAAAAGGCATGTTTCGTTATTCAATCAAACACGAGGCCACACGTGTTGACGAAGGCCCGTCTTTAGTCAAACATATACGATTAGGTGTCAGAGTCGTACTCGACTCAAGTTCAATTGAATGCGTTACGACCCCATGCAATAAGATATACTGATTAAGACCCAATCCATGGGATTGGACACCTTCCCCGCCACCTATTGTTACAGGCAATCAAGTGATTTAGAAGAGGTGGGTTTTTTCCTTCTTAATGAAAAAATTTTTACCTTACATTCAGGATTTTTTTTTTAACTTTGATCGCAAGCCTTGTATTTTTCAATATAATAATAATGAAAAGAAATAAAATTAAAACGAGCTAACAGTGTCGATTTTATTAATTTATATTTGAACTCAGTATAATCACCAGACAAATAAATTAAACAAAGAAATTTATGAAAGATAAATACTTGCAATCGCCTGTATGGACAATCAATCGAGGCAGATGGTCAGCAAGATGTGATTGAGGTGTGATCTTCCAAGTAAAGACCCGATTCATCAAGGATCCGACGACAGTAGGTTACAAATAGTTATACTACTACATGTGTTGCAATGATGGCACTGGACAATAGCGATCTAAGCTAATCTAAACTCCAAACATTCTGTAATATGATTGGACAAAAATTAAAGAATTAGAAACTAGGGATAAGTAGTGTTGCATTACGTATATTGATTGTGTTTGGGTTGGGCCTAGAGACCTTCATCGGATGCACCTTATATAGACTTGGAAGGGGTGGTGGCCGTGCATAAGATTTCGAATAGTGAGAGATTTGGAATATTGGTAATGTAAATCTCCTTAATTCACAATGTAAGTGTAGCCAATCATATTAAGCCATGTGTACATGAAAAATCCCATGGTCCTTTTGATATTTCGGTCAATATCCATAGGAAGCTTTTCTAGAGTCTTGATGTAACTGGACTCTTTCCTTTTACAAAGTTTTTTTTTTAAAAAAAGTACATTTGCTTTAAATAGAATTACTTTTCTTGAATTATAGTCCTAATCTCCCTAATATAAGCATGCCACTAATCTTTTGACTTTGAGGTTTATCCTCACCACGTGTGGTATGACTGCCATGTAACACCCTCTAGACCATTGATCTGGTCGTGATCGGCTGAGTGTAAACAAAATTATCTCTCATATGCGTGTATTTTGATATGGTTACAAATTCACTAAATGTATTGGTAGGGCATTATGGAGTGTCAGCGGACTGTGAAAAATTTTCATTGCACAACAAACTAAAAAGAGCTTCTCTTTTATTTCTTCAATTTGGGTTCCACCACATTCAATCAAAGACGGTCATTTCTCACCCAATGGTTGATACGCAACAACATAAGCGAGTAGATGGTGTTCTCAAAATGGAGTTTAAAACTGCAATTGAATGCTCACAAAGTTTTGTAAGATGCGACGGTCTTGGATATGATGTATTGAGCCAATGATGCAGATGATCCCATGTTAAATTAGTTATACCTTGTTGGTCAAATGGCTTAATCAAGATTTGTGGAAAATGTGAGAAACTTATGATGACAGGTAGTATATATAATATTCATTGCACATGCACATTGACACATGTGACAATCTTATATTTTTGAAGATTGATGATAGCACATGATATTCGAGCATAGACGATTGGGTGTGTGGAACATTTGGCACATATGATGCATGTCACAAAATATTATTGTTATTTCATGCATGTAATGAGGATGAGCTACTTGCCCTTTTAGTAAGTAGAGACTAATCATTACGTAGTAGTGATATTTAAATATATGGTCTATTTATTTTCTTCAATTTTTGTGAAAAATAAATTTAATAATATTTGAATACATGGTTTATTTATTTTTTCATTCTTTACGAAAAATAAATTTAATAAACAATATATAAGTTGTGTAGCTTAAATAACTTATGCAATACACAACTATATCCAAACCCCTTCTTAAAATTTATGGATAGATTCATTTTTTTTCAATGATATTGAGGTTTTTCCAATTAGAATCAATTTGTATCCAAATCCCAAATAGACATGACTCTTATCCATATTTCCTCCCACGAATACTTGGATTGTATTTAGCTCTCATGTTTGGTTCATAACTAATACTACAAGCAAGTGTACATCTAACCTTTTGTCAGGTTTCAAATTATATACATGAGTTATAATTTAGTGATACAATAATTTAACATGTTGATTTGATCAACTCCAGTTTGAATATCCATAGTCAAAGTGTCCTAGACGAGAGGATCTAAACACTTTAATTGGTGAGGAGCTAAATAAATAATTAAGATATACAATCAACACAGTCCACACATGACTAAGAAAATACCAAATAATCTATATTAAGAACTTTTTAATTTCATAGGTTTCCACATTACATCAGTCATTCATGGTGAGCCCAACATTTTAGCTATTTGGATCACGAAATCATAGCCCCACCTTTACAAATGGAAAAGTACATAACTTCTTTATAATTTTTTTCTACCATATGATTGATTAGGTTTGATATACATACTAAATAATAGTAAAAAGCATTGGGAGTTGGTATTGGGAATTGCTTTTGAAGCATTATTTTTATTATAATAATTAAATAAATTACTATTACGAGCTGCTTTCAAGATTGATTGATATTATAAAAGACTATATATTATTATACAATAAGTTGAAGTATAGGCATTGGATCTTAAGGTCACATTTTAATGATCCAAATTATTATATAATCAAATACATATTAATTATGATAATTGCTTCTAAAATCTTCAAGAATAGAAAGAAAAAATTTTAATGATCAAAAGGTTCAAGCATTCTATTTGAAGAATTTTTCAGTGTTTCACGCATACATAATGAGAAACATCGATAATATGTTTAGATCGTTGAAACATAGCCTCAAATCTAAGGCTGTATAAGTTTGTGGGGCTTCGAAGCTCCATATTATTACTTAAATGCTATTTTATTGGCTTTTATAGGGCTTTGAAGCTCCATATTATTACTTGAATGCTATTTTATTAGCTTTTATATGTATATATTGCAAGTTTTGTGGTTAGTGACAACACACGTCTCATGTTATATTATACATTTTTTTTTAAAAATTAAAGTCATGCCACTTATTGTTGCAAACCTCTGCAACTCCACACATGCTAATGTATCACACATTCAAGATCCTAAAAATTATCTATCATGTGAGATCTAATGCAAATGTACTTTGCTCAAAGAATAAACTCAGCAATTCATTAGATAGGCCAAATATGTGTGCTAATTATGAACCATTACATATAAATATTCGACACCAAATATGTCTAACTACCCATATAATTTGGATCTTATAGTATTTTGGACATGACAATTAACGATAGTATTTTGTTTATATAAAAGTTTTTTTTAGAAAAAAAAAAAAAAAAAAAACTTAAAATGAACCTAATAGTAAATTGCTAATGAAAAGAGTTAGGCTTCAGAGTTCATGAGTACCTAAAAGTTGTTAAGAAAGAACATATTAATTGATTTGTGTTATTTAGTTATCTTAAGTGATGCGGGCAATAACTTATATTGGTAGAGGCTAATCTCCACCATGGAATATAGATTAATGTCTTCCACGCACAAGAGTATGAATTTACATGCAATAAATAAATCAGATTACAATGCTTACCAAAAGACCTATCATCCTTAATCTGATATTTAATGGTGCTTCAGCTTCAGCTTATCATTGACTTAACAGTGCAGGAAGCCTTCAAATTGGTCCAAATGTTATGAGTTTATTTCACCATTTGTTGTCATTTAGTAGATGACACTGTATTATTATATTCATAATATTGGGGGTACAAAGAAGTAAAAATGCAATTGAACTAAGGATCCAAGCTTACAATGACACTTCCGTTAAATTTTTATGTTCTTATTCTATTAAACATTAAAGTTTGGGCACTTATCAAAATAGCATATATGTTTCAGTAAACCTAACCAGTAGATCATTTTCTTTAAACATCTTTTATTAGTCTTGAAGTTTAATGAAAATCTAATAATTGAACCTTGTGATCTTCATGCCCTAAACTAAAATAGAACATTAGAAATAAAAAATAAATGGCATACACAATTTATGAAAAGACTGGTGCCCACTTAAAAATACATTAAAAATTTTGTTTAGTATAGTGACATGAAGCATACTAAAGCTCATGAAATCCTTGTTAAATATATTTATAATAATAATAATTAAAAAACGAGAAAAAAATGTTTGTCTTATAGCTCTTTTATGCTTTATTTCATTTTGCAAAAACTTAGTCCCGCATTTGAAAGTTGAGAAGAAAAAATAAGGATATATGAGATCTCTCCCCATAGCCTTTGTGTGAATATACTCCTTTATGCCAAAGCCCATATGCACTTGCAATCCAATTTGGTGGACCTATATAAGGGTCTTGATTGGCTAGGTTTTACCATTTTTTATAATCAATTTTTATTAATTGTTTTACTTAAATTCAAAAAATATTTTATTTTATTTTATTTGAATTATTAAACATTTCTAATCGTTTTCATGTGCACTTTGATATGGCCCATTAAATCATATTGTTTCCATTGTAAGAAACAGGCCCATAACGTTTGACCCACCAAATGCCTCAAGTAATGGTAACAATGCCTAATCATTTCGTGGTTGAGAGCCTTGTGAAAATGGTCACTCATTAGGTATATAAATTCCTTGGTTCACTTGAAATACACTTCACTCACGGCAACACTATCTCGTACAGTAATCGGTAAGAACTGTTTTCAGAATTTCTCTCATTTTTTTCATAGGCATACGACAGTGTATTAGTGTTGGCTTCATTTTTAAACTGTACGTGTTCGAGAAAGAACTATGATAGGCATTGTATCCTGGAGATAGCGTGTCATAGAGCCTACTACACCGGTCGTACTAACAGAGGAGAGCGAACTATCTCAAAGAGAACGACTAAGTACGTGCCTCGCTATAGTAGAAAATTTAGACTATTCTTCTTTCTTGTGTTTTCTTATTTATGTATGAAATTTTAAATTATTATTTTTTATTTAAATTTATTTTTCGGATTATTTCCAACAATTTGAGATAGGGCCCCAATCACACCGAAAAGTTCATTTACTGATTCGAAGTCAATTCAACTGGAAGTCTTTGATAGGCAACACTATAAAAGGTCGAAACATAAGAAAAAAAATCTATTTAACTACTTTATATATAGCCTACGTGATTAATAATAATAATAATAAAAGATAATTCAATCTTCATTGACTTGAGTTAACAATTATCTATCAAAATGGGACGAAGATGACTATCTTTACAAGAACTACATTCTTACTACTGTCAAATTAATTGTACGATGTCTTTTGTTATTATGTAACATTTGTTGAAATATGGTCCATCCTGAAAACGAAATATAAAACTGAATAAGTGGGCGCAAAAAAGTATGTTGTCAGCCAATATTTTAAATACCTAATGATGGATAATAAGTCTATAACTTAACAACCAAATGAGTTCAGGAGAGATTAAATTAAATGAACTCTTTCAAGTGGTGGTAATTATTAAAAAATTGTTTTCGTTGTGGAAATACTTCAAGAACTCCCTCTATCACAAAATCTTATAAAAATATATGAAAATTCTCATTATACACATTTATATTGAGGAAGAAGCAATGTGGTAAGATAAAGGTGAGAAATCTAAGGCTGAAGTTTCTATAATCAACCTCATGAAATGAGAAACTTCAGGAAAAACTCAATAATTCAAAGACTAACTGGAACACATAGTTTAAAAAGAAATCAAAATCCAATAACAATAAAAATAAAAACAAGAATAAGAAGTTTAAAAACTAAGACAAATCTATTAGGTACTATGTGTGTTGCAAATCTGATCATTTTTATTAGAGAGTATTATCATCGAAAGAAGAAATAACCATCCCAAACACTAGCGCCTCAAGCAAATATAACCAATGAACCTAAATAGTGGTTATGGGACTCATGTATATAAAACATAGATTGATTTGAACTATGTAATGGATTGTGGATAGACATAGGTGTTGGGATTTTTGGCCTGCGGAATCACACAGATCTAGATCTAGGATGGTAATCCAATGGCACCAAGCACATACACAAGAAAAGAGAACACACAGATTTAACGTGGAAAATCCTTGCAGGAAAAAAACCACGGCACAAAGCGACAAATCACCACTATGAAAGCATCAATTACAAAGAGAAAGGACTTACCCGATTCGAACAACCTCGAATCTCACCCTTGCTACACCCTTTGATAACCCTAGAACCCTTTAGAATA
Organism: Magnolia officinalis; assembly: GCA_021015155.1. NCBI lineage: Eukaryota > Viridiplantae > Streptophyta > Magnoliopsida > Magnoliales > Magnoliaceae > Magnolia > Magnolia officinalis. The sequence continues at coordinate 25,926,786 of JAJHSJ010000001.1, read as the reverse complement.
CCTTTAGAAAGTCTTAGAATATGTTAGAATAGCCCTAGGCACCCCAATTTATAGTTTTGGCAACTTCCCTTTCGTATCCCAGTTGCGAAAGGACTTGCGTCACAAAATCCGCGAAACTCCTTTCGCATCCCAGTTGCGAAAGGACTTGCGACACAAAATCCGCGAAACTCCTTTCCGCATCCCAGTTGCGAAAGGACTCAGATTTAAGACATCTCGCAACAATAGGTACTAATGCACATGTGTGTTTTGATTGTTATTAGTTTAAAACTTATGAAGATGTAACAACTAATAGGAAAGTTCAAATGGGCAATGCAATCATTGCAAACTTTATTAGATATAGAAAGGTGAAGCTGAAATGTTCACCTCCGAAAAGGGTATCTCATTAGCCAATATTCTTTACGTACCAGATATGTATAAGAATTCAATCTCGAGTTACCTTTTGAACAATGCTGATTTAAAATAAGTTTATGAGTCAAATCAATTTATTATTACTAATAATAAATCTTTCATTGGAAATGAATATATATGTATATATATAATAAACATGACATATTTAAGCTCAATGTATAAATGAATAAAGCTTCTCTTATTTACATGGTGTGTAATATCTCATTGTGGCATGGTAAATTAGGTCATTTGAATGTTAAATCCATTAAAAATATAGATGTTTGTGAAATAATTTATACTTTGAGAAGTAATGAATTGGAGAAATGCAAATCATGTTCATAGTCTAAAGTGATTTCCTCTTTATGAGTTACTATGACTGATTTCCTCTTATGTATGCGATTTGAATGAATCTCTTATTAGAGAATATAAAAACTATTTTATTATTTTTATTGACGATCATTTTAAATTGCATATGTATATTTGTTAAGATCAAATAATGAATCACTCTATAAATTCATAAAATTCAAAAATGAAGCGAAAAATCAATTAAAAAAAAAAAAAAGATCCTAAGAAGTGACTGTGGGGGTGAATACACTTCGAAGGATTTTAATAATTTTTGTGAATCTGATGAAATTATTTACGAAGTTACTACTCCCTATTCTTATATATAAAATGAAATAGCTAAACATAAAAATAAAACTTTAATTAACATTGTAAATATGATATTACTTAGTTCTAGTTTCCTTCTTAATTTTTGAAGAAGGGTTATTCTCTATGCTTGTCATATTCTAAACAAAGTATCTATAACAAAACTTAAGATAATTCCATATGAACTATGAAGAGGTAATAAAAAACTAAACGTTAGTTATTTTAGAGTGTGGGGTTGTGTAACCCATATTAGGCTTATATATCCTAAAAGTCCTAAATTATGAGCCAAAACCTTTAACATATACTTGTAGCACATGCATTTTATAAAAAGATTCATGTATATAAATAACAACATCATTATATAATCTAAAAATGTGTAGTTTTATAAAAGTATCTTCCTCTATAAACTAAGGAACAATGGGACTGTCTCATTAGAGATTTCTCTTATATGGTGGATTAACCATCTAACTCGACTCTAACAGACTTATAATAACCTGAGTCTTAACCTAAAGTCAGAAGAAGCAAGCAGTCTAGAATTATGAAAGAATATGGTTGTGGCTTTCATATATTTTTAGCCTATTTAGAAGATGACCCTATGACATTCAATAAAGCTATGTCATCATAAGATGTCATCTTTTGAAAATAGGTGGTCACATATGAAATAGAGTCAATATGACTAATAACATATGAAAAATAATAAATCTGTTTCATTGGGTAAAAATCTTACGTTGTAAGTATATATTAAAAAATAAACATAGAGCTAATGACTTAATCAAGAAATATAAGGTCAGTTTAGTAGTCGAAGATTTTATATGAAATGAATATATAAATTGCTTTGATACATACTCCCATGTGTCAAAAATGACTTTAATTCAATTTTTTATTATTACTGCTTTAATCAATAATTTCTTAATTCATTAAAATGATGTAAAAATCATCTTTTAAAATGAAGTAGAAGAAATACATATTGAACAACTAAAAGAGTTTGTTTAATTAGGTAAAAAAAAATAACATGTATAGGCTTTTTAAGTTCTTATATAGACTTAATCAAGTTCATAAACAGTAGCATGAAAAATTCAATTAAGTCATTATAATCAATGAATTCATACTTAAGTCATTGTAACCTTTATTCAATGGTATTTGCGGATTTCACAATTATGATATACTTATATGTAGAGGACTTATTGATATTTGGTTTTAACCCACAAATCATCGATGATATAAAAAAAAAAAAAAATTCTTATTTGAATATGAAAATTCTTGGATAGTCTGATGTAATTTTAGGCATTAAAATAATTCAGAATGAGAGTAGTATAACTCTTAACCCAATCCTATTGCATAGAGAAAATTTTAAGAAAGTATAATCATTATGATTATAAACTTGTGTGTACACATTTTAACCCTATCATAAAACTAAAAAAAATGTGTGAAAAGTATCTTGAATTGAATATGGCAGTGTCATTGGTAGTCTAGCATGTATTATGAACCGTATTAGACTAAACATTATTTTTGCAGTAAGCAAGCTAAGTAACTACTACAGCAATCCGAGTTACATGTATTAGAATGTAGTTTATTGAATTTTAAGGTATCTTAAAAGGACTTGAGATTTCAAAATTCATTACCAAATATTCTCAGCAGTAGTAGAAGACTATAGTGATGCAGACTGAAGGTCAATGATTTATAATTCCAAGTCTTCTGGTTATTTTATCTTCATTGTGTCAGGTAAACTATTTCATGAAAAAAATGAAGAAAGAATCTATATAGCTCATTCCACTATGAAATTTGAACTGATTGCTTTGACAGCGGCTGGTGAATAAGTAAATGTATTAAAACTTTATTGATCGAAATACCATTTTGGGTAAAATTAATTTTACATTTATTTATTTACTATGAGAGCTTAACAATTTTAGGAAAAACTAATAACAAGTGCTATAATGAAAAACCTAAACAAATACGTCTAAAGCATGGTTGTGTGAGACAACTATTAAAATTTTATATTATAATTCTAGACTTTTTAAGATCCAATGAGAATATAGCAGATCCTTCAACAAAATGCTTAGTTAGATAAAAAGTCTTAAAAACATATAGGGAGATAGGACTTAAGGCATACAAAAAATAAGTCACTGAAAATAGTAGCCCAACATAAGAACCGGAGATTCCCAATAATTAGTTTCAATGGAAAAAAAAATCATGTAATTTCTTATTTAAATCCATTATAAAATTGAGGATAAATTATACTTATACAGGTTCCTCTCTATGAAGTAAGTAATGATATTCTTTGTAATGAGTTGAGGTTCGGTTTAACACTTAAGGCTTGTTTGGAATGTGAGATTAAATGGAATGAAATGACATTGGGTCCCATGTAAATTCCATGTAACGTTTGGAAACGACGAGAATGATTAGATTAATATAGGTACGACATTATCCAATCCCAACTGTAGATATTATGTAATTTCTTACAAATTTTGAAATCCACTAAATCTATCGGCGCCACATTGATGCATTGTTCTATTCACAATGTTCATCCATAAGCGTCGTTTACGCATGACATTTGACATGCATGTGTACAGGTGATCGTCATCGATTGTGAATCTGGTTTGTTGATCACAATTCCATGTTCCACCAAATGCAATTTCGTTTAATACAATATTTTTCCTAAAGGAAGAATTTAATCCTAGATGTAGGGATTAGATACTCAAGCATGCAATCATTGTGTAATAATGATGTTAATTTCATATACTATAATTTCATACCATTTAATTCCGCCAACTAAATACACTCTTAATGAGTTTGTAACCTATATAGTGTGGTGATAGTTGTTACAAAGACATTCTCGATGAACTCACTTATATAAGTGTGGAAGTGAGGCCGCGTCTTGTGAGAATTTGGCTTATTCTTTAGAGTGATGAAAATAATGTATTACACATGCCTGTAAAGTGCAACTCTAAACACCTTTAAAACTCTTAACTATTATGTGTGTCTCGTGTATAGTGTATATTAAAGAAATTTAACCCACGACACTACTTTTTATAATCCAAATATTTTCCATTAAGCAGGGTTCAAGACAATTCATCGCATTCATTTATGCATACTAGTACTTTGTTATGCTTGATATTTTATTTTATTTGAAATAAGTAGGAATTATATATATATATATATATAATATATATATATATATATATATATAAGTTCATAATAACATTAACAGGAATATATATGGATTGACATTATTCGAATATATCTGGAAGTGAGGCCGCGTCTTGTGAGAATTGGGTTGATTCTTTATAGTATTGATGAAAACGAGATATTACACATGACTATAAAGTGCAACTCTAATGTGATTGTCTGTTTCTAACTAGATCCTAGAGGGGTAGTACCCAATCAGTGCCCTATTTTGTTAGTTGTTAAATGGGCTGAGATTGGCTAATACCTACACTAGGACCTAGCTAAAAACAGACGGTCTTGTCAAGGACTTTATGGGACCGACTAAACAACAAACATGGACAAATGTGTCAAGTTAATAGATTTTAGACATTTTAAACATTTGTTAATAAACAAATTATTTCAAATTCAGTACTTAATTTTCAGACTTAAGTAATAGCTACCAGTTAGGTTTTAAGACTTTAGATTCAAATTTCATATTCGAACTTCAAACTTCAGATTTAACAAACAAGTCCTAAATTTATATAGACTACAAAGCAGCAGGCATCCGCCTAACTAACAATAGTGATAAATAGACGTGTAGGGTATTGACACAACCCAGCAGGACAATACGCTTGATTTATGCATTCAACGTATTGTCCTGCTAGGTTGTGCCAATATAGGGGCTCTGAGGGGAGCGAAAATATTGCATAAGGGGTTTATTGGAGTTTTGGGTGTGCATGACGCACATGTAAATTTAGGAAACAGTTATCAAATAAGCCATTAAAAAACAAGATAATAGTTGAAATTAAGGACACTAGACCATCCCATTTTCAGAAAAATGATATATGGTTTCTCATTTTTTACTTTTCATATTTTAAATTAATTTGTATCCCACTCTACACATTTCAAGAATGTTAGTAACACATACTTATTATTTTTTATTTATTTCTACAATCCTCCTCTCCTTTAACTTCATTTTCTTTTTATTTTATTTTACCTGCTCGAAGTCTTAAACCCTGTGAAGTAGTGCCAGACTTTGCATATTTCTCTTTTTTCTTACTTGAGGCTTAAATCTCGTGAAACAAGGCAATATGTTATTTATTTCTTTTTTTATCTACTATGTATCTTAAATCATTTTAAAGTAAGGTTAGATGTAATATTATTGAAGTTCCAATAAATCATCTAAAAAACCATTAAATCCCCTAAAGTGAAGAGTTCCACTTAGTGTGGACAGGAAATGATGTCTAAATCCTTTCATTTTATTTTTTATTTTTTATTATCATTGAGACTTATACTTAGAATATCTGATTGCAGACTAATTGCATAATTCATTTGAGTCGAAAAATCTTATGATTTTTTCCATTTTTAAGTAATTCTGCAGTTTTTAACCGATCATATATTCTAAATTTCATTTGACTAATAACGACTCCAAATCAAATATATTTCTATATGTGAGTTAATACCATATCCCAATCGTACCAGCAAGAAAACAAAATAAAAAAAATGAGGGCAATTAGTGCGTAAGGGAAGTTGATAGGAAGGTTATAGCTAGAGGTGGGCACGGGACGACTCGATCTAGCTAACTCGACTCGTCCGACTTGTTTAAATCTAACTCGACCCGAACCAAATGGGTGAGTCGGTCTGAACCGAGTAGGTTTTGCCCAAGTTGAACTCAAACCGAGTCGAGTTTGAGTTACCCAATAACTCAACCCGACTCGACACGAAACTCGATCCGGTTAGACTCGACTCAATCCGAAACCCGACTCTCTAACCCTACCCGCTGCTCCCTACCCCGACCCAATCTCAAACTCCCTCCCTCCCTCCCTCATCCTTATCCTCTTCCAAGCCCGACATCCAACCACCACCATCACCCTCCTCCTCCTCTCTCTCCTCGCCACTCCCTCCCTCCCTCCCTCCCTCCCTCCCTCCTCTTCCAAGCCCGGCAACCACCCACCACCATCACCTCCTACTCTCTCTCCTCTCCACTCCCTCCCGCCCTCATCTCTCAATCCGACTCGTTGCCAACTCGGCCTGAGTCGGTACTTCTGACCGGATCGGACTTGGTTCGGATCAGTCTAGGCTAGACTGAACTCGGATTGAGTCGGGCATGTTGGACTCGGTATCGAGTCGGATCGAGTTCGGGTCAAGCTTATTTCAAAACCAAATTGAGTCGAGTCACCCTAACTTGGTCCAACTGGACTCGATGCCCATCTCTAATTATAGCAAAGATGTGAAACCAACGCACATATGTTTATATAATTAAAATATGCATATAACCTATTGATCACTGGACCATTTTGGGCATGACATGCTCATAATGACTCCTGCAAGATGAGTAGTATGCAGCAAGAATGTGCTACCACATTATTTCCTATGAAATAGCCTCAGCTTTTATATCATTGGCCATCATAACTTTGAGAGCTGGAGTGGTAAGGACAATCAAAGGTAAAACCCAAGTGATAGATGATCCAGATAAATAAACATACCATTTCAGGTAGAGCTACATGGATAATCCAAGTTCCTCTGTAGATAATTGGATTGTTGGATCATCTAAGTGATTTCTTGCAAAAATAAGCAATAAAAGTCGGGGCCCAAACAGTGGATGGTCGAGATCAATGATCCGAGTTTTTCTTATATAACCCGATCTTGATGAGCCATTGTATTTTTTTGTCAGCAATTTTTCCGGTTTCCATTTAATTGCAACAAAAAGAAGCAACTTTGATTATGAGAATAGTTTTAGTCAGCTAACTCTGAATTTTACACATGAGAACTATGATTTGTGGTCCCCATGGTTGCATGGTACACATGGCTCCCATCATTCACTGATCCAGACCGTTGTTTGCTAAGTCCCGTACTGGATGGAGGATATCCAAAAAATTCACAGAGTAAAAGATCCTTGTACCACATGAATTTTTTGCAGTGGAATATAGACCGTCTATCCTTAGATCACGAACCGTAAAGGTAATATTATTTTATCAAGGAGGTTTTGTAGTCACACGACACCCCTGATGGGACACAGCAAAAGGGTGGAAACATGAACTCGTGGATAATGTGCAATATGCAGGCAAGGCGCAACAGAGTTCCCACACGCGTGTGCAATACAGCTCATGTACATGCTACACACATGCGAACACGGTAAGTATGTCTAAAGATCCAATTCATCCATCAGGTTGGCTTGACTTTCTAGACATTTTCATTATATCTCATGCACTCAGCAGGTGGCAAGAATTCTGAAACGGGTGGACGAGTTAGACAATTTCAGACAAGTTTTTTCCAGCCGTATATTTGTGTTGGAAACTGTGGCCCACCGGACTAGTTACTAAAATTAATGATCCTCAGATAACATACAGATTAGTGGTGTTCTTCTGATGGATGGATTGGATCTCGGAAATAAATACCATGCTGGCACATGTGTGGCGTCTACATGAGTTTATTGCACATGCGTGTGAGCTGAGCAAAGCTCGGATTTCCATATATTTACTCTTTACCACATTTCTTTGTGGCTTGGCCAAGTCCACGCGCGTGTACATGGGAGCTCATTTATACGCTACTAATGTGATACATTTGAACATATGTATGAGATCTGATCCGTCCATAATGGTTCCCACCATGCAGATTCTGTTTAACAGATGGTATTTTTACTGATCTGATGACTTTTCAGTGGGGCCATCGTTTTATTTCTAGCATCATCAAATCCTTGATGATTTGACTGGTGTGATTATTGGAAGATGCATCTAAAAAGTGGACCCACCAGATGGATGGGTCGGATCTCAAACATATGCCCATCCTTGCACACGAGGCTGCGTGCGAATGGGTTCCATTTACACGCGTGTAGGCAACGCAACCTCCTTGTCATTTCACATGTGATGAAGAGAAAAGGAGGAATTGTGTGGTCCCGACGCGCCATTTTGCACACAGGCCAAATGGTCAAGTGATCCAGACCGTTGAACAGAAGGATCTACAATACGTAACGTGATTAATCTGATCTTGACCCTTGGATAAGTGGCCTGAGAATAAAATGTTAGGGATAAAACATAACAGTCTTAGATTGGATGGATTGAACAATCCAATCTAGAAAAAAATTGGAACTCTCTCCATCCACAGTGACACGAATCATATCAACGGTCTGGATCACTTAAGCATGGGCTCGACCTGTACAAAATAAATGCATCGAGGCAATTCCTAAAAAACCCTCCACATTTCTCAACACAAGCATGTAATGGAGCCCCCACACCCACAGACAAAAAAAGAGGAGAAACGAAGACCCACTTCAAAGCCTCTCTCTCTCCCTCTCCTTCTCTCTCTCTCTCTCTGAGTGTAAGTGATCTGTCTCCTTTCTCATCTCTTTTTCATTGCTATTTTAGGTTTCCTTTCAAATATCTGTTACCTTCTTGTTCTTGGGTCTTTCCTATTTTTCTCCATTTTTCTTTTCATTTCCATGGAATGTTTGAGGGTTATCACAAAATCCATGTTGATGTTCTATTGATTTTCATAACCCAGGTTCTTGATTTGTCTAGGACAGGTTTAGGGGGATTCTGATATAACCATTGTTTTTATTTTATTTTTATTTGTTTGTTTTTAAGTTTCTTTTATTTTTAAAATTTGGGGCTTGAGGTTTTGGATGATAATAGAAGAAACCCATCTCAGGAAAATGTCTGATATGTTGATTGGTGAAATACCCATATTTTTATTTGGTGGAAATGGTTCCCCCCCTTCTTTTTCATATTTTTCTCCATTATGAATTATTGAGAAATGATACGTTTACTTCTTACTTTTCAATATTTCAGAGAATGATTAGCTTTCAGGATCCCTGCACAATGAGCCATTGTTGGTTCATTGCATCTCTCCAGAACGCATGGTTGTACAGTTGGTGAATCCAGGCCATGAATCTGGTGGGCCCTTCTATTTGTGCCCCATGATACGCAAACTACTTTGATCGATGAAATATAGCCATTCAATAAATAGACTTATTCCTTTCGAATCTGGAGCATCTGCAGGGCTGCTACATGGACGGACCCAATCAGAAATTTGGACCATCAACTGGCTCAATGCATGGTGGGCTTGATTTGGCCTTGTCATAGAATCTGTTGATTTTTAGACCGAGAAGAAACAATTTTACCAATTTTTGTAACGACCTAGAGTTGGGTTTTTAATATTTTTGGCTTTTAACGGCTTCTTTTATTCATCAATGATTTCATATAATGCTACTGAAAATGTATGTGTCTAAGGCATTTTTCTGGTATTTCCTATAGAAATATATTTACATGTGTATATGTATGCATGTGTGGAAAAAAAAGAGGGGTTCATTTTGTCGTGTGGGATTTTCCTGGTTCTTGCAAACAGTTTGATCTTTGTCTGTGTTTACTTGTATCTTTGGTGCTAGCTTATGGTAGCTGTGTAGATTTTTTCAATCCACATTTTTATACTGTGGTAGACACTAGACAGATTGTATTAAATAGTTGTTATATATAATAATTTGAATATTGTTATTTGCATGCATTGAGTAGCTGTTTTCCACTTTCCTGAAAATAAGGCTCCACAGTGGCCTTTTAACTAGTTTTCTTAAAACTAATAACATCTAATAGACAATAAATTTTCTAGGAACCAACTTTGTTCCACTGATTATAACTAATAATTTCTGATGTCTAATAACTAATAAATTTTTTGAGTAATTCTGTAATCAGTATTGTGGACTTCCATACAATGGTAAGTATGAGAGCAGCTAGGATAAAAAATACACCCTGAGGTAAACACGGTATATAAGCAGTACAAAAGCAGCTAGGATAAAAGTGGACTGTCACCTACAACCCATGTATTTTTATATCATGAACATATTAGAGGGCCTGCTCTATCTTGAAGAAAAGCAGTTTGTCACCTGCAACCTGTTTCCATAGGCATTTGCATTCAAAACATGGTGATATTTTTAAGGGCAAAAGTGGAAACAAAATTTCCGAAGGCATAACAGGTTGTAGTGTATAACTGGTTTTAGGCGATCTGTTCTCTAGAAAAATATACAACATCCCTGACATGTGTATGAGAAAAATGAATGGTTACGAAAGAATGACCAATGGTCTTTATCAATGGACATCTGCGGCCACCAGATGAGTTCTCTGACCTAGTTTTTGAGCAAGGGCATTTTCATGTTCCCCCCCTCCCCATTCATTTTGAGCAAGGGCATTTTCATGTTGGGTCCCATGTAATGAATCTTCTAGATCATGCGCACATGTGCCTCTAGAGAAATATACAACATGCCTGACGTGTATGAGAAAAATGAACATGTAATGAATCTTCTAGTTTTTGAGCAAGGGCATGCCCCCCCCCCCCCCCCCCCCCCCAATACACACACACACACACACACACACACACACACACACAAATTGCTGTAGCATCTCTCTTATACAATTTTAATAAGCAAGGTTTTAAAGTCCACTTTCACCAAAACATTAAGTCAAGGGCTTCTTACTACTATCTACTGGTATTGATCATTATTAGGGAAATATTAAAAAGAAAACAACCATTATTGTGGTTGTTATAAAAGAGAAAAAGAGCTGAAGGGAAATGTGTATCAGGTGATACAATGTTTCAGTGGCCAATGCAATTTTTTCATCATATTTGGTTTTCATAAATTGAGAATTTTATTACATATCAAGAAAAAAAAAGCGAAACACCTTTCACTAATGGGTGAAGGCTGTAAAACTAGAATATCTAACCCATATCATGAGAATCTCACAAGTAACATCCAATGTTTTAAATAGCGGTAACGTGTTGCACAACGTTCCTTTGTAGCGTGTAGCTTAAGCTACACGATACTTCTATTTTTTAATTTAAAAATAGGAAAAATATGATAAATAGTAAGAAAAATAAAAAAATAAAATAAGAATGCTTAAAAGATGATTTATTTTTTCAAGCATAAGCATATTCAAACAAGTTATTAATTATCATCTATCAAAAGCCAATCCACATATATTATCCAAATCAAATCATTATCACATCAACGGCTTGTTAAGCAAACCACTTTAATTAATAATGTCTAATTAAAACCACAAGTCACAAGTATGAAAAGAAATTAAAATCCCACAGGTTGAGAGTATTTAGTACAAAATACAAAATGCAATTTCATTTATAAAAAAAAGTAGCGTATGCTACATACAGTACGCGTATGCTATAATGCTACATATGCTGCATGAACGCTACATACACTATGACCCCTGTAGCTTACGTTACATGGGATTTATGCTCTTTGCTAATGCTTCGAAACACTGGTGACGCCAAAATTACTAGCTTATCTTTCGTTTTTATAGTCGTAGACATAGTTCTGTTTTACTTTGGAGAATCAGCTGTTCACATCTCCTTTTCTACTCCTATGTAGGCTCTTTGTTGCTATTTCTTATGATGTTTTGCCTCACATTTGATGACTGCATGTATACATCGGTTGCATCTTCTCATATTCTTCTCCCTTATAAAATTGGATTTTTCCCCTTTTCCAATCACAGTGATTTCTATGGCATTTCTGATGGACGATATAGAACTCCCTACTGAAATCTGTTACTAGCCAGCAAGAGTAAAGACAAACCTGCTATTCTCATTGGCCTTTGTAAAACCACAAAGTACGAGAAAAGAAAAAATAAAAGAAAAAGAAAAAGAAATTCCCTGTTTCCTGGCCAGACCAAGCTACTTTCAAATGGTTAGAGTCATGACTGTTAAATCTATCAATGAATCATACCTACAACATTGCATAAGAGCTAACTAAACAAGAATGCATATAGTATTAACCACTACCTAATCATAACATGAAATGATAATGGTGATTGACAATAGCAAAAAAGACCCAATGGGCTTGATCGTGGGTTCCTGTAATGATAGGTACCATAGATTTAATTTATAGCTGTCTTGATTGTTGTCATGACTGAGGGTGCGCCAGTAGTATTGGCTTTCCCTAGGGCTTGAAATGATAATGTGACACAATAGTAAAAAAGATCCAATGGCCTTGAGTGTGAGAGACTGAGAGTTCTTGTAATGATAGGAACCGCAGATGTAATTTATTAGCTATCATTGTTGTCATGATTGAGGGCAGGGGAGTAGCATTGGCTTTGACTAGCAACACAGCTATGAAGCCAACCATCATCATCATCTTCTTAGCCTCTCTCCTGTTAATTTGGAGTCGGCTTTTAAACGGTAGATTGGCAAAACTTCTATGTTTTGCTGCCCAATGGACATCAACCTTCCTCGTTTACCTTGGCTTTGGAATCGGACATGGCAGGGACTCAAAAAGAAAAGTACCCTAGGCCTGTGTATCCTCAAACCCAACAAGAGTATCATCGCCACCCCCATCTTCGTGACCATCTTTTCACCATTACTATTGCATTTCCGGCACCTCTACCATCTCAACATCTTTGTTGCCGTCTTGGTCGCCTGGATTTTGAATTGGACATGGCAGGGGGTCAAAATGAAAGTACCCTAGGCCCATGAATCCTCAAATCTGAGCCCAACCCAACAACATTATCAACGTTGCGTCCATCTTCATGATCATTTTTTCACCATCAATACTACATTTCTTGCGCCTCCTCCATCTCAACATCCTTGCTGCCATCCTGTTCGTCTCTATCCTGTTAATGGCACTGATGCCTTTCCCGGTTTTCCTGTCTCATTATGCAACTTCATTTCCTTATTCCATTTCCACCACAATCGTCTCTTTCTGATCTTCACTCTCATCCCAATTTGATCCTTCACCTGTATCTAAATTTCCAACCTTGGATTGTATTGAAGCAGCATGCCACAATAACCAAGGACTGTTTGGACCTTTTCAAGAAATCAAATCCACACCTACAAAATTGAAACGCTAATTCAACTTTGGTCACTCTCCCCTTGGGCTTCATGCTTTGAATGCACGTATCTTAGTTTTTCAAGCGCTGTGGCAGGCTGGCAGCTTGTGCACTTCTTTTATGAACTGTGTTAGGAGCTCACTAATTACTCTTGAAGCTTGATGACTGCAAGTTTGGTTAGCATCATGCATAGCAATGGGCAACAACCCAAAAAGGTATAGGGCACCACAATTTTGTCATGCAGCCAAGGTGGTCAGGTGTTTAGGCACTCTCAAGTAGTTGTTGACTAAAGGCTGTGGGTAGGGCAAGTTACGCTCCTGATTTTGTTCATCATGATTTCTATTATTTTTAATATTTCACTTATATGCATTTGAGAAGTCTAGAATGTCCATGCTTTACTTGTAATACTCTAAGTCTCCAATTCTACAAAACCACACAATGTTTGGTCATGCATGATTCATAATCATGCAAAATTTGTAAGTATCATATAATCATTGCATTTCACATAAAAAATCTACTTGAATAAAACAGTTTTTTTTTTTTTTTAATAATTATAAAATAATAATAATTTTTAATGGAGAAAAAAATTCGTTAAACCACTTCTCAAAAAAAAAAAAAAAAAAAAAACATCAAATCAAAAAAGATATACAAGAATCAAGGCGAGGCAGTAGTGAGCCTTTCATCACTAACTCAAAAGGAGGTATTAGTTGCTGTGAAAGAAGAAAAAAACAACAAAAGAAAAAAAAAGGATTTGTGCTAGAAAAATCAAGCGGGTTTTTTCTTTGAAGGATGAATCAATCTTATTAGGGCTAAACAACCTAAAAAGAAGGAAACAACAAACACAACGAAACAAAGAAAAGAAAAATACAAACCAAACCCCCTTGAAACAAAACCCAAGAGGACCTCAGGTTGCTTACCCTTAAATATACAACCGGACCTGGTTGAGAACCCTTCCCATTGGGGTGCTTTGGTTACGGAAGAAACAATTATTTCTTTTCAACCATATTGCCCAAAGCAAAGCCAACAAGGCCAGCCTCCATCTATCGTGGAGGCTAGCCTTGCTAGCTTTGCATCATCCAATAAACACAAATTATGAAAAGATAGTCAAGCTTCGCATCACCTAATAAACACTTGGCAATAAAAAAAATGGTAGATCATATGAATCTTAAAGAACGAGCAATGTATGAAAAGATGGTCAATTGACTGCTAAGCACTCATACATAGCAAACATGCTAGGGAGGACAATTGCGCGCTTTCGAAGATTATCTCATAGATAATCTTATTTCTCCCCGCTAGCCAAGCAAAAACTGAGATTTTTGGAGTACCCATACTGCCAAACAAAGGAGGTTAAGTGAAGAGCTTCCCCTTGGATGGGCCGAGATAAACACTTGTAAAAAACGATGAAAAGATAGTCGATCGAGCTTGGCATCACCCAACAAACAATCGCCAATTAGAAAATGGCAGACCATATGATTTTAGAAAATGAGCAATGTATGAAAAGATGGTCAACTAACCATGATGTGCTGTAACGGCTGTTACGTACAGGTAATGACGACAACCATTACACGTTACTATGTCGTAACGTAAAAGATGATCGTAATGGCCGTTACAGCCCCTGTAAAGGTCGTAATGGTCCTGTTAATGGGGCCAATACAAGTTATTATTATTTTTTTTTTGGCAATTAAAAAAGAGAACGTAACAACCGTTGCAGGGGTTGTAACGACCGCTACAACCCGTATTGTAAAGGTAATAGTTGTAGCCGTTACGACCACCTTTACTGTTACAAAATACCTTGCAACTGACTCCTAAGCACTCATACATAGTAGACACGCTAGGGAGAACCATCACATGCTTTCGAAGATTATCCATCGTGAGAATCTAATGCATGGGCATTTTCACACCAGACTCGAGTGGGGTGGCCCGTGGGATGCGAGGGTACACTCGGGGTGGGTGACCCACGGAACCCATGTGATTTGGGGCCCACGAGGGGGCGGAACCTATGAATTTGGGGCCCACGAGGAGGGTTTGGCCGAGGACCTAACCATGGATGTGGGGCATGGGCTATGAGAAAAAAAAGGATTAATTTGCCATGCTCTATCAGTTCAGGCTTTTAGAACAAGTGGTTAATTGTCCTGCATCATAATCCCCCCCCCCCCCCCCCCCCCCCCCCAATAGGGCCAACGCACCTCTTCCCTATTTAAGAGGTGGAACTTACCTTTCGAGGCCCCACCTTGCCAAGGAAAGTTTCTTCTCAACTTAGCACAAGAATAGGGACATATAATAGAGAAGACGATTTGATAGGGAGGATTTAATTAGAGTCAACTTACCCCCCAAGAGAGAGCAACTTGCTCTTCTAGGGGCTTAGGTTTCTCTCCATTCTTTTTGCCACACGGGAGGCCGAGATAGGTGGAGGGAAAGGATCCCATACGACAACAAAAAATATCAACTAATTGGGAAAGGACCTCTCCAGGGGTATGAATCCGAAGAATCTCACTTTTGGAAAGATTAATATTGATATCTGAAACCACTTTGGGAAAGATTAATATTGATATCTAAAACCACCTCAAACCAAGTGAGACTACAATCTGCAGATTGGACACCATCGTATCCTTAGCCTTACATAATAGAATAATATCATCCACGAATTGCAAATGGTTAATTTGATAAGAAAGATGAATATCAAAACCCCTGAAGAGCCCTCTGATTGCCCTCCGGACAATATCTTACTAAGAGCTTCAATTACCACCACAAAAAGAAATGGGGATAGGGAGTCCCTTACCCAAGGCCACGCCGCCTCGAGAAGCTCTAAAGGAACCAAACGGGGACCCGTTAATGAGAACTAAGGAAGTAGCTAAGGATACACAATGACGCATCCAAAGTTTCCATTTCTTCCCAAAGCCCATTCGACCCAACAAATTATCGAAAAAGACCTAATTGACATGATCATATGCTTTCTCCAGATCTAATTTACTGACCACTCCTTGATTACCTGACCTGTGGCATGAGTCCACACCCTCATTAGCAATCATGTCACTATCAGTGATCTGTCTGCTTGAGATAAAGGACTCTGAAAAGGCGAAACGACATTGGGGGGAACTGCCAAAAACCTCTAACTCAACAATTATGCTAAAATTTTATATGGGGATCCCGAGAGATTGATAGGCCTAAAATTTGTAAGACGATCCACCCTATCCTTCTTCGGGATGAGGGCTAGGAAAGTGCATTCCAATTCTTTTTGAACATAAGCTAAGGCGAAGAAATCCTTTGCAAAAGAAAGAAAGTCAGATTTCACCAGATCCCAAAAAAGTTGGAAAAAAGCTGATGGAAAACCATCATGTCCCGGGGCTTTGTCCCTACCCAAATCCCAAACCGCTACCTTTAGCTCCTCGAGCTGAAAAGGCATATCAAGGCTCCGAGTCTCCTCCCCACAGAGACTATGAAAATCCATATTATCCAGGGATGGTCTTTCTCGACCCTCATCTAACATAAGATTAGAATAAAATTGAATAATAGCATTGCAAATAGGGCCTTTATACACCATTACGAAAGGGAAGAAAAACTATTGGTGTGAGCACAAGAAGATGAAGTTGTTAAAACATGAGTGACCTGATGGTGGCTTGAAGAGAAGAATATAATTTGGGAAAGATTGAACCATTTATCCTTGAGGTTTCCTACCTTATTTAATGTGATTACACTAATAACCGTATATCCGATAAGGGGTGACTTGTGGAAAAGATACATAAGCACACAAGTGAGTAATGTATAATATTTAGTAATAATAGCACTTCATTACAAATTTGGGCAAACAACACCAATCATGTTGTATATCCAACCTTTTTCTTTTTGATGGATGACTGATATTTATTAAAAGTACACAGATGAGATATCTATGTGCAAAAAAGCCATGCACAACTCAAGAAAGAGAGGAAAGATAATCATAACTTCAAAAGGGCTTAGTAATAGAAGCCCTTTCCAACATATCCATCTTTTCCCTTGTGAAAAAAATTGATCTATGACCTACTCGGTTTCTGAAAAACTGTCATTTTGCTTCCTTCCGAGAGAGCAAGCTTCCACACCTCATCCTTTTTTTTTTTTTTAAATTTTATTTTTAAAATCATGGCCGCCTCCATGATTCACAAGGAAGACTCAATTGATCTTGGGAACACCAATATCATTGAACAACCCACTTCAATCAAAGTTTCCCTGAAAGCCTTGTTGAAGAAAGAAGACAAGGTAGAGAAAGATCTAAGAAATAGTTTTATTGATGAGAACTAGTGTTTTCAATACAAGATCGGATAACTTATCATCTAAAGATAGAAAGATGTGGAGATGGATAAAGACAAAAAGAATTAGAAATGGATAACAAATGGGGCCTATTCAACAAAATCGTTTTTCTTAGTTCTATTGATGAGAGACGGGACGCTACCACCTAACCAAGGTATTCCAAAACGGTTACGGCCACCACTGTTACGTTTTTTTTTTTTTTTTTGAAAAAACTGTTACTGGACCGTTATGGGGTCGTTACGGTCCGTTTTTTCTGTAACGGCCGTTTCGACCCCATAACGCGTAACGGTTATGACCGTTACCTTTACGTAATCGATTTTGAATACCTTGCACCTAACACAAAAGTATGGAATGCCCCTGCCCCGTTAAGGATTAAAGCTTTTGCATGGTTGGCTACGACAAATAAAATATTCATAGTTGATAAATTAAATAAGAGGAATACGACAATCCCCAACATGTGTGTGATGTGCAGAAAAGAAGAGGCAGTCGATCACTTATTTATACATCTCCCAAATAGGGAGAGAGATGTGGGCCTATTTTCTTCTTTGATTTAGGGTGAGACGGTCTTTTAACATCTCAATGGGAAATACAGTGGTGGAATGGTTGGGCATGCCTTTTCAAAAGCGGAAAAAGCTATTGTGGAGGATGTCTTTTTTTACGTAGTCCTTCTGAGTTTGTGGAAGGAGAGAAATTTAAGAATTTTTGAGAATAAAAGCTCATCCTTACCAGCAATATGTAGAAGACCACTCCACCTTCTGATCTAATGGGCATTGGCTAATGGTGAATTTCGTGGATGCTCAAAGGATACCTTTATGGGAAGTTGGGAATGCCCATAATTTGGAGTTAAGTCAACTATGATTACCCAGTAAATAAGAGTTGGAAAGGGTCTGGTTTTAATTTTTATTTTTGTTATTTTTATGTTCCTAGACTTCAGTTGGGGACTTGTGAGTGATGAGATGTCACTTCCAATGCGGGCTTGTTCTTATGTAATATATTTTCCGTTAATGAATATATCATCAACATCGTCATCTAAGCATTATCCCAAGTAATTGGGGTCAGTTACGTGAATCTTGTTATGCCATTCCACTATATCAAGGGCCATACCTTCAATTAGACCATAGGTTATCAAATATTTTCTTACTACCTCCATCCATGTCCTTCTAGGCCTTTCCCTAGCCCTTTTTGTGCCTTCAACATGTACCCACTACTTCTAACTAGTGTGGTTCTTGGTCTCTATTGCACATGACCAAACCACTCCCTCACCTCGTGACCTCTTGGTACTTTTTTTTGAAAGAAGCCGAATTACCTTTGGTATTTCTTCTAGGTTCCCTCGAATGCATTCATTTTTAATTCTATCCTTGTCTTGGCACTCATCGTCTCAACATCCTCATTTCAACTCCATCCATCCTATGAAATGTTGTTCTTAACTGCCCAACATTCTGCCCATAAAGCATGGCTAGTCTTGTAGCTATACTATAAAATTTCTTCAGTTTAAGTGGTAAACAACTTTCACATAAAACTCCTGTGGCACATCTCCATTTCTTCCACCTAGCCTGAGTTCTATGGGTCATATCCTTCTCAATCTTTTCACTCTCATGAATTATTGACCCAAGGTATTGAAAGTGGTCATTTTGGGAAATTTCTTGGTCATCAATCTTAATTGATTCCTGGTTTTCACTCCTATTGTTAGTAAAATTGTACTCCATATGCTTTGTTTTAGTCCGGCTAATTTTAAATCCTTTGGATTCTAGAGCATCTGTCATCAATGAATATATATTGTCATTTAAAAAAAGAAGAAGAAAGGATTTGATCCGTTTTTTTTTTTTTTTTTTTTAAAATAATAATTATATATGGAGTATTTTCTCCACCCAACTTCACCAAGCCCGAAAAAGGTGAAAAATGACCAAACAAACCCATCCTAGGGTAAACTTGGTTTTTATTTATTTATTTTTGGTTGTTGTTGTTGTTGTTGTTGTGGGCACTATGCACGATGTTGAGTGCACATGCAGGCACACTTGACACACCTAATTTTATGGCCCAAGGACTTTGGGAAGAGCATGAAGGGATAATGAGGAAGATCACCGTCTTCCTCAAGCAGGCAAAACCTTGTATCCACAAGAAAAATGAGAGAAAACTCGAATATTTTATTAAATAATGTCTAATCTGAATGATTTCTCGATTACACCATTAATAAAGAAAAAATAAAACCCTAATTCGAAATTACCCAAAATATCAAAATTCTAACCCTAATAGAAATCCTAATTCAACTAGAATAGAACTTGAAATAAGTTTTGCCAAAAATAGAAAGCCCTAAATTAACCTTACCGGAGGATTCCCGGCATGATTACAGTCAATCTCTAAAAAAGACGGAAATTTAGAACTCTAAAAGTAAGGAAATACAACAAAAATTGAAATTACTGAAAATAGTAAATTTTCTCTAAAATCCCAATTTGAACTGGAAGCGTGCATTTTCTCACAAAATGGACGGATGTGACCCACTACATGGGTTGGTTAGCCTCGTATGTCCTGCTACATAAAAATTTGATAGGTCACGTGTCTCGTAATGATACCTGGATAAAAAGTTATGGCCAATTTATGGTTCACACTTCAAACGACAATTTCTCCGTATCCGGAATGAATTTCTTCGAACCTGGGACCTAGTTACGTCATGACCTACGTAGGACTGGGCTTGGATCTGACGGACTACTTCCACTTCCGTTTGGCCTTCTTTTGGTCTAGCCATGCTAGGAATGTATCTGTGCCACGTCCTACGTCACCCACCTAAAGGGCATTTCCTGCTTGCATCTTCCACCCGGGCATGCCTTTTGACCACATGACATTATACTAGGTTGTAAATTCCGACTCATTAGTTGGTTTGGACACATGTTGCAATAAATTGTAACTTCCAAAAGTATAATTTTGTATATCTGCATTCTTCTACCTTCTACCCCCCCCCCCCCCCCCCCCCCCCCCCCCCCCCCCAAAAAAAAAAAAAAAAAAAGAAAAAAGAAAGACAAAAATAAAAAATCTTTTACTTGCATCCCAATAGTAGTAGCTTCTAATTAGTATGCTATGTTTTGTTGTTGAAGGCTTATGTGTTGAGGCTCGCCTCGAGGTGAGGCTCTCCCTAAATGGCAGGCATAGACCTTGATGCTTAATGTATGTGAATGAAGCTCATACCTCAATTGTGAGGCATATGGGAGGTGTACCCATTGTGGTATGCTTTAAGCTTTCTGTTCTGTTGAGAGGCATGTCTCTCAGTTTCTTTTTTCAAGGGTGGAGACATCATTGAAGAAAATGTTTCTCTCTCTCTCTCTCTCTCTCTCTCTCTCTCTCTCTCTCTATATATATATATATATATATATATATATATATATATATATTGCTTCAATCCTTTTCTCCCTCTACCACCATGAAAGCAGTAGTTGAGTAAATAAAACATATTAGGGGGCATTTTTAATCCATTAGAGTATTCTCCCAATTTCTTCTACCTCTTTCTTATATAATGGATGTATGGCCATATAGATTTTTATTATCTTTTCCTAACTGTTTCGCGTTTGTATCTTAAGGTTTCCATAATCTTTTATTTCGTTTGTTATTCATGTTCTGGTGATGCATTTTTGTTGGATAGTCTGTTTTGGGATGGCTTGTGCTTCATTCGTGATGTCTCACTTCTTAGGAGACTTGGATGACTCGTTTCACAACTTACCATTTTAAAACATTGTCACTTACACCTCATTAATAATCCTCTAGCATTTATTTGAGTGACACTTTCTCTGGGCCAGGGTATTCAATTATGGGTAATGGCCACCACTGTTATTGTTATGATTTTTTTTTTTTTTTTTTTTAGGGGGGGGGGGAAAAACTTGTATCGGCCACATAATGGGCTGTTACGGAGCTGTAACACATGATGGTTCCCACCATTACGTTACGTAACAGCGGACAGCTGTTATGTAACCGTTTTGGAATGGCTTGGCCTGGACTGCTAATTTGGATGTGCCCGATGGTTCATTTGGAGCTTCTTGCTTCTCCATTTGGACCTAGGGTGACATTGCTTGTAAATCTGAAATCCTCCACCTATCATGATCTTCTCAACCCTCACTTTAATTTTACTTGGAGAAATCTTGAATTGCCTCCATCTGTCATGATTCTCTCAACCCTCGCTTAGAGAATCTTGAATTGGTCCATTAATGAGATGTGAACAATCTAGTTGTCTGCAAGTGATTCTAGGCCACAATTTGGCATTTGCAAACCATGCAATTGGGTATCAGTTCAGTTTTTGGATTTCATTTGTTTTCTAATAAGTTTCAAAATGCATGCATGATTTCAAATGATTTTGGTTATTCCATTGGTTTTATTTATCGCCTATTTGACAGTATTGAGGGCTGTGATGTGCTCGAACATAAATTCAATTAAGCTGCTGCTCAGTGTCTAGCAAAGATTCTTCTCTTATTTGCACCTGGAAGTGTCAAATGCCTATAATGTTATTGTCCGACTTGAACTACAATTCATATTTTTCTGTTCTGAATTTGTGTATGGCCAAACTTTATTTGCTCTTGGTTGTGTCAAATGCCTATAAAAGTTTGTTATCTAGGGAAACAAGCAAGTTTCTTTTAGGGTCTGTTTGGATTGAGGATAAACTAGGGGAAGCATTCAGTTTGTGTTGACATGATGTTTAATCTCTCTTGGGAAGTGGTGGATGCCGCAGCAAGCTGTCTGCTTTTGTCTTTCCCAACTCAACAATTGAGTGAGACTTTTTTTTTTTCCCTTCAAAAAGTCAAATGGAGAGAAAAGAGTTTGCCTCTGACATGATGTTTAAATGGAAAAATTTGAGGGAAAAGAGGTTTCCCTTTGTGGAATTG
Organism: Magnolia officinalis; assembly: GCA_021015155.1. Lineage (NCBI taxonomy): Eukaryota > Viridiplantae > Streptophyta > Magnoliopsida > Magnoliales > Magnoliaceae > Magnolia > Magnolia officinalis. The sequence continues at coordinate 25,904,639 of JAJHSJ010000001.1, read as the reverse complement.
CAACCCAAACACTTTCAAATGCAAAGGCAAAGCATTTTTCAGCATTTTTCTTTAGCAAAACAAAGAAGTGTAAGGGCTTTGCTTCCCCTGATCCTGAGGGCAGTTCGCCATCCGTTTCTGTCACAATTTTGCTTTGCTTGCATTCTTCTAGTTTACTCCCAATCAGTATAGGCCTTAGTTTAGTTTTTACAACAATTGGACATAAGAGTGCATCCATTGTATTCTCAAAATGTTTATAACTTTCAACCCACTTTCCAGCCATGGGACCTCATCACATAATAGAGGGCCTGGATTTGATATATTATTGTGGGTGGGCGTTAATCACTCCACTTGACTTTGTGATGCTATTTTGCACCCACAGGAAGCAGGGAGAGTAAGTCATCGAATGGATGGGTTGATTTTTTTTTTTTTTCTTTTGTTGAGATCCTGATGGATTGAAGTTCACTAGATTAAAAGGAAAAAAAAAGAGCCTTCAGCATCATCATAATAGCCTTATCTAAGCTGTTTGGGTCCATTGTACCAATCCTATTTCTCCAATTACTCCCAAGGCCCTGCCTCAGTAAAGATGTCTTCATATCCCTCTCATCACGTCGATCCCCGTGGCCATCCTCCCATCCTTTTTTCTCAGGCCCTTCAACCCTACTCTAAGGTTCCCCTCAACTGAGCTGCCTCCGTTCTTTGTTGCATGTGAATGATTGAACCATATTAGCCTGCTTTCCACTGTTTATCTTTTATGGGGACTACTCCTAGGCTGCTTCAGATGAGATCACACTCAATTCCATCCTTCCTACTCTTCCTACACATCCATCACAACTTTCTAATCTCTGAAAGGCTTATCCTCTGGTCACGTTTACTTCTAACTGATCAACAGTCTGCACTATAAAGCATAACTGGTTGAGTAGCTGTCTTATAAAAATTCTCTAAGTTTTACAGATGTGGAGATTAGACAACACTTTAGTCACACATCACCATTTCACATCCAATTTCTAATCTTTCTATCCTTTTGAATAAATAATAAAGCAAAGGTAATGAAACAAATTGTTTTTGAGGAATATCCGGCCATCAATTTTAACTAAAGCCTTGCCTTTGTAAGTATTCCTACTAAAGTTGCATTCCAAATACTCTCTATTTTGGTTCTGTTAAGTTTTAAGCCTCTAGATGCTAGAGCCTTCCTCCAAACCTCCAATAGCATTTGCCTCCTCTTTAGTCTTGGCAAATAACACGCCAACATGTTATCAGCAAAAAAACTTACATCATGGGACATCATTGATAGACGGCAGTAGTTGTTAACTTATCTCTGATGAGTAGAAAAAGGTAATGGCTCAATGAACCTGATAAAGACATGTTGCTATTGGGAACTCATCAGTTAAGCTGTTCCCACTCTTATAACAACATCCTCATGCAGATATTTAATGACATCCATATATGTATGTTCCTAGGATCAAACCCCCCCCCCCCCCCCCCCCCCCCCCCCCCCCCCCCCCTGGGATATATCTTCCTAGGACCATGGTTTTAAATATACGTTATGATATGACCCCATCTTATCTGTATCAGCCCACCTTGATACGCGATACAGGGTAAACTAGTCTGTTTAAGAAAAAAGCACCGTATTGGCCCATATCGGCTGATACAAAGCTGTATCGGTGACAATATGGGGCTGATACAGGCCAATATGGCCATATTTGCTGCATTTCAAAAAAGGAAAAAAAAAAAAAAAAAGAAAGAAAAGAAGAAAGAGGAAAAATCCATGTTATTTCTAATCTTTTCTGTTTTTCACTTGTTTCTTCATTTCAACCATAGAGCTCATAAACTCAATTTATACTAAATCTAGGCCTTAAAAAAATAAAAAAATCAAAACTCAAGATTTGAGTGATATTTGATGAATCAAAGAAGAATGAAACATTGTGCAAAAAAATAGGATGGTAAATCTGTCATTTTTTTTCTTCCTTTTGTTGTATTTCAATATAAGGGGCTCTAATCTATCCATTCATGCTTGATGTGTATTTAACTAGGGTCTATTTGGTTGACTTTTGTAAATCAAGCCGACAAACAACATTCTTATCATTGGAGTGGTATGATACACCACTGCATACATGCTTGAAACATGAAAATGTTAGATTCCAGTGTTAAAAAAAAACACTGGCATATGCGGTCAATATGGTATTGTATAATCGAATGGTCTAATACACTCCAATATGCGGCTTATCTTATTGTTTTTCAGGTGCAACCGATATGGCTCCCCAATACCGATATTCAAAACCTTGCCTAGGGAGGGCCCCTTCTTATCCACCTACCACATAATATCCCCATATACTCTATCGTTTACTTTTTCCATAATTAGTAAAACCACATGTGGATTATTCCTCTTCCCTTGTACTTTTCCGTCAATTCTCAAGTAGAATAGCTTTGATTCTTGCGTTGCCTTGGAACTTTATATTTTAATCCTGGTTATTTATCTTCCTATATTTAATATGTCTATCATGTTGTTCTATAGTCTTTCATTTGTCCTTAGGGGCAACTTAGCTTTCTGTTCTTCATCAGTTAGGCTATATAGGGTTGTCAAAGTTTGTACTTGGAGCAGATGCTTGTGTGCCCGTTTACAGATCTGACAAAGGGAACTGGAATTGAGTCCATTCATATTTCGATACGGTACCATATATGAGGTATCCAAATCCAATCATATTTGCGTATTGCATTTGGTCTTGTCGGGTCTTATTTCAAGCATGAATTAGGATTTGGAATGGGGTTTGGTTGCAGAAGGCCTAGAAAATGGTTCCAGACTCAGGTCGGGGTTGGTTCCGGAGTTGTCTATACCAGAAACATGGTTTTTAAATAGTAAATATAATTAAATAAAGGATAAAACTTCAGAAAACCTTATATTTGGGTGCCACACCCAATCCAATTTCTAATTGGGTCCAAGTATGTGGGACCTTAATCCACCTGATTATTTATCAGGCCTGACATACGGATCCAAATCAGATTAAATGATCTTGGACCCCATGGATCCAAATACTCATTGACAATCCTCAGGGATTATATCCATTAAGTCTGGTTGTAATATCAGTCTTCTTACTCAAGAGGCAATTGATTGTAATATCAGTCTTCTCACACACACACACACACACACACACCACACACTTTTTTGCATTAATTGTCTGAGTAGGAAAGTAGCTACCAATGTTGTCTTAGACACTTTACATTCTAGTTTTGGTTACCATTCAGTGTTGGACACTTTGATTGTATTCTTAATTTTTTATTTGTTCTTAGGGGTAATTTAGTCTTTTATTCTCCATTGGTTGGGTTGTGTCGTCGTCGTCGTCATCATCATCAAAGCCTTAACGCCAACTATTTGGGGTCAGTTACACGAATCCTGTTATGTATGCCATCCCACTTTTGTGGACCACATCCTCAGTTAAATCATAGGTTCTCCGGTCTTTTCTTGCTACCTCCGCCAGGTAATTTTGGGCCAATGTTTTCAGTATTGACGATATCGGCCGATACATCTTGTATCCCACCCGTGCAATACGAAACATATAGGTAGTACCGATATATCCTACTTGTTTGATCCAGTGAGTATTTTTATCCTTTTTCTTTTTGTTGTAAATCATGCTAAATTAGTGTCAAATGGTTGCAAATACACAATTCTTCATGTTTTGTATGAAAATTCATTGATTTGAAGCTTCAGTTTCAAGATTTTGGGGAGATGGGTTGAGTTGCGGAAATTTGGGAAAAATCGGAACTTCCCAATTTCTCGCAAATCGGTGCAATCTGTGTCCAAACACAAACTCAAACATGTATGTAACTTGATCAAGTGATTCCTCTTTTGCTTTTAAATGTATTGCTTGTGTTTCCATATATGTCTTCTTAGTTCTTACAGTTATTAATTATATGAATAGACTTTGAATATGCTTGCATCAGTTCAGTCAGACAGTGCATAGATTAGGACCCCATACGAAGGAAATCTATTATGTGCACTTGTCTTTTGTAATGTTATGATTTCTAAGTGTGTATTGGTGTCTTTTTTAACAATTCTTAAAGTTTCACTGAAAAATTCAATCAATTTCCCAATGTTTCCCAACAATAGTGATACATTACACGATACAACCGATATATTCCATGCGATAACCGATATATATCCGTACCCCAAGGGTGTGGTACATATTCGATAACAATACAAATAACATTATTTTGGGCCTTCCCCTTCCCTTGCCCTTTTAGATCCTTCAATGTTGATTGCTTGGTTGTTTGTTTCTGTTTCGTATTTATATCACAGTCATGTGATTCAGTGATGATTTCTCATGCAGGCACAGGGATCTCATTCTGGTTGCATCAACCTGTTAAGAGAGCAGTAGATTTCAGCTGCGATACCCGCAATTCAGTTCTCAATGGGGGATGCAGAAAATGCTGTCCCGTCTTCTAAAAAGAGGGTTGCTGGGAGGGAACTCAGTCGGGACAACCCTGGCCTTGATGATGATGCTCCCGAAGAAGAGACCGGGACTTTCCAGAGAGCTAGTGAGGACGTGTTGGCAACTAGAAGGATTGTTAAGGTGCGTCGAACCCAGCCCCCCTCAACCACCTCCTCTAATCCTTTTGCTGGGATCCGTTTGGTTCCTTCAACTGAACCGGCTGCAAAACCAACCACCACAACCACTGCACCACCTCAATCCGATGGTGATGGTGACAAAGCCACTTCGGAAGAGGTAGATAGCACTGCGACGTCGGAAAAAAATGATGTGGACAAAGAAACCAAAGAGGAAGCTGCTCTAAATGAAGCAAATGGTACAGATGAGAATGCTAAGAAAAATGAAACTAATGGACAGCTGGATGGAAATGTGGCCGATAAAGAGAAAAACCTTTCTGGCAACGAGCCTACCAAAGCTGAGGAAGGCGACACAAAAGAAGAAAATGAGAATGAAGGTAAGGAAGACGATACACCTGTGGCATCTGCTCCATTGAGTTCATTCCAACAGCTGTCTAGCAGCCAGAATGCCTTCACAGGTCTTGCAGGAACTGGGTTCTCCAGTTCGTCATTTTCATTTGGGTCAATTCCAAAAGACGGGTCTGCTTTTGGGCTAAAGAATGAGAACACCTCTTTCCCTTCATTTGGTATTGGGAGCTCCAACAATGGAAGTTCGTCCTTGCAACTCTTTGGCTCCTCTATGGGATCAGATAAAACGAAGAGTGAAGGAAGCAGCCTGCCGTCCATGCAGGAAGTGCCTGTTGAGACGGGCGAAGAGAATGAAAAAGCGGTTTTTACTGCAGATGCCATATTGTTTGAGTATCTTGATGGAGGGTGGAAGGAGCGTGGGAAGGGTGAGCTGAAAGTGAATATTTCTACAGCAGGTGCAGAAAAAGCCAGGCTCGTGATGAGGGCCCGGGGTAACTATCGGCTGATCTTGAATGCGAGCCTTTACCCGGACATGAAACTGACAAATATGGACAAAAAGGGCATCACGTTTGCTTGTGTGAATAGCGCCAGTGGCGAAGGAAAGCATGGGCTCACCACGTTCGCCTTGAAATTTAGGGATGGATCGATTGCAGATGAGTTCAGGGGGGCTGTCACGGCACACAAGGGGAAAAAGGATGATGGTTTGAAGACACCTGAGAATTCTCCAAAGGCCCATGATGACTGAAACAATGGAGAGTGTGGATTTGAAAAAAGAACAGTTTGATTGGAAGTCTCAAATCGGGTACTTGCTGTTAACTCGTCTCTTTATTGTCATTTGTCGTTGTCTCATTACTCATTACTCGATAGCTGAGCTTTAGATAATATATGTAACACCTCTTTTTATATCTAGTCTTTGATAGAATGTTCGTCTTTTCAAGTTCATTAGCCATAGCAAGCATCTTAGATATGCAAGATCCTAATGCACCTAATGGCATTTCATCCGCCTTTTTTTTTATTGTTTTTTTTGTTCTTTCGTCTTTCTTTTTTTTTTTTTTTTTTTTTTTTTCGTTTTTAAAATCTGTTGGGGGCTTGAACTACATTGTTTGTTCGCGGCTGCAAAATGGCAGAGAATTAGTGAGTGTAATATGTTTTCATGGATGTCTTTACCTGGACTCCTTGCTATTGTAAGATTGTGGAATACACTTGCAGATTTGAATTTTGAAATGTTTTTATCTTCTTCTTCTTTTCTTCTTCTTCTTCTTCTTTTCTTCTTCTTCTTTTTTTTTTTTTTTTTTTTTTTTTTTTTTTTTTTTTTTTTTTTTGAGTAAGCATTCAGTAGATGATATAACCTTTATATGAGGGCTAGTTCTCTATTCAATTCTCTATTGGTTCCGAACAGGGAAGAACTTAGTTTGTCGATGTGGGGCCCATAGTTGCTCCATCCAAGCCATTGATCTGACAACATCCATCATGGATGGACCATTCCCCGAAAATTTCCCAAATTGAAAGTTCCTAGCCATCAAGTCTCTGGTCATTCCTCCATTGAATGTGGTTTGTTTGAGTGTTAGCCATGTATTTGCATGCAAGTAGTGGGAAGGTTAGGGCTTTTGACCAATTGAGAGGATATTCTGGGAATGGTCCATCCATGATGGGGACTGTCTAGTCAATGGCTTGTATAGAACACCATGGGCCCCACATAAAAACTAAGTCGAGAACAGCGAAGTTCGGTTTGAATAGCTAAAAGTTGGTCTCCCTTTATATTGGTACATTTTTATTTTTTTTTTTGAGAATTGGACTTCACCTAAAGTGGCTGTTTGGGCCAAAAGGGTGAATGCTGCAGTATTTCTTGTGAAGGGTGATCTTGCTTGCAATGGGTTGTAGGTGATCAGTTCTGTTGCTACCCGTCCATAAACTGCAATGAGAAAATACACACCTTTGACTAAGGGACCTTTTGGACACATTTACTCAGGGGTTTCTGAAAGGGGGGATTTCAAGCCTGCAATTTCTGTCTCGGGATTAGTTCTTGTGGTGGCACCCATTTTGTTCAGTGGGAGAGGAGTTGAGGGGTTTGCGAAGTGCATCCAAACGCACCACAGCAACTGCTGTTTGGATCAAATTGGCATTGCATCCCCCAAAGGCCTATTGAGATGATGTTGCATCCAAATGGGCGTACGATTTTTTATTTTTCGTTTTGCTTGTTTTCGGTCTTGGGTGTATTTGTTTAGCATACACATTGTATGAGGAAAAATACTATGGAAAACTGATGCAGTGAGTACCAGCCAACTAAGCAAACCGACCAAGATCTCCCCGTGAGCTACCAGTATGACCCATCTCGTAGCCATTCTGCATATGAGATGCAGGTGGCTACGGGTGGGTCCCACTTTAGGACCTGTGAGATGTCGGGTAGCTCAGGGTGAGATCTTGGTTGGTTTGCCAGAGAGGGCTCAGATGAAGGGATATTTCACTGCTTCTTCAACAGCTCTGGAACTTGAAAGCATTAAAAAATAGAGTATTTGTGCTCATTTGAATTTTCTGGTGCCGAACTGGGTTGAGTCGCGTCATCTGACTCGGAAGTGGTCGTTAGTCCATGATAGTATTACTCCAAACCAAACAGTTGCTTGACGTTCCCGTGAAATAAACTGAGCTGGCTGGCCAACCTGATGAACGGCTTAGATATGTTCTGCTGGATTTCGATCCATACCGGAAACATGCCTTTTGTAAGATTCTTATATTTGGGTAGCCGACCCGTCGGGGCTTCTAATTGGATCCGATTCCGATTTAATTGTAAATTGGGCTGAGATCTGGAGGTGGATCGATCAAATACGATCTGCAGTGGTGGATCAAGTGCCGTTGTGATAAATCAATAGTAGTAGAATATTTTGAAGGGTATATGAGGAGGTTATTTTCTATGATTTTTGTATCATAGCCTATTCAAAGTGGATCCCAAACGAGCCGTCAAGATTGCAGGATTATGCTTCTAGGCGTAGAATGGCGCAAGGTGGGGCAACATGGGTTTCCCTGGGAATAATAGTGACAGGTGGATGGTGTGATCTGGACCATCCGTCTCGATATCTATATATTTATGCTTTCCTATTCTGGGGAATGGTTGAAATCCAAGAAACGGGCTTTACTAGGGTGCTACAACCATCCATCAGATGCATGGGATGCATGCATGCTAATCTGAGCCATCTGTTGACCAAGAAATTGTGCACTTGGTGTACACACAAGCAACTCAAATTAAACGGTAAAATTCGTGGGACCCACTGTAGTTCGGGCAGAAACCAATCATATGAACGGCTTGGATCTTGCAAACCACTCTCATTTGCATTAACTAGCTCATATTATAGTGAGCATTCACAGCCATGTTATAATAACTTACGTTCGATCATGATCAGGTGGAATTTTGAGGGTGGGCCACCTCTTCATCAAGGTAAAGGCAGGTCGGTGGGCTCCACTAATTATCAGTGCCAAGTCATGATCGAACGGTGGTGATTGGGGTACATGTTATACATGTAGACCGAGGTAAAAATCGGATATTGTCGGGTTTAGGTCGTGTTCAAGTGACGGAACCGGTTTAGTCAGGCCAGGTCGGGTCTAGTCGGGTCCAGTTGCTTTTATCAGTACAGTTTTATATATTTAATACATATTAATGATTCTAGCAATAAGACGAGGTTTCTAAGGCCACATGCATGCAAGAGAGCCCATTTACACACAATCACTTGTCAAAGTGGTACATGCATGTGCAATCTAATCCATCCATCCGGTGGGTCCAACCACGTAAATGCTCTTATTTGTCCCTAACCTAACTCGAAACCTAGATCCCAAGACCTGATGGGTACCCAACGGGTACCTGAACATGATCGTATATGGGTCCGGGTCTTCAAAGACTAGACCTGGACCCAGTTAAGACCCAAACCCTACAGACCCATTCACAACCCTACTTGGATATTTGACATTTCCCCCATTTTCTCTTCACTGTCTAATTATGGCCACCCAACGTAGGGTTGGGATTCTCCATCCCTGAAACTCTTAGGGTACAGCTAATCTATGGTGTGAGGATTACTGGATCAACAAGTTGATTATTGAACCATGGTCCACTGAATTTTCTTGTCCACAAACAGTACATTTGCTGATGTGCATGGCCTAATGCTTCAAAGGCACACAAAAGAAGCTTGTTTTTATTATATATAACCGTAAAATACAAAGATTCATGCCCATTTCTTCTTTATTCAACAAGCTTACAATATCCAAATTCCACTAGCATGGATTATCAGGTCTTCTTGCAGCAAGTCTCAGAGCATGATTCCAAGCAGCCTTCCATATCAGCCTTATCTGCAATGAACATCGCTTGAAAACTGTCGGATGATGCCGGGAAAAAAATTGTATTCGTTGGAGAATATGAAATAGCATGATACTATAAATTAAGTCAAAATCATTTTATATGGCAGTGATTATTTTCTTTAAATGCCAGTTTTTGAATGGGTCTAAAATGGTTTAGAGCAATGGTTAGGAGAAGTCTATAAATTGAATGGTAAGAAACTGCCTGACTGCCACAAAATTTGGGCACTGGCCCACCCATTATTCATTAGAGATTTACTAATTCCACATGTGAGCATGGAAACTCAACCTTCGCCATGCCTAAATAATTCATGAGAAAGTCATATAATATACATAGGGATTTCAGTTTTGTAAATTGAGGCCCATGATTTAGCGAGCCAAGGCATTGATATGGTGGGAATCAACAATCTGGATGGACCACGTGTAGAAAATCCCCCATTATTCATTGATCCAGAACTGTTGATGTTATGGGTCCCACTTTGGGAGGTTTGTGATACGAAAGTCCTAAACTTTTTCATAGGTGGCCAAAAAAGAAGATGCAACAACATTTCCCCTTCAACCAATAAAAGGCCAAATATTCTATGGATAGGATCTTCCACCATATCAATGTTGCAGATCACTGAATCATAAAACCATGGAGCCCACTTGTACAAACTGAAAACAGTAGTAGTATACATGCTCTCCACAAGGGCAGTGTATAATATCTCATAATTTATATTAGAGAAATTATTAAAAGCTATAAAAGCATATTGAGAGAGAGGGAGGGAGGGAGAGAGGGAGTAACCAGGATCAAGATGGCTGCATGAGGATGAAGCACACCCAAGGCGACAGTAGAAATGGTCTTTTGATTCAGATTGATCATAGCACTTAAGAAAACAACGCAAGCCACATACAAACTTCGACCCACCACCGGCCCTGCAGTCGTGATAGCATTGCTTATAACAGCTCTTAGCTGAGGCCATTGCCTGTCCTGCCATCAGCACCAACATTAGACTCACAACCACTGCAATCTTCACACCATTTCCCTCCATCTTCACACCCCACAACTCTCTCACTTGGACAGCAAGAGAGAGCCTCATCACCAATTTATACAATAGAAGAGCCAAATCACATGCTATAAAAGGAAAAAGAAAGAGGATACATGCAGTTATTCACACGATTCATTGTGTACATGCACCCCAACATATGCATGCATGACATGCATGGCCGATTCCCATAGATGATCCCACGTGTGGACTCCGATGCCACGTGGGATCCACGTGGTACATGACTTGATCATTTCGTTGTGCAACTATGATCATATGGAATGGTATCCTCTCAACAGCTGGTTTAGGTGGCCTGTGTGCAGCAGTAAAGCTATGTGGGCCACCGTGTTTTCTGTGGGACATCCACTCCGTTCATCTAGTTCGCCCCTTGATGATAGATCCTGAGGCCAGAAAAAATCGGGATCTACAACTCAGGTGGGCTACACTGGGAACAATGGGTATGGGATGTTAACCGCAAGTTTGTGTGTGGGTCCACCATGGTGTGTATTTTTCATCGAATCCGTTCATCAGCTGCGAACCATCATGATGAAGGAAAAGTACAAAAATCAACCTGATCCAAAACTCAAGCAGGTGCCACCACCTGAAATTAGAGGTTTTAGGCATAGTTTTACACTGTTCTCAGTAATGTGGTCCATTTAGGTTTTCTATCAGGCTGATTTCGGACTTACAGTGAACTTTAAGGGTTGTCACCTGATGTAGAGTGGGTCGCGGACACTTTCAAGTCCAAGATGGACCAGAGAAGGCCCGATAGGAGGCAGAAGTCATCAAGATCATCAGAACCTTAAAACAGGCATATCTCGCAAACTGGAATGAGTTACTTGACTTACAATAAATGATTTTGGGGTAGGACGAGCTACTTTCGCCAACCAATCAGCTATGCCAGGTTGCCCAAGCTGAATTTGCGAGATTCCATCAGATCGATGGTCGAATTTCATGTTTATTTCCGTTTTTACTATTTTTAGTAAGTTTTGGTTTGATTGTAACTCTTCATCCGTTGGGCTTTAGGAGTTGTGTCCAACATGAAAAGTGCTTAGAATAATTCGGAGAAAAATGTGGTCAAGTCAAATAGGACACTTACTATAAATAATTTACTATTTATAGTAAGTTACAAATTTTAGAGAGTTTTAGTTGTAGTTTAATTCCGAAACTTCGTACAAGGTTTCGTATCCCTATTTAAAGGGTCGTAGAATCGTTTATTTCAATTATCAATCAGTTTACGAATTTTCATGAATATTTTTTCTATTTTCTTGCTTTTTCCTCGTGGATTCAAGAAGTCTCTGTGAGGAGTCCAGAGAAGCTTCGTTGATTCAAAGTAGTTATCCTTGAGGAAGACGGTGATTGACTTCATCACGTTCATCCCTGCGTCATCACCTTATGGATGGAGTGGATGTCACACATACAACATGGTGGGCCCACAAAATTGCATGTTGTATGTGCCTGTGTAAAACGTGTTGTAGACAATTCCTGTCCTACGTGCACAAAACATACACTGAAACCCTGGGTAAAAGTCATCCAAACAGTCCTGTGGGTTCCCGTGCAATCATCCAGAATCATTCAAATGGTGTGATACCCCCTACCCTTTCTAATTAAATGATCCCATTTGTCCTAAAAATGGGATTTTGTGCACCCTTGCTTGCATCTTTTGCTACCATCCAAGAGGATTCAATTGACTGGATGGGTAACAACATCAACGCAGCCCAAATTTCACACCATGGCCAACCCTACAGACCCTACAGGTGGCCCATCAATTGGTCAGTCTGGATAGATGGTCTTGCGAACCTAATGTGAATTGGGGGTGTATAGATTAACATGTGATCATTACTCTACTAAGAGATACCAGAATCTTCTAATATTATCCAAACAGGGGCTTTTTCAATATTCCCAAGCATCTTTGAAATCATGAGCCTTGGATGACCAAAAGAATTTTGCATGGAAGACATCTGTAAGGTTTTATAAATAGGATGGTGGTTTCAACTAATACTTATTGGAGTAAATGAGGTGGTTGGTTTGAGTTGTATTTGCGTATTTCACACGTGGGTCACATGTACGACATGTGTCAAATACCCAAATAAGTTGCAAGGAAAAGGAAGGCATGGACGGTGTGGATAGATTGGAAGTTGTGTTGGGGGGACAGAATAATTCAAGGGATAACTTTAAGCACCTCCCCTCTGGTTTTTGACAATTGCAAACACCTCCACTCTAGTTTGGATCATTGCAAATACCTCTCCCCCTTGGTTTACAGATTCCCCATGCGCGGTCTATTAGCATTGTTATCTTTGAAAAAATTGACCATTTTACGCCTCTCAAAAGAAACTAGTTGTAGGCATGTGTGTCTAATATAACTGTGTAATCCATGTTTAACGTGGTCACTCTACCATGAAAATAGGAAACTCCCCAAAATCAGGCTGATCCAACCATTGGCTGCTCCACCATGTCAAATTTGGAGGGTGTGGCCCATCCAATGATTGGATTAGCTTGATTTCTTTGGTGTCCAATATTTATGGTGAAGGGACCCTGTTGGATGGGTTGGATACCACTTATACTCAACGGTGGGTCCTACATGCAGGCAGAAAACTTCTAAGACAAGGTTATTTTTGTCATTTGGTGGAAATTTTCTAACCTATCTAGTAGAGAAGTGGTACCTGCAATAATCCAAACCAGAGTGGAAGTGATTACAATTGTCGGAAACTAGAGGGGAGACATTTACAATTATCCCATATTTCAAAGGCTTCTGCATGTGAGGAGTCACATATGTTTGAAGGCTGCTAACAATACATACATGGGGAAAACGATCACGTACGTTTGAACCAATGGTAATTACTCTGCGTTCCATCTATGTGGGGTCCACTGTAATGTGTGAATTCCATCTAACCCGTCCATTGGATGCTTCCCCTAATATTACACTGAGATCCCAAAATAAAGCTCCACATGGCACAAGACCCTGCATACATGAATCATCAGTATACATGCATTGAGTGCTCGCATGAGAACAAAAATAGAATATCAACTGATGAAATTGAGGAAAGAAACAAAAGCGGAGAACCCTTGACCATTTCGTTATGTAAGTACTATCCTGTGCATAAATCATACACTGCGACTCGGTTTAAAAGCCACTCAAATAGTCCCATCAATGCACATGTTATCATCCTAAACCTTTAAAAGGATGGGATATTTCACATCCTTCTTCAACAAAATGATCCTGCTGTGCTAGAAATGTAATTTTGTGGACACTTGATAGAAGCATTTGCTAACATACGAGAGAAGGGTTCAAACTTAGAACATCAGATCGACATGACTTTTACATGAAGACTGATCCTAAAAGTTGCCTGTTGATTGGTCGGTCTGGAATCTGTATAGATGGCTTGTGGACTGAATGTGAATAGGAGTACGTGACACGTTCTGGCCATTGGATTAAAATGAGATAGTTACTCATGGATATCTTCAGAGGGGAAATCCCCACTAGAAAATTCAAAGTTGGTGAGAATTTTCTAATATTGTCCAAACATGGGCTCTTCTCAATATTCCCAAGCATCTATAAAGTGATGAACCTTGGATGACCAAAAGAATTTTAGATGGAACTCAGCTGCACAATCCTTCTAAATAAGTATTGCTCCTTCGAATCATGCTTTGGACTCTCACTTTGCTCCCACTTCCTACTTATTTAGACATGGTTACATTTTGAAATAGACGCTTCCCTGCTCCCGCACCTGAACCTGTTGCCACTTTGCTTCATGCTTCATGCAACTATAGTTTGGAAGCCAACAGTAAGGTTTTATAAATAGGATGGTGGTTTCAACTGAATGCTTGTTTGGGAAAATGTGGTCGCTGCATTGGGTGCAAGGAAGGTGCGAATGGATCAAAGTTAAGGTGGGGGAGGAGAATATTCAAAGGCTTATGCATGTGCGGAAAGCCTTCATGTGTTTAAGGGATTCTAATTTCTAACTATCCACAAATTGTGGTCATTGCGCACACATGCACAAAGTTACGTACTTGGCAGAATTGGTGGGTTACAGTGGTGCAGGTGTACGGATCAAAGTTAAGGTGGGGGAGACCGAGCTGTATGGATCAAAGTTAAGGTGTGGGACACATGCCCGCGCGCGCGCGCGCGCACACACACACACACTATACATGCATACATGACAAATTACATACTTGGAAGAATTGGTGGGTCATAGTGGTGCAGGTGCATGCACAGGAATTAAAAGAAATTAAAGAATTTTCTACTGTGACAAAATGTGCTTTAGAATCATTTCCATACATTGGTAAAAATTACATTGATAACTTTCATACGTACAAGTTCTTAACAAATATTTCTTAAAAAAGGAAAAACACTTGTGGGAAAGGGAGTTTGCTAAGCCACACATGTGAAGCCTTGCCTATCTCCAAATGCAAGCAAATGTGCCAATACAGTGCACGTGTGCAATCTCATCTTTCCATCAGGAAGGCTACACTTTTGAGATGTTCTGGCCTAGAGGTCAGGCCATTTCACTTCTTGGGAGGGCCAAGAAAATTATTTTACCAGTCCATTTGTTTTGTACATTCTGGGCCATCTGAGTGAAACCACCTGTGTTTTTAGCAAGAAGATCTAATCAGTGTGGTCCACCTGATGGAAGGCTCGATCTTGCACATGTGTCTCATGTTGGCAAGTGTGATTGTCTGTAGATTCGCAGGGATCTACAGGCATTTGGGCTCAGCAAATCTTTGCTAAAGACACATGCTATGAGTGTAAGTACTACAACAATGTCATTTTGTGCCACGGTTTAAAATGGGTAATTATGTTTAGCGAAAAAATATGGAGAGAATATTATTCATTGTAAGAAAAAGATGCATATAAATGCATATGATAAAACAGCACTTTGATTAGTTAGTGAAGATGATCATGCTCTTTTTTTCTTTTTTTTTGTTTTAAAAAAATTTTTGAAGACACCGGGTGTCCCCACCTCTTTTTTTGAAGTGAGACTAATCCCTGCGGATACACGCAATCACCCACAACCATGTGTATCGGGTAAAGCCAAGGAGGGGAATCGAACCCTCACCTATAGGGAGCAAACCTATGGTGAAGATCATGCTATTAGCAATAGTTCGATGAACACACAAAGCCTATGCCTTCATTGCTACATTTGTCTTACCTGGATGTGAATTCTATATTGGCTATCCATCCTCATGATTGAGTTGTTTGACATCTTTAGGAACTGGATGTGAAATTTTCTAGCTGAAGATACATCATTTCAAGCATAGCCAGTTGGCTTCATCTAACAAATACATTCCCTTCTATCATTTGCTTCTTTGCCCTGTAATATCCACAGGCAAGAATATTAGTACCTTGCTAATTAGTTCCTTTATTCCTTGAACATAAAGGCATGTAAAGCTTACAGCTCTGACAAACTTCTAGTAGTACAATACATCATTCCCATGTTTAGGTGTAGTAAATTCATCCAATCGTATATGCACAGTGGGAAAACATTGTAGCTGCCCTGCATTTGACAAGAAAATTAAAAATAATGGGTATGAATTATTTACGAATAATGGAATAAGCACTGAAGAGACACCATAGTCTTAGTCACAAAATTGAGAAGGAATTCCAATCAATTTAATCAAACTTACATAATTTGGATAGACAGATTGGAAGTGTCAAACACTGGAGGTCCTCGAAAGCATGAGTCCCTGAATAATAAAAAGATCTAAGTTATGAAGTTTTTTTTTTTTTTTTTTTTGGGTAAATGCATGAGATACATAAAACGTATCCACTCAACTAGAAATATTAGAATTATAACATATGACAAGAACATGTATGATCCTCAGCAGCAAGGTCTGTATTCTCAAACCCTGAAATCCTACAAGTCGGGAAACACACAGGTCTCTCATCCAAACTATTGATCTAATGGCCCCCAACATGGACGGACCATGCCTCAAAGATCTCCTTTGGAAATCATAGCCTTTTGATTGTTGGTCTGCAAATAGGTGACTAAAAAAGATAACAGAAGTGGTTCATATATTACTTGGAGAAAGCCAAAGATTAAATAGCTAGAATCTTCCAATCAAGGAGATTTTTGGGCAATGGACCATCAATGTGGGCCCCATCAGAACTACGACGTGGATCAATGGGAGACGAGGCTAAGGAACAAAGCATATCCTTCAGCTGAGGATATTACAATTTCTTGTATATAAATGTTGCTAAAATGCTAGAATAGTTTTAGTTCCACTGATAGTGATTGGGGTGTGTTGGACATTGCATCTTCTTTTTTTTCACAAATGTATTATCCTTGTAACATTGACTCAGACCAATCATTACTAACCTGTTTTTCCATTCGTGTAATCTGTTGGACTTGCAATGTAATGGCCAATTTGCAATTGCAAGCAATTAGTCTTGCAGGAACCATCTGAACTTCTGACTGATACAACAGCCCAAACAGCCCTATCCCCAGACTCTGGGATGTAAATCAAAAGAAAGCGGAGGCTTCTTAGATTGCATCATAATTTGTGAAGGATTTCCACTTCTCCCTCCCCCAACAAGAAAAACCTCCATTCCATCTTTTACCTCTATCCAGCTACAACCAGGGTCTTTCTTCACTCCCTTACCTTGCATCCCATTCCTAACCATCTCCACATCGACCCATCTCCCATACATAGCATATATATTCGACAGCAAAACATGGGCTGCAGAATCATCTGTCTCCCCGTCAAGAATCTTCCATGCTGCCTTTGCTCCCAACTCCACATTTCCGTGGCTTTTGCAAGCAGCCAACAAAGTTCTCCACATCAACCCACTGGGCTCAACTGGCATTTTATTAATAAATCCGTTAGCTTCATCCAATCGCCCAGCCCGGCCAAGTATATCAACCATGCAGGCATAATGCTCTTCCATTGCCACCACTCCATGATCTTCTGTCATTGACTTGAAATGGAGAATCCCTATGTCAACCAAACCAACATGACTACAAGCTGAAAGAACAGCAATGTATGTGATATGGTCTGGCTGTATTCCTTCTCTCTGCATCTGCTCAAACAATTCCAATGCCTTGTTTGCACATCCATGTTGTGCATAGCCAGACACCATGGCATTCCATGACACCACATCTCGTATCACCATTGTGTCAAAAATTTTCGAAGAGTCTCTTATGCTCCCACATTTGGCATACATATCTATAAGAGAATTTCCTACAGAGACATCAGATTCAAGTCCACTCCGAACTATATGGGCATGAATGCACATCCCCTGCATCAGAGCGGCAGAACCTGCACAGGCGCTTAAAATACCCACATAACTGAAATAATCTCGATTCACTTCCTCCTGCTTCATCAATTCAAACAGCTCGAATGCCCCATCTCTGCTTCCAACCTGTGAATACCCGGTGATCATGGCATTCCACAATACATCATCTCGTATTAACATCTCATCAAAAATTTTCCTTGCTTCATCCATGTATGAAGATTTAGCATACATGCTTACCATTGTGTTGCCTATATAAATATTCAAAATCATACCCATCTTTAAAACCAAGGCATGTATTTGTTTCCCTGGACTGATAGCTGCTAAATCAGCACAGCCTCTAAGAATAACAGCAAAAACAACTGGATTTGAATGCACCCCACTTCGATGCATCTGACAGAACAATCTCAAAGCCTCTTGGCTATTTTTATTCAGCAGATAACCCGATATTAATATAGCGTATGAATTCGCATCCCGTCTTTTCAAGACGGAAAAAGATCTCTTAGCACTATCTAAGCTTCCACATTTAACATAGAGGTTTGTAATTGCATTTCCGACAACAATGTCAGAAAATCCAAAACCACTCTTGGTGATACGAGAATGGATCTGCTCACCCACCTCAATGGACCTCAGATCAGCACATGCACCAAGCACAGTACAAAAGCTGAACTGATCAGGCACTAGCCCCATTTGGTACTCCTTATCAAAGAGCTCCAGAGCCTTCCCAGCATGCAAATTCCAGCAATACCCGGCAAGCATGACATTTATTGAAACCAAACTATGAGGGGCTGACATGGAGGAGAACAATACAGCTGCGTCTTCAATCCACCTGCATTTTGCATACATATGAAGAAGAGATGTCATCAGAAAGTCACAGAATTCAAACCCGAGTTTCAAAGCCAAAGCATGGATCTGCTTGCCTTCATCAATAGCCTGAAGACCTGTGCAGGCATTGATCACAGTGGCCACAGTATACCGATCAAAAACCATTCCTGTTTTTCTAAAAGCACAGAACAGCTCAAGTGCTTCTCCGTATTGCAAGTTCTGAACATGGCCGGCCATAATAGTAGTCCAAGAAACTAGATCATGTACTGACATCTTAAGAAATGTCACATTCGCATCCTCCATTTTTCCACATCGTATGTACATGGACATCAAAGCATTGCCGATAGAAAGATGCGGCTCAAAACCATTTTTCAGGATACAAGCATGGATTTGTGCACCCTCTTCTTCATATAAACACAAATTGAGGATACCGACTAGAGCTCCTTGACTCAACCCCAAACCAGAAACTAGAAGTTGTTCCGCAAGTTTCAAAGCTTCTTCTCTCTGACCATGTAGATGACATCCGGATATAATTATAGAAAACAAAGCTGCATCAGGTTTTCTAATGGTATTGAAAAGCTTGTGCATATAGATTACATCCCCAAGATTAGCCACTGTTCGTAGCAGCTCCGCCAACACAACATTATCAACATCCAACCCAATTTTAATTGAATAAACATGAAGATTTTTACAAAAGTCTAAAGACTCTAGAGCTGTTCCTGCACTCATGACTAGTCTCATCGTCACCAAATCCATCACCAAACCCGTCCGACACATCACTCGGCAAAGCCCCACTGCCTCCCGAAAAGACCTATTTCGTGAATACCCTGAAATCAATACATTCCAAGAGATGGAATTCTTTACCACCATTTCATTAAACAGTTTATGCGCTTCAGATAAAAACCCACATTTCACATACATATCGAGCATCCCAATCTCTACAAACTCATCAAAACAGAACCCATTTTTCATACTCAACCCATGAATTTGGATGCCAAGTTCTACAACCCCAGAACCTGAACATGCCTTCAGAATGGATGCAATAACAAACTCGTTCGGCTTCAACCCATCCTCCTGCATACTCTTGAACCACCCAAGAGCTTCCAAATCAAAACCATAGCTAACATGTCCAGAAATTAAAGTACACCAAGATACCAAATCTCTCTCAGGCATTTCATCAAACAGTTGGATGGATTCACCCAAAGACCCCACTTTAACATACATATCCAACAACACATTTGAAATCATACAATCTGAATCTAATCCCAATTTCATCAAATGAACATGGACCAACCTACCCGTAAAAAAATCATTGGATTTGATGCATTTTCTCAAAAGACCCACATGGAAATAGGGGTATTTAGGAGGGGTAAGATTGTCCAAAGGGCCCACTATTTCTAGGATATCAGATACTCTTGCCTCTTTATAACAAGTGGTATTTTTGCAGTGATGCTGCTTTTGGGGATTGAGGAGAGAGAGATTGTGAATGCATTTGGGGATTTTTTGGGTGGATTTGAGAAAAGAAAAGGATGGTATCGAAGAAAGAGAGAGAGATCTTCTCAACATAACAATGGCAATAATGGTAATTTAATGGAAGTTTGATGTGATTTTGGCAGGAGATGGGCATGTTTGGGAGGTAGGGAGAGGGATTCAAATCCAAAGCCCCATGAAATTTTAGCCTGGAACGTTGTGAGGGAAGAGTGCAACAAATATCGCCGAGATTTTAAAAATATCTCGATAATATAACAAAAAATCACCATAATATATTATCGCGATATTAACTCGAAAAATAGTAAAAACATTAAGGAATTTTCAATATAAACATTTATTTAAATTTTAAATTATTTAATAATTCACAATAAATATTTTATTTCATCGATATGTTCTCCATGATATTCCGAAAAACCCCAAAATTTGAAAATCTCCCGAGAAATTTTGTGTCCGAGAAATAGCCGAGAACGATATTTGTCAATACGGAGGGAAGTAACATCCTTCAAAGGAGAAATGCATCTTGATAATATGACCATCCGTAGGCATGCACGCGGCCCGGGTACACGTGGCATGCATGTAGAGAAATCGCAACCGTTCAAAAGGTGGGACTCAACGTAGGTGATCTGTAGGACAAAAATTACATTGAAATCATGGTTGAGATGGGAAATGATCAACAGTCCATATTCAACAAGTAAATGAAAAAAATTGACGGTTGAGATAAAAAACACTCAACAGTCCATATAAACATGTGGTTCGGTTCTGCAGATGAATCTTATAAGGGAAAGGCTCAATCTAGGGCAGAGGCTACGTTCTGTGGAGCGTTTGGATTACGAGGCAGGCTAGAATACAAGCAGATCCAATCGCAATAGCATACATCGGAAATTTAACCGTTGGATTGGGTTCCTTTTTAATGGCCCAAGATTGGATGGCTGTTGGAGTGCTACTAAACCATCCCTAGCCGCTGGGGGTAATGTCAACAATAATTGACAAATGGTCATCACAAACGGACCACTCTATCCCTGACCTCACAGCAGTCTGCTCATAGCTGATTAATTGCTAATCATAAAACCAGTATCTTTTGTTGCAACATTTTATTTTGTTAATCGCAAATCACAAAACCACGCATCCGTTTTTATTGCATTTTGGATTACAACATAAGATAAGATTCTGATGAGGACATCATATCACGTACACCCTTACATATGTGTTAGAGGAGGAGACGGGCCACATTGATTTCCCTGTGGCTAGGTGAGTACCTATGATCATGCTGAAGACCCCGTGTGCATGTGTGAGCATATGAAAGACTCTACACTGGAAAAATGCACATGAGTTGCTTTATGGAGTTATCCAGACCGTTAGATCGGAGGGACGCGACAATCGGGCCATCTTTTATCATATTTTAGGATTTAGTTTTTGATTATTTTATATTTGGACACATTAAGTGTTTTAGTTGATTTTATTTAGACTAGGTCTATTTTTGTTAAAATTCACAAGATATGGAAATTATTATAATTTTTGAAACTTTTTAGATCTATGAAAAGCAGAGGCAACCTTATTGGATTTTGTGATAAAAAAAAAGTGAAGAACTTTTGCTTTCTTTTCCCATATTCTAATCTTCATAAATAGATGTGCGAGGTCTTCATTTATCTTCACACTATCTTTTCTTTTCTCCCTCATCCAGGTAATCCCAGATCTTCGTCTTCTCCTAAATCCAACTTTTCCATACCCATCCACAATTCGAATCCTAACTGACTTAAACCCATTCTCCCACACCACACGTGTGAATCCTACTTGCCCATTTTGGTTTTCCACCATCATTATCAAAACTCGTTTCTTCCATTCTTGAAATCCTAACTCTAAACCTAAACTTCTTAATTTTCTTACTTTCCCAAATTACCTAAATCCTAATTTTCACCCTATGTTGTATTAGGTCTCCTATTTTAAAATAAATTATACCCTATGCTAATTGAATGTCTCTACATCCATTAGATCATAGTTTCTTTTTATTTAATGATCTTGTGTTATGATGTTGGTAGATTAGGTCAGGATTATGCATGACTCTTTTTTGATTTTCATGATAATTGTGATGAATATAGTGATGTTTGTGTTATTTATTTATTTATTTATTTATTATTAAATATCTTAATTCGATTATTTGATCTCACATGTTACTTAGTTCATGCATCGGTCCTACATCAGACCCTCATTTTGACTGCGTTTGGATGCACAAGTGAATTGAAACGTGAACATTCACCACTTTCAAAGGATACTGTGGACACGCAACAATTAAACAATGATAATTCCATGGTCACATAGAAAATAGGATTCCAAAAATGAGGTTTTCTCCAATATATAAAATGATATGTTGTGACTTTAGCCTTTGAATCTAGGCCATCTTCCAATGACCCTAGCCTTTATACGATGAGCCCCATCTTGTTTGTTGAGAAGTCAACAAATTAAAGCTATCAATTGGATGATCTCAACCCTTTGTATAGTCAAAGTGCTAAAATATTCAATCATAGAGTTGTTTCTCTTTTTTTCTTTCCTTTTTTTTTCACCCATCCAAGAGGAGCCCCATCAAATAAATGGTTTGTGTCATCAAAAATAAAGAGTGGCTAGAGTCCCAACGTATCTTATTGTAGTTCGTTGTGGTGTATTTGAGCAGAACTCTCTAAAATTGAAGTGCCTGCTTGGATAGGAAGTGGGATCTTCCAATTCAACAGCTTGACTATTTTGTCAGTAGAAAAACAATTTCCATTTCCACATGGATTGCATCGAAACACACCCTCAGTTCAGTCAAGAGGAAATGAAAAAATTAGTAACGATTTCCAGTATTCATATGAAGTAGCCCTGAATCCCTTTTCAAGTCCAACTCGAATGTAATGCAATTGCAATTTGGAGTGCATACGAGGATGGAAATAACCAGTTGGTTTTTACCACTTTTGTTTGGTGATTCATTTTCCACTTTAGCATACCAATAATTGTAATTTAGTTCAACCGTGCATCCAAATGCATCTCTAGAAAGGTTTTAGAAGATGGTAAAATTAGGTTGACTAAAGCAGAATGATAGAAGCTGAGCTAAAAAAATTCTTCTGAATAGAAAGAAATGAAAATAAAAAAGAAGGAAAATTCAACAGCATCCCTCACCAAAACACCAAATAGGATCCTGGAACCCAAGAAATCTCTAAACCAAAAAGAAAAACAAGAAAAAGAAAATAAAAATGCAAAACCTCATAAACACTCATTAATACAAGGTCTGCTTAACCGGTATTATTTTGCACTGGTCTTTCACATACCCCAAAACAATATCCATTATTATTGTGGAAAGAAAGCAAACAGCAGCCTGTTAGAAAATTACATACCATAAAGAGAACACAAACAACAAGATGATGATACAGAAGGTACAAATCATTAGGTAGAAGACAAAACATATACAATACCAATGAAAGAATAAGATAGATTTACACAAAAACCAAAACCACAAAAATTGGTTCAGTCCCCTTGAACAGCTTCACTCCATGCCATCTCTCTCTCTCTCAGTCAATCATATGCTGTTTTTCCTCTTTTCTCTTCACTAATTTTAAATGGTCAAATGGAAGTATAGGCCTTATGAATGCTGAATATTACTGGAAAATCCTTCATTTGTTAAGATAACATTCTGCTCTATCCTTAATGATACAGATACTGATCAAACTTTTGCTTTGGACATAAACAGGCGATGCAAGATTCTGATCGTAAAACAGCATCCAAAATGTTGTTCTTTTCTATCTTTATCCAAAAGGGTTTCCTCCAGGGGAGGAGATAGAATTCGGGGTGGTTGGTTGGGGGTATCTGGGGAACTGTTGGTCGGCACCTAACATTCCAAAAGCAGCTCCTGCGCTTCCAAAGCCTCCAATATCTTGGTGACTGCAATGTTTCCACCCATAAAAAAAGAGGTTAGAATGTCTAGTGAGTCGTATGAGTTCATACATGCATGCACCAGTCTACACAATCTAACCAGGCTAGCAGGCTTGACCAGTTCAGATGTAACCAGCCAGTCCAATGGCTCTGTTCAAGCCTCTTTTTTTGGCATTTTTTTTTTTTTTTGGTTACAGAAAATTGTTTAGCAATGTAGAATACATAAATAAACAGCACATTCAAATCACTCATTGGCATAATTGGTGTCCTATGTGGAATCTTGCCCTTGATTTTGGGCAGAAAATCAGGTTAATCCAAACAGGCCCAAAGCAGTAATTGGTGATCATGCTTTCATGGCTTAGAAGATATCTATAAAGAGTCATAAAGTCTTTTGGCTCCAAATGTTGATTATTGTATTTTAGTTAGTAGCTACATTTTCTATGAGGTTCTGGTATTCAGACCCGAGCCGGTTCAATACCATGAGGCTGATTCAGCCCTGACTTGGGTGGGTCCCAACTCATCTCAGGAACAACCAGTTGATCCAAGTCACCAGGTCTTTTAACCATGGTATTCAGGGTTTCAGCTAGTTGAACATTGGAATTTTATTTATATCATGGGGAGGGAATCCCATATGCCCATGTCATGCGAGAATGCTAAATGAGATTTTCCTACTCGATTATCTTTGTTCCAAGCACTGATTGAGCATTGGTGTCTCCAACATGAATCTCCCCAAAAATAGACCATGTCGAAGCATATCCAAAATCTGTATCTATTTTTAGATATAATGCATCATTCCCTTTCTTTTCAATATTCAGTGGGCAGTCTTGGTGTTCATGAAATCTACTAACGTACATTTTCCCTATTACATAGCTCTATTCCAACAATTGAATCAGATATAGGTGATTGAGCCTGGGTAATCAACAATACATGCTCAACATTTGCAATAAAGTAGGTAATTTTGAGATTGGAA
The DNA here is from genome assembly GCA_021015155.1 of Magnolia officinalis. Classification (NCBI taxonomy): domain Eukaryota; kingdom Viridiplantae; phylum Streptophyta; class Magnoliopsida; order Magnoliales; family Magnoliaceae; genus Magnolia; species Magnolia officinalis. Next base: position 25,879,974 of record JAJHSJ010000001.1, on the reverse strand, counting down.
GAATTGTACGATCCTCGATCCAAGCATATGCACGGTATTCCCACCTAGTGGGGGTCATGGTTCAATGATCCAGACTATTGGTTTGTTGGGCCCCATTGTGGCCATTCTCCAAAATTCTCTTACATTGGACCATTCTCACCTTCCAACCTGTGGCCTGCAAATAGACAGTCGAAGAGATATAACAGTGGCCCACAATCAGCTGAAAAGACCCAAGATTGGTGGTCAGGATCATCCAATCAAGGAGATTCTTGAGGCACGGTCCATCCATGCCAAGGCCTAGCAGACTACAGATATGGATTACCTAACCATGGGCCCCAGTTGTGCTAACTGAATACCGTGCATATCCTGGTTGAAGATCATATGATTCTCCTGAAGGAGGAAGCTGCAGCAGAAGTAACTGTTGGATTCACCGAACTAATGCAGTACCAGGCATGAGTTCATTGGAATGGGTCATCAGCCATGATTTCATTGGAACGGGGGAGATGTGGATAGCTGATATCGATGATCAGAGGAAAAAAGGAAAAAGGGAAATTTGTCAGAACTATTTTCCCCCAAAACCTCCATTAAAAATGCAGAACAGAACTTAAAAACTAGTGTTACAAAGATCAACACGTCCACTGAATTTGGTGAAGTATCCAAATAATCTTCCATCAAATTGCACCCATTGTTGCTAGGGAAAAGGCATTTGGAAGCCTTAAGAACATGTCATCATACACAACATAGGATGCCATTGGGAAGTATTTTTTGGTCATTCATCAAATAAAACAGTGGATTTCTACTTCAACCATCACATTTTGAGGGGTGCAATTATCAGCAACCGGGGGTTACAAGGGATTCTTGTAACCCCTGATGTGTCCCAAAGAAAAAGTGCCATGTGTGCTTGTCAGATTGTGTCCTGCAGTTAAAGGATGATTTTGCTCTTTTCAGTACGATCCCTGCCTCTGACAGGCACATGTGGCACTTTTCATTTGGACATACTAGGGGTTATAGTTATCCCCTGTAACAGCCAGCTACGGGCAGTTTGCATCCCATTTTGAGTTATAGGAGATTTTTGTTAATTTTATAACAAAACTTCAGAGGTCACAGAATTACCTTCTTATTGGACTGCTGGGGAAGAAAAATACATAAAAATAATGACAAAAATACCAAGAGACTTACCGCATAGGCGAAATATTACTTGGTGCTTGTTGCATCATGTATGCACCTAAGGCCACAAATCTTCACATCAGAAAAATGGAAGAAGTGATAAAACAAATAATACAAGATGATCTCAATGTGGATTACCTGGAGGTATCGCCGATGGATAAGATGTCATTTGGGGAGGAACCCATTGTGGGGAAGAGGCACCAAAGCTAGAATTACGTGATAGGGGTGAAGAAAGAGACACATTTGGTAGCACTGGTTGCAAAGATGCCATAGATGGGAACTGCATAGCAGAAAACACAGATTGGAAGCACTTCAAGGTGGAAAGTGGAAGCTCTCATAAAAAGCTTGAAGAAATCAATAAAGAAGAAATAATGTAAACGAGATTTTCATGATGGCGGCACGTGCAAACACAGCATTGGACATGATCATCACAGATTATCTGAAGAAACTACCATTGGTCGTGTTAAGAGACTAACCATATTTTTATCTACTTCAGGACCTTTCTGTAACGTGTCTCATTCCAATGGACTTATGCAATTAACCTTTTGTTTTTTTAGTTGTTTTAAAAGATGCGTGACTTATGAGGGCATATATGTAATTTTTCTTTGTCATTGACTTATAAGGCCTTACAACGTTACTTGGATCGTGAGTCGCTACGGTACTTGGTAAGGGAGTGGGTATGCAGTACACTACTTCCTCTAATACATGGTCACTAGGGGTAGGATTATGTGGATCACTCCAATACATACACCAGGTGTATGCAATATACTTATGTTTTTGAATTCATATTGCAATTTATTTATGAAACCATGGATGTCATTATTAGAGGCACCACATGCATAGTATTATATGCGTGCTGCTGAAGTCTAAATCTCTGCATTGTAGATATACATTTGGATTAAAACTTAATCAATAGTAAAAGTATAAAACCATAATTTCGGGTCTCTAAAAATAGCGACCCAGAATGCAAATGATCCATAATCCGGATTGCACATGTAGGGGGTTTGATGATTTAGGTAACAATGGCCTCACCTACTAACAAGCCAAAGCAATCTTCGATGAAGCAAGAAATCTGATTCCAACAACCCGATAACAAGGTGAAAGACAGATGATTGTTCAAAGAAATCACATTGAATAGAAAGAGGCAAAGCAACAACCAGCGTTCGTAGTATCAATATCATTACATGTATTGCTGACCGGGGATACAGAAACATGTATCGACATTGCCGATACTCAGAAAAGTATCGCTGACTGAGGGAAACATAGAGAAAGAGGTGGGATTTTTTAGTAAAACTTCAAGAGATGCTAAAAGACATTTAAAAAAAATAAAAAATAACCGTGTTATGCGTTAGATGCTAAAAGACACATGTTTATGTATTTAGGAATAAAAAAAATTGCAGAAAAGAACCACACATAATACATCCATCCATCCATCCATGCGTATGTACAAACTTACATCCATCCATCCATGCATACATACATGATCCATCCATCCATTCATGCAAACATTGATACATACATGCAAACATACATACATCCGAACATGTCCATCCATCCATCCATCTATACATACATGCATACATACATATATACATTACTATATCCATCCTGCATGCATACACACTTAGATACTTCATACATACATACATGCATGCATGCATACATGATACGTTAACACATCCATACATCCATACATACATGCATACACACTTAGATACTTCATACATGATCCATCGTCCACCCATCCAACCATATCCATGCATACACACTTAGATACGTCATCCATGCATGCACACATACGTACATGCATGTATACACACATGATCCAATCATCCATCCATCCATCCATGCATGCATACACACTTAGATACTTCATACATGATCCATCATCCACCCATCCAACCATATCCATGCACACACACTTGGATACGTCATACATGATCCATCATCCACCCATCCATCCTCGCGCACACACACACATGCTTACATGCATCCATCCCTTAAAAATGCACCCATCCTGACATAAATACATCATACAACCAGACATCTATGGAAAAAAACTGAAATGGAAAAATAATTTTTTATATAAATAAGTTTTTTTATTTATTTATCATAATATTCAAATCTATGAAAATGTAATATTTTCCTCGAAAATTGGAAGACATCACTCGTCAACATCCATCCATATAAATAAAATAGATAAATAATTTTCTAAATAAAATAGCTTTTTAATTAAGTTTTGAAAATTTAAATAATTTCATAAATATTTTCTAAAAAATCAAAAGTTTACATGAATCGATGGATCATCCAACTATCATCAACATGCTAAAATTTGGGTCTTCAATTAGTAATTCTAGGGGAGAAAATGAGGGAAATAGGATTTCCCAAATTTCACCTAATTTTTACTCCCAATTCTGAAAATTTCCACATAAATCCATGTCAATGCATGAGAATTATGTATACATATATGGATCCTTACTCTTGCTCGGGTGGTAGACTCTCAGGAGTTTCAACACCTGGTCAAGGGTTCGAGTATCCATAAGTGGTGAAATTCCACAAGCGTGAGTGTGTGGTGTGTGTGTGTGTGTGTAAAAAAAAAATGTATAGATATGGATTTGGGTCGAAATTGATACTCGAATCTTAAGAAAAAAATGGTGGATTTTTATTTATTTATTTTTTGTGTGGCAAAAGATCACCTTCGAAGATCCAGCCCACCATTGCTCTAGCTGCCCGAAAATCCCTTGAATTGGAGCTTCTTCTCAAAAGAATCCAATAGATATGATTTTCAACTCATAAGAGATTTCTCAAAAAATAAAAAAAACACTCGAAAAATGTATTTTCTATGTTCTATTATTTTTGCTATAATTTTCAGCAATTACACACGTTTCTGGGAGCCTGCCTTGTGTCAGAGATAACATCACTAGTATAGCCAACACCAGGCATTTATACACTAAGGGAAATAATGATATTATCGCGATATTGATACATAGACATTATTTCAGCGATGTAGGAGATATTATCGCTAATACTAGGAAAAATATCGCGTCTTCCAGATGTTTCGGTATCACCAAGGTCGCGATACTGATAATATAAGTGATCATCATCAATAATACTCCTAATGTTTTAGTCACTAGCAACAACAAAGGGGGTGTCTCCACTTTGGAGCAAAACCAATCCAAATTTTCTATTAACATCCAAAGAACTCTGTTACAATATCTGAAAAGAAGCTATTGTGTTAAAACCTAACCTTAAAACTAATCTCAACAATGATGTCAATAAACCTGACTATGCAAAAAATAGATATATTAAAGCTACAAATTCCTCACTAATTTTCTGAGTCAATTTTAAGGCCCAAAACCCTCAAATCTATTAATAAGTGTAGAAATAGCCATCAGTCATTTTTTGAATGGTAGAAATAGCTGTCGTATATCTTGAACAGAACATTGAAATGAGCTATTAATCACTCCAAACAACTAATTGGCAGAAAGTTATGCTTCATCAAAGCCTTTGGGTGCTTGCACCCAATGGATGACATCCACACTAGCATTAGAGCCCATGGTCCAAGCCCCTGATTGACAAGATCAAAGGAGCGATTATTTAGTGATAATCTGTGACCTCAAAATTCAGTGGGCTGTCCGTTCTTGAGATTTGGAATGACTGATCCAACCTTGTGAGGTATTTTGGCTGTTTCCCTTCAGTTAAACAGTTCATTAAAGTGCGGGAGCCCAATCTTTTCCCTCCAATCTGATTTGTGGCCTTTGTATGTGTAGCTTATGTACGTTGGATCTTCAGATCCTTTTTAATTCCAATAAATTCTCCGTTACGCAAAAAGAAATCCCTTGCTCTTGCTCCAGTGGTAGACTCTTAGGAGTTTTAACACCTGGTCAAGGGTTCGAGCACCCATAGGTGGTGAAATCCCACTAAGGCCTGAGTGTGTGGTGGTGTGTGTGCATGTGTTAAAAAAAAAAAAAAAAAAAATTGTTCACTCATCTTCTGCACCCTTCGATGACATTGATGAACCAAGCTTCCAACCTTCAATGATGTTGACCAGTTGTTAATCAGATTTGAACAGTGGTTGATCATGGCTCATTATGCATCTTTTATCTTCCTGGTTCTTCTCAAATTTGTGTGGCTCCATTGGAAATCATATTAGGTTGATTACAGAATTTTTCGATTTTGATCTTCTGTGTGGTTGGGTTGTAAAATTTATCCACATTGTTAATTCCCTCAAAATAGTGTTAGTTATCAACGGTGTTGAAATTTGTTAATAGCATCGACTTACATCTCTGTTTGGATTGTTGTGGAAACCAAGTTGTTTCCCCTAGAGAGCTACAAGGAGCATGAGCTCAAAACAAGCAATCAATGGAGCACTAACAAGTGATCTTACGTTGAAATTCATAGGATAGCAATAGAAGGGTGAGGGAGTCTCCCCTCCATGCCATCCTCATCGCCTTCTTCAGAAATAGAGGTACGAATCAGAAAAGGTCCACATGATCCATGATACAAGAGGAACCCACAGAGAAAAAGCAATCCCAGAACATCACATCAGACTGATCCAACCCAAATAAGCCTTCATTCTGTTCATGTCAAAAGGTCAAGATCAGGGTAAAATACATGATTGGAAAGTAACTCTAGGCTCCCTGGCACACTCAGCAACTTGCAGCTTCTGAATGAAAGGAAAATGAAACTGTGCATATCTGGGGACTGATTCATGGCTCTTCTGCATATCCAACATCATTTCAATCTCACGTGAAAAAAAAAACATGGCCTGATGTCCAGAAAATAGAAAAGAAAAGTAAAGAAAAGAAAAGAAATAATGTTTGGACTAAGGGAAAATTTGGATTGGGGCCAAACTAGGGGAATGCAAGGGAAAGTGAAATTGTGATAAATGGATGGTAAACTGACATTAGCGCTAGGGAAGGCATCTGTTTGTTTTGCTAGAGAAACTGTGAAGGAAGTGCTTTCCGTTTGCATTTTCAGTTGCTTGGGTAGCAATTTTTAAAGGGAAACCTCTTTTCCCTCCAAGTTTTCCACTCAAAACATCACATCAAAGGGAAATCGCTTTTCCCACCATTTAACTTTTTTGGAAAAATAGTTTTAATCCCTTACCAAGGAAAGCAAATTGATTTTCCTCCTCGAATCATGTTTCAGTGTCCCTTTAGTCCTCACATATTGTGCCTCACCTCTTTGAGCTTTTTGAAGCAACATGCAGTCATCAGTTGAACAGAATCAAATATGAAGCAATTCTCTTTACATCATTTAATTCCTATAAATTAACTAGAAAAATCAAGCCAAGCTTTAACTTGTCATATCTTTAAAGGAAAAAAAAAGATACTTTTTTTTCTTTTTTCTTTTTTCTCAAAAAGGATAAAAGGTAACAGCTTTTATTTCTAAAGCATTGAGCAGCTTTGACATGTAGTTTGATCCTTCAATGCACGATTCTGCATTAATTGAATCAAAATATTTCTCAAATAAAAGCATATAATATTTCTACCAAAAGGTAGTCAACTGAATTCCTGGGCCTGATAGCTTGACCTCTTTTCTATAACTCGATTCTGTCTACTTGACCTACCTTTTGAAAAAGTTAAAACAGCAACCAAAAGGTCCAAGAAACTACTATAAAATTCCTATTGATGACAGTACAAGCATGTCACATATGACTTCCTAATTATAGAAATAGGGAAAAGAAGAGAAGAAAGAATTATTTTGTTTTCTCCTCCTCTAGAATCCTTGATCTATGATCTCTTGATTACATCAGTATGGTGCTCTGCATGTACACAAAAAGCTGTGTACTCTAACACTAACCATTCATTACTAGTTCCCTCAGTATACTGGTAGAACATAATGCAAGAAAAATCTAAAGCAGTAACTCAAGCAAAAACAAGTTAAAAGTTTAAAAAAAAAAAAAAAAAAAAAACTCACCATTGAGGAATGAACTGGAGTTGGTTCAGTGCCAAGATCAAACGGGTTGGTAGATTTTGATTGCTGGGGAAATGTAGGCATTGACTGCAAGAAAAATCCATATTTTCCATTATTGTCAGGTACCTTGAGTGACCAAATGCAAAACACATCGGCTGCAATAGTGATAGAAACAATAGTGATTTTCTTGGCATATGAATTACCATCACGTTCGGATATTGCATGCCAAATCCCATGCCATGAGGTGTAGCAGCTTGCCAACCCGGAACTGGTACACGTGCAGGCGAATAAGTTATAGTGAAAAGGTCCTGCAGAACATTCACTATTTGTGAAGAATGCTAAATAGGATAAGAACCCCATGACATAAATGGGAACATGAATACCTCTGGAAGTTCTTTTCTTCCACTTGGTTTTGCTTCTGCAGGGAGAGGTTGTGATGGAATTGCAGCACTCATTGCTAGTGGGAGTTTTGAGGCAGCTTGAGATGGTTGTGTGGGCGGAGCAGTCAGAAGTCCTTGGGCATTTGGTGCTAGCAATGAATTTAATTGCTGTGAAGAATTCCATTGCAGCATTATGTAGTGCATTCTGCATATGTAACATTTGGGCTGGGCTAGCCTGTCACACTTCCAGGCTTGACTGACCATGGACCAGGCTTTGGCCCAGTTTTTACGCATGTGGGTTTGACACTGACCGACCTGAATTTCAGGCCTTGTTAATGAATGGGCCATGGCTGAGCCCAGGTTTGATGGATCTTTCCTTTGAGGAACCCACAAATCCTCATTACAGGCCCATTTTATGACCATTACGGGTCATGATCAGGCCTGAATTACAGGCATTGCCAGGCTTGACTTTCTGCAATTAATGAATAGGCTAAAGGCTGCATGGACCAAAAAACAGTCCAAAACCTCGTAGCATCACAAAACAAAATTTAGAGAGGACCACCTGGCATGAGTTACCTGATTGTTTGGAGCTCCGCCAACTGGTGGTGTGACCTGCTGAACAGTAGACTGACCATCAACAACTGAAAATAAAGAAGGCTGTTGTTTTTGCTGCATGGCTGGCAACTGCCTTCCATCATTAGTTTTTATGTAGGACTCAACACAATGGACAGGCAAAGCTAACATATTTTCTGCAGGTGCAGTTTCAGGAGTTGACAATTGTGACAATGCTGATTCGAGTGTGGTAGCACTTGATGGAGCCTGAGGTGCAGGTGCAGTTTCAGGAGCTGACAATTGTGAAAATGCAGATTCCAGTGTGGTAGCATTTGAAGGAGACTGGGGTGCTTTTTCCTGTCCTGCAAAACCAAACGATGCCCAATTGCCGCCATCAACAGATGGACTTGTTGTTGGTTGCGGAACAGTTTGAATTTGACCTGTAAATGGGTCACTGGATGCTGCAGCAACTGGAGGTTCAGGATCCAGATTAAAATCAATCAAGCTTCCTGAATTTACCCTCTTGATTTCTGTTGAACCCGTATCAGTGGATACCAAGTTATTGGAAGATGCAGTCCTCTGCAATGGCAACCCATTGAGCATAAGGACTTCAAATGTTAGAAGCGAAAAAATAAAAATTTAAAATTTTTTTTAAAAAAAAAGAAAGAAAAAAAAGAGGATAAAAGATGAGCTCCAAAAGCCAAATTAAACTATGATGTTTAAGCTACAGAGGTTTAGGAAGGCTGGTTAGTGACTTTAAAACTTCAGTAGATGGATTACACTAGAATGTAGGAAGTAGCTTATCTTGAAGTTCTGTTATCAATTTAATAAAGTTTCCTCATCCATTTAAAAGAAATGATTATTTTGAAGTTTTAACGGCCCGTTTGGCAGACGCACGCGTGAAAATTGGTTAATCTCATTTTAGCTAATCATAATTATGCATTAGAAATCATGCATAATTATGATTGCCAAAATGAATTATGTATTATAGATAATGATCACTAATACATATTTATGATTAACCAAAATGGTATGAGCCCATTTTCAGGCATCTGCCGAACAGGCCTTAATTTTTTTTAGTGACAGAATTTACTGATAAGGTATATATCTGAATAATTGGAAAATGCTTCTTAGAGGATAATATATGCTTCTAATAAAGGATACCATTTCTTCCTTTTCTTTCCAAATTCAATCTCATTTATACAGCCCAGGAGCCAAGCATAAGCAGCGGACCTAGGTGTACTCAATTTGGTCATGCCTAGACGCGAGGTGAAGTTGGCCACATTCATCAATCTCTTCACTCTTATTGTTATCATCATTTCTCTTCTTTTCTCTTTGCACCAACAATCCTAATTCTGAAGATTAGTACACAGTTCTGTTGTAATTATACTTTTTGTAGCACCTCTGAACTTTTCTCTTGCCATGACTAAAAGAAAATAATGTCTTCATTAATCTTATTTGAAAAGTTCCAATGCTATATTGAACATGGAAATCATGCATAGCCCTGTCATATCACTCTACCGTTTGTCCATGAGCCTTTCAACAAAAAGGGATTTTAACATTAATGATTATATGATAATGTTGATATTGTCACCAACCATGCAACTGCCTCACTGTTGACATTTCGGTCACTTTAGACTTTTTTTTTTTGTTAAAGAATTTGATTAAAAGCACAACAAATTCATTTTAGGGATGGCAATGGGCCGGGCTGGGGTCGGCCCAAGACCCCGGCCCTAATTAGGCCAAAAACTCCTTGGCCGGCCCTTCTAGGAAAAGAGTGAATTATGGAAGTTTGAAATAGTCAAAATTTAAGATTTTTTTGAGATATACCCCAATCCACGATGAGTCTCATTATGATCACAGAAACATGGCCGTTGTCCAGGAGTACTTTTAAACTCCACACGTTCGTTAAATGGGAACTGCTCACTAGCATCTTTAAATCATCCATTCCTTTTGTATAATGGTGACCCACTTGACTATTAGACTGGGCCAGCCCATTCATCATTGGCCCTGGCCTCACCCAGCACGAACATTGGGGCTAAATTTCAGGCCCCAACACGGCCCTCGGACCAAGTTTAGGGGCCAAGACTTGGCTCTACAGGACTGGGCCACCCGGCCCACTGCTACCCCTAATTCATTTCATAGTTCATAAGAAATTCCACCTGTGTTTGTGCAGAGGCATCAGCAGACATGCTACCATTTGCTTTGGGACTGTCACCAATCTGAAGAGGTGGAACATCCTCCCCAAGGATATCTCTAACAGGGCGCACTACTGGAGGACTAGACGTATCCACGTCCTTCTGATGATTTGGTGACCTCCCTTCTGGCTTGGATGCTCCTTCAGAAAGACTGCGGTCTTCAGGTTTCCTATTTTGTTTTCTGTTTCGAAATCTATCATCCCGAACCCTATCATCTACGACTTCAAACCGGGCAGCACTTCTCCTCTGACTACCATACCTTCGAGTTTCCAGATTGGATCGAGGACCTTTTCTTTCGTCATAGCTGTATCTGAAATTTCTGTCACTGTTCCTTCCACCAGGACTAGACCAATCATGGCGACGACTTTCATATGTATCCTCATATGGAGGGCTCCGGGGACTACCATGGAATGAATCAACCCTCCTGTTTTCACTTGCATCGTCCCTCTCACCCTGCATATACATAGAAGAACCATATTTTATAAATGAAATTAGCTCCAGCTGGGAAAAGTTCCAAGAAACTTCAGACAATGCTTGCGCATTACTAGCAAAGAACTGCGTAGCAAAACTTTTGTAAGTTCATAATTAAAAATGGCTTAGCAAACCTTCATCCTTGAAAGCCTCCCAGTACTCTCCCCGGTATATCTTCTCTCCACATAGACGTGCTTGATGAAGTCCCTGAGTTTCTCGACGTTACTGGAAGCAAATGTGTGCATTGAATTTCAGCCATTGTAAGATTCCAAAGACATAGTAAGACATAGGTTCAGTAATAACCTTCTATCAGGTAGAAAATGACATTGTGGGTCTAATTCTTTGAAATAGATTTCCCTTGCACACTTTGAAAATGAGTAAAGAACCACTTGAATAAGTAAGAGAGAAGTTTGAGATGGTTATTTAGCAGAAAGAACAATGCCAAAAAGGTGCACGCGTGCATACCTCGTTTCCCCCTCCTTGAAGAGCACTAACTTCTTGTGAAGTAAATTTTGCCATGGACACCGACTTCACACGGTGGGTGAACTCCCGACTAGAAATGATTTCATAGTTGCAATTTAAGTCAGCACAAATGATAGTATCTTCAATAAAAAATTAGAATGTGCAATATCGATTCATCAGAAGATGGTATTGTAATGAAATTAATCTTTTTTGTTAGAGGACGTCATCCAAAAGAATCAGGAACCTCATTCAAAATTTCAGCACAGAACATCACTATCAAATATCATTACACGCATTGTATAATGAATGGGGGAAGCCAGAAAGACCACTAATATGTGAAGAAAACAGGAAAAAAAACCCCACTGAAGCAGAAGGTTATTAATGGCTCCCATTATCACTTACTGAATTCCACCACAGTTCGTGCAAACAAATGTCCAGAAGTTCGTGCAGACATATTGTGGTCCCTGCTTGCGAGAAAGAAAAAGAAAAGAAAATCTTAGTCTGGTTAATCATTGTTTGAGTGCCAAATCTAAATAACTCTTTTCCACATCAATCGATTATGGTCACTTCAAAACAACAGCACAATGTGATACAAGAAACATTGAAAGAAAACCAACCAGCATGATCATCATCATCATCATCCAAGCCTTATCCCAATTACTTGAGGTTGGCTGCATGAATCTTATTTGGCCATTCCACTCTATCAAGGGCCATACATTTAGTTAGAGGCTTAGAGCATAGGCCATCAAATCTCTTCTTAATTCTTACTACCTCTAACCAATGTTTTAATATCGACGATATCGGCTGATATATCCCATGATATCTTGTATCTTGTTTGTGCGATACTAAACGCACCGGTAGTGCCGATGTATCCTACATGTTCGATCCGGTGAGCGTTTTCAAACTCTTTTTTTTTTTTCGTTGAAATTATGTTAAATCAGTGTCAAATGGTTACAAATCCATTAGTTCTTTATGTTTTGCATGAAAAATCATGGAGTTGGAGCTTTAATTTCGATAACCATTGGTTCTTCATGTTTTTTTTTTTTGAAAGTTTCCTTCAACCAGCTGTCAATTGAGACTAATTTTGAAGTATTTAGATGAAACGATCATCACATATGCTCTAATTTCGAAATTCGATTGAGTGTAGATGGTCCGATTTGGGGAAATTTGGGAAAAAATAAAAAATTTCCCAATTTCTCTCAAATTGCTTGCAATGTCGCACTCTAAACATGAAATCAAGCATGTATGAGGGCTGATCTACTGATTTATCATGTCCTTGTCAATTTTCAAAAATAAAAATCATTTTTAATTAAAAAAAAAAAAAACTATTAAAAAATATATATTTTTTCAAAATTTCCCTTCAACCAACTGTCAATTGAGACTAATTTCGAAGTATTTAGGAGTTTTTGATAAAATGATCATCACGTACACTCTAAATGTTATGCATTCAATTTGAATATAGTTGCATTAGTTCAGTCAGACAACGCATAGCTTAGGACCCTCTACAAAAGAAACCTATTATGTACACTTCTTTTTGGAGATGTTATGATTTAAAAGCATGTATTATGGTCTTTTTTAACAATCCCTCAAGTTTCATTGAAAAATTCAAACATTTTCCCATGTTTCCCAAAAAGTGCGATAAATTACTAGATACAAACGATATATCCCATGCGATAACCGATATGTACCTGTATGGCCGTATCCCAATGATGCAATACGTAACGTGATACCGATATTTCGAACACTGCCTCCAACCATATCCTTTTGGGCCTTTCCCTTGCCCTTTTAGAGCCTTCAACTTGTACCAACTCAGTACTTATAATTGGTGTGGTTCTTGGTCTCCGTTGCACATGACCTGCCCATCTAATTCTACTTCCCCTCATTTTATTACCTATTGGTGCTACTCCTAAGTTCCCTTGAATGCATTCATTTCTAACTCAATCATTCTTTGTCTTGCGACTCATCCATCTCAACATCCTCATTTTAGCGACACGTAATCTTATGAATTTGTTGCTTAACTACCCAACATTCTGTCCTATACAACATGGATGGTCTTATAGCTATCCTATTAAATTTCCCTTTCAGTTTGAGCAGTACACAACAATCACATAAAACTTTAGGGCGTGTTTGGATTCACGTTTTGGTTGTATTGTATTGTATCTGGTACTGTTCACGTATACGTTGGGCGATATTCAGAATACATCCAGCGGAGACGTGCCACTAACCAATGTTTAGATTGGACATATTACTCTACCATGTATACAGTTTCATGTTAGATCAATATTTGGAAACGATCGGATAAGGGTCACACAATGTATATACGTGCGTGTAGTGGAGCCCATTCATTGTTCCATTGAATGATCTGAGCCATTCATTCACTTCAGAGGGTGGGCATTACCCTTGCCTAGGTGTCCTTTCGTTTCTATTGAAACTATTGCAGAATCTCAACCGTTAAACATGAAATGGATGGCAAAGTAAACACCCTCATGGGCCACACTAATTTCACTCCAAAAGCACTCCCTTCCGGATGGTTTTTCATCCTAAATCCAATGGACGGAGTGGATTTTCCAAGAAGCTTCAATAAGTGGGCCACCAAACTTCACAGAGTCTTGCGAAACAGAGGTTTCGTCTTGTCATTGTGGGCCACCATTATGTAGTGAAAGGTGGATCTGAACCGTTCATCAGGTAGAGGGAGAAAAATCCATCAAAAACATGTTGACCTTTCATGGCCATGTCCTTCCTCATGCTCGCTACAATGATCAAAAGAAGACCGTTCGGCTATTGTTTCAGCTTGATTGTCTCAGTGGGCCGCAACATCGGATGATCAAAGCTCACCATTCATGGTTTAAATCTCGAGAAGAAGATGATGGACGGTGTGGGTTTGTCCAAAGACGGCCATACTGGGCATTACCAGCAACACAGTGAAAGAAGAAAATGCTTTCTTCCTGTTTACGTCTAACTGAATGTCCGGCCGGTTGCGCAGTACAATCCCATCGATGATGCAAAGTGGTTCTCGGGCGTATTCGCGCGCGTTGAATGCGTCGCCCGCCGTTCATTTCCAAACGAGGGACATGTTTCATCAACCCCACTAATACGATACTATACCCTGGAAACCGTGAATCCAAACATGCCCTTAGAGGCACATCTCCATTTCTTCCACCCGGCTTGAATTCTATAGGCAACATCCTTCTCAATCTCCCCGCTCTCATGAAACCCAAGGTATAGAAAGTGGTTATTTTGCAAATTTTCTTGGTCAACAATCTTAACTAATTCCTAATTTTCACTCCCATTGTTACTAAAATTGCACTCAATATACGTTTTTTTTTTTTGTTAGCTTGTTAGTACACACCGATTGTCAGTACATGCACAGTTAGCCACCCCCACTAGGGATCGATACCAAGACCTCAAGTGTTGAAACAAGGTATATCCACTCAGTCTACCAGTTGAGCTATGGATCAGGATGTAATTGCACTCAATATACGTTGTTTTAGGCTGATTAATTTTAAATCCTTTAGATTCTAGAGCACACCTTTATAAATCTAGCTTTGTGTTTATACCCTCCCTTGTCTTGTTAATCAAACTATGTCATTTGCAAACAACATACACCATGGGATCTCTTCCTCCAAATGCCTGATTAACTCGTCTATAACCAATGTGAAAAGGTACGGGCTCAATGCTGGTCCCTAGTGCAAGCATACAGTAATTGGGAACTCACTTTTCTCTCCATCTCTAGAGACCCTATCTTCTATAAGTCAATAAAGATTGTGTGGAGAATATCCTTCCTTCTCTCCTTATCTCCATCAATTGTCTAAGTAGGAAAATTGGTTCCGTGGTGAACCTCCTAGGCATGAAACCAAACTGATTTTCTGATATATTTATCTCATACCTTACTCTTTGCTCAATCACTATCTCCCACAGTTTCATAGTATAGCTCATAAGTTTAATCCCATGATAGTTATTGCAATTCTATATGTCTACTTTATTCTTATAAAACCAACAAGCATCAAGCCAATAATCCCATGCAATCCTCAATGCTTCAAAACAATAACAACCATTTCTAAACTAGTCATAATTTAGCAACTGACAAGATGAAGAAGTCTAATGTCATAGGAACAATACATATATAGTACATATATTGCAAATGCTACCATGTTATGTTAACCGATATGTTTTAGCCCACGACATGGGAGATGGATTGGCAGACTTTCTTCCCCCCCCCCGTTGTATAGGTAATGAAGCTGTTCCCAGAGGAGAGAGATGCAAGAAGGATGAAGCAAACATATTCCCAGTAAATTTATTTCCGTCCTTGGCTACGTTAGAAGCTATTTCATTAGCCTTTTATCTATACGATATAATGAACTGTTGAGGTCCTGTTTGTATACCTTTGCATGTGACCTGGTAATTGATTGCCCAATTTACACAAAAATCATCCAAGATTAGGGTGGAAAATGGGGCAGAACAATAATGCGTGCTGCTCTTTCCATGTCTTTTCTTGGGCAGGCCAAGAACTCTCCCCCTCTATTCAAGGAGAGGCGAAGGGCTGATGGGACAAAGCATGACTTGGGGTACATCCAAACAAGTCTAAGCCAAGAAATCAAATATCAGATCCTTTCATATAGTCTTTGATATACATGCTTTGCAGTGTATATGAATGTGAGAGTACGGATATTCATTTGTCTTGTGGTGCATCATATGCTTAGAGATAATGGGGTATCTTTTAGATTTCATTTGCATTTATTTTGACCTTATCAGTTACAACAGACAGTCTATAAATAAGAGCTAATAGAGGGAGACAGAAATGAAGAAAATATTCTCTTCTCTTTTCTTCCTTTCCACATCTTCCCCAATGTAGTCTCTTGAGTTTTAAGAGAAGTGAAACTTTAGAAGGTTTGACAAGGAACGGTTTTATAGTCTCTTTTGTTGAACTACTACAACAAAAACTGTAGAACAATGAATAGAGGGATAGAATGGTGAAGAATTTAAGATTGAATCCATTGACAGTGGCCACCCAAATAGAAGTCACCATGTCTCATGGTACATGGAAATAATCCAAAATTACAAAGGACAGTCACTATGTTTCTGTATACTTAGCGAATTCCTTGGAAGGATGGTCATTGAAGGCGATCCTTCCAGGGTTATATTCTGGGCTTCAAAATTGTGAAGGAACCTGGAGGCTTGCTTTCATTTCTTATGAAATCCGGGACATAGCTTTTGGGTTAAATGTTGCTTTGTCTGTATTAAGAGGGAAGCTAATGTTCTGCAATGTCGGCTAATGCGGAAGCTCATACAGAGTTTTTATTTCTGGCACAATCTCTTCTTCCTTTGTAATTTTGTGTCTTCTTCCTTTCTTTACTCCTCATATTCAAACAGATGTAAAAAATAAATAAATATGCAGGCCATTTCTATCCATGCTCTCACCAAGCAGCAATAACCTCTGATTTAAGGCCCATCCATGAATGGAACTTTCAGACAAGCAGTTCAGATCATGTACATGTCTGCCACATGTTTCCTTGGGAACTCATATAAAATATGGCCATGCAACCAGCATTGTACCAAATGATTTTTTTTTTTTCTTTTTCGGACTTTTCCTTTTTCTTTTTACAATTACCATATCAGATTTGGGAATTTTTTAAATACATCAGAGAATTTTGTTACGATGTTACCTTCAAACTCTCTTTTGATCAGCAATTGTCTGAACCGAAGATTAATTCATCCACAATTATACAACTGAAGCTTACAATTCATGGAAAAGATATTGCCAAACATGCCTCCCACCTCCCAATGACAGCGGGCGGGAATCCCAACACATTGTTCAAAATGGTTTTTTTTTTTTTTTTTTCTGAAAATCAAATTCCACAGCACTGAATTCTTTCTCTAAAATACAACAAAAATACATGTCTGTACAATTCAACGATGAAATGCATTCTCAATAAAAACAGAATTGCAAATGCTGGAGATCACATTCTAAAACGAAACAGAATTACAAATGCCGGTGATATCATATTGTAAAAGGAAACAGAATTCCGATCGTTGGCGATATCATACCAGGCTATTGCAATTGATACATCTCTTATTTGAAGAGAGCTTCAGAAGACCACGGATGATCTTCTCGTTCTTCTCATCTTCCTTCATCCGGCTCGCCATTCTCTGGACATCGATTCAGAAATTGGGATGAAGTTCATCGACCATTGGAAGAAATTCAATGAATTTCATGCCATTCGGTTAAAATCCGACAGTTAGATGTGAGGCATTGAGATCGGAAATGGCGAATCGAGAGGAATTTTGAGGAGAGGAGAAAGGAGACCGACCTGATTGGGATT
>JAJHSJ010000001.1:25761447-25862426 GCA_021015155.1 Magnolia officinalis | reverse complement strand
AAACAACACTCCTGAATGATATCAATCACCAAATCCTTAAAAGAAATGATGATTTCTATGTGTGATTTGGGTGGTGGTGTCTAAAGAATTAATGTGGGAAAGATCAGATGGATATTGGCAAGCGATTGGGCTTGGCCTTGGGCAGAGAATGAACTACAGCGAGACACGGGCTCATGACATTCGCAAGGTCTCTGAGCAGTAAGAATTCATTCTATTGGTGGACGATATTTGGGAATCGTTGGATCTAGATATGGTCGGAATTCCTCATCCAAGCAACCAAAACATGAGCAGGTCGTGTTTCACCTACACGATTTGAGGACGTCTGTGGACACATGGCTGCGGACAAGAAGATAAAGTAGAATGTCTCCCAGAGCAAGAAGCAATGGATCTATTTCTACGGAATGTTGGTGAAGAGGCCATGAAATCCCATCCGGAGATACCGATCCTTGCCATAGCGTCGCTAAAAGAGTGCAAGGGTCTGCCCCTTGCGCTGATCACCATTGGGCGGGGCCATGGCATGTAAGACACCACACAGGAATGAAGCATGCAATATCAGTTCTGAGCACAAGCAAGCCACCATCGGAGATATCAGGTATTACTGACAAAATGCTTTTGCGCTTGAAATTCAGTTATGATAATCTCGATGGTGACACGATTAAATCGTGTTTTCCTGTACTGCGCACTGTTTCCGGAGGACTACTCCATTCACAAAGAACAACTTATAGATTACTGGATAGGCGAAGGATTCTTAGATGGGTGGGATGATGATCTTGATGAAGCCCATAACAAGGGACATGATATCATTGGAATTAAAGGCTGCATGCTTGTTGGAGAGTGGTTCTTATGAAAAAACACAGGTAAAGTTGCATGACGTGATTCGTGATATGGCATTATGGGATTGCTTCAGAGTGCGGGAAGAAGAAGAATAGGTTTTTTGTGAGCTGGCGTTGGACTGACGCATGTACCAGAATTTGAAGGTGGGAAGGAGGCGAGAGGATATCTCTAATGAAAATGACATAAAGAATTACAGAGACACCTCAATGCCCCAACCTCTTAACCTTGATGCTCCAATGAATTTTAATTTTAAAAAATTCCACACTGATTTTTTTCAGTTCATGCCTCTTCTTAGGGTCTTGGATCTGTCATTTTCAAGGATAGTAGAGCTTCCTGCAGCGATCGGTAACTTGGCAGTGTTGTAACGTCCAAACCAAATGGACGGTTGAGATATTCCAGCAAACCTCTGCAATTTTCACGTGTTTGAAACAGTCACACGTTATGGTTATTTCTATGACTTCCACGTGCTGTGGCTAGTGGAATTTCCAAACGTTTGAAACTGCTAGATTTAGTGTTATAGAATGAGGGTGTATTAGGTATTTCACACTAGGTGTAAAAGCCTATAAAAGGACACTATGTATCCGATCACAAAGTGTGTGTGCAGCATCAGTACAACAGTAAAAAGCAAGTAAAATTATTTTTTTTCTTCCCTTCTTGTGAGGTGTTTTTATCTCTCAAGGCTTTGTAAAGCCAACAAACTTGTGGTGTGTACTGTTAGAAGGCTTTGTAAAGCCGATAAATTTGGCTTGTATAGCCAACAAATTGGTATCAGAGCAAGACGATCTCGTGGGACCAGTATAGTTTGAAGGTTCAGAGCGTGTGATCAAGTTGTTGCCACTGCTATATAAAAAGAAAAAAAAAAACTGTTGTTGATCCGTAGTGTGAACTAGTGATGGCGTCCTCGATCCAGCCGCAGATTCCAAAGTTATCTAAGGATAACTATGAAAACTGGTGCATCCAGATGAAAGCGCTATTCGGGTCGCAAGATCTATGGGAGATTGTTACGGATGGGTATGTAGAACCCACAACGCAGAAGAAGCTCTCTACACCGTTGATCAAAGGGCGGTTCTCAAAGATCAAAGAAAGAAGGACAAGAAGGCTCTGTTTCTTGTCTATCAAGGGTTGGATGAGTCCACCTTTGAACGGATCGCTGAAGCGACAACATGCAAGCAAGCATGGGAGATTCTTAGCACAATCTTCAAAGGAGTTGATCGTGTAAAGAAGGTTCGTCTCCAAACTTTTAGAGCCGAATTCGAGACCTCACACATGAAGGAAGGTGAGACCATTTCTGATTTTTTTTCAAGGCTACTTGTTATTGTTAACAACTTGAAAAGAAATGGTGAAAAGATCGAAGATGTACGGGTTGTGAAAAAGTACTTCGATCCCTCACAACCAAATTTGAACATGTGGTTGTTGCCATAGAAGAATCAAAGGACTTAGAAAATCTGTCCATTGAAGAATTGATGGGCTCGTTGCAAGTACATGAGCAACGAATGCAAAAGAATGCGGGTTCAATGCTTGAACATGCCTTAGAGTCTAAGTTGACTCTAAATGAACAAAAGAATGGTCATACACAACGAGGGGGCCGTGGCACTAGCAATCGTGCAAGAGGCAGAGGGCGTGGATATTATCCAAGCCAATCACAAAATCAACAAAGGACTACCAATTTTCCGTGGAAGAGGAAATGGTAGAGGTCGTTCCATGCGTGGTCGTGGAAATACAAAAAATATTCAATGTTACAATTGCAACAAGTTTGGCCATTATGCTTCAGACTGTTGGAGCAAACCAGTAGATCAAGATGAGCATTCTAATTATGCAGAAGCATCAAATCATGAAAAAGAAGACTCAACACTTCTTCTTGCACAAGAAGAAGCATGTGATCAACATGACGTGTGGTATCTTGACTCTGGTGCGAGTAACCACATGTGTGGCAAGAAGGAGTTGTTCGTGGAACTGGCAGAAGATGCTCGTGGCAATGTGAGTCTAGGAGACTCATCAAAAGTTCCTGTGAAAGGTAAAGGAAAAGTTAAAATCTATCAGAAGAATGGTGTGCCGAATTTTATCTCCAATGTGTATTACGTACCAACATGAAAAGTAACATCCTCAGTATCGGCCAACTTCTTGAGAAGGGGTATGTCATACACATGGAAAACCATTCTCTCTCTATAAGAGATGCACACGAGAGACTTGTGGCTCAAGTCCAAATGGCGAAGAATCGCATGTTTCCGCTCCATATTTACACAAAAGCTGAGAAATGCCTCTATGGACTCGTGAAGAATGATTCATGGAGATGGCATCTTCGCTTTGGGCATCTTCATTTCAGTGGCCTTAGACTCTTATCCTCATCAAGCATGGTGCATGGCTTGCCGACTATTGAAGTTCCAGAACATGTGTGTGAGGCGTGCACACTCGGCAAGCAACAAAGGAACTCCTTTCCAAGTGGAGTGTCCAGAAGAGCAAAGGAACCACTGCAGTTGGTTCACACTGACATTTGTGGACCATTCGAACCAATCTCTCTTGGAGGTAATAAATACTTTATTACCTTCATTGACGATTTCAGTAGAAAATTGTGGGTGTATGTAATCAAAGAAAAGTCTGCTGCTTTTACTATTTTTAAAAATTTTAAGACCCTTGTTGAAAAAGAAAGTGGTCTTAAAATCAAAACCCTTAGATCTGACAGAGGTGGAGAGTACACCTCAAATGCCTTTCGAGAGTATTGCAGGGAACAAGGCATCAAACAACAATACACTGCAGCATACACGCCACAGCAGAATGGCATTGCAGAACGAAAGAACCGCACCATCCTCGACATGACAAGAACCATGCTCAAAGAGAAAGGCATACCAAAAAGCTTCTGGGCAGAGGCAGTTGCATGTACTGCCTACTTGCTCAATCGGTGTCCAACCAAGAGTGTAAGAAAACATGACACCACAGGAGGCATGGAGTGGCTACAAACCGAGTGTGGCGCACCTAAGGATCTTTGGGTGTGTCGCCTATGCTCAAGTTCCAGAAGCGAGAAGGAAGAAGCTTGATGATCGTGGCGAGAAGTGCATCTTCATCGGCTACAGTGAAGTATCGAAAGCGTACAAGCTCTACAACCCACTAACCAATAAGGTGGTGGTAAGTAGAGATGTTGTATTCTGCGAGGAAGAAGCCTGGAAATGGAACGAGGAAGATTCAGCCAAAGAAAATCAAGTCGATGTTGAAGAACATGAAGAGAGAAGCATGAGAACCAGGAGCAGACACCTGCAACACCCCTCTTCCGCCGAACCGTCTGCACGCAGAAGTCCAACAATACGTTCTATCTCATCTGGAAGTATTTCATCAAATCAAAATTCAGCCAGCACATCATCATCCAGTTCTCCCTCACCCTTGACTCCTATTAAAATGAGGAGCCTTAACGATATCTATGCCGAAACTGAGGAAGTAAATTTATTCTGCTTGTATGTATGCGGACCATGAGCCTCTCACATTGAGAGGTGCTGTAGAAGAAGAATGCTGGAGGACGGCTATGAAAGAAGAGATCCAGGCTATTGAGAAGAATAATACATGGATCTAACTTTACTACCTCAAGGCCAAAGAACTATTGGCGTCAAATGGGTGTACAAGATCAAGCGAAATGCTGATGGTGAAATAGATCGCTACAAGGCAAGGCTCGTAGCAAAGGGTTACAAACAGAAGTACGGGGTGGACTATGAAGAAGTCTTCGCTCCTGTTGCTCGCCTTGACACTGTGAGGATGATTATCTCCCTTGCAGCCCATCACAGTTGGATGATTTACCAATTGGATGTGAAATCTGCATTCCTGAATGGAATTCTGGAAGAAGAGGTCTATGTTAGCAGCCTGAAGGTTTTGTTGTTCAAGGGGAGGAACACAAAGTGTATCGACTGAAGAAAGCCCTTTATGGGTTGAAGCAGGCTCCTCGTGCCTGGAATGCACGCATCGACAACTATCTTCAAGAGAACGGTTTCGTCCAATGTCCATATGAGCATGCTGTCTACATCAAGAAAAATACTCATGGCGACATCCTTATAGCATGCCTATATGTTGATGATCTACTGTTCACAGGAAACAACATGGCGATGTTTGAAGAATTCAAACATGCTATGTTCAATGAATTCGAGATGACTGATGGAGGATTGATGTCCTTCTTCTTGGGCATCGAAGTAAACAACAAGTTGGCGGCATTTATATATCACAGAAAAAGTATGCCAAGGAGTTGCTTAAAAAGTTCAAGATGGCAGACTGCAATGCCGTGAACACGCCTGTAGCAACAGGCCTGAAGCTGACAAAAGAAGGAGAAGGAAGAAGCGTTGACTCGACTATGTTCAAGAGTCTGATTGGAAGCTTAAGGTACCTCACAATCACAAGGCCGGATATCGTCTACAGTGTTGGGCTTCTAAGTAGGTACATGGAAGCGCCAAAAGAATCACACTGGCTAGCCGCAAAAAGAATCCTCAGGTACATCAAAGGAACAATGGAATTCGGTCTTTTCTATCCATACAATGATGAAGCAATGCTATATGGATACTCAGACAGTGATTGGGGAGGTGACCAAGATGAAAGAAAGAGCACCACTGGCTATGTATTCTATCTCGGAACGACTGCTTTCACATGGAATTCGAAGAAGCAGAGTGTGGTCGCCCTGTCCACATGTGAAGCAGAATACGTGGCAGCATCGTCCACTGTCTGTGAAGCGATTTGGTTGAGAAACCTGCTAAAGGAGCTGAAGCATCCGCAGGAAGAATCCATAGTCATATATGTAGATAACAAGTCGGCAATCGAGCTAGCCAAAAATCCGGTGCAGCATGGAAGGAGCAAGCACATCGATACTCGATACCATTTCTCAGAGATCAAGTGAAGCAGAAAGTGGTGAAATTGGAGTACTGTCACTCCACTGAACAGGTCGCGGACATATTCACCAAGGCATTACCGACGGATACATTCAGACGACTAAGGTCAATGCTTGGAATGAAACCTGTTTGGTTTGAAGGGAGTGTTGTAACGTCCAAGTGTCCACCAAATGGTTGTGATGAAATATTCCGGTTGACTATGCTTCATATCTTCAACTGCTGAATTTTAACAGTCAAACACACTTTATTTCATGGTATTCCATGACTTGCTCGTGCTGTGGCTAGTGGAATTTCCAAACGTTTGAAACTGCTAGATTTAGTGTTATAGAATGAGGGTGTATTGGTATTTTTCACACTAGGTGTAAAAGCCTATAAAAGGACACTATGTATCCGATCACAAAGTGTGTGTGCAGCATCAGTACAACAAGTAAAAAGCAAGTAAAATTATTTTTTTTCTTCCCTTCTTGTGAGGTGTTTTTATCTCTCAAGGCTTTGTAAAGCCAACAAACTTGTGGTGTGTACTGTTAGAAGGCTTTGTAAAGCCGATAAATTTGGCTTGTATAGCCAACAGGCAGAGCTACGGTATCTCAATCTATCTTACACGCATATTACATCATTGCCTGAAGAGATAGGAAATCTGGTAAAGATGCAGCACTTGGAGTTTCAGGGTTCACGTCTAGAGGAGCTTCCTGCAGCGATCGGTAACTTGGCAGAGCTGCGGTATCTCAATCTATCTCGCACGAAGATTACATCATTGCCTGAAGAGATAGGAAATCTGGTGAAGCTGAAGCATCTGGAGTTGGTGGTTATACTTACTTTGGGCAGAATTCCTCGAGGGGTGATCTCCAGGCTTTCTGAGTTGAGAGTGATCAAACTAGAATGGAGTTATTCAAAGTGGGAAGAAGGGAGTGAGGGATTAAATATGAGTGAGTTGGAAGGCCTGGAACGTTTAAACCATCTTATTCTCACCTTATCAAATGTGCATGCTCTTGAAAGGTTGCTCTGCTCTAGCAAGCTACGGAACGTGACTCGGTATCTATATCTGACGGATCTGACTATCTCCAACCAACTATCATCCCTTTTTATTGCAATGAAGTCTTCAGGCAAGGCTTTTTTTTTACCGCTGCAATGGGTTGGTAGAGGTGACGATTAGTGCGGATGCGAAAAGGATGATGATTATCCTGTTTCGAGCCTACAATGGCTCAGCCTTTGTAATCTCCCTGACTTAAATTGCATTCGGGTGGGCCGCGGATGCTTCAGAAACCTTCACACCATATCGATTGAGTGGTGTTCAAGTTGAAGAAAATTTATGGTTTACTACAACTTGAAAGTCTTGAAACAATTTTTATAAAGGTTGCGATGAGCTAGAAGAAGTAATAGGTAGGGTCATTCCTGATGATGAAGTTGGAGATATAGGGCTAATGCAACTAAAACGTATAACACTCGCGGACCTTCCAAAACTAACGAGCATCTGTAGGTATGCACTGCATTTTCCTTCGTTGGAGGAAATCGTTGTCATTGGTTGCCCAAAGTTGAAAAAGCTCCCTCTTTCTCTCCACAGCGCACACAATTCTCTAAGGGAGATACGTAGTGAGAAAGAATGGTGGGAAAGTTTAGAGTGGGAAGAAGATGGCATCAAGTCGTATTTTCTACCCTTTTTCCATGAAATAAATTAGCGAGAGTCATTGTCAAAGTAGAAATATTTTTTAATAATTATTTCATAGTATTGTGAGATTAATTTTAGAAAGGAGACTGAATTTTTGTTAGATCAAGTGTGCTATGTAGTATTATCAGTTTAATATGTAATATATGTGCCATTAATGTACCAGATGATATTAGATTAATTTCTTATGTTGGTGATTCTACGCATGAGGTGAACTATAACTCTTGAGCATTGATTACGCCTGTTTTGTGTGTACGTACAAGTGAGGTAATGTAGGCGCCAAGGAGCAAGTGCAATATCCAAGCCCACCCATAAGAAAAGATGCGACCATGTAGATTTCTTAGGCCTCATCTAATCGGTCAGCTTATTTCAAGCCAGGATGCATTAGGCTCCCTACGCTATGTTCTGTCCAGAGGGAAGCTATCTGTTTATTCTGTTTTTGGGTTATATTTGTAGTTTTGTGTTTTCTTTTCTGGTGGTAAGCGTGGCCCACCATAGTAAATAAATAAATTTAGCATGATTAAATAACATAACATATCCTAAAATATATTAAAGAGTCCTATTCAAATAAGGAAACAAATTCCGAAAATCATAGAAATTTTTGTCATGCCATCGACTCAAAAGTCGATCGGTCGAACGGGCTCAAAACATCCAGAGATTAAAACTAAAAATTCTATGAATTTTGAACTATCGAACTGATTTCAACCGTTGAATAGGGCCTTCAATCTGTCAACCAGATCTATTGACCTGTCGAAACTAACAGAAATTGTCCAACGATCAATCTGGAATTTCTTGCGAAATTTTGACATGTCAACCCGATCGGTTGATTATTATGCTGAATTTTGTCATTTTTTTTGAGCTTCTTCTGATACATGTGTGTTAGGAATGTTCTTAATCTACATCATCCTACATCAAAAATAAAATGTGCTGAAAAAATAGCAGATATATATAGAAAAAGGAAGGATTAACAGATGCAGCAAGAGGAGTTGCAGAGCAATTGTGCAAGTGGAGTTATTTGATACTCTAGCAGAGTATTACCCTTCATATGCATGCATCTATACTAGTACAGAACATATATAAGCTTTGATCAGCCCATATGTCGTGTGCAATAAAACTTATGCCACATATGTGCCAGCATGGCACGATAGATCAGGTGGTCCACAGTTTTCAAGACAAACGTGCACCTTTGGAAAAATTGGCTGAAGCTTTCTCCCATCCACAATTTTCTAATTTGGACCCACATGCTGATTGACTAGATTTTATTTTGGAAAAATATATATGAGGTTTGGCAACCCGAGGATGGATTAGTTCTAGCGCCCACGTGCCATGCTGGCACATGTGGAGCATGTGCAAGAGCTTTTTATATACAGTGTGCATTTAATGGATAGACTCAATGCGAATCAGCTGGACTGAGTCACTGACCTCGTCATACAACTCTTTGTTTTCAAACTAAAGATATGAAAAAAAAAATCGAAGAGCCAATCTCATCTCTCGAAGCTAGTTATGTTTTATTTTGGATATTTTTATCAATTAACTTTATTCAAAAATATTTAAATGCATTAAATATTATAAATTTAATTGTAAAAATAAATAAATAAATAAATAAATAAAAACCGAGTCAGGCAACTACAGACTCTTCCAGTCTTCCAGTTGGCCCAACCTGACTAGCAATCGAGTCGAGTAGAGTTTTCGAGTTTTTGAACTATAGTCACCCCCTACTCAACTTAGGGCTGAATGATCACCGAATCTTTTAACCGGTCAGTGGGCTCCAGGTTTGACCCATTGAGTTTCGGAGCTGGGCTTTATAGTAGAGGTAGGTGGGCCACCTATGGGCTTGATTTTGAAGCAGCAATTGGTAAAAGATCCTGTCTATTGTAAGCCATGCCGGAGCAGGCTTCTCCCTAAATTCAAAGGCCCAGTTAAGTGATGGGTTGGGCCTGGCCTTAATACTTAGGCCCGATTATTAATCAGATAGGGTCACGCTCATCATGATGCATCCATCTTAGAAAGAGGAGGAATAGTAGGCCTTGCTCATCAACATGTATATAGATTTTTATTTTATCTTTCGAATATGATTTTATTCCACAAGGTTCTTTACATCTTGCATCATGTTTTGATTATCCAAACCATTCCTTTAGTGGGTTGTGGCACGGATGGAGAAAGTTCCTATATAATAGATGATTAAGAGAAAGAAATATATATAGAAAAGACCCACATCAATGGAAGAAATGTCCAATGCTGAAGTTTTAGGATCTTCCATTATGGGATAACTTAGGGTACCCTCATCTGTAATGGACCTGGTGCAGGAGCAGCAGCAGCTGCTGCATTAAATGGGAGGCTAACTATTATTTCAATGCACAAAAATTATTAACCATAAATAAATATGTATAAATATTAACAGAGATTAATGACAAATTATGAGATCAGAAATACACAATATAATAGAAGTAAAGCTCCTGTATCAAAGAACGAATGAAATGATAAGAAGATAGTGTCAACAAACTCACTAGAAGTACGGATCTATATTGCTTTACTGAAAATTATTCATGTCCATTTGATGACATAGATGACTGATTCGGATCTCCTGCAATAAAAATCATAATAATAATAAATAAATAAATAAATAATTTGGGATACAACGACCAGTGGGCTAAGAGCTAGCGGCCGACTCAAACACCGAGTGATTGATGCTCATAGTACATTCACATTTTAAGGAAAAATTGGAGAATTTTTAAAGAAAAAGAAAAAGACCTCTTTTGGAAAAGATATTAGAGCGGCTAACATTTGCTAATTTTTTTTTTCTAGAAAATACTATATATAGTAATCATATGTATTATGTGGCGGACACCTCATGCTAAGTGTCGGCCAACGTAAACATTAGCTTTACAAACTGTTGCAAAAATGTTACAAAAAAATGTCACATATTGTAGCAATAGACTCGATCAAGGAAAATAAAAGACAAAACAATAGCAAAGAAAAGGAATCATGTATACGAAACCAATCAAAGAAAGAAGGACAAAACAACAACAAGAAAAAGGAATCATGTATACAAACCCAAGGACACAATGTATGGTTCATGGCATAACATTCTCAAAAGTTCAACATAAATTTATCATATGCCTCTATACATAAAGGAGAAATAGTTTTCTTATATCTGATGTAGAGCGGGTCGTGGACAGTTTCATGGCCAAGATGGATCAGAAAAGGCCCGGTCGATGACAGAAGTGATCCGGACTGTCAGACCTTAGATCGGGCGTATCTCGCAATCCAGAATGAGTTATCTGACGTAAAATATGATTTTGGGTAGAACGAGCTACTTTAGCCAACCAACCCGACTATGCGATGCTCGAATTACGAAAAACCCCTGGATCGATGATCGTTTCCCTACTTTAATTTACTATAAATAGTAAGTTTTAGTTTGATTATAACTCTTCATCCGTCGGGCTTTAGGAGTTGCGCCTAACGTGAAAAGATCTTAGAATAATTAGGAAAACGGTTTGGTGAAGCCAAATAGGACACTTACAATTTTTGGCCGAAAACCTTGCGCACTAGTAGACATCACGACCGTCTATAAATAGTAAGTTTATTATTTATAGTAAGTCGCGGATTCTAGGAGTTTTAGTCATAGTTTGATTCTGATTTCTTTCTCATTGCTTGGTTCCCCTATTTAAAGGGTTGTGAACTCATTTTATTTCATTCATTAATCAATTTCGAATTTATTAGAATTTATTTATGTTTTCTGCTTCTTTCCTCGTGGATTCGAGAAGTCTCTGTGAGGAGTCCAGAGAAGTTCCGTGGATTCGGAATAGTTATCCTCTTGAGGAAGACGGTGCTCGACCTCACGTCCTCCCTTGCGTCAGTTTGGTATTAAAGCGAGGTTTCTCCTCGGATCAATGGCTTCTAACAACGAGTCAGGCAACAATCCCATAAGCGGTGCTTCAGGGAATTTACCTTTAACGGCGGCAGCTTTCGAAATAGCGCAACAAGAGAATCGGCAAGCCATGCAAGGGATGCAGGCTTCCATTGACCGCATAGCGGATCTCTTGGCGAAAAACCTAAGACAACTCCGTGTTCTTGGTGGTAATCCTCCACCGTCAATTGCTGAAACTTATAATCGCCCTGATCGCAGGATAGTACCGGCTGTGCATCCAAGGGTCATTCCTGAGGAAGGGGGCTCCAGTGAGGAAGAAATCGACAACATAATCTTCTAACACCCCAGACATGGCGACGATCGAGTAGATCGAAAGGATCGAGAATTCAATATGCGGGTTGATATTCCTAGCTTCAATGGCTAACTACACATTGAGGATTTCCTCGATTGGCTTTCTGAAGTTCAGCGATTTTTGACTATATGAACATCCCTGAAGCAAACAAGGTAAGCTTGTGGCCTACAAACTGAAAGGAGGAGCTTCAGTTTGGTGGGAACAATTGCAACTCGCGCGAACCAGGCAGACGAAAGCACCAATCCGCACCTGGCTACGGATGAAGTAGCTACTACATGCCCATTCCTCCCTAGCGATTACGATCAAGAATTATTCAACAATACCAAAATTATCAACAAGGTAGTCGGTCGGTGAGAGAATACACAGAAGAATTTTACCGCCTGGCAGCGCGTAATGATTTGGTCGAGACTGAATCGCAGCAAGTCGCCCGATTCAACGGTGGATTGCATATGGCTATCGAGGATCGGGTCCAGATGCAGTCCGTCTGGACGATGAATGATGCGATCAAGTTGGCTACTCGGGCAGAAGCGTAACTTAAACGTCCTAACACACGGACCTAGCCTACTACACAGATCCCTGTGGCATGTCCGCCCTAGGGAACTGCACAGCCCAAGGGGAAGGAGCCCGTAGGAACACGCATTCAACCTCTTACGTCTGAGAACTGAGATCAGGGAAGCGGGCAAGGTAGACCCCAAGGGA
Source organism: Magnolia officinalis (assembly GCA_021015155.1). Lineage (NCBI taxonomy): Eukaryota > Viridiplantae > Streptophyta > Magnoliopsida > Magnoliales > Magnoliaceae > Magnolia > Magnolia officinalis. Next base: position 25,850,154 of record JAJHSJ010000001.1, on the reverse strand, counting down.
GCATATCGACTGTTGCTGTTCCAAGTAGAATCCCGAACCCCTATGCTCGGCCAAGGCCCGACAACTGCTATCGTTGTGGCCAATCGGGCCACCTATCAAATACTTGTCCCCAGCGAAAAGTGGCAAACCTCGTCATCAATGATGGTAGTGCTGATAACGCTTATGAAGATCCAGATATTGAAGAACAAGAGCATACCACCGAGGACGAGGCAGATTCAGGTTGGGTTCAACAAGATCACAGCGAGTCGCTCGTCGTGAGGCGACTATTATATGCACCAAGAAAAGAAGTGCATCTACAGCGGCATAACGTCTTCCGCACTAGATGTATGGTGAATTGAAAGGTTTGTGATGTGATCATTGACAGTGGGTGCAATGAGAACATCGTCTCCAAGGTCATGGTGGAAAAATTGCAATTGAAAACGGAGCGTCATCCCTCTCCATATACTATCGGTCGGATCAAGAAGGTCAGCAAAATAAAGGTAACTGGACGTTGCACCATATCCTTTTCAATTGACAAACATTATAAGGATGAAGTAGTATGTGATGTGGTTGACATGAAAGCATGTCACATACTACTCGGTCGGGCCCTGACGATCTAACCATGACGCCACTCATAAAGGGCGAGATAACATATATATCTTCGTCAAGAACGGTCGGAAGACTATATTGGCCCCTATGGATCCAGAGGGACCACCTGAAACTTATAAAGTGGAGGGTCATTTTCTCTTAACTATATGGGACTTCCTGGAAGAATCCGAGGAAACAGGACAGACTTATGCATTAATTGTAAAATGGGAAGAACTCGAGCCTACCATCTCCTTGAAAGACTAAGGCCCCTGCTGATGATTTAAAGAAATCTGACTCAAGGACCTTCCCGATGGGTTACCTCCCATCCATAGGATATCCGATATCATCATATCGCTGGTACCATTATCGTCCCTTGGTCCAGTTTACCTAATCCTTCATTATCGAATGAGTCCGAATGAGTGCGAGATTCTGCAGGGACAGTAGAGGAGTTAATCCGTAAGGGTCTTATTCGAGAAAGCATGAGTCCATGTGCTGTACTAGCTCTATTAATTCCAAAAAAAGATGGGAGTTGGCGCATGTGTGTCGACAGCCGAGCCATCAACAAAATCACCATAAAATACAAGTTTCCTATACCACGGTTGGACGATATGCTGGACATGCTAGAGGATGTAAAAATATTCTCTAAATTGGACCTAAGGAGAAGCTACCATCAGATTCAAATACGGCCGGGTGATGAGTGAAAAACGACCTTTAAGATCAAGGAAGGATTATACGAATGGATGGTCATGCCCTTCGGTCTTTCGAATGCGCCTAACACATTTATGAGATTGATGAACCAAGTTTTGAAACCTTTCATTGAGCGATTCGTTGTGGTTTATTTCGATGATATTTTGATATACAGTCAAGACGAAACTACCCATATGGAACACCTCAAGAAGGTCCTTCAAGTGCTCACTAAAAATAAATTGTATCTCAATTTAAAAAAGTACAGCTTCATGACTGATAGTCTATTGTTTCTGGGTTTTGTTGTAACATTCATGGGCATTCGGGTGGATGAGGAAAATGTGAAGGAAATCAGAGAATGGTCGGTTCCCACAAATATTCACGAAGTGCGAAGCTTTCATGGACTGGCGATATTCTATCGTCGGTTCGTGAAAAATTTCAGTACCATTGTGTCACCAATCACATATTACATGAAGAAAGGGCAGTTTCAGTGGACTGACAAAGTCGATAGGAGCTTTGCCGAGATCAAGCGCAGATTATCCACGACCCCGATTCTTGTACTTCCCAACTTCGATAAAGTATTTGAAGTTCAATGTGACGCCTCATATGTCGGAATTGGGGGAGTTTTGTCTCAAGAGGGTAAGCTAGTAGCCTTCTACAGTGAGAAACTTAGCGATGCACGCAAAAAGTGGTTTACATATGAGATCGAGTTATACGCGGTGGTCTAGACATTGTGACACTGACGACATTATTTGATTCAAAGAGAATTCATACTTTACACGGACCATCAAGCTCTCAAATTCATTAATAGTCAAGCTAACATTAACCGTGTGCATGCTAGATGGATCTCGTTTTTGCAAGAATTCACGTTCGTACTAAAACATAAGTTAGGGCAACAGAACAAAGTAGCTGATGCATTGTTCGTCGTGCTTTGTATCACTATGACAATGAGGTTGTCGGGTTCGAGTGCCTCAAAGACATATGTCGACGATGACGACTTCAAGTGCATGGGTTAGATGCCAAGAAGGTCACCCCGGCGACTTACATATGCAAAACGGGTTCCTTTTCAAGGAAAATCGACTGTGCATCCCAACAGTTCGCTAAGGGAACAAATAATCCAAGAGCTACATGGAGGTGGCCTCAGTGGACACCTTGGGCGAGACAAGACGTGAGCTCTTGTGGAAAATGGTATTACTAGCCGCAATTGGTACGTGATGTAGGAAAGGCAGTCCAACGTTGTTATATTTGTTAGACCTCTAAGGGGCAATCTCATAATACGGGCCTCTACACCCTGTTACCCATGCCTGATGGTCCTTGGGAGGATTTATCTATGAACTTCATGCTTGGTCTCCCACGAACACAACGCGGCATGGATTCGGTGTTCGTGGTAGTAGATCGTTTCTCCAAGATGACGCATTTTATTTCATAAAAGAAGACTCTCAATGTAACACATGTGGCAAATCTATTCTTCAAAGAAATTGTGCTGCTAGACGGGGTTCTCAAGACTATTACTTCAGATCATGACACGAAGTTCATAAGCCACTTTTGGCGAACTTTGTGGACTCGATTCGATACACGACTTCAGTTCAGCAGCGCCTACCACCTACAGACTGACGGTCAAACTAAGGTTATGAATCGCACATTGGGAAACCTCTTTCAATGTATTTCAGGAGAAAAACTGAAGCAATGGGATTTGACTTTGTCTCAAGCGGAGTTTGCATTCAACAACATGGTGAACCGCTCGACAGGGAAATCCTCATTCCAGGTTATTTACGGACAAGTACCTCGCCACACACTAGACTTGGTTCCTCTGCCCAAGATCCCAGGCATGAGCATTGTAGCAGAACATATGGCTAACAAGATCATGGGCATTCATGCGGAAGTACAAACTAAGCTACATGCCTCGAACAAAAAGTATAAGGAACAAGCGGACAAGCATCGACTACAAAAAGTGTTTGAGGTGGGCGACAAAGTAATGATCCTTCTGCGTAAAGAACGATTTTCAACCGGAACGTACAATAAGTTGAAGAATAAAAAGATTGAACCGGTACCAATCATCCGAAGATCAATGACAATGCTTATGTAGTTGATCTTCCAAATGACATGGCGATCTCACGGACTTTCAACATTGCGAACCTAACCAAGTATCATGAACCAACGTAGGATGAGACTCTAGGATGAGTTCTTTTGAAGTGGAGGGGACTGATGTAGAGCGGGTCGCGGACAATTTCATAGCCAAGATGGATCAGAAAAGGCCCGGTCGACGACAGAAGTGATCCGGACCGTCGGACCTTAGATCGGGCGTATCTCGCAATCCGGAATGAGTTATCTAACGTAACATATATGATTTTGGGGTAGAATAAGCTACTTTAGCCAACCAACCCCGTTATACCGGGTTGCGACGCTCGGAATTGCGAAAAACCCTTGGATTGACGATCGTTTTCCTGCTTTAATTTTGTTTTTACTATAAATAGTAAGTTTTAGTTTGATTATAACTCTTCATCCACCGGGCTTTAGGAGTTGCGCCCAATGTGAAAAGAGCTTAGAATAATTAGGAAAACTGTTTGGTGAAGCCAAATAGGACACTTACTACTTTTGGCCGAAAACCTTGCGCACTAGTAGACATCACGACCGTCTATAAATAGTAAGTTTACTATTTATAGTAAGTCACGGATTCTAGGAGTTTTAGTCGTGGTTTGATTCTGATTTCTTTCTCATTGCTTGGTTCCCCTATTTAAAGGGTTGTGAACTCGTTTTATTTCATTCATTAATCAATTTTGAATTTATTAGAATTTATTTCTATTTTCTGCTTTCTTTCTTTGTGGATTCGAGAAGTCTCTGTGAGGAGTCTAGAGAAGTTCCGTGGATTCGGAATAGTTATCCTCTTGAGGAAGATGGTGCTCGACCTCACGTCCTCCCCTACGTCAATATCTCTAATGTAGGACTATTCCTACCAGCAAAAAGCAAAGATAGCTCATAGTACTTTTTACTCAAACTTTCTCTCTTTTATTTAAATTAGAAATAAAAAATCATACCATTATTAAACCAACACCAACTGCTCTCTCTCTCTCTCATGGCTCTCTCTTCTATTTCCCCATCTCTATAAATATAGTTTATATGGAAGATGTTCACTCCCCAAGTATAGGGTTGTGATGTAGTAATAAACTCGGTAAGACCGAGGTCGAATCCACAGGGACTGAAACCTGTACGTAATCTGAGAGTAACCAGAACTAGAACTAGAAAAAGATGAAATCTAAACCAAAAGGATATGAGGGAATAATGGTGAAATATTACTCTAAAAACTTGTGGAAATCAGAGGTAAAGAACTAGGGATTCAAGGATCCACTTGTAGAGATTAGGGAGATCTACACTTGATTCATGAAACTCAACTGGACTTAGAGTCCCATCCTCATCCAATTGGAAGATATGTCTTTAAAACGCGACCTGAACTTCCTTTGATTTAATCTTCAAGGAGATGAAGGGTATGAGAATTAGAGTCGATTCCATCACAAAACCCTGCCCATGAGACAAAGTAAACAACGAAACTAAACCAATTCTCCACCAATCAAAGATATATGAATGCCAGGAAGAATTCCGTCATCCAACCATGTCCAAGGGACAATGGTAAACAACAAAGCCTCCTGACATCAAAAATAAAGGAAAAGGAAATACATAGAGCTATTGCAGATCTATTGTAATAGAAGTCACAACAAACCATTAAAAACTACATGCAATTCCTTAATAATCAAACTAACATCAAAGAGTTCAGCGAACATGATCCAAGCCGTAGAATCTACCCATCACGCTACAAGCTTCACCTCTTAGCCCTGGCTAAGAGGTTTAGCCCGCCATGATGCGGCTAACTCTCAAACAAGAAGCAAAAATAAAATAAAAAGAAAAGAAAAGAAGAAAAGAAACTATCTCTCTCTCTATCTCCCGTATCCACGTTCCCGAGCCAAAAAACTCCCCTCTCTCTCACGTTCTCTCTCTCTTATAGGCAACAACGTTGTTTGGAAACTTGCTCTGGCTGGCGTCCTTACGCAACAACATCTTGCGCATCAAAGTCGGTGGATAGCTGTTTTCGCAGCTGTAGCATCCGGATCTGTTTACTCAACTCGTGTGAAGGGCCTGTGAAACAGGATGGATGAGGAATTTTTGATTCCGCCTTCATGGCTGGAGTTATGCCCACCTGATACAACGAATTGACGGTCCGGATCAGTGATCCGATCTCATCTATGAATGCACAACAGCCCGGAAAATCCAGCTTTCTCCGGACTGCGTAAACCAGGGAAACGTCACGCTGTGACAGTGGTGGGGTCCATGATCTGCCTCATTGGTGAAATCCAGTCCGTCCATTGGAATCTCCTCGAAAAACCGTTCGGGTATGACTTGTTTTGGATAGGTGTTGGTGAGGCCCCCGAGATCTTCTATTCTACCGTCCAACCTGCGTGGGATCGATATTTTCCTGCTTGTGTGATCATTGCTTCGGAAAAAACCCTGTATACGGTCGGTTTTGACCTTCCAGACCGAATGGACGGTGTGGATTATCACGATGTGTGATGATGTGGCCCACCTAACGTCGACCGCAACTCCCTGTTACGGTTTCACGCGAAAACGGAAACTTCCGTTTTAGTGATGGAAGTCGGGTCAAGCGCCAGCTGACCGACTTGGTACACTCGGTGCACGGCGAGTGCACTTAGTGTTTTATGTACACACTGCTCATTTGGGGTCCAGTGTGATGTTTATGAAGAATCCAAACCGACCATCTGTACTGTCATCTCATTTAACGCGTTGATACCCATTTTTAAGCATATTCAGATAGCAGGTGGGCCCCAGACTGACGATTAGTGGACTGATCTGACTGTTGGGCCACTTCCTTAACGATCCAACGGCTGAAATTTGACGTGTACGGTTAATTTATGGTTCTCAGCCCATGGATGAAGTTTTGAGGCTGAATGGATGGTGGAAACCTCGTGATCTTGCAATCTGGATGACTGTGTGGCCTCTTTAACGTGGACGGCTTGATTTTCTCTGATCCCGGGCATGTAAATTCATCATTCTTGGTCCCCTGGGGTCCGTGCCTTGGTGTGGTGATTTCAGAGCATCAAATATACACTTTTAGCACCATTTTGTAGCTCACACTCGCAAATGTACCTTGCATCACAAACACGATTAAATTAGGATTTTAAACGGTGGCATGTTCATAAATCTGGGAATAACTGGGGTCTAATATGCAATATTTGACCCTCAACAGAAGAGGAAGTCACTAGTACATTTTTCTTTTCTTTTGTGAGATATATTGAACATTGATGCGAGTCTTGTATCGGGGTGAATAAATCCTCAAGTCATATTTGAATTTTAGAATTTTACTCCAAACGATACAAAACTTATTAATGGCCTTGCAAGGATACATTGTATCGACGAAGCCCATGACCAGTTGCCAAGTTAAGGCTAGTGCATGGAAGTTGTAATACGCATGAAACCTTAATTTTTTCCCAATTGCCTGGATCTTGGCCGTCAATGAGAATGTCCTTGACTTCGTCCTACTTCAAAAGATGGTGAGGCAGCTTGTAATCAAAATGTCTCATTCCGGTGAACTAGTAAGATGGGTGGGCCTCCCATCACCAACATGTGCAGCTGATGAGACTACCGATGAAAAACATCAACGGGGATTGGCCAAAAAACGAACCCAAGATGACTGAACTATCTGAACCTTTTGATCAAAGACCTTCGCATGTAGAACATGAACCACTGATTTCATTTTGTTTCTCACCATGTGTTAAGGCCCAAGACGGGATGCTCAAATTTAATGTGCTATTTCACACAATGGTCAATGACTACTACAACACCGTGTAAGGTGTTGATTTATGTGGGCCAACATCAATAATGCATTTTTCTAGTACTTGGGGAAGATAGCTTATACAATATTGGAATGGGATTATTTTGGCAATGCCAAGAAATGATGATTCATATCAATTGATTTCATTTTCATGCCAGTCCTAGTGAGTTTATAAATCCATCAAAATTTGCCGGCGACTGGTGCAGGAACTAACTGTTCCAAGCCTGTCTGTGGGATCCCGTTTGAATTGCCACTTCCACCATCGAGAAGTTGTAGCCACATTTGTCTAGGAGTCCTACATAGTCTAACATCTGGATTGTTGATGGGCCAACCCATCATAGGCTGGGATTGGTCTGGAGTATCAGGCCTGAGGGCCAAGCTCAAGCTTAAAATTTAGGCTCGTTTCTAAATGGGTTGGTTTTGGACCATCTACAACAGCCCTCAGCCCGGCCTTTCATATAATATATAGAAATCATCATTTATTCTTCATGTTACTGCTCCCACTCGCTGAAGTAGAGCGGGTCGCGGACAATTTCATGGCCCAAGATGGACTAGAGAAAGCCCGATCGGAGGCAGAAGTGATCCGGACCATCATAAGCCCATGCCAAATTTGCGAGATTCCATCAGATCGACCGTCGGAAATTCATTTTATTTCTGTTTTTACTATTTATAATAAGTTTTAATTTGATCATAACTTTTGATCCATTGAGTTTTAGAAGTTGAGCCCACCATGTAAAGGGTTTAGAAAAATTAGGGGAATAATGTGGTCAAGCCAAATTGGACACTTCCTATTTTTAGCTGAAAACCATGAAGTCTAGTGGAAATTATGATAGTCTGTAAATAGTAAATTTACTATTTATGTTAAGTCACAATTTTAGAGAGTTTAAGTAATAGTTTGATTCTGAAACTTCTTCCAAGGGTTGATATCAATATTTAAGGGATCCTAAACTCGTTTTTATTATCAATCAATTTATTTTCAATTTTATTAGAATTTATTTCTATTTTCTCTCTCCTCGTGCATGGATGTGTGAGAGTTGTGTTCATGTCATGGTGACGTAGGGCTGGGCAAGCTCTGTTGAACCCTAGCTCGCGTTGTTCAAGACACACTTGAGCCTGTGATAGGCCACAATAGTCCAGCCAAGTCCAGCCCAAAATGAAATGGTTATCCTGGGGCTGAGCCTGAGGGTTGATCAGGTTGGAGCCTATCCTGGCCCAGGCTAGCTCTTGACGAGCCAAAATAATCCAGCTAAGCCCCACCTGAAATGTTCATACTACATCTGTGCCCGAGGGTTAGGCATAAGACAATCCAAAACAGTCCAGCCAAGCCCGGCCCGAAATGTTTTTTTAAGCCCAAACGCAATGGTTGATCGGTTAGAGGGAGATGGGAGAGATGGGACTGTGAGTGACACAGGACCCGGATTAGCTACTGAACTAGGCAGTAGCAAGTCTCCTACTGAAGTGAGGTCACCACGTTCTGTGGGCCCCACCATGATGTATGTGTTGTATCCACATGACCCATCCATTTGGAGAGATCATTTTAGAGAATGATGCAAAGAACTAGTCAGATCCAAAGCTCAAGTGGACCCCAGAACGGAAACAGTAAGGATTGAACACCTACCATTAAAAAAATTTTTGTGCCACCGAAGTTTTCGATCAAGCTGATATTTGTGTTTTTCCTTATTTCATGTCTGTGTTAACGTATATATTGGTTGGATCTCAAATAAACACCACGGTGGACCCTAAGAAGATTTCAACGGTGGGCGTCACTGTCCCCACTTTTTTGTGGTGGGGTCCACTTGAACTTTAGATCTACCTCTAAAATAATCTCTCCAAATATATGGATGGTGTAGATACAACACATAGTGGTGCCTACCTAATGTGGTGACGGAACTTCAGTAGCGAGTCTCACTACCGTCGGGTTCAGTAGCTAATTCGCGCTCTTGCAAGTTGCAACCTATTTGTATGCTGTTATTGAGATCCACATGACCCACACGTTCAAAACCTATCACATGAATTATACGTACACGCACCGACATCTTTGCACACCTTATACAGGTTTTCAATTCTGACAAGCACGAGCCATGGTCAGTAATCCAGATCAATGGCTGGTTTCCTATAACAAGATAGACCATGCCCCAAAAAGCTCCCAGCTATGAATATTAGATAAAACCAATCATGGAACTTTTTACGTAGATCAAGTTGTAAATTTTTTTTTTTCTTATTTGTATAGTTTTCAGCCATAGATCAAAGGGTTAAGATTGTCCCATCGATGTAATTTTTAACTTATACTCCATCCACCGTAGAACACAACAGACCAATAGTTTTGATCGCCAAAATGGGCCCCACTTGTTGGAAATGAAACCTGAATATGCATATCTCATGAAATCCTTTAACATAAATTTCTCTCAATCCCCTTTGACAGCCCTTCTTCACGTGGACCAACCTGTAATGTGTAAAGAAATGTACCATCAAATAAATAAATAAATACATATAGCATGGCCTTAATAATTCAAAATGCCCCCAATAATGTTAGTCCATCTGTCACCGTTAATATTTTAAAAATTCAAAGGCAACAACAAAATCCAAGTGTTTCACACCAGATCCATAGCTCAGACTAAGTGGAGATCCGTCATTTCAACACTTGAGGTCTTGGTATTGATCCCTAGCGGGGGGTGGCTAACATGGAGTGTGTGTACTGACATGGGTGTGTACTGTGTTTCTAGTCTCACTTGTACTTTTGGGGCAACTCTATCCACCGTTCCTTCACGCCATTCAATGAAGTTTCGATCCTCGGACGCTTGGAGAAAACAAAGGAAGGACCACATGGGAAACAAGGCGGAGAACGGATTAGGTGTTTACCCACGTCGAGCCCACCTTGATATATGTCTTCAATGTCCATCAGGATTTGCAGATCATTTTAAGATAACAGTCTAAAAAATGAAGCACATCGAGATCCAAATCTCTAGTGACCACACTACAGGAAATAGTTGTCATTGAATAGTAGGTCTGGCCCTAAAATCAAAGGCCCCAGTTAAGTGATGCAGTGAGCCTGGCCCTAACACTTAAACCTGCCTAATAATCAGGTTGGGTCGTGCTAATTTTGATGTAGGCGTCTTAAAAAGATTGAATAGTAGGCTCACCATCATGTGTATAGATTTTTATTTTGAATATGGTCTATTATAATTAATGCAAGATTCTCTACATCTGGGGCTGTGTTTTGATGATTCAAATCATTCATTTAGTGGACAGCACCACAGACGGAGAAAGTTACTGGTAGATGATTAAGAGAAAAAGAATACAGCAAGGACCGCGTTTAGAATGGTTCAACGCCGGAGGGTTAGTATCTTCCAACATTGGATATTATATCCCCCATCTGTAGCGGAACCCATCATGTAAACTGCTTCGATGACTAAAAATAGACCCCACGTGTCAGCAATCCCCTACCGAAAATGTTCTGCCGGTCTTAATTCAATGAGGACCTCATTTGAGGGTGACATGTCTAAAAATCCTAGAAGATAACACGTGTCAAAGATTCGGGCCATTGATAAGTAGGCGATTGGAGTTGAAGTTAGATCAACCGGTCAGATTTTTTTATATATTTAATTAGGTAATCCATTACAGCACAAATGAACATTGATCTGGACAGTTGAAATGGTGATTCCTAGTGTGGATGCGGCATGGCCAGAAAATCATAATGGTTGGACTATCCAAACCAGCCAATCAATGACCTACGAAGGACAGTTGAAACTAAAATAATCAAAGGTAAGAATTCAATGGGCAATATCAAATGATGAAGCTTGTCTATTCACAATAACTTTTGGGCAGTAAACCATCAACAATGGGGCCATTGACATAGAATCTCTACACTGGCAGCCATGAAGAACGCATGTAGGGTGGATGAGTTGGATCCTCCTTGTTAAATGCTTACAGATAGCGAGAATGGTGGGACCCACCTGTGATGGGATTATTCTATGTAGGAAAAGAAATCGGACTGCATAGAGTTACTCGGTAGTAACTAGAGCTGGGCATCGGACCGAGTAGGATCGGATTGATCCAACCCGATCCTATCCGAAATCTCATTTGCATAACCCGAATTCGATCCGTTCCGTGACCGGTCCTGGTCAACCTACTCCAACCGTATAGAAAGGTACTTGGCCTTATCCGATCCGAGTCCTACTCGGTTAGGAAAATCGAGTCGGATCGGAGTGGGCATGGCACGGTTCGGTGCATACCTGGCATATAGTAAATCAAATCAGTCTGTCCATATCACGGGTCCCAGTTTAGATGTCTAAGAAAAATTTATGGTTATTATATGATTGGAAAATGTGCTAGTTCCATATTTAATTTAAAGCTAAAAATTCATCCAATGCTAGCTATCAGAGAATCAGAGGTTAAGATTGCTCAGCCGATCTGAGTTTCAGATTGTGAGTCTGTCGATTTACGCTATTTTTCAGCGCCTGCGTATCAAGCGATGTACGTTACCAGAGTATCATATATGACATAACCTGGTTCATCCTGATGTACCATGGCAGGAAACTTCAAGACTTTATCTATTGAATAGATATCATCTTCAATGATCCGAACCATTTAAAATATAGGAATAACTTGTTATGAGATATATCCATTAAAAAAAATAATAATAACAACTAAAGATATCATCCATGCTCAAATGAAAAGAAAAACAGTCTAAGGTTGAATTGTTCCAGCGTAAAGTTTTTGTTTCTTGCACTCATCATTCTAATGTGAGTAACATTGTGTAAACGGTCATGTAAACGGTTCAGATACTGGAAATATGTGTAAAAATTGAAACATCAAAACTTTCGGTTCAGATACTGGAAATATGTGTAAAAATTGAAACATCAAAACTTGTGACGTAGAATCATAATACGTCGAGATGCATGGAAGAAACATCAGAGCGTTGGGGAGCGTGGACGGGTGAAGTTGCGAGGAGATCTCATAACGAGATTACACCCAATATTTAAATAAAAAATGGATTGTGTACTAAGTTAGCTCTTATCTACTGAGTAAAGTCAGTTGGGCCCACCGCGAATGTATGTGGTTTATCCACACCGTCCATTCATTTTTTCAGATCATTTTATCGGTTCAACCCAAATCTATGCATATACAAAGCTCAAGTGAGCCATACCATTGGAAAAAGTGGAACTATTGATTTCAACTGTTGAAAATTTTCTAAGGCCCCCAGTGATATTTATTTGTCATCCAACCTATTCATAAGATCAGAAAGACATGGATGAGGGGAAAACACAAATATCAGCTTGATGTAAAACCTCTGCTGTCCCCAAAAAATTTTCAACGGTAGATTTTCAATTCACACAATATCTGGTGGTGTGGTCCATTTGAGGTTTGGATATACTCTATTTTGGGATAAATAACTAAAATTATGTGTTAAAATAGATGGACGGAGCGGATACAATGCATGAATGACATAGGGGCCACGGAGTTTTCTCAGTACGCTTATCGTACTGAGTTGCTCAGTACGCAATCCGCTTTAAATGGATTCGGTCGCCAACTGGCCAATGAGACAGGTACCCCTCCCTAGCCTAGTCCCTATGATGCATAGATTTTTCTTGAGTAGACGCCTACTTCGCTCCCCTGTCACATGTGTGACATCTAAGTTGTTCATCTGGCCTCCGCACTCTTTGCATGCCACATGACCGTTCAATCATATGTTGGTGGATAGGTGCATATGTAGACCGTTCATCATTCCGTATTTCATCCATTCCGCTAACCCATTCTTCCGGATCATTTTATGATATGAGCCAAAAAATTAGTTTGATCCCGGTCTCAAGTGGATCACACAGTGTTGATTGAACGCCCACCATTAAAAACTTCTTGGGCCACGAATGTTTTGGATCACGCAGAAATATATTTTTTCCCTTCATCCAAGTCAGTATGACATAATCAACATGGCAGATGTCAAATAATCATTAAAATGGCCCTAGGATTTTTTAATCGTGGAAATTCAATCACTACTTTTTCCCATGGTGTAGTCCATCTGAGATTTAGATCTACGTCATTTTTGAAATAAATCCTTAAAATTATCTTTCAAAATGGATGGACGACATGAATAAAACACATTAATCATGGTGGGGTCCAAGAATTAATCAGCCAATCCTCATTTTCCATACATTCGACATTCAAAAAATCAAAACCAAATAAAATAAAATAAAATTGGAGAGAGGCAGTCGACGTACAGATTACCAGAAAGGCCCCTGTTGCAGCATAGCCTGACAGAAAGAGGTCTGTTGTTGCAGCACAGCCTGACAGAAAAAGCGGCAACGACGCCGGCCAAGATGAAGATTAGGGTCGTTATGAAGAAACTCATGAGCGAAGATGCCCTATCTCAGGATCTGATGCGAAGTTCACAGGAAATGAAGCCCTGGGATAAATCGAGACCATTGATCACAGACGGACAAGGATCTGCATGTGGGGATTGATGTCGTGCGATTTGGGAGAGAAATAGAAGCCCTAACAGAAAGGGAGAGATAGATATATAGAGAGAGATAGACAGGTATAGGAAGAGAGAGTTGGGGGGCGGGGTTTTTTGGCGCCAAATGAAAAGCCTGGGCGGGGTGAAGTTGAAAAATAGAGACATTCATCCTGGGTCGAGTCTGTTCGGATCAGTTTGGACCCTTTTTGTTCGGATTTTCGGATCGGTTCTGTCCGGATACACCATCATCTGAACCCGATTCGAAATATGATCGGATCTGGATGGACAGACTCGATCAGGGCTGATCTAGGTCGTCAATTCTGTTCGGAATAATACCGAGTCGGGTCGGATCCACCGGATCGGGTCTAATATGTCCACCTCTACTTCAGTACGCGTTTATCTTTCTGAGTAAACTTAGTTGGGCCCACTGTGAATGTATGTGGTCTATCCACACCGTCCATCCATTTTTCCTACTAATTTTAGGGGTTGATCCCAAAATTGACGTAAATCCAAAGCTCAAGTGGTCCATTCCATGGTAAACAGTGTGGAATAATGATTTCCACCATTGAAACCTTTCTAGGGCTCACAGTAATGTTTATTAGTCATCCAACCTGTTCATAAGATCACAAAGACATGGATGAAGAGCAACCACAAACATCATCTTGATCCAAAACTTCTATAGCCATAAAGAATTTTCCAATGGTAGAGGTTCAATCACATTGTTTCCTGTGGTGTGGTCTACTTGAGCTTTGTATATGCTTCCTTTTGGAGCTCAAGCTTTAAAATTATCTTTTAACATGTATATACGGAATGGATAAAATAAATAAATAACGGCGGACCACACATAGTTTACTCAGTACACTAATGGTACTGAGTTACTCAGTACGCAATTTCTCCGTGGGACACCCGTATTAGGTAGCATAGGCGGTAAGAATGTTATTAGGGTGGTAACTGGCTATGGTGGACTCATGTGGTCTGTGCATGACATCCACTCTGACCATCAGGTGAACCCTCGCACATTTGGGCTGGATCCCAAATCTCAGGTAGAACCAAGTTTAAGATGGGCCACACCACATGAAAGAATTGAGAGGGAATGCCCACTCGTTAAAATCTTTTAGACTGTTTCTGTGGCCCATCGTCGTATGCATGTACCATTCAATCCATTCATCAAACATGCTCCACCTCAACCAACGGACATCCTGAAATTTATGACATTTTAAAAACTCATGTGCCAACTCGGCCTAGAATTTAGTAGTTTAATGCATGATTTAGCAATTTTCCCTGGGTTACCCTTCTGAGTTTTGAATCGGATAACTTGGACAGTCCAGTCAGTCCATCTAAACTGTTCATTACGTCCATAACACATTGCGTGGTTTTCCATGTGAAAATAAGACTGGTTGTATAATCAAATCCATATTTATTGGACTATTTTATATAACCGTCTTCATTTCCAACTCAGGGATATGATTGTTCTGGTTGTCTAATAGAAGTGATTCTTTAATCATAAGCAATCCATAATGAGATCTATCAAACAGATGAATCGCACCTATTTTTTGTACAAATGATCATGACGGTTCATATTAGAGGCTATACATAAGATGGTTACCATCATCAAATTGGCCTGATATTTGCAAGCTAGCCTATGAAATTTTTGTGAAACCTAACGTACGGTCTAGATCAATCATTGGAGTGTTAAAGTTGCCCAATGTAAATAGGAGAACTTAAGTTTACACATCTGTCTTTACCAAATTAGTGCAGGATTTTAAAAGGTGAGAAGTACAGCTAATATTAGGGGTTCTTCCATATATGAATTGATACTGAATTCCTCACGCAATAGCATTTCTTTTCCCTCTCCATACCCATAGATTTCCTCAACTCAGTCATCGCTCGCTTGTGGGGGTACTACTCTTCTACGCATACGATATGTCATCAACCACTGTTTCCTCTTCGTGCGAGCTACCGGTGGTGGCGCCGATTCCTGCATTAAGGGAAGTAATCGGGTTGAATCCAAGCCATCTATTGTGCGGCAAAAATCTCAATTGCTCCCTCCCAACCATTTATATTTTTATGACGAATTTATCCCCTCTAAATCTTAACTGTAATGGCAAAAATATCCTTTTCTTTTTATGACGATTTTACCCTTCTGAATCCTAAGTGTAAGGGCAAAAATATCCAATCTGAGGTGTAAATGGGCGGCCCGCTAGGTTTCCGGGCCTGTCCCGCATCAAGCAGGGCTTGAGTGGGAGGATGAGGTCCCGGCCAGTCTCGGGTTTGAATTTCAAACCCCTTTGTAAACTTCCAGTGTAGATTAAGTATGAGTTGTATATTGATGTCGTCCACCTGTTTCAGTAGCTTATTTTAGGGCATGGTAAAAAAATGAGATAGATTTAAATCTTAGATTACCACACTAGAGGAAATCAGTGGTGATTAAACACCTACCATTAAAAACTTGGTACGGGCTTCATTTGATGTATAACCCGTTGATAAGGTCACATAGACCTGGATAAAAGGAAAACACAAGATCCGAACTTGTGTGGCTCTTAAGAAGTTTTTAACAATGGGAGTTTAATACTTGCTTTATGATCTACTTAGATTTGGATTTACATCATTTTTTCAGACCATGCCTTAAAATGAGCTGGAAAAAGAATGGACAACATAAATATACAACATATACATTGAGGTGGGCCCCATGGTCAGGGCCTCACCCATCACTTAATCTGTGTCCCATTCATTCAGTGTACAGGACAGTTTTCCTTCACTTGGATTACCTAAATAATGGATGGGGCTGATGTTTGGCTAGCATCAAGCTTTTGTGTGGTATCTAAGATTTTATATTATCATCACAGTGGGCCCTGTAAGTATAAGGGTAGACTTATCTCTCCCAACTGTTTCTCTTGGTGTGGCACATTTGAATCACAGGTCAGCTTGGTTTTTTGTCCATGGACCTAACATAGGATTACACATCTAATGGTTGGAGTGAATCTTATGGACATATTAAGGTGGGTCTCCTAGAAAATAAAGGTGAGGGTTCAATCACCGCTGTGGTGTATTCCACTGAGATTTGGATATCTTTTTTGGGGGGCATGGCTTCGGTGAATTCCCGACTGTGGGGCCCACTATGATGTATGTGCCTTACATCTACACTGTCCATCCATTTTGACAGTTCATTTTAGTGCATGATCCCAAAAATATGAAGTACATTCAAATCTTAGGTGAGCACACCACAGGAAACAACAGTGATCAAGTACCCCACTGTTAAAAACTTCTTGGGGCCACCATAGCCACCATAATACTTATTTCCCATCCAACCTATTGATAAGGTCACAGACTTGGATGAAGGGACCACATAAATATCAGCTGATCCAAAACTTTTGTGGCCCACAAAAAGTTTTTAATGATCAATCACCACTGTGTCCTGTTTTGTGGTCCACCTGAGCTTTCAAAAGAGATGATAGTGTAGATGTAGGGTACATACATCATGGTATGCCACCACAAGGCTCCACCAACCATAGTGGATCTAGGGTTCCACCGAAGCTGCACCCATTTTTTTGGATTATGTCTAAAATGAGCTGAAAAATGAATGGACAGTGAATAAAACACATTTAAGTCTAGAACACTTTTCAATGGCTACCATGTATTATAAGTGAGTCTGCTTGATTGATCAAATCCATCTTAATTGAGCTTATTTATTTATTTATTATTATTTATTTTTTTTATAGCTGTTGGGACTCATGGATAGGATTGTTATGATTGTCTAACACAGGTGATTCTTTAGAATCAAAAGCAATCTATGATGGGAGCAATCAAATAGATAGATGGCATTGTTGGTTAAGACTTATTGTTGTCTGATATTTCCATGCTAGCCCATGAATTTTTTTGTTGAACATAATGGACAGTCAAGATCAACCAAATGAACGGTAAGCAACCAGGAGAACTAACCCTTAAGGGCGTGTTTGGATTCACGTTTTGGTTGTATTGTATTGTATCCGGTACTATTCACGTATACATTGGTGATTATTCAAAATACATCCAGCGGAGACGTGCCACAAACCAATGTTTGGATAGGATGTATTACACGCTGCATGTATACACCACCATGTTAGATCAATGTTTGGAAACGAACGGATAAGGGCCACACGATGTATATACATATACATATTCATAGTCTATGTATTATGTGTTGCACAGCACGCCAACAACGCAGTGAGCCTAGATCCAATCTAAGGCCTCACCCACAAACGATAGACAGGAAGAAATATAAACTAGAAATATATCAAAGCAATCCAAAACAAACCACAAGACAAGATATACGTGGAAAAACCCCAAACTAGGGTAAAAAACCACGGATGCAAAATTTCACTATGAAGAGAAACGAAGATTACAAGGCAATATACTAACCTCTCTCTTGGAAGTACAGAGAAAATCCCTTGCCCACACCTTAGAATAATTTCCTAGAATTCACCTTAACCTAGAATAGCCCTATGGACCCCAATTTATAGTTTTGGCAACTTTCCTTTCCGCATCCCAGTTGCGAAAGGACTTGCGACACGAAATCCACGAAACTCCTTTCGCATCCCAGTTGCGAAAGGACTTGTGACACGAAATCCGCGCAACCTCGACTGGTCGTGGGCGGCCCCAGATGTGGCTCCACTTCTCAACAATTTTTCACTTGGAGACAATCTCCATAAACCTTTGTCTTCTTCATCCGGAGTGCACCACCTCCCCGTCTTCAAGCCTGAAGACCAATAAAGTTGAACAGAGCTTCAGCTTCTCCCTTGTGACCGCTTTGGTCAGCATATCCGCAAGATTCTCACTTGTATGAATCTTTTCTCCAGAGCAATCGATCCATCTTCCAGTAACGAACGTATGAAGTGATATCTGATGGCAATATGCTTGGTCCTTGAATGAAAGGCTGAATTCTTAGCCAAGTGTATTGCACTCTGACTGTCACTGTACAGCTTGCAATCTTCTTGCTCCTTACCCAACTCTTCCATAAAACCTTGCATCCACACCATCTCCTTACATGCTTCTGTAGCCGCAACATATTATGCTTCTGTCGTACTGATAGATACTATCTTTTGTAACTGAGAGACCCAACTGACTGCAGCACTACCCAGAGTAAAAACATAACCCGTAGTGCTTCTTCTGCTGTCGATATCTCCTGCCAAATCTGAATCCACGTAGCTTTGTAACTTGATTTTCGATCCACCATAACACAACCCTACGTCCTTAGTACCTACCAAGTACCTATGGATACACTTCACAGCTTCCCAATGTTCCTTCCCGGGGTTGTTCATGAACCTGCTAACAACTCCCACTGCTTGAGCAATGTCTGGCCTCGTGCTCACCATAGCATACATGAGACTCCAATAGCTGACGCGTATAGGACTTTAGCCATGTAGTCCTGTTCCTCCTGCGTCTTTGCACGTTGCCCCTTAGATAGCTTGAAGTGGTTGGCTAATGGAGTGCTAACCGGCTTAGCACCTCCCATATTGAATCGATCAAGTACCTTGGCTATATACTCTGCCTGTGACAAAACTAATTTCTTATTTTCCCTGTCACGCTTTATCCTTATGCCTAGGATTTGTTTTGCAGCTCCTAAATCCTTCATGGCAAATTTTCTAGACAATTGTCTTTTGAGATCTGAGATGTCCTCCATGCTTGAGCCAGCCAGAAGCATATCATCAACGTACAGAAGAAGGATGATGTATGACGTATCAAACTTCTTCAAGTAACAACAGTGGTCTGCATGACATCTCCTAAAACCGTTTCCCGACATGAAACTATCGAACTTCTTGTACCACTGCCTCGGGGCCTGCTTCAGGCCATATAGACTCTTCTTCAGTCTGCACACCTTGTTCTCATTACCTGGTGCCACGTATCCTGTCGGCTGATGCATATATATCTCTTCTTCAAGGTCCCCATGAAGAAAGGTTGTCTTAACATCTAGCTGTTCTAGATGTAAGTCCTCTGAAGCCACTATACTCAAGACCATGCGAATCGTAGACATTTTCACTACCGGTGAAAATATTTCAGTGAAATCGATACCTGCCTTTTGTTGAAACCCTTTCACAACCAATCTGGCCTTGTACCGTTTCGAACCATCGTGCTCCTCCTTCAGTCTGTAAACCCACTTGTAATGAAGAGCTTTCTTACCCTTGGGTAGAGTGACTAGCTCCCATGTACGATTAGACTCAAGAGAGTCCATCTCATCATCCATGGCCTGCTCCCACTTAACTTGTATATCTGACTGTAACGCCTCTTCAAAACACTCTGGCTTACCATTATCTGTCAGTAGTAGATAATGTAAGGAGGGTGAGTATCGGACCGTGGGTCTCCTCTCTCGAGTAGACCTCCTCACAACTGGTGTATGCGGCTCTGCCTCATCCTGTGGCACTGTAACACCCATGTCCGGTAACTCTTCCAACTCTACGAATTCCTTTTTCTCGGCCTTATTTTCCTTCACACTGTCCTTATGCATCACTTTTTCATTAAAGACTACGTCCTTGCTTCTGATGATTTTTCTGTTTTCTGCATCCCAGAACCTGTAGCCAAAATCATGTTGCCCATAGCCTATAAACGTGCACCTCCTGGACTTCGCATCCAGCTTGTTTCTGTGCTCTGCATCAATGTGAACATATGAAGTGCAACCGAACACTTTGAGATGTGCAAGGTTCACTTCTTTCCCAGTCCACGCTTCTTCTGGTAGCCCACCATCCAATGGTGCTGAGGGACTTCTATTGATGAGATATGCGGCAGTATTAACAGCATCTGTCCAAAAGGTCTTGGGCAACCCTGCATGTAACCTCATGCTCCTGGCGCGCTCAAGGATGATCCTGTTAATGCGCTCAGCCACACCATTCTGCTGTGGTGTCCTTGGAATCGTTTTCTGATGTTTGATTCCATTTGCTACACAATACTCCTCAAACCTCTTATCACAATACTCTCTCCCATTGTCAGATCTGAGACACTTTACTGTTTTACCTGTCTCATTTTCTACCATAACTCTCCACTTCTTAAATACATCAAATACATCAGATTTATGTTTTAAGAAGTAGATCCAAAGTTTTCTACTAGCATCATCAATAAAGGTAACAAAATAACGTGAGCCACCAAGAGATAATACCTGTGCCAGTCCCCACACATCAATGTGTACAAGCTCCAACAGATGTGTCTTTGGAGCACGTCCCGTCTTCTTGAAGCTTACCCTCTTCTGCTTGCCATACACGCAATCCTCGCAGAATTCCAAATTAATAGACTTCAGCCCTGGTAGCTTTCCTTTTGACAATAGCACTTTCATCCCTTTCTCACTCATATGTCCCAGCCTCTGATGCCATAACTGCCCATTCACTCCAGTTGATGCGACTGCGAGTGAACTATATGATCCTGAAGTCATGTACAAAGTACCTTCCTTTTTGCCTCGAGATATTACCAAGGCACCTTTTGTGATCTTCCAGGAGTCACTGGTGAATGTCGTCACATAACCGGTATCAACCAACTGTCCCACTGAGATTAGATTACGTTTTAAACTCGGTACATGTCTGACATCCTTAATTTCAAGACCGTTCCGTCTTTCTGATTTACATGAACATCTCCCTTTCCAACAATATTGCACGGCTCATCATCACCCAGGTAGACTCTCCCAAAGTCACCTCACACATAATCACGCAGAACTTCCTTACACGAAGTAGCATGAAACGAAGCACCCGAGTCTATAACCCAAGACTCATTCCTCGCATCAAGAGACAAGATCAACGCCTCTGTGTCGCTCTCCTCAGACAGATTCACTGAATCTTTCCCACCTTGAGAGCTTCCTTCTTGTTTCTTGAGCGCCCTGCAATCACGTTTCATGTGCCCCTTCTTGCTGCAATGCCAACACCCGTCTTTGTCTTTCGGTCCCTTGGACTTATTCCTTGACTTAGAACGCCTGTGTTTATTGCCTCATTTGTTCAGCGATCTTCCTCTTCCTTCAACGTTTAGAGCATTCCCTGAATCCCCTGAAACTCCTGATGCCTTCTTTCTAGATTCTTCGTTGAGAATTAGACTGGCCACATTATCAAATTTCAGCTTTGTCGATCCTGAAGAATTGCTCATAGCAATCACCAAACCATCCCAACTGTCTGGCAAACTGGATAAGATCAATAACGCCCTGACCTCATCCTCAAAAGCAATGCCAACGGATTCCAACTGGCTCGTGACTATATTGAACTCGTTTAGATGTTCAGCCACGCTCCCACCATCTGACATCTTCATGTTGAATAGCTGTTTCATAAGATGAACCTTGTTGGATGCTGAGGGCTTTTCATACATGGTGGCTAGGGCTTCCATTAATTCTTTTGTCGTTTTTACCTTGGATATATTGAAGGCGACGCTCTTAGACAAAGAGAGTCGGATCGTTCCTAAAGCCTTCCTATCCAGTAAAAATCATTCATCATCTGTCAACTTTTCTGGTTTCTTCTCTTTTCCTCCTAGAGAAATATAGAGGTCCTTCTGATACAGATAATCCTCCATCTGCATCTTCCAGAAGGAAAGTTTGAACCATCAAACTTCTCAATTCTAGTTTTCCCATCTTCTGCCATCGCTCCCAATAGAACTAAACCAATAGCTTTGATACCAGTTGTTGTGCAGCACGCCAACAACGCAGTGAGCCTAGATCCAATCTAAGGCCTCACCCACAAACGATAGACAGGAAGAAATATAAATTAGAAATATATCAAAGCAATCCAAAACAAACCACAAGACAAGATATACGTGGAAAAACCCCAAACTAGGGTAAAAAACCATGGATGCAAAATTCCACTATGAAGAGAAACGAAGATTACAAGGCAATATACTAACCTCTCTCTTGGAAGTACAGAGAAAATCCCTTGCCCACACCTTAGAATAATTTCCTAGAATTCACCTTAACCTAGAATAGCCCTAGGGACCCCAATTTATAGTTTTGGTAACTTCCCTTTTCGCATCCCAGTTGCGAAAGGACTTGCGACACGAAATCCGCAAAACTCCTTTCGCATCCCAGTTGCGAAAGGACTTGCGACACGAAATCCGCAAAACTCCTTTCGCATCCCAATTGCGAAAGGACTTGCGACATGAAATCCGCGCAACCTCGACTGGTCGTGGGCGACCCCAGATGTGGCTCCACTTCTCAACATTATGAAGCGTATTGCTACATGCTCAGACTTATTTCCATCTTAAACTGGGCCCAGTTAGACATATTGGAAGGATCATAACCGTTCATTCGTTATCACCCTGTTCACATGACGACTTATGTTGTATCCAATGACACATTTTCACAAAAACAAAATTATCATAGTGAAAATCAAATAACAGTGAATATATGTCACTATTTGGAAATTTCAAAAAAGATATAAAATCTGTTAAAATACTTCAATAACCTGGTGAATGTGTCAATGTCTATCCAACTCCTTGTGAATTTCACAGTTAGGGGTTGCACGAGATAACAGTCAGAGCCATCCATCATGTTTTACCAAAAAAACCAAGATAAAAACAAAAAATAACGAAAAAAAAAAAAAAATAAATAAAAATGTTTACATCCTAAAGAAAAAAAAACCATAACGTAACGTTTTCATGTCCATCAGCCATACAAATACTTAGAACCAACAAAATAACCTAAAACCAGCATAAAAAAGCAATAATCCAAGAAGGATACGAAGAAGCAGAGCCATGAAAGATTCGTCGGCGACTTCATCAACAGGCAACCTCTCAGTCAGGCCATCAAAACGGAAATTCCTGGAGCCGATTATGAGTCGATCGCTGTGAACGACTACGCTGTTGCCACTGTCCGTGGCTGAGGGATGATTTGATGCACAATCACCGGCCGTTCCGGTTTTATGTCGCGTAGTTCAATCAGTGAAAGAAGCCTACTTATATATATATATATATATATATATATATATATATATATATATATATATATATATATATATATATATAGCAAACAGTAAATAATTTCACCCACCAAGATGATATAATGCGAACAGTAACCTACAAACTTGATACTCATTCCAAGCTTTCGTAGCATCTTCAAAAGTCTTGAACGACTTGTGTCTGCATCCACTAAATCCGTGTACTTGAGTGTTGCATGCATCCCATGTTGTATAGATCCCGAGATTCCTCCCCATAAACACCACATAATATTTTCGCTGCATCCCGCTGCAAGACGTAATAAATGCCTTTACTAGTAGGATATCTGAAATGACCAAGAAAATTTACCTTGAAACTGATTATAAGAAAATTGCTTCTTCCTAATGCCTCAAGTTGCGCTATCTAACGTTCATATTACCAGAGTTCCGAATATATTGACAACAAATTATTGGGATGCAGAATCAGGTTTCTATATGATCCCTACAGCCACCTTTACAAATTCATTGATATGTCTGAGCGTTGTATATCTCAGAAATAATATGAGTGAGAAAAAGAGAGTATCAATGACAATTAGCCACATATCCTCAAGAGAAAACTGCTACCAAGCTCTTGCTCTGAGCTAAACAACCCACCAAATTCATCTTCAGTATGTGAATGTTTGGGTAGCCTGAGTGAGTTCGGTTAAACAAAACTGCTACCGAGCTCTTGCAATCGCAGCAAATATAAGTGACGATTACCTTAAAAAATATAGAAGAAGTAGAGTAACAAACAATGTTTAGGCCCTTCTCAAATAAATTATTCAGTTAACTTTAATCCCAGCTGATTTCAGCATAACTCTCAAGACCAGCAACCTGATTAAAACCAATGCACAACAGAGATGAATGAAAACAACATCTCACTGACATACCAGGTAATTGACATAAAATCAGTTAACTTTAATCTAGTTCGAAATCAAGAAATCATGTCAAGACCAGCAACCTCATTAACACCAACATACAGCAGAGATGAATGAAAACAGCATCACTCTGACATACCAGTTAATCAGTTAACTTTAATCTTAGCTGATTTCAGTATCAATTTCAAGACCATCAACTTGATTAAAGCCAATGTACAACAAAGATGAATGAAAACAACATCACTCTGACATACCAGTTAATCAGTTAACTTTAATCCCAGCTATTTTCAGTATAACTAATTTCAAGACCAGCAACCTGATTAAAACCAATGTACAGCAGAGATGAGATGAAAACATCATCACATTGACATACCAGATAAGTGACAAAAAATCAGTAAGACATAATACCATTCACTGTCCCGATCACTGGTTTAAAACCAATGACATAAGACCATGCAAATTGAAATGTACCTCAATGATCAAACAAGAAGGGGAGATTGGAACATAAATAGTGCATAGGCTAGAGTCTCAACCTGCAAGTATCAACTACAGTTTCATCATGCAAGTAGTATCATTACAAAATGACGGTAACAGCTTTTCAAACAGTTAAACTGGATCAGTTACAGTCAATACAACATTAGCAGTGCTGCTCCAACAGCATATGTATCATCCAATGTATATAAAATGTTAATAAATCCAAGATGAGCCATGACAGGCTCGGGGAAAAGAAGATAATACACTAAATCATCCAAAAAAACTGCTGATGACCACAAAAAGAAAAAAGGTCAACTGATATGAACCATCACTATCACATTCTCAATCCACAACACAACGAGGAAGGACCACTTTCTCTATCCATTCTTCCTGCGTTCATTACCCATTTTTATAAAATACCCAGCACTGATTACATCAGTCTGTATGAACCTTGCAGCACGGAGTTGGTCTTCCTGAGAAAGACCATCCACCTCTTCTAGGATACTCAGCAACTGCTGAACGCGCGTCATGGTTTTGCCTTGACCCAATGTAATGGTCAGATTATTTACGGCTTCAGCCACTTCCCCCATCTTATCGCCAATATGTTCACTCGGCCTAGTCGTCCGCCCACGACTTACCTCATTCCCCTCTATGTGGCTATGACGAGAACCGGAAGTGGATTCTATTGGGCTTTTGTTAGCACGTTTTGCCCGATTTAAGAAGGATCCATCACCACCTCGAACTCGTGGGTGGTGGGGGGGCCTCCGGTCTTCCTCGTCAGAGGATGACAAACGTACTGTCTGAGATGCCCCCTCATCCGAGAGATCGTCAGAGTCGATCTCGTCACGGCCGCGCCTCTTCGCTGATATCGGAGAGGAATATGCCGTACTAGCAAATTCACCGTGGGCTTGGTCATTGTCAAACATGAACGCGAGGTCGTCCCATCTTTCGATATGTTTGTCTCGCACCCGTTCGGTGTAGGGGTGTGTCTGTACAGCCAAAGACAAAATATTTTCATGAATTTAGTAAAATCAAATTAAACAAAGTTTAAGAGCAACTGTGCGTGAAGATCATACCGCTATATATCCATCCCACACTTCCTCTGTAGCAACAACCATCTTATTCTGATCGTCCCATCCAAAACCCGAGGCGTTGAGCATGTCTTTTTAGAGCTTAATCCAGAAATGAGAGGGATATAAATCTCATGTGGACCACACCACAGGAAAACAATAGTGATTGGATATCCACCATTAAAATCCTCCTAAGGCCCAATGTACTGTTTATTTGACATCCAATATGTTTATTAGGTCATACAGACCCAGATGAATCGAAAAAACAAATATCAGCTTGATCCAAAACTTTTATAGCCCACAAAAAGTTTTTGATGGTCCACGTTCATTCAATACTATTTCCTCTAATGTGGTCTACTTGAGATTGTTATATACCTCATTTTTGGTCTCATGCCATAAAATGGTCTATAAAAATAGATGTACGGCATGGATGAAACACATACATCATGGTAGGGCCACAGAGCACCGACCACCATCTATCCAATCCGTTTCCCAGGTAGGGTGAATGGGTTGGACCTCGTTGTTAAATGTTCACAGACAGCGACAACGGTGGGAGCCACCTGTGGTGGGATTATTCTACAGAGAAAATTGTGGGATGGCCTATTCGTAGGAGGACAACGGTACTAGGTAGCATATGCGGTGAGAATGTTATTAGTTTGGTGATTAGCAATGGTGGGCTCATGTGGTCTGTGCATGACATCCACTCTGACCATCAGGTGAACCCTCACACGTTTGGGCTGGAGCCCAAAACTCAGGCAGACCCAAGTTTAAGATGAACCACACGACATGAAAGAATTGAGAGGGAATACCCACTGGTTAAAATTTACAGACTGTTTTTGTGTCCTATCATGATATGCATGTACCATCCAATATTCCATGTGGCAACCCGGATTTAGTAGTTTTAGGCATGATTTAACACTTTTCGTTGAGTTAAGCCCTTCTGTGTTTTGGATCGGATAACTTGGACAGTCCAATCAGTCCATCTAAACTGTTCATTAAGTCTAGAACACGTTACATGTTTTACCATGTAAAAATAAGATTGATTGTATGATCAAATCTATATTATTGGCCTATTTTATATAGCCGTCCTTATTTCCAACTGATGGATATGATTGTTAGGGTTGTCTGATAGAAGTGATTCTTTTGAATCATAAGCAATCCATGATGGGATCTATCAAATAGATGGATCGAATCATTTGTTAGACCTATTTTTGTACAAATGATATTGACTGTTCATATTAGAGACTATTCATCAGATGGTTACCATCATCAAATTGGCTTTATATTTGCAAGTTAGCCTATGAAATTTTTGTAAAACCTAATGTACAATATAGATCAATCGATTGGAGTGTTAAAGTAGCCCAATGCAAATAGGAGAACTTAAGTTTACAGCTCTCGAAGAGCACTTGAGAATATGCCTTTATCAAATTAGTGTAGGATTAGATAGAACTACCTCCAAATTTTAAATGAATAAACCCATCACTACGGGCCAAAATTAGGGTCAACGAAGATGTGAGAAGTACAGCTAATATTGGGGTTCTTCCAATGAATCGATATTGAATTCCTCGCTAAATAGCATTTCTTTTCCTTCTCCATAGCCATTGATTTCATTAACTCAGCCATTGCTCGTTTGTGGAGGTACAACTGTTATTTGCATTCGTTACTTCATCAAACTCCGTTTACTCTTCGTGCGAGTTAAGGGAAGTAATCGGGTTGAATCCAAGCCATCTATTGTGCGGTAAAATCTCAACAGCTCCCTCCCAACCATTTATATTTTTACGATGAATTTATCCCCTCTTTAAGGGCAAAAATATCCTTATATTTTTATGACGATTTTACCCCCACTGAATTCCAACTGTAAGGGCAAAAATACGGTGACTGGGGTGTAAATGGGCGGCCCGCTAGGTTACCAGGCCTGCCCGCATCGGGCCGGGCTTGAGCGGGAGTGTAAGGCCTGGGCCAGTCTCAGGCTTGAATTTCAAGCCCTCTGTAAACTTCCAGTGTAGATTTAAGTGTAACAGCATAGAGGGTGAGGCCCTGATCATGGGGTCCACCTTGATGTATGAGTTGTATATTGACAACGTCCACTTTTTTCAGTAGTTGATTTTAGGGCATAGTAAAAAAAAAATGAGATAGATTTGAATCTTAGGTTACCACACAAGAGGGAAGTAGTGGTGATTAAACACCTACCATTAAAAACTTCGTGTGGCTATTTATTTGCTATATAACCTGTTGGTAAGGTCACATAGACATGGATAAAAAGTGATGTAGAGCGGGTTACGGACAGTTTCATGGCCTAGATAGATTATAAAAGGCCTAGTCGATGACAGAAGTGATCCGGACCCTCGGACCTTAAATCAGGTGTATCTCGCAAACTGTAATGAGTTATTCGACATAACATATATGATTTTGGGGTAGGATGAGCTAATTTAGTCATCCAACCCCGCTATGTCGGGTTGCACATGCCGAATTTACGAAATACTGCCAAATCAACAGTAGAATTCTCATTTTATTTCTGTTTTTACTATTTATAGTATGTTTTAGTTTTAGTATAACTCTTCATCCGTTGGGCTTTAAGAGTTGCACCTAACATGAAAAGAGCTTAGAGGAGAACGTCGTGGTTCGACCAAATAAGACACTATTTTTGGTCGAAAACCTACGCACTAGTTTACAAGTTGGGAATTCTAAGAGTTTTAGTCGTAGTTAACCTTGCCAACTAGTTTACTACTTACTAGTTTACTATTTATAGTAAGTTGTGAATTCTATGAGTTTTAGTCGTAGTTTGATTCCGAAATTTCTTCCATTGCTTGGTATCCCTATTTAAAGGGTTGTGAACTCGTTTATTTGATTCATCAATCAATTTTAAATTTTATATAATTTATTTTCTATTTTCTTATTCTTTTCCTCGTGAATTCAAGAACACAAGATCCAAACTTATGTGGCTCCTAAGAAGTTTTTAACCATGGGAGTTTAATCCTTGCTCTATAGTTTACTTAGATTTGGATTTACATCATTTTTTAGACCATGTCTTAAAATGAGCTGGAAAAAGAATGGTGATGTAGAACAGATCGTGGATAATTTAATAGCCAAGATGGACCAGAAAAGGCCTGATCGCAAGCGGAAGTGATCCAGACCGTCAAGACCTTAAATTGGGCGTATCTTGCAATTCGGAATAAGTCATTCGACTTACCATATATGATTTTGGGGTAGGATGAGCTACTTTAGCTACCCAAATACCATCAAATCAAGGGTCGAATTCCCGTTTTATTTTCATTTTTAATATTTATAATAAGTTTTAGCTTAAGTATAACTCTTCATCCGTTAGGCTTTAGGAGTTGTGCCGAACATGAAAAGTGCTTAGAATAATTAGGAGAACGTCATGATTCGAGCAAATAGGACACTTACTATTTTTGGCCGAAAACCATGCACACCAGTAGACATCACGACCATCAAGTTTACTATTTATAGTAAGTTGCGAATTCTAAGAGTTTTAGTTGTAGTTTCATTCCAAAACTTCTCCCCTGACTTAGTATCCCTATTTAAAGGGTTGTAAACTCGTTTATTGGAATCATCAATCCAATTGCGAATTTTCTAAAATTTATTTCAATTTTCTTGTTTCTTTTCTCGTGCATTCGAGAAATCTCTGTGAGTCAAAAGAAGTTCCGTGGATTCAGAACAGTTACTCCCTGTGAGGAAGATGGTGGTGGACCTCACGTCCTTTCCTGTATCAAATAGACAACATAGATATACAACATATACATTGAGGTGGGCCCCATGGTCTGGGCCTCACTCATCACTTAATCTATGTCCCATTCATTCCAGTGTACATGACCATTTCCCTTCACTTGGCTCACCTAAATAATGGATGGGCCTGATGTTTGGGCCCAGGCTCAAGCTTTTGTGTGGTATCTAACAGTTGGAGTTGATTTTATATTAACATCACAGTGGGTCCCATAAGTATAAGGGTGTGCTTATCTCTCCCAACTATTTCCTTTGGTATGACACACTTGAATCACAGGTCAGTTTGGTTTTTTGTCCATGGACCTAGTGCAGGATCACACATCTAATGGTTGGAGTAAATCTCGCGTACAAATTAAGGTGGGTCTCCTAGAAAATAAAGGTTGGGCATGCTATGAAAGATATTTTACTTACACATTTCACGCAATGAGAGAGGGGTGATTCACGGGTGTTTTTGGAAAGGGGGTCGTGCCACTTAGGGGCTCCACCTTGGAGTTGATGTAAAATCCACTCATTAAAATCTTACATACTGTTTCTGTGTCCCATCATGATATGCATGTACCATCCAATCCATACATCTAACATGCTCCACCTCAGCAAAGGAACATCCTTAAACTTATGGCGTTTAAAAACTCATGTGGCAACCCGGCCTAGACTATAGTAGTTTTAGGCATGATTTAACAATTTTCCTTAAGTTAGGCACTTTTGAGTTTTGGATCGGATAACAGTCCAATCAGTCCATCTAAACTGTTCATTAAGTCTTCGACACGTTTCATGTTTTACCATGTAAAATTAAGACTGATTGTATGATCAAATATATATTTATTGGCCTATTTTATATAGCCGTCCTTATTTCCAACTCATGGATATGATTGTTATGGTTGTCTGATAGAAGTGATTCTTTTGAATCATAAGCAATCCATGATGGGATCTATCAAATGGATGGATTGCATCATTCGTTAAACCTATTTTTATAGTGACTGTTCATATTAGAGGCTATACATGAGAAGGTTACCATCATCAAATTAGCTTGATATCGGCCCATGATTTTTTTATTTTTATTTTTATTTTTTTTATTTTTTTATTTTTAAAAATTTTTTTTTTATATAAAACCTAATGTACATTCTAGATCAATCGATTGGAGTGTTAAAGTAGCCCAATGCAAATAGGAGAACTTTAGTTTACAGCTCTCGAAGAGCACTCGAGAATATGTCTTTATCAAATTAGTGTAGAATTAGGTATAAATCAAATTAGTGTGGGATTAGGTATAACTACCTCCAAATTTTAAATGAATAAACCCATCATTATTCATTACGGGCCAAATTTAGGGTCAAATTTTAAATGAATAAACCCATCATTACGGGCCAAAATTAGGGTCAACGAAGATGGAATCATTGCAGAGGATGAGAAGTACAGCTAATATTGATTTCATTAACTCAGTCATTGCTCGCTTGTGGAGGTACAGCTGTTCACGCATACGATACGTCATCAAACTCCGTTTCCTCTTCGTGCGGGTTAAGGGAAGTAATCAGGTTGAATCCAAGCTATCTATTTTGCGGTAAAATCTCAACAGCTCTCTCCCAACCATCTATATTTTTATGACGAATTTATCCCCTCGTATCTACTCCTAATCTTAACTGTAAGGGCAAAAATATCTTTATATTTTTATGACGATTTTACCCCCACTGAATTCTAACCGTAAGGTCAAAAATTCGCTAACTGGGGTGTAAATGGGCGGCCGGGCCTGTCCCGCATCGGGCTGGGCTTGAGCGAGAGGATGAGGCCTGGGCCAGTCTCGGGTTTGAATTTTAAGCCCCTTTGTAAACTTCCAGCGTAGATTAAGTGAGGCAATATAACAGCAGAGCGGGTGAGGCCCTGATCGTGGAGTCCATCTTGATTTTTGAGTTGTATATCAACGACGTCCACTTGTTACAGTAGTTCATTTTAGGGCATGGTAAAAAAATGAGACAGATCTAAATCTTAGATTATCACACTAGACACCATCCATTAAAAACACCTACAGCCTTTGTTTGCTATATAACCTGTTGATAAGGTCACGTAGACCTGGATAAAAGGAAATCACAAGATTCAAACTTCTATGGCTCCTAGGAAGTTTTTAACCATGGGAGTTTAATCCTTGCTCTATTGTCCACTTAGATTTGAATTTACATTATTTTTGAGATCATGCCTTAATATAAGCTAGAAAAAGAATGGACAACGTAGATATACGACATATAGAGTTGGGCCCATGGTCAGGGCCTCACCCATCACTTAATCTGTGTCCCATTCATTCCAGTGTACAGGACAGTTTCCCTTCACTTAAGATCACCTAAATAATGGATGGGGCTGATGTTTGGCCCAGGCTCAAGCTTTTGTATAGTATCTAAGAGTTGGAGTGGATTTTATATTATCATCACACTGGGCCCCATAAGTATAAGGGTGTAATCTCTCCTAACTGTTCTCCTTGGTGCGGCACACCTGAATCATAGGTCAGCTTGGTTTTTTTTATTTTTATTTTTTTATTTTTTATTTTTATTTATTTATTTATTTAATCCATGGACCTAACATAGGATCACATGTACAAATTAAGGCCTAGAAAATAAAGGGTGGGTGTGCTATGAAAAGTTACACAGGGCAAGGTTCACCCTCCGTCCAATTTTCCTTAGTGTGGACCACACGAATGAAGGATGGGCCTGATTTTTAAACCTAGTGTCTAAAATTAGTGCATCTAACAGTTGGAGTGAATTTAATATGATCATCATGGTGATGTCTCTCTTGCAACTAACCTGAATCATAGATAAACCTGATTCCTTTGCATCTAATGGTGGCAGTAGATCTTACATACACATCAAGGTGGGCCCTTGAAAAATTAAGGGTGTGCATCCCTTTATTTATTTATTATTTTTTTCAAATTTCATTGGTGCTCTGCTGGGCTAGGCCCCCATATAAAAATTCCAAGATGGGTTTGGGCTGGATTTTTGGCTAATCATGGGATCAAGTGTTGGGCCTAGATTAAAAGATAAGGATCAGGCTTGGGCAGAGCTTGGCCTAGCCCTAACTCAGCCGTTGAAACCCGTGTAGAGGTGTAGTACACGAGTCGAGCTCCAGCTCGACTCGGCTCGACCTCTAGTTGACCCTAGCTTGAACTCGGCTTGGCTTGGTCCTCGAGCCTGACTGGCCCGCACGACTCGGTTGGATCGGACCTGGATTAAATACTGACAGGTTGAGTAGCTCACTACTGACGTCATCAAGTTATGTGGACCCCACTATGATGTATGTATTGTATACACAAGGTCCATCCATTTGGAGATATCATCTTAAGGCATGCGCCAAAGAATGACACAGATCCAAAGCTCTAATGGACACCATCACAGAAAATAGTAGGAAGATTGATGCCCACGGTTGAAACCTTCTTAAGGCCCACCATGATGCTTTTTTTTTTTCTAAAAAAAATCCAACCTGTTCAAAAGTTAACAAAGACATTAAAGAAGGGAAAACACAAATATTGGCTTGATCAAAAACTTTTGTGGCCTTTAGAAGTTTTTAATGGTGGCATCACTCTCCCCACTGTTTTTTAAAAAAAAAAATTTTTTTTTTTAATTTTTTTTGTGGTGGGGTCCATTGGAGCTTGGGATGTGACTCATTCTTTGAATCTTACCCTAAAATGATCTCTCTAGATGGATGGACGGCATGGATACAAAACATGCATCATGGTGAAGCCCACGGAACTTGGTGACGTCACTTCAGTGGCGGTCTCCCTACTCAACCTGTCAATAGCCGACCTGTCAATATGGTGCACGGTCTTCGACACCACCTCACCGGATTCAACACATACGGTGTACATAAGCACATCTAAGTTAGTCCAGTCCGGTCTCATTCTATGGTAGATTTTTATTTATTTATTTTCAGAAATCGTTGTCTCTATCTTCGTATAAACAGGGGTAAGCAGCTAGCCTAAACATTCGGGTTAACTCCAGCGGCCAAAAAAGCTAGGGCTCGCCTGTCATATCCTTAAAAACATATACCTCAAGGCACTAAGCTAGGCATCTAGCCTCCCTTATGCTCTCCAGCCCCACCTGATCAAGAAACAACTTGTCATGGATGGTTCAGGGAAGATCTGATAGTAAATGAAAGACCCTACTAGGGCTCGCCTGATTCCACAGACTAGAGTCCCCACTACGTGCCAGCCACCTGACATGGCTAACGGACATGGAAGAGCTTAACGTACGATACCTTTCAAAAGGGGGATTTTACATTTCCTCGCATCCCAGCTTCACCTGCGGTGTAGTTAGCCTTATATTTGGCTCGACAGAAGGTCTATTTACTCTTTCGTCTACATATCTAACAGACCAGACCAATTCAAAACGGAGGGCTTTCATTACTTCAGCTGGCCTTTATTGGATTCGAATCCGTGTATCCTAATCATGGAGATTGTAATATGGGAGGAGCTTACCCGCATCAGCCATGGATTCGAATCCGTGCATCCTAATCATTCCCCTGTCACCACCGACATTCCTAATTACCTGATGTAAGCACGATTTGATTGGACGCGGATTCCGTCCTTCCCCCATTACCGTCCAGGCAGGGCTCTATGGGGCCCACCATGATGTAAGTGTTTTTATCCATGCTGTTAATCACTTTTCTCATATCATTTTAAAGTATGATCATAAAAATGAAGCAAGTCCACAGCTCCAGTGGACCACACCAAAGGAAGCTGCATTGAGAATGACACTCACCATTGAAACCTTTCTAAGGGCCACCGTAATGTTATTTTACCATCCAACCTATTCATAAGGTCATGTAGACGTGGATGAAGTGAATTCATAAGGTCATGTAGACGTGGATGAAGTGAAAAAACAAATATCAGCTTGATCCGAAGTTTCTCCAGCTCCCAGGAAGTTTTTAATGGTGTACGTTCAGATGAAACTTTGTGGTCCACTTAAAACCATTTACCTGCCTCATTTTTTGGCACATACATTAAAATGATATGAGAAAAATGATGAATAGCGTGGATAAAACGGTTACATCATGGTGGGCCCCATAGAGGTCGGCCCAGATAGATTACGGTCCGAGCGGGGCTAAGATGCAATCCATGTCTGATTTGATTGAGCCTCCTGACTAGAGCTGGGCATCGGACCGAGTCGGATCGGATTGGGTCCAACTCTACTCGGTCCGAAAATTATATGGCTTGACTCGAACTCGATCCGATCCGGGACCGAGTCTAGGTCATTTGACTCGATCCGATCTGGACCACTGCTTGCTTGATCCGATCCGAGTCCGACTCGGTCAGGGAAACTGAGTCAGATCGGATTGGGTACGATTCGAATCAGTCCTGATTTTGTTTTTTATTTTTTGAAAAATTATAAATAAAAATAGTTGGCCACCGCTCTAAAATAGTCGAAAACACAGGCTAAAATTAAAAAATATAAATAAATAAAAATGAAACCTACGTACCTACCTGATGAATGGAGATGATCAATGGTGATGATGAGTGGGCTGGATCAAGATGGCCGGGTGCGGCGCTCGTTCCGGTATAGACAAATGAAAGTAGCTGAATCGAGATGGTTGCTCATTTGGGTAGAGAAAGAGAGTGGGAGAGATTTTAGGGAAAGATTTGAGGCAGGGATTGTAGGGATTTTGGAGATTTGAGGGAGGGATTTTAGGGATTTTGGGGATTTAGGGTTCGGCTGTTCGGGTGCGGGTGCTGCTGGGTAGGGTAAAAGTAAAATAAATTTAAAAAAAAAGTGTGTGTGTGTGTGTGTGTGTGTGTGTGTGTGGTGTGTGTGTGTGTGTGTGTGTGTGTGTGTGTGTGTGTACTTGATAATAGATCCGAATCGGGTCGGATTGGATCAAATCGATCCATTCAGATCGGGTTTTGAATCGAATCAGTTCGGATTGACCACGATCCGAACTCGATCCGAAAAACTGTCGGATCTGAATGGCCCTACTCGATTTGCACCGATTCAGGCCGTCGGTTCGTTTTGGATCGGGTTGGATCCAGGAGATCGGGTCAGACATGCCCAGCTCTACTCTTGACGTGAGGTTGCCCAATCAAATCCCATAACATAAAGTCACCGAAATACAGAGTGGCATAGTAAACAATGCCTACGTTGATACTGTCTGCTACTGGAAAAGCTATGTGGGCCCACCATGATGATGTATGCATTTTATCAACTCTATCCTTCCATTTTTTCAGCGCATTTAAATTCGTAAGCCTAAAAATGAGGCAAATCAAAATCTTAGATGGACCACACCACAAGAAACAGTTGTGATTGAACACCCACCATTAAAAACTTCCTTAGGCCCATTGTAATGTTTATTTGCCATCCAACCTATTAATTAGGTCACACAGACTTGGACGGAGATAAAATACACATCAGCTTCATCCAAAACTTACGTAGCCCCAAGTGAATTTTTAATGGTGACGGTTCAATCACCACCGGGGTGTGGTCCACCTTAGATTTGGATCTCATTTTTGGGGCCACGGCTTGGGTGAATCCCTTATTGTGGGACCCACTATGATGTATGTGCTTTACATCCACACAGTCCATCCATTTTGACACCTTATTTTAGTACATGATCCCAAAAATACCAAGAATATTCAAATCTTAGGTGGGCCACACCACAGGAAAGAAGTGATTAAATACCCACCGTGCGGCCACCATAGCCACCATTATACTTATTTCCCATCCAACCTATTGATAAGGTTACGGACTTGGATGAAGGGACCATGAAAATATCAGCTTGATCCAAAACTTCTGTGGCCCACAAAAAGTTTTTAATGGTCAATCACCACTGTGTCCTGTTCTGTGGTTCACCTGAGCTGTCAAAACAGATGGATAGTGTGGATGTAAGGTACATACATCATGTTAGGCCTCCACAAGGGTCCACCGACCATAGTGGATCTCGGGTTCCACCATAGCCCCATTTTTTGGCTTATATCTAAAATGATCTGAAAAATGAATGGACAGCCTGAATAAAACACAAATTAAGCCTAGAATACTTTTCAAGGGCTACCATGTATTATAAGTGATCGAGTCTGCTTGATTGATCAACTCCATCTTAATTGAGTAATTTTTTTTAGCTGTAGGGACTCATGGATAGGATTATTATGATTGTCTAACAGAAGCGATTCTTTAGAATATAAAGCAATTTATGACAAGAGCGATCAAATAGATAGATGGCATTATTGACTTATTTTTGTCTGATATTTCCACGCTAACCCATGAAATTTTTGTTGAATGTAATTGACGGTCGAGACCAATCGAATGAACTGTTTAAGTTTCCCAAGCAACTAGGAGTACTAACCCTTACAAGTGTGTGAGACATCTTGAGCATCTCTATTTGAGTGATAGTCTGCGTTGAAGGCATGCATTATAAGAAATTCCAGCGCCGTGGCTTCTAGTTGGTCCACAACCATAATTTTTATGTTAGAACTACAGCTTCCATCAAAATTTTCAGATAATCTTAGAGCATGATCCCAAAAATGAGGTACATCTAAAGCTCAACTGGATCACACCATAAAAAGTAATGGGGATTGAACAAACTACCGTTGAAACTTTCATAGGGCCAACCATAAGGCTCATTTTCCATCTTCTTTATTGGTGAGATCACACATAGTTGCATGAAGTTAAAATACAAATATCAGCTTGATGAAAGCCTTCTCTGGCCTCAATAAATGTTGAACTGTAGCATTAATTCCCACTGTTTTCAGTGTGGTCTACTTTAGCTTTGGATCTGCATTGCTTTTTCGTTGATATCATAAAATGATTGGAAAAAATTGGATTGACAGTGTGAATCTAATGAATACATTATCTTGGGCCCACATAAAAACTTCTCAACGTTCACTTTAATGTCTCCCTAGTTTTTATTTGCAATCCAATTTGCACCACGGGAGCGCTCACTTTAATGTCTCCAGTTTTTATTATTTTTTTGTACCTGTGTTTTCATCATTTGTATGTACTTCTATTTAGCTGTGTTATACGAGTTTAACCAAGTCATGTTAGATAGTCCCCTTTCTTTCAGGTAAGATCAAGTGGAGTATATGGGAGATTACATAGCAAAATAATAATAATAATAATAATAATAATAATAATAATAATAAGTTCACGTAAGCATATCAGCTAGATCCAAAACCTTTATGGCACGCCCATTAATGGTCACTCCCCACTTTTTTCTTATGTTATGGTCCATCTGATAAATGGATGCCTTCAGTTTTTGGATAATGCCCTCTCCTGTGGGTCTGGGTTTCACCAAATCTGCTCCCGTGGTGAAGCGCATTCCATGTGGAGAGAAGAAAACTGGAAGTGTACTTCCTTGGGCCCATCATGACGTATGTATTAGATCCACACGGTCATTTGTTCACTCCCCAAGTGTAGGGTTGTGATGTAGTAATAAACTCGGTAAGACCGAGGTCGAATCCACAGGGACTGAAACCTGTACGTTATCTAAAACTAACTAGAACTAGAATTAGGATGAGATGAAATCTAAATTGAGTATGATTTGAGGAATAATGGTGAAATAACAGTCTAAAACTTAGGAAAAATTTAGAGAAGGAACACTAGGGATTCAGAGGATCCACTTGTAGAGATCAGGGAGATCTTATGCCTGTATCACAAATCATGGAAATTAAATGAACTGATGTTGATATAGTTTTCAAGAGATGAGAGGTATATGAATTAGAATGGATTCTATCACCACACCATGCCCAAGAGACGATGGTGAACAACAGAATTAAACTAATTACCAACCAATCAACATGCTATGAGAGTTAGGAAAGGGTACCGACATCCAACCATGCCCAGGAGACGATGGTGAACAACAGGGCTTCCTGACGTCATAAACATAACAAAACAAAGGAAATACTCAAAGCCATTGTAAACCCATTGTAATTTCAGTCACAACAGACCATTAAGGACTAAACAATATTCCCTTAATAATCAAACTAAAATCAAATTTAGTTCATAAATTTAAATTAAAAGCATAAAATAGGGGCTCCCATCTCACTACAAGCTTCACCTCTTAGCCCTAGCTAAGAGGTTTAGCCGCTCATGATGAGGCTAGAACACATCAGAAAAAACTAAAACAAAATAACATAAAATTATAAAGAAATTTAGAAAACTCTATCTGTCGTCGTTCCACCAGCCGGCCTGTCTCCAAGATGCACTCCACGTCCCCATCCTCCCCTTCACAGCTGCCTCCCTCCTTTTATAGTTGTTGTGGTCGATTGCTGGGTTATGGCCGTGAGAATCGATGCAAGTAGCAGGCGGTGAACAGCTCTTTACGCACAACAATCGGTCTCTGTTTGTGCAGCGAAAGCCCTTGCGCTCTACCCTGTTTTTAGGACGATGGAGTGGATGCTTTTGGAATCTGAACCATTCAGACTCCTTGGTGATAGACAGCCGCCCCCTGGGAAGGTTTTGGACGGTCCAGATCATTGGACCGATCCTCTCCATGGATGTACAACAGCCCGAAAAATCCGGCGATTTCCGGACGTGGAACCTAACGCAGTTACTGCGTTGGACTGATGGTGGGGCCCATTTTCGGAAATTGATGAGAAATCCAATCCGTCCATTGGATGCGGAATGAAAAACCATGTGGATGTGGTCAGTTTTAGATTTCTGATACTGCGGCCCACTGCATCCGTGCTTCAGCCGTTCAACCTGCGTTTGAATGCTATAGATCTGATCGTCGCTGTCTTTCGCAATTTCACCACCTAGGCGAAGGTGAGATGGCCTTTAGAAACCTAATGGACGGTTCAGATCATCGATTCGGAGGATGTGTGGGGCCCACAACTCAAATCAGCGTCCGCACCCGCGGACGCTGTTTACGTTAAAATCGGATCGGGTCAGCGTCCGCTGACCGATCTCATCAGTCTGGTGTGGCGCGGGAGTGCACCGACTATGCACTCCCACATGTACATGTGGGACCCAAAGTGATGCGTGTGAGAAATCTGCACCATCCATTCACTGCATCATTGAATTTAAACCGTCGGGACCAGCTTTGAAGCATGTCCAGGTACTAGGCGGGCCCCAGTTCACCGATCTATTGGCTGATCTGTCTATTGGCCCACTTTTGTAAGGATCCAGGTGATGGAATTTGATATGTACGGCTCATTTGTGGTCCTCAGGTGATGTATGAAATTCGGGGCCAAACGGATGGTGGGAACCCCGTGATCTTGCATTCTGAACCAGTTCCAGGCCACTTGAGCTTCAGTTTCTCGATTTTCGTGGATCTCCGGTGTGTAAACTCGTCAATCTTGGTTCCCCGAAGTCCGTCCCTTGCCTTTGGTGACATTAGAGCGTTAACTTTATGCTTTTAGCGCCCTGTTTCAGTTTAAGCTCGTAATTACTCCTTGTAACACAAACATGATAAAATCCGGCCATTAAACGGTATTATGTTCGTCAATCCACACGATAACTGGGGTCAGATATGCAATATTTGACCCTCAACATCATTCATTTTTCTTCATACCATTTTATGAAATAGAATAAAAAACGAGGTAGATCTAAGGCTCAAGTGGGCCAGGCCACACTACAGAAACACTAGGAATTGGACATATACTATTGAAAATTTCTTGGGGGCACATAAGGCTTGATCAAGATAATATTTGTGTTTTCGGTTAAACAGCAGATAAACCTCACAGTGAATTCTGGGAAGGTTTCAACTGTAGTAATCCAATCCCCGCTACCTTATGTGGTGAGGTCCACTTGAGATTTGGATGTACCTCATTTTTGGGTTCATGCTCTTAGAATTATCTTTAAAATTTGATGGAAACTGGATCTAAAACATAAATCACTATGGGGGCATAGAGAAGTTCAATACATTAAAAGTCATATTATGTTGGACGTAATCTATTTGGGAGAGAGAAATCCGCCTATCTTGTTAGCTTGTAGTCATCAGCGAGGACGTGGACTAATGAGAACGGATGGTACTGAATTTTCTCGTGCCTTCAACATAGACTATCCGCATCTGTGTTGAAGGCGAAGAGAATTCGAACTTCTGTGGCTCCACCATTTGTAGACACGGTCCATTCATTGCCGATCACACCAGCTCACAAATCACGCAAAAATTCTCTCCCCCAACAGGTTGCATAGTATACAACACAACTATTAATGTGTGGAACTTATGTAGCCCTATTATGATTCACATATTATATCCACTGTTAATCCATTTGTCCATATCATTTTGGCCCGTTTGGCCGGGTGGATTGGAAGGGAGTGAATGGTATTAGGGTGGATGGCATGGATTTCTAGGTAATGATGGTGTTGTCAGCGGATTGTCTTGAGATCCATGGGATTGCTATATCCCTGGATTGATACGTCCAGTCCGTTTGGCACGCCCGGCCAATCCGGAGATTAAAGCTTCCGATCCCTTCCAATCCCACGAACCAGACATGTCGCAGGCTAATTTGAACGGATTAGGATGGATTGGATGGGATTTAAAGGTAATAATGGTGTTGTCAGTGGATTGTCTGAAGATCCATCGGATTTGGATCAGATCACCTACACTGTTTGGCACGCCCGGCCATTCCAGGGATTTACCATCCAATCCCTTCCACTACCATCTAATTCCTTCCAATCCAACCGGCCAAACGGGCCCGTATGAGCCTAAAAACAAAACACATCCAAAGCTCAAATGGACTACACCACAGAAACCAGTGGAAAGTATACAAGCTACCGTTGAAACCTTCTTAGGGAGGTTTATTTGCCATCTAAACTGTTCATATAAGTTCTTCCAAACGAATTAACATTGAGAGCTCATTTCCACCCATTTTCTTTTTCCCTCCACAGACATGGACTGCATCTGCCAAATCATCAACATGGAGTGCATCAGGCAAATCATCAACATCATATTTAGATGGTGGGATCCGATCGCTCGTCCCATCATTGAGGTTGAAGACAACTTCGGCTCCCTAAAGGAAGCCATGGAAGAATTGAAATGCGTGAGGAATGACGTGAAAACAAAGGTGGATATCGCTGAGCGGAAGCTGCTCAAATGCAAGGACGAGGTTCAATTTTGGCTAAAAAAGGTAGAAGAAGCCGAAGGAGAAGTGAATGCAATGGAAGAAACTTTGGAGCAAATGATGAGGTGTCTTTGGAATTGCCATCCAAATTGTTGGTCGGCCTACAAGCTTAGCAAGTGGGCGGAGAAGAAGCTGAAAGATGTAGCTGTGCTGAAGAGCAAAGGTGATTCCTTCACAGAGGTGGCGAATAATCAGCTTCCTGATGCTGTCGAAGAGAGGCCTCTTACATTAGCAGTGGGCAGGGACTTTGTGTTGGAGAAGGTTCTAAACTGGATTGGCGAAGGCAAAGGGGGGGTTATTGGAATATATGGAATGGGGGGTGTGGGGAAAACAACACTCCTGAATGATATCAATCACCAAATCCTTAAAAGAAATGATGATTTCTATGTTGTGATTTGGGTGGTGGTGTCTAAAGAATTAAATGTGGGAAAGATTCAGATGGATATTGGCAAGCGATTGGGCTTGCCTTGGGCAGAGAATGAAAGCTACAGCGAGACACGGGCTCATGACATTCGCAAGGTCTTGAGCAGTAAGAAATTCATTCTATTGGTGGACGATATTTGGGAATCGTTGGATCTAGATATGGTCGGAATTCCTCATCCAAGCAACCAAAACATGAGCAAGGTCGTTTTCACTACACGATTTGAGGACGTCTGTGGACACATGGCTGCGGACAAGAAGATCAAAGTAGAATGTCTCCCAGAGCAAGAAGCAATGGATCTATTTCTACGGAATGTTGGTGAAGAGGCCATGAAATCCCATCCGGAGATACCGATCCTTGCCAATAGCGTCGCTAAAGAGTGCAAGGGTCTGCCCCTTGCGCTGATCACCATTGGGCGGGCCATGGCATGTAAGAAGACACCACAGGAATGGAAGCATGCAATATCAGTTCTGAGCACAAGCAAGCCACCATCGGAGATATCAGGTATGAATGATAAAATGCTTTTGCGCTTGAAATTTAGTTATGATAATCTCGATGGTGACATGATTAAATCGTGTTTCCTGTACTGCACACTGTTTCCGGAGGACTACTCCATTCGCAAAGAAGAACTCATAGATTACTGGATAGGCGAAGGATTCTTAGATGGGTGGGATGATGATCTTGATGAAGCCATAACAAGGGACATGATATCATTGGAAGATTAAAGGCTGCATGCTTGTTGGAGAGTGGATCTGATGAAAAAACACAGGTAAAGTTGCATGACGTGATTCGTGATCTGGCATTATGGATAGCTTCAGAGTGCGGGAAGAAGAAGAATAGGTTTTTGGTGAGAGCTGGCGTGGGACTGACGCATGCACCAGAATTTGAAAGGTGGAAGGAGGCCGAGAGGATATCTCTAATGGATAATGACATAAAAGAAGTAACAGAGACACCTCAATGCCCCAACCTCTTAACCTTGATGCTCCAATGGAATTTAAATTTTCGAAAAGTCCGCACCGAGTTTTTTCAGTTCATGCCTCTTCTTAGGGTCTTGGATCTGTCATTTTCATGGATAGTAGAGCTTCCTGCAGAGATCGGTAAGTTGGCAGAACTACGATATCTCAATCTATCACGCACAGGGATCCCATCATTGCCTGTAGAGATAGGAAATCTGGTGAAGCTGAAGCACTTGGACTTGGAGTATACAACTAGTTTGCACACAATTCCTCAAGGGGTAATCTCCAGGCTTTCTGAGTT
The DNA here is from genome assembly GCA_021015155.1 of Magnolia officinalis. Taxonomy (NCBI): domain Eukaryota; kingdom Viridiplantae; phylum Streptophyta; class Magnoliopsida; order Magnoliales; family Magnoliaceae; genus Magnolia; species Magnolia officinalis. The sequence continues at coordinate 25,806,848 of JAJHSJ010000001.1, read as the reverse complement.
AAGAGTGCTAAAACTCTTTGGAAGTTATTCAAAGTGGGAAGAAGGGAGTGAGGGATTAAATATGAGTGAGTTGGAAGGCTTGGAACGTTTAATCCATCTTGGAATCACCGTATCATCCATGCATGCTCTTGAAAGGTTGCTCTGCTCAAGCAAGCTGCGGAACCTGGCTCGGTATCTAAGTCTGCACAATTGTGAGGATCTGACTATCTCCAACCAACTATCATCCCTTTTTACTGCAATGAAAAGTCTTCAACGGCTTACTTTTTACGGCTGCAATGGGTTGGTGGAGGTGACAATTAGTGCGGATGCGAAGAAGGATGACGATTATCCTGTTTCGAGCCTAGAATGGCTACTCCAACGGAATTGGAATTTTCGAAAATTCCACACTGATTTTTTTCAGTTCATGCCTCTTCTTAGGGTCTTGGATCTGTCAAGGTCATGGATAGGAGAGCTTCCTGCAGCGATCGGTAACTTGTCAGAGCTACGGTATCTCAATCTATCTGGCACGTATATTACATCATTGCCTGAAGAGATAGGAAATCTGGTGAAGCTGAAGAATTTGGAGTTGGAGGGTATAGGTTCTTTCGGCATAATTCCTCGAGGGGTAATCTCCAGGCTTTCTGAGTTAAGAGTGATCAAACTAGAAAATAGTTATTCAAAGTGGGAAGAAGGGAATGAGGGATTAAAAATGAGTGAGTTGGAAGGCCTGAAACGTTTAAACCATCTTAATCTCACCTTATCAAATGTGCATGCTCTTCAAAGGTTGCTCTGCTCTAGCAAGCTGCGGAACGTGACTCGAAATCTATTTCTGTACAGCTGTCATGATCCGACTATCTCCAACCAACTATCATCCCTTTTTACGTCCCTTTTTACTGCAATGAAAAGTCTTCAAGGGTTGGTGGAGGTGACAATTAGTGCGGATGCGAAGAAGGATGACAATTATCCTGTTTCGAGCCTAGAAAGGCTCAGCCTTTGTAATCTCCCTGACTTAAATTGCATTCGGGTGGGCCGCGGATGCTTCAGAAACCTTCACACCATATCGATTGAGTCATGTGACAAGTTGAAGAAAATTTATGGTTTACTACAACTTGAAAGTCTTGAAACAATTGAGATAGAGGGTCGCAATGAGCTAGAAGAAGTAATAGATACGGTCATTTCAGATGATGAAGTTGGAGATATAGGGCTAATGCAACTCAAACGTATATCACTCTGGTACCTTTCAGAACTAACGAGCATCTGTAGCTATGCACTGCATTTTCCTTCTTTGGAGGAAATCACCGTCGTTCGTTGCCCAAAGTTGAAAAAGCTCCCTCTTTCTCTCCATTGCGCACACAATTCTCTAAGGAAGATACGTGGTAGGAAAGAATGGTGGGATAGATTAGAGTGGGAAGAAGATGGCATCAAGTCCTATTTTCGTCCTTTTTTCCATGAATCGAATTATTGAATGTCATTGTTAAAGTAGAAATTAATACTTTTTAATAGTTATTTCTTAGGATGTTAGAGTAATTTTGGAAAGGAGTCTGAATTTTTCTTAGATCAAGTGTGCTATGTATTTTTATCAGTTTTAATATTTGTGTCATTGGACCACTTGATATTAGATTAATTTCTTATGTTGATGATTCTACGCATGAGGTGTACTATAAGTACTCTTGAGCATTGATTACGCCTGTTTTGTGTGTACAACAGTACAAGTGAGGTAATGTAGGCGCCAAGGAGCAAGTGCAATATCCAAGCCCACCCATAAGAAAAGATGCGACCATGTAGATTTCTTAGGCCTCATCTAATCGGTCAACATATTTCAAGCCAGGATGCATTAGGCTCCCTACGCTATGTTCTGTCCAGAGGGAAGCTATCTGTTTATGCTGTTTTTGGGTTATATTTGTAGTTTTGTGTTTTCTTTTCTGGTGGTAAGGCGTGGCCCACCATAGTAAAATAAATAAATTTAGCATGATTAAATAACATAAACAAATCCTAAAATATAATTAAAAGAGTCCTATTCAAATAAGGAAACAAATTCCGAAAATCATAGAAATTTTTGTCATGTCATCGACTCAAAAGTCGATCGGTCGAACGGGCTCAAATACGTCCAGAGATTAAAACTAAAAATTCTATGAATTTTGAACTATCGAACTGATTGGTCAACCTGTTGAATAGGGCCTTCAATCTGTCAACCAGATCTATTGACCTGTCGAAACTAACAGAAATTGTCCAACGATCAATCTGGAATTTCTTGTGAAATTTTGACATGTCAACCCGATCGTTGATTATTATGCTGAATTTTATCAATTTTTTTTGAGCTTCTTCTGATACGTGTGTTAGGAATGTTCTTAATCTACATCATCCTACATCAAAAATAAAATGTGCTTAAAAAATAGCAGATATATATAGAAAAAGGAAGGATTAACAAGATGCAGCAAGAGGAGTTGCAGAGCAATTGTGCAAGTGGAGTTATTTGATACTCTAGCAGAGTATTACCCTTCATATGCATGCATCTATAACTAGTACAGAACATATATAAGCTTTGATCAGCCCATATGTCGTGTGCAATAAAACTTATGCCACATATGTGCCAGCATGGCACGATAGATCAGGTGGTCCACAGTTTTCAAGACAAACGTGCACCTTTGGAAAAATTGGCTGAAGCTTTCTAACCCATCCACAATTTTCTAATATTGGACCCACAGCTGATTCGACTAGATTTTAATTTTGGAAAAATATATATGAGGTCTGACCAACCCGAGGGATGGAATAGTTCTAGCGCCCACGTGCCATGCTGGCACATGTGGAGCATGTGCAAGAGCTTTATTATATACAGTGTGCATTTAATGGATAGACTCAATACGAATCAGGTGGACTGAGTCACTGACCCCGTCATACAACTCTTGTTTTCAAACTAAAGATATGAAAAAAAAATCGAAGAGCCAATCTCATCTCTCGAAGCTAGTTACTGCAATGAAAAGTCTTCAAGGGCTTGCTTTTAAGGGCTGCAATGGGTTGGTGGAGGTGACAATTAGTGCGGATGCGAAGAAGGATGACAATTGTCCTGTTTCGAGCCTAAAAAAGCTCATCCTTTGTAATCTCCCTGACTTAAATTGCATTCGGGTGGGCCGCGGATGCTTCAGAAACCTTCACACCATATGGATTGAGTCATGTGACAAGTTGAAGAAAATTTATGGTTTACTACAACTTAAAAGTCTTGAAACAATTGAGATAGAGGATTGCAATGAGCTAGAAGAAGTAATAGGTAGGGTCATTCCTGATGATGAAGTTGGAGATATAGGGCTAATGCAACTAAAACGTATAACACTCGAGTACCTTTCAGAACTAACGAGCATCTGTAGCTATGCACTGCATTTTCCTTCCTTGGAGGAAATCGTCGTCCATGGTTGCCTAAAGTTGAAAAAGCTCCCTCTTTCTCTCCATAGCGCACACAATTCTCTAAGGAAGATAAGTGGTAGGAAAGAATGGTGGGATAATTTAGAGTGGGAAGAAGATGACATCAAGTCCCATTTTCTTCCTTTTTTCGATGAATCGTAATATTGAGTGTCATAATTGTCAAAGTAGAAATACTTTTTAATAGTTTCCCTAGTTATTTCTTAGGATTGTGAGATTAATTTCAGAAAGGAGTGAATTTTTGTTAGATCAAGTGTGCTATGTATTTTTATGAGTTTAATATGTAATATGTGTGCCATTGTACCACATGATATTATATTAATTTCTTATGGCGGCGATTCTACGCATGAGGTGTATTATAACTCTTGAGCATTGTTTACGCCTCTGTACAAGTGGGCTAATTTCCATGCTACCACATATACCAGCGCAAAGAGCCCCTTTATGCGTTGACCCAATGTAGTAAAGAACGAGCAACTAAGCATTTTATTCCAAGTATGCATTTACTTTAGGTCCCACTTGATGAGTGGATTGGCCTGATTCTTGTGTTAGGTATGGTGGGGCCAATTAGCTGGATAGGTTGGATGTCATACCCTCACAACATGAGGGCAACCATGCAGGACATTGGTGTCCAACTAGTTATGTTAGATCCACTTAATTAAAAATGCTTTATTTGCAAAATTGACGCAAGGAAAGATGTGATGAGGTCAATCACCATTTTTATCGATTAATAGACACCTTGAATTCACAAGGTACTTTTAAATTCACAAGAGATTTTTCTTGAATCCATGAGAGAAATAATATAAATATCAGAATTTTAATTAATAAATTCTTCCAAAATAAAAAATTTAGCGTGATTAAATAACCATAAACAAATTCTAAAACATAATTAAAAAAGTCATAATCAAATAGGGAAACAAATTCTGAAAATCATAGAAATTTTTGTCGTTCTCTGCAATTGACTCAAAAGTCGATCGGTTGAACGGGCTCAAAAACATCCAAAGACTAAAACTAATAAATCTATAATTTTCGAACTATCGAATTGATTGGTTGACCTGTTGAATAGGGCCTTCAACCTGTTAACCAGATCTGTTGATATGTAAAAACTAACAGAAATCAATCTAGAGTTTCTGGTGGAATTTTGACATGTCAACCCGATCGGTCAATTGGTCAAATTACACTGAATTTTGTCAAATTTTCTTTAGGCTTCTTTCGATCCATGTGTTTTAGGAACGCGCTTAATCCATATCGTACGTCAAAAATAAAATGTGCTAAAAAAACAGCAGATTCATGCATATACAGAAAGGAAGGATTAACAAGATGCAGCAAGAGGAGTCGTAGAGCAATTGTGCAAGTGGAGTTATTTGATACTCTAGCAGAGTATTACCCTTGATATGCATGTATCTATAACATGTACAGAACATATATAGCTTTGATCAGCCCATATGTCGTGTGCACTAAAACTTATGCCACATATGTGCCAGCATGGCACGATAGATCCAAGATCCAAGCCATCCATCAGAAGGGCACTGCTATATTGATCCCTAGACCAAGAGTTAGGGTTTTTTTTTTTTTTTTTTTGTTAACACATGCACCCGCCACACACCCACGCACGCCCTAGTGGGATTTCACCACCTATGGGCTTCGAACCCAAGACCTCGTGTTGAAACTCCTTAGAGTCTACCACTCGGGCAAGGACTGGAACCGAGTTAGGTTGTCCCACCGGTCAGGTGGTCCACAGTTTTTAAGACAAACCTGCACCTTTGGAAAAATTGGCTGAAGCTTTCTAACCTATCGACAGTTTTCAAATATTGGACCCACATGCTTTGACCAACCTGAGGGATGGATTAGTTCCATGTGTGCATTTTATGGATAGACTCAATACGAATCAGCTGGACTGAGTCATGACCCCGTCATACAGCTCTTGTTTTCAAACTAAAGACAAGAAAAAAATAAAATAAAATAAAAAAATCAAAGAGCCAATCTCATCTCTCAAGGCTAGTTATATTTTATTTTGGATATTTTTATCAATTTAACTTTATTAAAAAATATTTAAATGCATTAAATATTATAAATTTAATTGTAAAAAAATTAATAATAATAATAAATAAAATCGAGTCAGGCAACTACAGACTCATCCAGTCTTCCAGTTGGCCCAACCTGACTAGAAATTGAGTATGAGTAGAGTTTTCAAGTTTTTGAATTACAGTCAGCCCCTACTCAACTTAGGGCTGAATGAGTCACCGAATCACATGGGGTTTCAGGGGATTCTGCATCACATGGACCGTTTAGATTAGATACCCATGGCACATGTACAAAGGTGCGCACGTGCCTACACGTGCGTAGGGGAGCATGACTCATATATCTATATATATATATATATATATATATATATATATATATATATATATATATATATATATATATATATTACACCCAAGTCTGTATGACCTAATGAATAGGTTAGATGTCAAATAAACATTACGGTGGGCCCTTGGAGGTTTTTAATGGTGGAAATTCAATCACTACTGTTTTTTCATGATGTGGTCCGTTGAGATTTAGATCTACCTCATTTTTAGGATCAAGCCCTAAAATTATCTTTCAAAATGGGTGGTTCGGCAGAGATAAAACACATACATCATGGTGGGGTCCACACAGCACCGACAACTAGCCGCTGGCTTGTGGGAGCGTCACTAGCCAAACCGCGTCCCATCCACAATGGAGCCCATGACATGGACTCTCCGGTCTGGCTGGCATTCATGAAGGGCCATGTAGGGTGGATGAGTTGGACCTTCCTTGTTAAATACTCACAGATAGCGACGATGGTGGGACCCACCTGTGGTGGGATAGGGAAAGGACCACAGAGAAAATTGTGGGACGGCCTATTCGTAATAGGACAGCGGTACAGGTAGCATAGGTAAAAAATGGTATTAGTTTGGTGATTGGCTATGGTGGGCTCATGTGGTCTATGTATGACATCCACTCCGACCATCAGGTGAACCCTCACACATTTGGGCTGGAGCCCAAAGCTCAGGCAGACCCAGGTTTATAAATACGAGCCACAAGACATAAAAGAATTAAGAGGGAATACCCACTCGTTAAAATCTTACAGACTGTTTCTGTGTCCCATCATGATATGCATGTACCATCCAATCCATGCATCTAACGTGCTCCACATCAACAAATTAAGGAAATCCTGAAATTTATGGCGTTTTAAAACTCATTAGGCAACCCGGCCAAAACCATAGTAGTTTTAGGCATGATTTAACAATTTTGCTTAAGTTAGGCACTTTTGAGTTTTGGATTGATAACAGTCCAATCAGTCCATCTAAACTGTTCATTAAGTCTGCAACACGTTTCATGTTTTACCATCTAAAAATAAGACTGATTGTATGATCAAATATATATTTATTGGCCTATTTTATATAGCCGTCCTTATTTTCAACTCATGGATATGATTGTTATGGTTGTCTAATAGAAGTGATTCTTTTGAATCATAAGCAATCTATGATGGGGTCTATCAAATAGATGGATTGCGTCATTCGTTAAACCTATTTTTGTAGTAACTGTTCATATTAGAGGCTTTAAATGAGATGGCTACCATCATCAAATTAGCTTGATATTTGTAAGCTAGCAAATGATTTTTATTTTTTATTTTTTGTAAAACCGAATGTACGGTGTAGATCAATCGATTGGAATGTTAAAGTAGCCCAATGCAAATAGGAGAACTTTAACTTTTCAGCTCTCGAAGAGCACTTGAGAATATGTCTTTATCAAATTAGTGGAGAGTTAGGTATAAATCAAATAAGTGTAGGATTAGGTATAGCAACCCATCATTATTCATTACGGACCAAATTTAGGGTCAAATTTTAAATGAATAAACCCATCATTACGGGCCAAAATTAGGGTCAACGAAGATGGAATCATTGCAGAGGATGAGAAGTGCAGCTAATATTAGGGGTTCTTCCAAATGAATCGATGTTGAATTCCTCACTCAAATAGCATTTCTTTTCCTTCTCCATAGCCATTGATTTCATTAACTCAGTCATTGCTCGCTTGTGGAGGTACAGCTGTTCACGCATACGATACGTCATCAAACTCCGTTTCCTCTTCGTGCGGGTTAAGGGAAGTAATCAGGTTGAATCCAAGCTATCTATTTTGCGGTAAAATCTCAACAGCTCTCTCGCAACCATCTATATTTTTATGACCAATTTATCCCCTCTTATTTACTCTAAATCTTAACTGTAATGGCAAAAATATCTTTATATTCCGTAAGGTCAAAATTACGCTAACTGGGTTGTAAATGGGCGGCCCGCTAGGTTTCCGGGTCTGTCCCGCATCGGGTTGGGTTTGAGCGAGAGGATGAGGCCTGGGCCAGTCTCGGGTTTGAATTTTAAGCCCCTTTGTAAACTTCCAGCGTAGATTAAGTGAGGCAATATAACAGCAGAGCGGGTGAGGCCCTGATCGTGGAGTCCATCTTGATTTTTGAGTTGTATATCAACGACGTCCACTTGTTACAGTAGTTCATTTTAGGGCATGGTAAAAAAATGAGACAGATCTAAATCTTAGATTATCACACTAGAGGAAATCAGTGGTAATTAAACACCTACCATTAAAAACTCCCTACAGCCTTTGTTTGCTATATAACCTGTTGATAAGGTCACGTAGACCTGGATAAAAGGAAATCACAAGATTCAAACTTCTATGGCTCCTAAGAAGTTTTTAACCATGGGAGTTTAATCCTTGCTCTATGGTCCACTTAGATTTGAATTTACATTATTTTTGAGATCATGCCTTAATATAAGCTAGAAAAGGAATGGACAACGTAGATATACGACATATAGAGTTGGGCCCATGGTCAGGGCCTCACCCATCACTTAATCTGTGTCCCATTCATTCCAGCGTACAGGACAGTTTCCCTTCACTTGGATCACCTAAATAATGGATGGGGCTGATGTTTGGCCCAGGCTCAAGCTTTTGTATAGTATCTAAGAGTTGGAGTGGATTTTATATTATCATCACACTGGGCCCCATAAGTATAAGGGTGTAATCTCTCCCAACTGTTCTCCTTGGTGCGGCACACCTGAATCATAGGTCAGCTTGGTTTTTTTTTTTTTTTTTAATCCATGAACCTAACATAGGATCACATGTACAAATTAAGGCCTAGAAAATAAAGGGTGGGTGTGCTATGAAAAGTTACACAGGGCAAGGTTCACCCTCCGTCCAATTTTCCTTAGTGTGGCCCACACGAATGAAGGATGGGCCTGATTTTTAAACCTAGTGTCTAAATATTAGTGCATCTAACAGTTGGAGTGAATTTAATATGATCATCATGGTGATGTCTCTCTTGCAACTAACCTGAATCATAGATAAACCTGATTCCTTTGCATTTAATGGTGGCCGTAGATCTTACATACACATCAAGGTGGGCCCTTGAAAAATTAAGGGTGTGCATCCCTTTATTTATTTATTATTTTTTTCAAATTTCATTGGTGCTCTGCTGGGCTAGGCCCCATATAAAAATTCCAAGATGGGTTTGGGCTGGATTTTTGGCTAATCATGGGATTAAGTGTTGGGCCTAGATTAAAAGATAATGATCAGGCTTGGGCAGAGCTTGGCCGCCCTAACTCAGCCGTTGAAACCCGTGTAGAGGTGTAGTACACGAGTCGAGCTCCAGCTCGACTCGGCTCGACCTCTAGTTGACCCTAGCTTGAACTCGGCTTGGCTTGGTCCTCGAGCCTGACTGGCCCGAGCGACTCGGTTGGATCGGACCTGAATAAAATACTGACAGGTTGAGTAGCTCACTACTGACGTCATCAAGTTATGTGGACCCCACTATGATGTATGTATTGTATACACAACGTCCATCCATTTGGAGATATCATCTTCAGGCATGCGCCAAAGAATGAGACAGATCCAAAGCTCTAATGGACACCATCACAGAAAATAGTAGGAAGATTGATGCCCACGGTTGAAACCTTCTTAAGGCCCACCATGGTGCTTTTTTTTTTTTTTTTCTAAAAAAAATCCAACCTATTCAAAAGTTAACAAAGACATTAAATAAGGGAAAACACAAATATTAGCATGATCAAAAACTTTTGTGGCCTTTAGAAGTTTTTAATGGTGGCATCACTCTCCCCACTGTTTTTTTTTTTTTTTTTTTTTTTTTTTGTGGTGGGGTCCATTGGAGCTTTGGATGTGACTCATTCTTTGAATCTTACCCTAAAATGATCTCTCTAGATGGATGGACGGCATGGATACAAAACATGCATCATGGTGAAGCCCACGGAACTTGGTGACGTCACTTCAGTGGCGGTCTCCCTACTCAACCTGTCAATAGCCGACCTGTCAATATGGTGCACGGTCTTCGACACCACCTCATCGGATTCAACACATACGGTGTACATAAGCACATCTAAGTTAGTCCAGTCCGGTCTAATTCTATGGTAGATTTTTATTTATTTATTTTCAGAAATCGTTGTCTCTATCTTCATATAAACAGGGGTAAGCAGCTAGCCTAAACATTCGGGTTAACCCCAGCGGCCAAAAAAGCTAGGGCTCGCCTGTCATATCCTTAAAAACATATACCTCAAAGGCACTAAGCTAGGCATCTAGCCTCCCTTACGCTCTCCAGCCCCACCTGATCAAGAAACAACTTGTCATGGATGGTTCAGGGAAGATCTGACAGTAAATGAAAGACCCTACTAGGGCTCGCCTGATTCCACAGACTAGAGTCCCCACTACTTACTATACCTTTCAGAAGGGGGATTTTACATTTCCTCGCATCCCAGCTTCACCTGCGGTGTAGTTAGCCTTATATTTGGCTCGACAGAAGGTCTATTTACTCTTCCGTCTACATATCTAACGGACCAGACCAATTCAAAACGGAGGGCTTTCATTACTTCAGCTGGCCTTTATTGGATTCGAATCCGTGCATCCTAATCATGGAGATTGTAATATGGGAGGAGCTTACCCGCATCAGCCATGGATTTTGGGTTGCGATATACGCTTGCTTCAGGTTCTGATGGTCCTGATCACTTTCACCTTCGATCGGGCCTTTTCTGGTCTATCTTCGCCATGAGAATATCCTTGCAATGAAATCTTTAGTCTTACAATTGAATGTGTATTACTCGTGCATTTCTTTCTTGCTATTCATTTGCATGCCAATAGAAAAGTTAGATCACTTGACTCCTCGTCGATCCTGATGGGCCATCAGATCAACAGTTTTGATAAACCATGTGCCTCACATATACGGACTTGGTGCACAGCGGGAACTCCACCTGTGCTATTCATTAAATAAAAAAATGCTCCGGCGCCCTCACGAAACTGTTAAGTCACCGTGCTACCAGTTGTATTTGGATAACTTTGACAGTCCAACAAGTCCATCTAAACAGTTCATTAAGCCTAAAACATGTTTCAAGGGCTACCATATATAAGCAAGACTTCTTGGATGGTCAAATCCATCTTGATTGGGCCATCTTTTGTAGCCATCTCATGGATAGGATTGTTATGATTGTCTATTAGAAGTGATTCTTTAGAATCATAAGCAATCCATGATGGGAGCTATCAAATAGATGGATTGCATTGTTGCTTAGGCCTATATATGTTTGTGCAAATGATCATGATTGTCCATATTAGAGGCCATTGAGCTATTTATTTTGTAGAAAATTGTCAATCGTTCCTTACCAACTATCTACAAATTTAGGACAAATTTACCCTCTTTTAGTGAATTTTTTGAAGCCTAATGGCCCAGGCAAAAATATCCAAAGCTGCCATCATCAGAGATGATAGAGATTGTCTCACATATGAATGTAATAATCATTTTAGAGAAGGAAGAGCTGTTTCTGGTGCACTGCACATTCTCTCAAGATGCGGATTGAGTATTCCCCTGTCACCACTGACATTCCTAATTACCTGATGTAAGCACGATTTGATTGGATGCGAATTCCGTCCTTCCCCCATTACCGTCCGGGCAGGGCTCTGTGGGGCCCACCATGATGTAAGTGTTTTATCCATGCTGTTAATCACTTTTCTCATATCATTTTAAAGTATGATCATAAAAATGAAGCAAGTCCACAGCTCCAGTGGACCACACCAAAGGAAGCTGCAGTGAGAATGACACTCACCATTGAAACCTTTCTAAGGGCCACCGTAATGTTATTTTACCATCCAACCTATTCATAAGGTCATGTAGACGTGGATGAAGTGAATTCATAAGGTCATGTAGACGTGGATGAAGTGAAAAAACAAATATCAGCTTGATCCGAAGCTTCTCCAGCTCCCAAGAAGTTTTTAATGGTGTACGTTCAGAGCCCACTTTGTGGTCCACTTAAAACCATTTACCTGCCTCATTTTTTGGCACATACATTAAAATGATATGAGAAAAATGATGAATAGCGTGGATAAAATGGTTACATCATGGTGGGCCCCATAGAGGTCGGCCCAGATAGATTACGGTCCGAGCGGGGCTAAGATGCAATCCATGTCTGATTCGATTGAGCCTCCTGACTAGGGTTGGGCATCGGACAGAGTCGGATTGGATTGGGTCCAACTCGACTTGGTCTGAAAATTATATGGCTTGACTCGAACTCGATCCGATCTGGGACGAGTTTAGGTCATTTGACTCGATTCGATCTGGACCACTGCTTGCCTGATCCGATCCGAGTCCGACTCTGTCAGGGAAACTGAGTTAGATCGGATTGGGTACGATTCGAATCAGTTCTGATTTTGTTTTTTATTTTTTGAAAAATTATAAATATAGTTGGCCACCGCTCCAAAATAGTCCAAAATACAAGCTAAAATTAAAAAATATAAATAAATAAAAATGAAACCTACGTACCTACCTGATGAATGGAGATAATCAACGGTGATGATGAGTGGGCTCGATCAAGATGGCCGGGTGCGGCGCTCGTTCCGGTATAGACAAATGAAAGTAGCTTAATCGAGATGGTTGCTCATTTGGGTAGAGAAAGAGAGTGGGAGAGATTTTAGGGAGAGATTTGAGGCAGGGATTTTAGGGATTTTGGAGATTTGAGGGAGGGATTTTAGGGATTTTGGGTTCGGTTCGAGTGCGGGTGCTGCCGGGTAGGGTAAAAAGTAAAAGAGATTAAAAAAAAAGTGTGTGTGTGTGTGTGTGTGTGTGTACTTGATAATAGATCCGAATCGGGTCGGATTGGATCAAATCGATCCATTCAGATCAGGTTTTGAATCGGATCGGTTCGGATTGACCACGATCTGAACTCGATCCGAAAAACTGTCGGATCTGAATGGCCCTACTCGATCTGCACCAATCTAGGCCGTCGGTTCATTTTGGATCGGGTTGGATCCACGAGATCGGGTCAGACATGCCCAGCTCTACTCCTGACGTGAGGTTGCCCAATCAAATCCCATAACATAAAGTCACCGAAATACATAGTGGCATAGTAAACAATGCCTACGTTGATACAGTCTGCTACTGGAAAAGCTACGTGGGCCCACCATGATGATGTATGCATTTTATCAACTCTATCCTTCCATTTTTTCAGCCCATTTAAATTCGTAAGCCCAAAAATGAGGCAAATCAAAATCTTAGATGGACCACACCATAATAAACAGTTGTGATTGAACACCCACCATTAAAAACTTCCTTAGGCCCATTGTAATGTTTATTTGCCATCCAACCTATTAATTAGGTCACGCAGACTTAGACAGAGATAAAATACACATCAGCTTCATCCAAAACTTATGTAGCCCCAAGTGAATTTTTAATGGTGACGGTTCAATCACCGCCGGGGTGTGGTCCACCTTAGATTTGGATCTCATTTTTGGGGGCACGGCTTGGGTGAATCCCTTATTGTGGGACCCACTATGATGTATGTGCTTTACATCAACACAGTCCATCCATTTTGACACCTTATTTTAGTGCATGATCCCAAAAATACCAAGAATATTCAAATCTTAGGTGGGCCACACCACAGGAAAGAAGTGATTAAATACCCACCGTTAAAAACTTCTCGGCGGCCACCATAGCCACCATTATACTTATTTCCCATCCAACCTATTGATAAGGTCACAGACTTGGATGAAGGGACCATGAAAATATCAGCTTGATCCAAAACTTCTGTGGCCCACAAAAAGTTTTTAATGGTCAATCACCACTGTGTCCTGTTCTGTGGTTCACCTGAGCTGTCAAAACAGATGGATAGTGTGGATGTAAGGTACATACATCATGTTAGGCCTCCACAAGGCTCCGACCATAGTGGATCTCGGGTTCCACCATAGCCCCATTTTTTGGCTTATATCTAAAATGATCTGAAAAATGAATGGACAGCCTGAATAAAACACACATTAAGCGTAGAATACTTTTCAAGGGCTACCATGTATTATAAGTGAGTCTGCTTGATTGATCAACTCCATCTTAATTGAGTAATTTTTTTTAGCTGTAGGGACTCATGGATAGGATTATTATGATTGTCTAACAGAAGCGATTCTTTAGAATATAAAGCAATTTATGACAAGAGCGATCAAATATATAGGTGGCATTATTGACTTATTTTTGTCTGATATTTCCATGCTAGCCCATGAAATTTTTGTTGAATGTAATTGACGGTCGAGACCAATCGAATGAACTGTTTAAGTTTCCCAAGCAACTAGGAGTACTAACCCTTACAAGTGTGTGAGACATCTTGAGCATCTCTATTTGAGTGATAGTAAGGCATTATAAGAAATTCCAGCGCCGTGGCTTCTAGTTGGTCCAACCATAACTTTTATGTTAGAACTACAGCTTCCATCAAAATTTTCAGATAATCTTAGAGCATGATCCCAAAATGAGGTACATCTAAAGCTCAACTGGATCACACCATATAAAGTAATGGGGATTGAACAAACTACCGTTGAAACTTTCATAGGGCCAACCATAAGGCTCATTTTCCATCTTCTTTATTGGTGAGATCACACATAGTTGCATGAAGTTAAAATACAAATATCAGCTTGATGAAAGCCTTCTCTGGCCTCAATAAATGTTGAACTGTAGCATTAATTCCCACTGTTTTCAGTGTGGTCTAGTACTTTAGCTTTGGATCTGCATTGCTTTTTCGTTGATATCATAAAATGATTGGAAAAAATTGGATGGACAGTGTGAATCTAATGAATACATTATCTTGGGCCCACATAAAAACTTCTCAACGCTCACTTTAATGTCTCCCTAGTTTTTATTTGCAATCCAATTTGCACCACGGGAGCGCTCACTTTAATGTCTCCAGTTTTTATTATTTTTTTGTACCTGTGTTTTCATCATTTGTATGTACTTCTATTTAGTTGTGTTATACGAAGTTTAACCAAGTCATGTTAGATAGTCCCCTTTCTTTCAGGTAAGATCAAGTGGAGTAGATGGGAGATTACATAGCAAAATAATAATAATAATAATAATAATAATAATAAGTTCACATAAGCATATCAGCTAGATCCAAAACCTTTATGGCACGCCCATTAATGGTCACTCCCCACTTTTCTTATGTTATGGTCCATCTGATAAATGGATCCCTTCAGTTTTGGATAATGCCCTCTCCTGTGGGCCTGGGTTTCACCAAATCCGCTCCCGTGGTGAAGCGCATTCCATGTGGAGAGAAGAAAACTGGAAGTGTACTTCCTTGGGCCCATCATGACGTATGTATTAGATCCACACGGTCATTTATTTTTCTTCATACCATTTTATGAAATAGAATAAAAAACGAGGTAGATCTATGGCTCTAAGTGGGCCAGGCCACACTACAGAAACACTAGGAATTGGACATATACTATTGAAAATTTCTTGGGGACACATAAGGCTCTGATCAAGATAATATTTGTGTTTTCGGTTAAACAGCAGATAAACCTCACAGTGAATTCTGGGAAGGTTTCAACTGTAGTAATCCAATCCCCGCTACCTTATGTGGTGAGGTCCACTTGAGATTTGGATGTACCTCATTTTTGGGTTCATGCTCTATAAAATTTGATGAGACTGGATCTAAAACATAAATCACTATGGGGGTGTAGAGAAGTTCAATACATTTGTATTATGATTCACATATTATATCCACTGTTAATCCATTTGTCCATATCATTTTAGAGTATGAGCCTAAAAACAAAACACATCCAAAGCTCAAATGGACTACACCACAGAAACCAGTGGAGAGTATACAAGCTACCGTTGAAACCTTCTTAGGGAGGTTTATTTGCCATCTAAAATGAATTGCATTTTGAGAGCTCATTTCCACACATTTTCTTTTTCCCTCCACAGACATGGGGTGCATCAGCCAAATCATCAACATCATATCTAGTTGGTGGGATCCGATCGCTCGTCCCATCATTGAGCTTGAAGACAACTTCAGCTCCCTGAAGGAAGCCATGGAAGAATTGAAATGCGTGAGAAATGACGTGAAGACAAGGGTGGATGTCGCTGAGCGGGAGCTGCTCAAATGCAAGGACGAGGTTCAATTTTGGCTGAAGAAGGTAAAAGAAGCCGAAGGAGAAGTGAATGCAATGGAAGAAACTTTCAAGCAAATGATGAGGTGTCTTTGGAATTTCCATCCAAATTGTTGGTCGGCCTACAAGCTTAGCAAGTGGGCGGACAAGAAGCTGAAAGATGTAGCTGTGCTGAAGAGCAAAGGTGATTCCTTCAAAGAGGTGGCGAACAAGCAGCTTCCCGATGCTGTTGAAGAGAAGCCTCTTACATTAGCTGTGGGCAGGGACTTCGTGTTGGAGAAGGTTCTAAACTGGATTGGCCAAGGCAAAGTGGGAATTATTGGAATATATGGAATGGGGGGTGTGGGGAAAACAACACTCCTGAATGATATCAATAACCAATTCTTTAAAAGAAATGATGATTTCTATGTTGTGATTTGGGTGGTGGTGTCTAAAGAATTAAATGTGGGAAAGATTCAGATGGATATTGGCAAGCGATTGGGCTTGTCTTGGCAAGAGAATGAAAGCAACAACCAGTCACGGGCTCATGACATTCGCAAGGTCTTGAGCAGTAAGAAATTCATGTTGTTGTTGGATGATATTTGGGAACGGTTGGATTTAGAAATGATCGGAATTCCTCATCCAAGCAGCCAAAACATGAGCAAAGTCGTTTTCACCACACGATTTGAGTACGTCTGTGGCCACATGACTGCCGACAAGAAGATCAAAGTAGAATGTCTCCCAGAGCAAGAAGCAATTGATCTATTTCTACGGAATGTTGGTGAAGAGGCCTTGAAATACCATCCGGAGATACCGATCCTTGCCAAGAGCGTCGCTAAAGAGTGCGAGGGTCTGCCCCTTGCGCTCATCACCATCGGGCGGGCCATGGCATGTAAGAAGACACCACAGGAATGGAAGCATGCAATATCAGTTCTGAGCACAAGCAAGCCACCATCAGAGATATCAGGTATGAATGATGAAATGCTTTTGTGCTTGAAATTCAGTTATGATAATCTCGATGGTGACACGATTAAATCGTGTTTCCTGTACTGCGCACTGTTTCCGGAGGACTACTCCATTAGCAAAGAACAACTAATAGATTACTGGATAGGCGAAGGATTCTTAGATGGGTGGGATGATGATCTTGATGAAGCCCATAACAAGGGACATGATATCATTGGAAGATTAAAGACTGCATGCTTGTTGGAGAGTGGTTCTGACGAAAAAACAGAGGTAAAGTTGCATGACGTGATTCGTGATATGGCATTATGGATTGCTTCAGAGTGCGGGAAGAAGAAGAATAGGTTTTTGGTGAGAGCTGGCGTGGGACTGACGCATGTACCAGAATTTGAAAGGTGGAAGGAGGCCGAGAGGATATCTCTAATGAAAAATGACATAAAAGAAGTAACAGAGACACGTCAATGCCCCAACCTCTTAACCTTGATCCTCCAATGGAATTGTTATTTTGAAAAGGTACACACTGATTTTTTTCAGTTCATGCCTCTTCTTAGGGTCTTGGATCTGTCAATGTCATGGATAGTAGAGCTTCCTGCAGCGATCGGTAACTTGGCAGAGCTACGGTATCTCAATCTATCTTGCACGAGGATTACATCATTGCCCGAAGAGATAGGAAATCTGGTGAAGCTGAAGAATTTGGAGTTGGAGGGTATAGATTCTTTCGGCATAATTCCTCAAGGGGTAATCTCCAGGCTTTCTGAGTTAAGAGTGCTAAAACTACTTGGAAGTTATTCAAAGTGGGAAGAAGGGAGTGAGGGATTAAAAATGAGTGAGTTGGAAGGCCTGAAACGTTTAAACCATCTTAATCTCACCTTATCAAATGTGCATGCTCTTCAAAGGTTGCTCTGCTCTAGCAAGCTGCGGAACGTGACTCGAAATCTATTTCTGTACAGCTGTCATGATCCGACTATCTCCAACCAACTATCATCCCTTTTTACTGCAATGAAAAGTCTTCAAGGGCTTGTTTTTATGGGTTGCAATGGGTTGGTGGAGGTGACAATTAGTGCGGATGCGAAGAAGGATGACAATTATCCTGTTCCGAGCCTAGAAAGGCTCAGCCTTTATGATCTCCCTGACTTAAATTGCATTCGGGTGGGCCGCGGATGCTTCAGAAACCTTCACACCATATCGATTGAGTCATGTGACAAGTTGAAGAAAATTTATGGTTTACTACAACTTGAAAGTCTTGAAACAATTGAGATAGAGGGTCGCAATGAGCTAGAAGAAGTAATAGATACGGTCATTTCAGATGATGAAGTTGGAGATATAGGGCTAATGCAACTCAAACGTATATCACTCCGGCACCTTCCAGAACTAACGAGCATCTGTAACTATGCACTGCATTTTCCTTCCTTGGAGGAAATCGTCGTCATTAATTGCCCGAAGTTGAAAAAGCTCCCTCTTTCTCTCCATAGCCCACACAATTCTCTAAGGAAGATACGTGGTAGGAAAGAATGGTGGGATAGATTAGAGTGGGAAGAAGATGGCACCAAGTCCTATTTTCGTCCTTTTTTCCATGAATCGAATTATTGAATGTCATTGTTAAAGTAGAAATTAATACTTTTTAATAGTTATTTCTTAGGATGTTAGAGTAATTTTGGAAAGGAGTCTGAATTTTTCTTAGATCAAGTGTGCTATGTATTTTTATCAGTTTTAATATGTGTGTCATTGGACCACATGATATTAGATTAATTTCTTATGTTGATGATTCTACGCATGAGGTGTACTATAAGTACTCTTGAGCATTGATTACGCCTGTTTTGTGTGTACAACAGTACAAGTGAGTTAATGTAGGTGCCAAGGAGCAAGTGCAATATCCAAGCCCACCCATAAGAAAAGATGCGACCATGTAGATTTCTTAGGCCTCATCTAATCGGTCAACATATTTCAAGCCAGGATGCATTGGGCTCCCTACGCTATGTTCTGTCCAGAGGGAAGCTATCTGTTTATGCTGTTTTTGGGTTATATTTGTAGTTTTGTGTTTTCTTTTCTGGTGGTAAGGCGTGGCCCACCATAGTAAAATAAATAAATTTAGCATGATTAAATAACATAAACAAATCCTAAAATATAATTAAAAGAGTCCTATTCAAATAAGGAAACAAATTCCGAAAATCATAGAAATTTTTGTCATGTCATCGACTCAAAAGTCAATCGGTCGTACGGGCTCAAAAACGTCCAGAGATTAAAACTAAAATTCTATGAATTTTGAACTATTGAACTGATTAGTCAACCTGTTGAATAGGGCCTTCAATCTGTCAACCAGATCTATTGACCTGTCGAAACTAACAGAAATTGTCCAAAGATCAATCTGGAATTTCTTGCGGAATTTTGACATGTCAACCCGATCGGTTGATTATTATGCTGAATTTTGTCAATTTTTTTTGAGCTTCTTCTGATACATGTGTGCTAGGAATGTTCTTAATCTACATCATCATACATCAAAAATAAAATGTGCTGAAAAAATAGCACATATATATAGAAAAAGGAAGGATTAACAAGATGCAGCAAGAGGAGTTGCAGAGCAATTGTGCAAGTGGAGTTATTTGATACTCTAGCAGAGTATTACCCTTCATATGCATGCATCTATAACTAGAACAGAACATATATAAGCTTTGATCAGCCCATATGTCGTGTGCAATAAAACTTATGCCACATATGTGCCAGCATGGCACGATAGATCAGGTGGTCCCACTGGTCAGGTGGTCCACAGTTTTCAAGACAAACGTGCACCTTTGGAAAAATTGGCTGAAGCTTTCTAACCCATCCACAATTTTCTAATATTGGACCCGCATGCTGATTCGACTAGATTTTAATTTTGGAAAAATATATATGAGGTCTGACCAACCCGAGGGATGGATTACTTCTAGCGCCCATGTGCCATGCTGGCACATGTGGAGCATGTGCAAGAGCTTTATTATATACAGTGTGCATTTAATGGATAGACTCAATACGAATCAGCTGGACTGAGTCACTGACCCGGTCGTACAACTCTTGTTTTCAAACTAAAGATATGAAAAAAAAAATCGAAGAGCCAATCTCATCTCTCGAAGCTAGTTATGTTTTATTTTGGATATTTTTATCAATTTAACTTTATTCAAAAATATTTAAATGCATTAAATATTATAAATTTAATTGTAAAAATAAATAAATAAATAAATAAAAATCGAGTCAGGCAACTACACACTCTTCCAGTCTTCCAGTTGGCCAACCTGACTAGCAATCGAGTCGAGTAGAGTTTTCGAGTTTTTTAACTATAGTCACCCCCTACTCAACTTAGGGCTGAATGAGTCACCGAATCTTTTAACCGGGTCAGTGGGCTCCAGGTTTGGCCCATTGAGTGTCGGAGCTGGGCTTTATAGTAGAGGTAGGTGGGCCAGCTATGGGCTTGATTTTGAAGCAAATTGGTAAAAGATCCTGTCTATTGAAGCCATGCCGGAGCAGGCTTCTCCCTAAATTCAAAGGCCCAGTTAAGTGATGGGTTGGGCCTGGCCTTAATACTTAGGCCCGATTATTAATCAGATAGGGTCACGTTCATCATGATGCATCCATCTTAGAAAGAAGGAATAGTACTAGGCCTTGCTCATCAACATGTATATAGATTTTTATTTTATCTTTTGAATATGATTTATTCTACACAAGGTTCTTTACATCTTGGCATCATGTTTTGATTATCCAAACCATTCCTTTAGTGGGTTGTGGCACGGATGGAGAAAGTTCCTATATAATAGATGATTAAGAGAAAGAAATATATATAGAAAAGACCCACATCAATGGAAGAAATGTCCAATGCTGAAGTTTTAGGATCTTCCATTATGGGATATCTTAGGGTACCCTCATCTGTAATGGACCTGGTGCAGGAGCAGCAGCAGCTGCTGCATTAAATGGGAGGCTAACTATTATTTCAATGCACAAAAATTATTAACCATAAATAAATATGTATAAATATTAACAGAGATTAATGACAAATTATGAGATCAGAAATACACAGAATATAATAGAAGTAAAGCTCCTGTATCAAAGAACGAATGAAATGATAAGAAGATAGTGTCAACAAACTCACTAGAAGTACGGATCTATATTGCTTTACTGAAAATTATTCACGTCCATTTGATGACATAGATGACTGATTCGGATCTCCTGCAATAAAAATCATAATAATAATAATAGTAATAATAAATAACTAAATAAATAATTTGGGATACAACTACCAGTGGGCTAGGAGCTAGCGGCCGACTCAAACACCGAGTGATTGATGCTCATAGTACATTCACATTTTAAGGAAAAATCGGAGAATTTTTAAAGAAAAAAGAAAAAGACCTCTTTTGGAAAAGATATTAGAGCGGCTAACAGTTTGCTAATTTTTTTTCTAGAAAATACTATATATAGTAATCATATGTATTATGTGGCGGACACCTCATGCTAAGGTGTCGGCCAACATAAACATTAGCTTTACAAACTGTTGCAAAAATGTTACAAAAAAAATGTCACATATTGTAGCAATAGACTCGATCAAGGAAAATAAAAGACAAAACAATAGCAAAGAAAAAGGAATCATGTATACGAAACCAATCAAAGAAAAGAAAGGACAAAACAACAACAAAGAAAAAGGAATCATGTATACAAACCCAAGGACACAATGTATGGTTCATGGCATAACATTTTCAAAAGTTCAACATAACTTTATCATATGCCTATATACATAAAGGAGAAATAGTTTTCTTATATCTGATGTAGAGCGGGTCGTGGACAGTTTCATGGCCAAGATGGATCAGAAAAGGCCCGGTCGATGACAGAAGTGATCCGGACTGTCGGACCTTAGATCGGGCATATCTCGCAATCCAGAATGAGTTATCTGACGTAAAATATATGATTTGGGGGTAGAACGAGCTACTTTAGCCAACCAACCCGGCTATGCGACGCCCGGAATTACGAAAAACCCCTGGATCGATGATCGTTTCCCTGCTTTAATTTTACTATAAATAATAAGTTTTAGTTTGATTATAACTCTTCATCCGTCGGGCTTTAGGAGTTGCGCCTAATGTGAAAAGATCTTAGAATAATTAGGAAAACGGTTTGGTGAAGCCAAATAGGACACTTACAATTTTTGGCCGAAAACCTTGCGCACTAGTAGACATCACGACCGTCTATAAATAGTAAGTTTATTATTTATAGTAAGTCGCGGATTCTAGGAGTTTTAGTCATAGTTTGATTCTGATTTCTTTCTCATTGCTTGGTTCTCCTATTTAAAGGGTTGTGAACTCATTTTATTTCATTCATTAAACAATTTTGAATTTATTAGAATTTAATTATATTTTCTGCTTCTTTCCTCGTGGATTCGAGAAGTCTCTGTGAGGAGTCCAGAGAAGTTCCGTGGATTCGGAATAGTTATCCTCTTGAGGAAGACGGTGCTCGACCTCACGTCCTCCCTTGCGTCAGTTTGGTATCAAAGCGAGGTTTCTCCTTGGATCAATGGCTTCTAACAACGGGTCAGGCAACAATCCCATAAGCGGTGCTCTAGGGAATTTACCTTTAACGGCGGCAGCTTTCGAAGTAGCGCAACAAGAGAATCGGCAAGCCATGCAAGGGATGCAGGCTTCCATCGACCGCATAGCGGATCTCTTGGTGGAAAACCTAAGACAACTCCGTGTTCTTGGTGGTAATCCTCCACCGTCAATTGCTGAAACTTGTAATCGCTCTGATCGCAGGATAGTACCGGCTGTGCATCCAAGGGTCATTCCTGAGGAAGAGGGCTCCAGTGAGGAAGAAATCGACAACATAATCTTCTAACACCCTAGACATGGCGACGATCGAGTAGATCGAACGGATCGAGAATTCAAGATGCGGGTTGATATTCCTAGCTTCAATGACCAACTACACATTGAGGATTTCCTCGATTGGCTTTCTGAAGTTCAGCGATTTTTTGACTATATGAACATCCCTGAAGCAAACAAGGTTAAGCTTGTGGCCTACAAACTGAAAGGAGGAGCTTCAGTTTGGTGGGAACAATAGCAACTCGCGCGAACCAGGCAGACGAAAGCACCAATCCGCACCTGACTGCGGATGAAGTAGCTACTACGTGCCCAATTCCTCCCTAGTGATTACGATCAAGAATTATTCCAACAATACCAAAATTGTCAATAAGGTAGTCGGGCGGTGAGAGAATACGCAGAAGAATTTTACCGCCTGGCAGCGCCTAATGATTTGGTCAAGACTGAATCGCAGCAAGTCGCCCGATTCAACTGTGGATTGCGTATGGCTATCCAGGATCGGATCCAGATGCAGTCCGTCTGGACGATGAATGATGCGATCAAGTTGGCTACTCGGGCAGAAGCGTAACTTGAACGTCCTAACACATGGACCTAGCCTACTACACAGATCCATGTGGCATGTCCGCCCTAGGGAACTGCACAGCCCAAGGGGAAGGAGCCCATAGGAGCACGTATTCAACCTTCTACATCTGAGAACTGAGATCAGGGAAGCGGGTAAGGTAGACCCCAAGGGAGCGTATCGACTACTGTTGGTCCAAGTAGAATCCCGAACCGCTATGCTCAGCCAAGGCCCGACAACTGCTATCGTTGTGACCAACCGGGCCACCTATCAAATACTTGTCCCCAGCGAAAAGTGGCAAACCTCGTCATCAATGATGGTAGTGCTGATAACGCTTATGAAGATCCAGATATTGAAGAACAAGAGCATACCACCGAGGACGAGGCAGATTCAGGTTGGGTTCAGCAAGATCACAGCGAGTCGCTCGTCGTGAGACGACTATTATATGCACCAAGAAAAGAAGTGCATCTACAGCGGCATAACATCTTTCGCACTAGATGTATGGTGAATCGAAAGGTTTGTTATGTGATCATTGATAGTGGGTGCAACGAGAACATCGTCTCCAAGGTCATGGTGGAAAAATTGCAATTGAAAACGGAGCGTCATCCCTCTCCATATACAATCGGTTGGATCAAGAAGGTCAGCAAAATAAAGGTAACTGGACGTTGCACCATATCCTTTTCAATTGACAAACATTATAAGGATGAAGTAGTATGTGATGTGGTTGACATGGAAGCATGTCACATACTACTCGGTCGGCCCTGACGATCTAACCATGACGCCACTCATAAAGGGCGAGATAACATATATATCTTCGTCAAGAACGGTCGGAAGACTATATTGGCCCCTATGGATCTAGAGGGACCACCTGAAACTTCTAAAGTAGAGGGTCATTTTCTCTTAACTATATGGGACTTCGTGGAAGAATCCAAGGAAACAGGACAGACTTATGCATTAATTGTAAAAGGGGAAGAACTCGAGCCTACCATCATCCCTGAAAGACTAAGGCCCCTGCTACATGAATTTAAAGAAATTTGACTCAAGGACCTTCCCAATGGGTTACCTCCCATGTGGAATATCCAATACCATATCGACTTTGTCCCTTGGTCCAGTTTACCTAATCGTCTTCATTATCGAATGAGTTCGAATGAGTGCGAGATTCTGCAGGGACAAGTAGAAGAGTTAATCCGTAAGGGTCTTATTCGAGAAAGCATGAGTCCATGTGCTGTACTAGCTCTATTAACTCCAAAGAAAGATGGGAGTTGGCGCATGTGTATCGACAGCCGAGCCATCAACAAAATCACCATAAAATACAAGTTTCCTATACTACGGTTGGGCGATATGCTGGACATGCTAGAGGGTGTAAAAATATTCTCTAAATTGGACCTAAGGAGAAGCTACCATCAGATTCGAATACGGCCGGATGATGAGTGAAAAACGACCTTTAAGATCAAGGAAGGATTATACGAATGGATGGTCATGCCCTTCGGTCTTTCGAATGCGCCTAACACATTTATGAGATTGATGAACGAAGTTCTGAAACCTTTCATTGAGCGGTTTGTTGTGGTTTATTTCGATGATATTTTGATATACAGTCAAGACGAAATCACCCATATGGAACACCTCAAGAAAGTCCTTCAAGTGCTCACTAAAAATAAATTGTATCTCAATTTAAAAAAGTACAGCTTCATGACTGATAGTCTATTGTTTCTGAGTTTTGTTGTAACATTCATGGGCATTCGGGTGGATGAGGAAAATGTGAAGGAAATCAAAGAATGGTCGGTTCCCACAAATATTCACGAAGTGCGAAGCTTTCATGGACTGGCGATATTCTATCGTCGGTTTGTGAAAAATTTCAGTACCATTGTGTCACTAATCACATATTACATGAAGAAAGGGCAGTTTCAGTAGACTGACAAAGCCGATAGGAGCTTTGTCGAGATCAAGCGCAGATTATCCACGACCCCGGTTCTTGTACTTTCCAACTTCGACAAAGTATTTGAAGTTCAATGTGATGCCTCATATGTCGGAATTGGGGGAGTTTTGTCTCAAGAGGGTAAGCTAGTAGCCTTCTACAGTGAGAAACTTAGCGATGCACACAAAAAATGGTTTACATATGAGATCGAGTTATACGCGGTGGTCTAGACATTGTGACACTGGCGACATTATTTGATTCAAAGAGAATTCATACTTTACACGGACCATCAAACTCTCAAATTCATTAATAGTCAAGCTAACATTAACCGTGTGCATGCTAGATGGATCTCGTTTTTGCAAGAATTCACGTTCGTACTAAAACACAAGTTAGGGCAACAGAACAAAGTAGCTGATGCACTGAGTCGTCATGCGAATTTGTTAATCACTATGAGCAATGAGGTTGTCGGGTTCGAGCGCCTCAAAGACATGTCGACGACGACGACTTCAAGGACGCATAGGTTAGATGCCAAGAAGGTCACCCCGACGACTTACATATGCAAAACGGGTTCCTTTTCAAGGAAAATCGACTGTGCATCCCGAACAGTTCGCTAAGGGAACAAATAATCCAAGAGCTACATGGAGGTGGCCTTAGTGGATACCTTGGGCGAGACAAGACGTGAGCTCTTGTGGAAAAAAGGTATTACTAGCCGCAATTGGTACGTGATGTAGGAAAGGCAGTCCAACGTTGTTATATTTGTTAGACCTCTAAGGGGCAATCTCATAATATGGGCCTCTACACCCTGTTACCCATGCCTGATGGTCCTTGGGAGGATTTATCTATGGACTTCATGCTTGGTCTCCCACGAACACAACGCGGCATGGATTCGGTGTTCGTGGTAGTAGATCGTTTCTCCAAGATGACGCATTTTATTCCATAAAAGAAGACTCTCAATGTAACACACATGGCGAATCTATTCTTCAGAGAAATTGTGCTGCTAGACGGGGTTTTCAAGACTATTATTTCTGATCGTGACACGAAGTTCATAAGCCACTTTTGGCGAACTTTGTGGACTCGATTCGATACACGACTTCAGTTCAGCAGCGCCTACCACCTACAGACTGACGGTCAAACTAAGGTTATGAATCGCACATTGGGAAACCTCCTTCAATGTATTTCAGGAGAAAAATCGAAGCAATGAGATTTGACTTTGTCTCAAGCGGAGTTTGCATTCAACAACATGGTGAACCGCTCGACAAGGAAATCCTCATTCCAGGTTATTTACGGACGAGTACCTCGCCACACACTAGACTTGGTTCCTCTGCCCAAGATCCCAGGCATGAGCATTGCAGCAGAACATATGGCTAACAAGATCATGGGCATTCATGCGGAGGTACAAACTAAGCTACATGCCTCGAACAAAAAGTATAAGGAACAAGCAGACAAGCATCGACTACAAAAAGTGTTTGAGGTGGGCGACCAAGTAATGATCCTTCTGCGTAAAGAACGATTTTCAACCGGAACGTACAACAAGTTGAAGAATAAAAAGATTGAATCGGTACCAATCATCCGAAAGATCAATGACAATGCTTATGTTGTTGATCTTCCAAATGACATGGCGATCTCACGGACTTTCAACGTCGCGGACCTGACCAAGTATCATGAACCAACGCAGGATGAGAACTCTAGGATGAGTTCTTTTGAAGTGGAGGGGACTGATGTAGAGCAGGTCGCGGACAGTTTCATGGCCAAGATGGATCAGAAAAGTCCCGGTCGACGACAGAAGTGATCCGGACCGTCGGACCTTAGATCGGGCGTATCTCGCAATCCGGAATGAGTTATCTAACGTAACATATATGATTTTGGGGTAGAACGAGCTACTTTAGCCAACCAACCCCGTTATACCTGGTTGCGACGCTCGGAATTGCGAAAAACCCTTGGATTGACGATCGTTTCCTTGCTTTAATTTTGTTTTTACTATAAATAGTAAGTTTTAGTTTGATTATAACTCTTCATCCACCGGGCTTTAGGAGTTACGCCCAATGTGAAAAGAGCTTAGAATAGTTAGGAAAACTGTTTGGTGAAGCCAAATAGGACACTTACTATTTTTGGCCGAAAACCTTGCGCACTAGTAGACATCACGACCGTCTATAAATAGTGAGTTTACTATTTATAGTAAGTCACGGATTCTAGGAGTTTTAGTCGTAGTTTGATTCTGATTTCTTTCTCATTGCTTGGTTCCCCTATTTAAAGGGTTGTGAACTCGTTTTATTTCATTCATTAATCAATTTTGAATTTATTAGAATTTATTTCTATTTTCTGCTTTCTTTCTTTGTGGATTTGAGAAGTCTCTGTGAGGAGTCTAGAGAAGTTCCGTGGATTCGGAATAGTTATCCTCTTGAGGAAGATGGTGCTCGACCTCACGTCCTCCCCTGCGTCAATATCTCTAATGTAGGACTATTCCTACCAGCAAAAAGCAAAGATAGCTCATAGTACTTTTTACTCAAACTTTCTCTCTTTTATTTAAATTAGAAATAAAAAATCATACCATTATTAAACCAACACCAACTGCTCTCTCTCTCTCTCATGGCTCTCTCTTCTATTTCCTCATCTCTATAAATATAGTTTATATGGAAGAGGAAGTCACTAGTACATTTTTCTTTTCTTTTGTGAGATATATTGAACATTGATGCGAGTCTTGTATCGGGGTGAATAAATCCTCAAGTCATATTTGAATTTTAGAATTTTACTCCAAACGATACAAAACTTATTAATGGCCTTGCAAGGATACATTGTATCAACGAAGCCCATGACCAGTTGCCAAGTTAAGGCTAGTGCATGGAAGTTGTAATACGCATGAAACCTTAATTTTTTCCCAATTGCCTGGATCTTGGCCGTCAATGAGAATGTCCTTGACTTCGTCCTACTTCAAAAGATGGTGAGGCAGCTTGTAATCAAAATGTCTCATTCCGGTGAACTAGTAAGATGGGTGGGCCTCCCATCACCAACATGTGCAGCTGATGAGACTACCGATGAAAAACATCAACGGGGATTGGCCAAAAAACGAACCCAGGATGACTGAACTATCTGAACCGTTTGATCAAAGACCTTCGCATGTAGAACATGAACCACTGATTTCATTTTGTTTCTCACCATGTGTTAAGGCCCAAGACGGGATGCTCAAATTTAATGTGCTATTTCACACAATGGTCAATGACTACTACAACACCGTGTAAGGTGTTGATTTATGTGGGCCAACATCAATAATGCATTTTTCTAGTACTTGGGGAAGATAGCTTATACAATATTGGAATGGGATTATTTTGGCAATGCCAAGAAATGATGATTCATATCAATTGATTTCATTTTCATGCCAGTCCTAGTGAGTTTATAAATCCATCAAAATTTGCCGGCGACTGGTGCAGGAACTAACTGTTCCAAGCCTGTCTGTGGGATCCCGTTTGAATTGCCACTTCCACCATCGAGAAAGTTGTAGCCACATTTGTCTAGGAGTCCTACATAGTCTAACATCTGGATTGTTGATGGGCCAACCCGTCATAGGCTGGGATTGGGCTGGAGTATCAGGCCAGAGGGCCAAGCTCAAGCTTAAAATTTAGGCTCGTTTCTAAATGGGTTGGTTTTGGACCATCTACAACAGCCCTCAGCCCGGCCTTTCATATAATATATAGAAATCATCATTTATTCTTCATGTTACTGCTCCCACTCGCTGAAGTAGAGCGGGTCGCGGACAATTTCATGGCCCAAGATGGACTAGAGAAAGCCCGATCGGAGGCAGAAGTGATCCGGACCATCATAAGCCCATGCCAAATTTGCGAGATTCCATCAGATCGACCGTCGGAAATCCATTTTATTTCTGTTTTTACTATTTATAATAAGTTTTAATTTGATCATAACTTTTGATCCATTGAGTTTTAGAAGTTGAGCCCACCATGTAAAGGGTTTAGAAAAATTAGGGGAATAATGTGGTCAAGCCAAATTGGACACTTCCTATTTTTAGCTGAAAACCATGAAGTCTAGTGGAAATTATGATAGTCTGTAAATAGTAAATTTACTATTTATGTTAAGTCACAATATTAGAGAGTTTAAGTAATAGTTTGATTCTGAAACTTCTTCCAAGGGTTGATATCAATATTTAAGGGATCCTAAACTCGTTTTTATTATCAATCAATTTATTTTCAATTTTATTAGAATTTATTTCTATTTTCTCTCTCCTCGTGCATGGATGTGTGAGAATTGTGTTCATGTCATGGTGACGTAGGGTTGGGCAAGCTCTGTTGAACCCTAGCTCGCGTTGTTCAAGACACACTTGAGCTTGTGATAGGCCACAATAGTCCAGCCAAGTCCAGCCCAAAATGAAATGGTTATCCTGGGGCTGAGCCTGAGGGTTGATCAGGTTGGAGCCTATCCTGGCCCAGGCTAGCTCTTGACGAGCCAAAATAATCCAGCTAAGCCCCACCTGAAATGTTCATACTACATCTGTGCCCGAGGGTTAGGCATAAGACAATCCAAAACAGTCCAGCCAAGCCCGGCCCGAAATGTTTTTTTAAGCCCAAACGCAATGGTTGATCGGTTAGAGGGAGATGGGAGAGATGGGAGTGTGAGTGACACAGGACCCGGATTAGCTACTGAACTAGGCAGTAGCAAGTCTCCTACTGAAGTGAGGTCACCACGTTCTGTGGGCCCCACCATGATGTATGTGTTGTATCCACATGACCCATCCATTTGGCGAGATCATTTTAAAGAATGATGCAAAGAACTAGTCAGATCCAAAGCTCAAGTGGACCCCACCACAGAAAACAGTGAGGATTGAACCTCTACCATTAAAAAATTTTTTGTGCCACCGAAGTTTTCGATCAAGCTGATATTTGTGTTTTTCCTTATTTCATGTCTGTGTTAACGTATATATTGGTTGGATCTCAAATAAACACCACGGTGGACCCTAAGAAGATTTCAACGGTGGGCGTCACTGTCCCCACTTTTTTGTGGTGGGGTCCACTTGAACTTTAGATCTACCTCTAAAATAATCTCTCCAAATATATGGATGGTGTAGATACAACACATAAATCATGGTGGTGCCTACCTAATGTGGTGACGGAACTTCAGTAGCGAGTCTCACTACCGTCGGGTTCAGTAGCTAATTCGCGCTCTTGCAAGTTGCAACCTATTTGTATGCTGTTATTGAGATCCACATGACCCACACGTTCAAAACCTATCACATGAATTATACGTACACGCACCGACATCTTTGCACACCTTATACAGGTTTTCAATTCTGACAAGCACGAGCCATGGTCAGTAATCCAGATCAATGGCTGGTTTCCTATAACAAGATAGACCATGCCCCGAAAATCTCCCAGCTATGAATATTAGATAAAACCAATCATGGAACTTTTTACGTAGATCAAGTTGTAAATTTTTTTTTTTCTTATTTGTATAGTTTTCAGCCATAGATCAAAGGGTTAAGATTGTCCCATCGATGTAATTTTTAACTTATACTCCATCCACCGTAGAACACAACAGACCAATAGTTTTGATCGCCAAAACATGGGCCCCACTTGTTGGAAATGAAACCTGAATATGCATATCTCATGAAATCCTTTAACATAAAATTTCTCTCAATCCCCTTTGACAGCCCTTCTTCACGTGGACCAACCTGTAATGTGTAAAGAAATGTACCATCAAATAAATAAATAAATACATATAGCATGGCCTTAATAATTCAAAATGCCCCCAATAATGTTAGTCCATCTGTCACCGTTAATATTTTAAAAATTCAAAGGCAACAACAAAATCCAAGTGTTTCACACCAGATCCATAGCTCAGACTAAGTGGAGATCCGTCATTTCAACACTTGAGGTCTTGGTATTGATCCCCAGCGGGGGTGGCTAACATGGAGTGTGTGTACTGACATGGGTGTGTACTGTGTTTCTAGTCTCACTTGTACTTTTGGGGCAACTCTATCCACCGTTCCTTCACGCCATTCAATGAAGTTTCGATCCTCGGACGCTTGGAGAAAACAAAGGAAGGACCACATGGGAAACAAGGCGGAGAACGGATTAGGTGTTTACCCACGTTGAGCCCACCTTAATATATGTCTTCAATGTCCATCAGGATTTGCAGATCATTTTAAGATAACAGTCTAAAAAATGAAGCACATCGAGATCCAAATCTCTAGTGACCACACTACAGGAAATAGTTGTCATTGAATAGTAGGTCTGGCCCTAAAATCAAAGGCCCCAGTTAAGTGATGCAGTGAGCCTGGCCCTAACACTTAGACCTGCCTAATAATCAGGTTGGGTCGTGCTAATTTTGATGTAGGCGTCTTAAAAAGATTGAATAGTAGGCTCACCATCATGTGTATAGATTTTTATTTTGAATATGATCTATTATAATTAATGCAAGATTCTCTACATCTGGGGCTGTGTTTTGATGATCCAAATCATTCATTTAGTGGACAGCACCACGGACGGAGAAAGTTACTGATAGATGATTAAGAGAAAAAGAATACAGCAAGGACCGCGTTTAGAATGGTTCAACGCCCGAGGGTTAGTATCTTCCAACATTGGATATTTTTGGGAAATCCCCCGTCTGTAGCGGAACCCATCATGTAAACTGCTTCGATGACTAAAAATAGACCCCACGTGTCAGCAATCCCCTACTGAAAATTGTCTGCCGGTCTTAATTCAATGAGGACCTCATTTGAGGGTGACATGTCTAAAAATCCTAGAAGATAACACGTGTCAAAGATTCGGGCCATTGATAAGTAGGCGATTGGAGTTGAAGTTAGATCAACCGGTCAGATTTTTTTATATATTTAATTAGGTAATTCATTACAGCACAAATGAACATTGATCTGGACAGTTGAAATGGTGATTCCTAGTGTGGAAGCGGCATGGCCAGAAAATCATAATGGTTGGACTATCCAAGCCAGCCAATCAATGACCTACGAAGGACAGTTGAAACTAAAATAATCAAAGGTAAGAATTCAATGGGCAATATCAAATGATGAAGCTTGTCTATTCACAATAACTTTTGGGCAGTAAACCATCAACAATGGGGCCATTGACATAGAATCTCTACACTGGCAGCCATGAAGAACGCATGTAGGGTGGATGAGTTGGATCCTCCTTGTTAAATGCTTACAGATAGCGAGAATGGTGGGACCCACCTGTGATGGGATTATTCTATGTAGGAAAGAAATCGGACTGCATAGAGTTACTCGGTAGTAACTAGAGCTGGGCATCGGACCGAGTAGGATCGGATTGGATCCAACCCGATCCTATCCGAAATCTCATTTGCATAACCCGAATTCGATCTGTTCCGTGACCGGTCCTGGTCAACCTACTCCAACCGTATCGAAAGGTACTTGGCCTTATCCGATCCGAGTCCTACTCGGTTAGGAAAATCGAGTCGGATCGGAGTGGGCATGGCACGGTTCGGTGCATACCTGGCATATAGTAAATCAAATCAGTCTGTCCATATCACGGGTCCCAGTTTAGATGTCTAAGAAAAATTTATGGTTATTATATGATTGGAAAATGTGCTAGTTCCATATTTAATTTAAAGCTAAAAATTCATCCAATGCTAGCTATCAGAGAATCAGAGGTTAAGATTGCTCAGCCGATCTGAGTTTCAGATTGTGAGTCTGTCGATTTACGCTATTTTTCAGCGCCTGCGTATCAAGCGATGTACGTTACCAGAGTATCATATATGACATAACCTGGTTCATCCAGATGTACCATGGCAGGAAACTTCAAGACTTTATCTATTGAATAGATATCATCTTCAATGATCCGAACCATTTAAAATATAGGAATAACTTGTTATGAGATATATCCATTAAAAAAAATAATAATAACAACTAAAGATATCATCCATGCTCAAATGAAAAGAAAAACAGTCTAAGGTTGAATTGTTCCAGCGTAAAGTTTTTGTTTCTTGCACTCATCATTCTAATGTGAGTAACATTGTGTAAACGGTCATGTAAACGGTTCAGATACTGGAAATATGTGTAAAAATTGAAACATCAAAACTTTCGGTTCAGATACTGGAAATATGTGTAAAAATTGAAACATCAAAACTTGTGACGTAAAATCATAATACGTCGAGATGCATGGAAGAAACATCAGAGCGTTGGGGAGCGTGTACGGGTGAAGTTGCGAGGAGATCTCATAACGAGATTACACCCAATATTTAAATAAAAAATGGATCGTGTACTAAGTTAGCTCTTATCTACTGAGTAAAGTCAGTTGGGCCCACCGCGAATGTACGTGGTTTATCCACACCGTCCATTCATTTTTTCAGATCATTTTATCGGTTCAACCCAAAATCTATGCATATACAAAGCTCAAGTGAGCCATACCATTGGAAAAAGTGGAACTATTGATTTCAACTGTTGAAAATTTTCTAAGGCCCCCAGTGATATTTATTTGTCATCCAACCTATTCATAAGATCAGAAAGACATGGATGAGGGGAAAACACAAATATCAGCTTGATGTAAAACCTCTGCTGTCCCCAAAAAATTTTCAACGGTAGATTTTCAATTCACACAATATCTGGTGGTGTGGTCCATTTGAGGTTTGGATATACTCTATTTTTGGGATAAATAACTAAAATTATGTGTTAAAATAGATGGACGGAGCGGATACAATGCATGAATGACATAGGGGCCACGGAGTTTTCTCAGTACGCTTATCGTACTGAGTTGCTCAGTACGCAATCCGCTTTAAATGGATTTGGCCGCCAACTGGCCATTGAGACAGTTACCCCTCCCTACCCTAGTCCTTATGGTGCAGAGATTTTTCTTGCGTAGACGCCTACTTCACTCCCCTGTCACACGTGTGACATCTAAGTTGTTCATCTGGCCTCCCCACTCTTTGCATGTCACATGACCGTCCGATTATCTGTTGGTGGATAGGTGCATATGTAGACCGTTCATCGTTCCATATTTCATCCATTCCGTTCACCCATTCTTCTCTATCATTTTATGATATGAGCCAAAAAATTAGCTTGATCCAGATCTCAAGTGGACCGCACAGTGTTGATTGAACGTGCACCATTATAAACTTCTTGGGCCACGAATGTTTTGGATCAGGCTGAAATATATTTTTTCCCAACACGGCAAATGTCAAATAACCATTAAAATGGGCCCTAGGATTTTTTAATGGTGGAAATTCAATCACTACTTTTTCCCATGGTGTGGTCCACCTGAGATTTAGATCTACGTCATTTTTGAGATAAAGCCCTAAAATTATCTTTCACAATGGATGGACGGCGTGGATAAAACACATTAATCATGGTGGGGTCCAAGAATTAATCAGCCAATCGTCATTTTCATGCATTCGGCATTCAAAAAATCAAAACCAAATAAAATAAAATGAAATTGGAGAGAGGCAGTCGACGTACAGATTGCCGGAAAGGCCCCTGTTGCAGCACAGCCTGACAGAAAGAGGTCCGTTGTTGCAGCACAGCCTGACGGAAAAAGCGGCAACGACGCCGGCCAAGATGAAGATTAGGGTCGTTATGAAGAAACCCATGGGCGAAGATGCCCTATCTCAGGATCTGATGCGAAGTTCACAGGAACTGAAGCCCTGGGATAAATCGAGACCGTCGATCACAGACGGACAAGGATCTGCATGTGGGGATTGATGTCGTGCGATTTGGGGGAGAAATAGAAGCCCTAACAGAAAGGGAGAGACAGATATATAAAGAGAGATAGACAGGTATAGGAAGAGAGAGTTGGGGGGCGGGGTTTTTTGGCGCCAAATGAAAAGCCTGGGCGGGGTGAAGTTGAAAAATAGAGACATTCATCCCGGGTCGAGTCTGTTCGGATCGGTTTGGACCCTTTTTGTTCGGATTTTCGGATCGGTTCTGTCCGGATACACCATCATCCGAACCCGATCCGAAATATGATCGGATCTGGATGGACAGACTCGATCAGGGCTGATCTAGGCCGTCAATTCTGTTCGGAATAGAACCGAGTCGGGTCGGATCCACCGGATCGGGTCTAATATGTCCACCTCTACTTCAGTACGCGTTTATCTTTCTGAGTAAACTTAGTTGGGCCCACTGTGAATGTATGTGGTCTATCTACACCGTCCATCCATTTTTCCTACTAATTTTAGGGGTTGATCCCAAAATCGACGTAAATCCAAAGCTCAAGTGGTCCATTCCATGGTAAACAGTGTGGAATAATGATTTCCACCATTGAAACCTTTCTAGGGCTCACGGTAATGTTTATTAGTCATCCAACCTGTTCATAAGATCACAAAGACATGGATGAAGAGAAACCACAAACATCATCTTGATCCAAAACTTCTATAGCCATAAAGAATTTTCCAATGGTAGAGGTTCAATCACATTGTTTCTTGTGGTGTGGTCTACTTGAGCTTTGTATATGCTTCCTTTTGGAGCTCAAGCTTTAAAATTATCTTTTAACATGTTTATACGGAATGGATAAAATAAATAAATAACGGCGGACCACACATAGTTTACTCAGTACACTAATGGTACTGAGTTACTCAGTACGCAATTTCTCCGTGGGACACCCGTATTAGGTAGCATAGGCGGTAAGAATGTTATTAGTGTGGTAACTGGCTATGGTGGACTCATGTGGTCTGTGCATGACATCCACTCTGACCATCAGGTGAACCCTCGCACATTTGGGCTGGATCCCAAATCTCAGGTAGAACCAAGTTTAAGATGGGCCACACCACATGAAAGAATTGAGAGGGAATGCCCACTCGTTAAAATCTTTTAGACTGTTTCTGTGGCCCATCGTCGTATGCATGTACCATTCAATCCATTCATCAAACATGCTCCACCTCAACCAACGGACATCCTGAAATTTATGACATTTTAAAACTCATGTGCCAACTCAGCCTAGAATTTAGTAGTTTAATGCATGATTTAGCAATTTTCCCTGGGTTACCCTCCTGAGTTTTGGATCGGATAACTTGGACAGTCCAATCAGTCCATCTAAACTGTTCATTACGTCCATAACACATTGCGTGGTTTTCCATGTGAAAATAAGACTGGTTGTATAATCAAATCCATATTTATTGGACTATTTTATATAACCGTCTTCATTTCCAACTCAGGGATATGATTGTTCTGGTTGTCTAATAGAAGTGATTCTTTAAAATCATAAGCAATCCATAATGAGATCTATCAAACAGATGAATCGCACCTATTTTTTGTACAAATGATCATGACGGTTCATATTAGAGGCTATACATAAGATGGTTACCATCATCAAATTGGCCTGATATTTGCAAGCTAGCCTATGAAATTTTTGTGAAACCTAACGTACGGTCTAGATCAATCATTGGAGTGTTAAAGTTGCCCAATGTAAATAGGAGAACTTAAGTTTACACATCTGTCTTTACCAAATTAGTGCAGGATTTTAAAAGGTGAGAAGTACAGCTAATATTAGGGGTTCTTCCATATATGAATTGATACTGAATTCCTCACGCAATAGCATTTCTTTTCCCTCTCCATACCCATAGATTTCCTCAACTCAGTCATCGCTCGCTTGTGGGGGTACTACTCTTCTACGCATACGATATGTCATCAACCTCTGTTTCCTCTTCGTGCGAGCTACCGGTGGTGGCGCCGATTCCTGCATTGGGCGTGCTATGAAGATATTTTATTTAACACATTTCATGCACAGAGGGAGGAGTGATTCACAGGTCTTTTTGGAAAAAAGGGCCGGCTCCACCTTGGAGTTGATGTAAAATCCACGTTATCCATCAAGTGTTTCACATCATGTTAGGTCCATGGCCCAAAAATCAGCCCCATTTATAATTCAAATGGGCCACACAATTAGAAATTTTACTCAGGGAAAGGTTCTCCCTCCGAACAATTTCCCTTGGTGTGGCACACACGAATCAAAGATGGGCCTGATTTTTAGGCCTAGTGTCTAAATATTAGTGTGGCATCTAATAGTTGAAGCGAATTTTATATAATCATCATGGTGGGTGTGGATGTATCTCTTGCAACTAAACTGAATCATAGCTAAGCCTGATTCCTTTGCATCTAATGGTGGCAGTAGATCTTACATACACATCAAGGTGGGCCCTTGAAAAATTAAGGGCGTGCATCCCTTTATTTTTTTTCAAATTTCATTGGTGCTCTGCTGGGCTAGGCCCCCATATAAAAATTCCGAGATGGGTCTGGGCTAGATTTTTGTCTAACCATGGGCTCAAGCTAGTGTTGGGCTTAGATTAAAAGATAAGGCTCAGGCTTGGACAGATCTTGGCCTAGCCCTAACCCAGCCGTTGGCCCTGTGTACACTAGAAATGGAGATAAAAACAATTTCAAGAGAAAAAAGGGGCTGTTTATGGTGCACGTTCTTCAACACAATCCCACCTGATCAAGAATGACCAACTTGCCTTTGGGAAAGATCTGACAGTAAATGAAAGAACCTGTTATATTGTGCGTCCCTTCCCAAGTGAGCTAACCCATCCGCTACCGCATTAGCTTCCCTAGGACGTAATCAATGGAGACCTCAGCTTCCCTCCCGAGGGCAATGGCCCGGGCCAACAAATACCATAAGTTCCACTTTGTTGGGTTACCCAAGTAAGCTAATGAAGAATCCAGGTGTCCTTTGGATGAGGAAGGGATGACGAGTTTGAGCCAATTTTGGATACGGTAGATAGTTCTGACCGGGTTCTGACCGGGTTCGCTTGAAGGCTTTCCTAGCGAAATCCATTACATTCCTTCCAAATCTCTTAGAAAATAAGGCCAGGAAGCATACCGGTCAGTGTTTTGAAGCAGTCCTCCAATGAGGCTTTTCTCCACCATAGAGAAGCATGATCCATAATCGACTGCTCCCCCAGCATGGGCAGATCCCACAGGTTGGAGAAGAAGCTCCAAACCTTTGTTGCCAACTCCCCAGAGATGAACAGGTGGTCTAATGATTCCTCAGCTAGGCTAGAGTCAAAACCACAGCAGCTGCACTTGAAACCAGCTGGTCCATCTTGGCTATGAAAGTGTCTGCGGCCCACTCTACATAAAAATATCCTTGCCATAGAATCTTTAGTCCTACAATTGAATGTGCCTGACTCGCGCATTTCTTTCTTGCCATTCATCTGCATGCTAACAATAGAAAAGTTAGATCACTTGACTCACTGACAACACATTTGGCATCGTCGATCCTGATGGGGCCATCAAATCAACAGTTTTGATAAACCATGTGCCCCACATGTACCAACTTGGTGCACAGCAGGGAACCCGACCTGTGCTATTCATTAAATAAAAAATGCTCCAGCACCCTCACAACAATGTAAGTTACAGTGCTCCCAGTTGTATTTGGATAACTTTGACAGTCCAACAAGTCCATCTAAACCATTCATTAAGCCTAAAACACGTTGCAAGGGCTACCATGTATAAACAAGACATCTTGGATGGTCAAATCCATCTTGATTGGGCCATCCTTTGTAGCCGTCTCATAGATAGGATTGTTATGATTGTTTATTCGTAGCGATTCTTTAGAATCATAAGCAATCCATGATGGGCGCTATCAAATAGATGGATTGAATTGTTGGTTAGACCTATTTTTGTACAAATGATC
Source organism: Magnolia officinalis (assembly GCA_021015155.1). Classification (NCBI taxonomy): domain Eukaryota; kingdom Viridiplantae; phylum Streptophyta; class Magnoliopsida; order Magnoliales; family Magnoliaceae; genus Magnolia; species Magnolia officinalis. The sequence goes on along the minus strand of JAJHSJ010000001.1, from coordinate 25,768,184 downwards.
ATGACTTTAGGTAGCTTTGCTTGCGGCCACCATGTGATGTATCTCTCGTCAAACCCATCAATCAGGGGGATGAATAGAAGATACAAATATTGATAAAAAAAACTCAGGTAGGCCACACCTTGTGAACGTAGTGGCTTTGGGAGAAAATTCTCATTATTCCAATTGATGTCATTTATGTAACTTTTTATAGGCTAATATTTGTATTTGCAATTTAATTAAATGAGAATTCTAACCTGAAGGACGGAATGGACTTTTACGTATGCAACATGGTGCCCCATCTCCTCTTCATGTAGCATACATGCAGTACTCGATCGTGCCGGCTCCCCACATTAAGGGAAGGGTAATCTAAGCTGTCCATTTTGTAGAAAATTCTCAACCGTTCCTTACCAACCATCTACGAATTTATGATAAATTTACCCTCTCTTAGTAAATTTTGTGAAGCCTAATGGCACGGGCAAAAATATCTAAAGCTGCCATCATCCAAGATGATAGGGATTGTCTCACATATTGATATAATAATCAAATTAAGAGCTGTTTCTAGTGCACGTTCTCCCAGGTTATGGATTGGGTACTCCCCTGTCACCACCAACATTCCTGGTGACTTGATGTAAGCCCGATTTGATTGAGCCTCCTGATGCGAGCTTGCCCATGAGGTCACCGGAATGTCGGCATTGGCAGGGGCAGTACCAATCCGTTCCCGCAGCAGACTTGTATTGCAGTAGTGTAGCAAACAATGCCCACATGGGTACTGACTGCTACTGGAAAATCTGTGGCCCCACCAAGATGTAGCACTTTATCAACTCTATACTTCCATTTTTTTTCTGCCCATTTAAAGGCATGAGCCCAAAAATGAGACAAATCAAAATCTTAAATGGACCACACCACAAGAACCAGTGGTAATTGAACACCTACCATTAAAAACTTCATTAGGGCCCACTATAATGTTTATTTGCCATCCAACCTATTAATTAGGTCACACAGACCTAGACAGAGATAAAATTCACATCAGCTTCATCCAAAACTATCGTAGGCCCAAGTAAAATTTTAATGGTGAGGGTTCAATCACCGCTGTGGTGTATTCCACTGAGATTTGGATATCTTTTTTGGGGGGCATGGCTTCCGTGAATTCCTGACTGTGGGGCCCACTATGATGTATGTGCCTTACATCTACACTGTCCATCCATTTTGACAGTTCATTTTAGTGCATGATCCCAAAAATATGAAGTACATTCAAATCTTAGGTGAGCCACACCACAGGAAACAACAGTGATCAAGTACCCCACTGTTAAAAACTTCTTGGGGCCACCATAGCCACCATAATACTTATTTCCCATCCAACCTATTGATAAGGTCACAGACTTGGATGAAGGGACCACATAAATATCAGCTTGATCCAAAACTTGTGGCCCACAAAAAGTTTTTAATGATCAATCACTACTGTGTCCTGTTTTGTGGTCCACCTGAGCTTTCAAAAGAGATGATAGTGTAGATGTAGGGTACATACATCATGGTATGCCACCACAAGGCTCCACCAACCATAGTGGATCTAGGGTTCCACCGAAGCTGCACCCATTTTTTTGGATTATGTCCAAAATGAGCTGAAAAATGAATGGACAGTGAATAAAACACATTTAAGTCTAGAACACTTTTCAATGGCTACCATGTATTATAAGTGAGTCTGCTTGATTGATCAAATCCATCTTAATTGAGCTTATTTATTTATTTATTATTATTTTATAGCTGTTGGGACTCATGGATAGGATTGTTATGATTGTCTAACACAAGTGATTCTTTAGAATCAAAAGCAATCTATGATGGGAGCAATCAAATAGATAGATGGCATTGTTGGTTTAGACTTATTGTTGTCTGATATTTCCATGCTAGCCCATGAATTTTTTTGTTGAACATAATGGACAGTCAAGATCAACCAAATGAACGGTAAGCAACCAGGAGAACTAACCCTTAACAGTTGTGTGAGAGATCTTGAGCATCGATCTCTCTTTGAGTGCATATAGTCTTCGTTGAAGGCATAAGAAATTCTAGTGTTATGGCTTCTCATTGTTATGGCTGCACATTGTCTCCAAGTCACAGACCACCAGACTCTGGATATGTTGCCACATCCAGCTATGGTCGTCAGGTCGAAACAGCTAGATAGCAGAGCTGATACCCACCCAGATGCAATTGCTACAAGACCAAACCCGGTTAGCGGTTTATCTCCTCCTTTTGGCCCTGCTGACAACACGAACAACCTGCTGCCCCCAACCCAGATCACCAATCAGCTGGTCCAACATGTTCATTCTAGTCACGACAAGGGGAACCAGAGGCCAGCCCCCAGTGCATCCCAGGAACAGGTTACCCTTCCACGGCAGCCAACCATTGCGCCTACAGTTCTCCAATGGGTTCAACCCTCACCGCAACTGATGTTGGCATGGGAAGGATGGCTGTCAGTGGTGCAGCAGCTGTTCAAGGACGGGTTCGAGAGAACATTAGCCAATGAGACCAGGCAGTTCTCCAATGCTCCAATATCCATCTTCCAGACAGAGAATCAGGCCAATGTTCAGGCAGATAATCAGCCTGATGAGAGCAGGCAGTTCTCCAATGCGCCAAGATCAGTGGACAGGGACATTCAGTCATTCAACAGGAACATCACAATGGATGTTGATCCAAGGAGTTCTCTTGAGAAGTCTGTAGAACCGACAGCAACTCTCCAGGTTGATCAGGATGCAGGCAAAAAAAAAAAAAAAAGAATCAGAAGGAAGCTCTAACCTTTTGGGTGGATATTCAAGGCAGGTCTACCACACAAGAAGCAATCGTTTCAGACTCAAGCAGCAGGTCACAAGATGAAGGACCCAACAGGAAGGATGAGGTAAAGAAATTGGAAAATCGCACAAAACTCAATTTCACTAACAGGAAAAGCCAACGGTTGAAGAGCTTACAGAGAAGGGCTGAGCACAAAGGTTGGGTTACTGATGACTAATATCTTATCATGGAATGTGAGAGGGGTAGGCAATGCTCAAACTACCTGCTTCCTGAGATGGCTGTCTAGCAAACACAATATTGCGATTCTCCTACTGCAGGAACCTATGATAAGGGAATCTAAGAGAGCTGCAGTGGCTGCTAAACTGGGTTTGACAAGCAGATAGTTGAAGAAATAGTGGGTAACAAAATCTGGGTCCTAGCAAAGGACCACATTCAACTTCAAACCAGCCAGGCTAGTAGCCAATGCCTCACAATTCAAATCTCTTCGGATAGTCTTCCTAAGCCAGGAGCCATGACAAACATCCAGGATGTCATCATCGATACGGGCCTGATCGATGCTGACTTCTCAGGTCCTCCATTTACTTGGTGTAACAACAGAGCAAGCAGGGGGCGTAGATGGGCTAGATAGGACAGGATGCTAATCAACTCAGAATGGATGAGAACCCTCCCGGACTTTAAAGTCGAACATCTTACAAGAGCGCTCTCGGACCACTCTCCTGTCCTTCTCAGTTTTCAAGGTGAATCAGTGAAGTTTCCTCGTCCTTTCAGATTCCAACGCATGTGGACTGTTCACGTGACTTCATGAGGGTCATTAAAGACAGCTGGGAAACAGACGTTGCTGCAACTCCTATGTTCAAGTTTTTCATCAAATTGAAAAACTTGAAGACCATGCTCAAAAGCTAGAACATTCAAGTCTTTTGGAGAAGTTGGCAAAATTTTGCAAAAGGCAGAGGATGAAGTGAATAGGGCTGAGTTTAACCTCATCAATTCGCAAACGGTAGACGACTCTATCAAGCTTAATCTTGCTCAGGCGAATTTGAAGAAGGCTCACCTTCAAGAGGAGATTTTCTGGAAACAAAAATCGAAGAACACGTGGATTACGGAAGGCGATAGAAATACAAGGTTTTTTCATGATTTAGTTCTAGACGATCACAGGGACTGGCCATTAGGAAAATGAAAAAGGCTACGGGCGAAACAGTTGATCGCATAGAAGATATTGGGGAAGAAGCAGAGAGATACTACAAGCAGCTGTTTTCTGCCGAAGACACTCAGTACGATGAGGATCTCCTCAATTGCATTCCTAACATGGTGACGGACCAAATGAACTCAGGCCTCCCGAGGCCCATCACTATGGAGGAAGTTAAGGCAGCAATGACTTCCATCCTGCCAGACAGTGCTCCCAGGCCGGACGGTTTTGGAGGAGCGTTCTACTCTTCGTATTGGGACGTGATCAACCACGACTTCTTGACAGCTGCAAATGATTTTTTTCAAGGTGGTCCGATCCCAAGAGCGTTCCAATGTACTCTCATCTGTCTCATCCCCAAGAAGAAGAACTCAGAATTTATCACAGATTATAGACCGATCAGCTTATGCAACTACATAATGAAAATCTTCTCCAAAATTTTGGCGTCTATGCTGGCCCACATTCTCCCGTTTTTGATATCCAAAGAACAGGGTGCGTTTGTCAAAGGTGGATCCATAGCAGATAACATCTCCATAGCAAGGGAGATGGCCCATGAAATTAATCGAAAGGTTTTCGGGGGGAACCTTATCATCAAACTTGAAATGGAAAAGGTGTATGACTGTATGGAATGGAAATTCATTGTCTAGGTGCTTGGCAAATTTGGGTTTGATCCCCTTTGGATCACCTGCATTCTGCGATGTTGGAATGATGTTTGGTTTTGTATTCTTATCAACAGGAGAAGTTTTGGTTTCTTTCAATCAAGCAGAGACCTCAGACTGGGAGATCCGCTTTCGCCTTCTATTTTCATCATAGCAACAAAAGTCTTCAGCAGAGGCGTGAACAAGCTGTTCTCCTCAGGGAGCTGCCAACCGTTCAAACTCCCCCAATCTTGTCCTTCAATTTCCCATCTTTTTTATGCTGATGACACTATTCTGTTTCTTAATGGCAGATTGTCTAATCTGCGTGTTCTTCTCAGATTTATTCACGAGTATGAGAAGGCATCAGGCCAAAAGGTTAACGCCTCTAAAACTTCATTCATCACCCCGAAGAAAACTGCTCACAGTAAAGCGCAAAGGCTGAGCAATTTCACAGGTTTCAAGCAATCTTTCTTGCCATTTGTCTACCTGGGTGTTCCTCTGACTAAGTGAAGAATCTGCAGGCCTCTTCTCCAGCAACTCATCCAGAAAATCACAGGAAAAATCGAAGGCTAGTAAGGCCAAGCTACTCAACCCAGTAGCAAAACTAGTGCTCATCTGTAGGGAAATTTGGAAGGTGAGCCCCCAAGATTTGACGGTCTACACGATAATTGGGACCTTCACAAAGCTGTAGATTGATGCTCTAATGGCCCGTCTATCTACTACAGGAGCAGATTGAACTATTCACACCTCTGATCCTACGGTATATAGTGGTCCCGGATAGCGATCTATGGATCAGATCGTCTCAAGGACAAGCTTAACATGGACAGACTATGCTGCGCACTATCTCTGATTGTATACCCTCTATGTTTCTTATGTACTTTACGAGAGAGGGCGTATTCCTTTTTATAGGATAAGAAGGAGATGGGATGAGACCAGAATATCCGGTCTTTTCCCAACCTCCTAACCAAAATCAAATTCAAATATGAATTTGAATTTTCAACTGAATGGAAAATACGCAGCGGAAAGAGTCAAACCAAATGGGACCCACCCACTAGTGATTGCTCACGAGTGGGCCCCACTGGCCTACGACCATCATCTCCCACTCAATCACATTGTGGGATAGGCACATAAATCTGTCCAACTAACTTGCCTTATAACAATCAAAAACTAAACATCACGATCAAAAGAATCAGAGGCGTGGGACCAGCTGGATCACCATAATCTTCTCACAGGTGCTTAAGTACTAAGTGACCACCTAACTAGTACTCAATAACCCAAGCTTTGTAATGCCTGTCCTAGTCCGCATGACCACACCGGATAGAGTTAACTCCCGATCTGGAGTACTCGGCCAACATACGCACTTATCCAACTTATCGAGTTATTCTGAAAACCTGATTTTTCACAAATTTCGACTAAAACCAATTCAAAGCAATACTTTTATATATATATATATATATATGCTTTTTAAGAAAAATATTGTTTGCAAAAAGTCTAATAAAAACAACTCGATACTGCCGGCGGATAAGTCTTCAAGTGCGTATTAATAGTTCTAGAAACTTGGTGTAGCTGTCACGGGATCTTCCCCACGCAGATGTGTAATTTGGAATTAATCAAGCCGCTTTCCTAGCGTAACTGAGTCTGGCCAATCAAGGACCTTTCGTCATTGTACACTAAAGTAGCGACACTCAATCTCATCCTCATATACACAAGAGGAGGGTAGCTAAGGACACAAAGAGTCACCTACGGGACTGGCTACTCGCACGTTGCAATGATTAGATCGAATCAAAGCAATCTGTAGGTAAAGGGTCCCTGCATGTGGCTACAATCCATATCGTAAAGTAGACAATACTAGGTGTATGTCGGGTCTACAATACGCAGGTTATTCTACATGAGGTACGACTCATCTCATAACCCCATAACCTGGCTTTAATTTCAGGCCATAACATTGATCGCATGTAAAAGAATGGTGCGATTATGTTATTCGACTTTATCAGTCTCATCTACAAATCTTTATAGGATTGTAGGTGGATAGGACTCACTCATATCCTCATCCTTTATTATTCACAATAAAGGGAAATTCATACCTCAATGTATAAACATGACCCCAAATGTACCTCTCTCATACATTCAAGGTTGGTCAACCCGTGCGAGTGGGT
>JAJHSJ010000001.1:25643375-25761347 GCA_021015155.1 Magnolia officinalis | reverse complement strand
GCTAGTGGCTGAGGTCTCTATAGACACATGGTGGAATACGGAATCGTCCAGCTATTATCTAATAAAACCCGGCCAGCGCCTTCCGGTCCAACTTCTTCCAATCATCATCTGACAATCCTTTATTTTTGCTGATATGCCTAGAATTGGACATATAAGTCCTTGCAATAAAGAAAGTCCTCCATCTTAGCCTTCCATATGGTCCAGTTAGAACCATTGAGACTGATCATCCTTGATGGGCCACCTTCCATAATTCAGAAGTGATCCCACTCCGTTCAATCAACTTGTCTCTGATACTACTTTGTTGGGAGCGTTGCACAAAAACCTTAGGATCTTGCCTCCCAAAACACTAGAATTATGGGATATAATAAAGGAATGAAATAAATCAAAGCACAAACCACATGACACAAGAGATTTTACGTGAAAAACCCTCGAAGAGGTAAAAACCATGGGACCTAGTCCAAAACAATAATTCACTATGAAGTAAAACGTTACAACCAATTACAAGCACACACCGCTTAGATCAAACTTTCTTCATTCACGCAGGAGTGGATGAACAATAAGAGAATAAAGAAAATGAAGAGATCTCACCGATCATGAGGACATAGAAGTGCTGAGACGTCGATTGCGCAATAGATCACCTTTACGAACAGAATCCTCCCTTCCACAAGCTTCATCTCTCTCTTTTCTCTCTCTTCCTCTAGAATCACTTTAGGAAGCCTAAGCATACCCTAGAATAGCCCTAGGGACCCCTATTTATAGTTTAGGCAACTTCCTCCACACATCTGCGAAACCGCCTCAAATTTACGCAATCTGCACAAAATCCACGCAGAATCTACATAACCCTCGACTAGTCGAGCTAGGTCCTCGATTGGTCGAGGCAAAAAAAAATAGAGCTTGCTGGACTTTGAGTCGAGCAAGCCTCGACTGGTCGAGCAGCTCCCTTCGACCGGTCAAGCATCCCACTCGACCGGTCGAGCAACACGGTGAAGGACATCCGTTTTACAACCGGATGCACTATCTCTCCTTTGAACTGAGGAGAAAAATCCCATCAAATCAAACCCGCTCTATTCAGCCCATCAGCAAACTCGGAAGAGCTACCCGCATCGTAGGAAGCAGCACCTTTCTTTCCGAGAAGGCAAGAGTGGCGTTGAAGTCGCCATAAACAACCCATGCAATTGTGCAAGCATTCCATAGCAGGGTCAGCTCTCCCCACAGTTGCCTTCTCAGAATATGGGAGCACTTGGCAACTAGCGAGTCCATGACTTGATAAGAGCACATTGGTGCCCCACCGCAATAGTTAACATCTGGTTATCGAGGCGGATAAAATGTCAATGCTAAGGAAAGATGAGGAAGAGATCCATACCTTTCCACCTTGGGCCGCGTTGGAGGAGTGGAAACCCATTTTTAGGCCCCATTGCACTCGTCTTTCATCCCTGAGCATGGGCTCGAGGATGGCAATGATTGTCGGCTTGAATTTCCTAATGAGTCTTTTGAGTGATCTAATAGTGGGAGCATTTCTCACTCCTCGAGCATTCCAAATAAGGATGTCATACATAGGAAAACATATTTATCATCCCTACTCACCTCTTTAAAGGCCTAAGCCTAACTTTCCGTAGGACCTCCTCATTCCTAAGGATCACTGCATTGCCTTGATTGAGATTTCCTTGTACTATCTCCCGGCCCTTGGACTGTTCCTGGTATAGGTGTGTTGGATTGTCGCAGGTAGATTTGCATTCTGGTTAACATGATCTACACTCAAAGGCTCTGGGAGGGAGACTGGATAGATGATAGGCTGAGAGTTGGAGTGCTACGGTATTGCTCCATGCTCCATGAAAGAGATCCCAGGATTTCTTGTAGTCGAGGAGGACCCGGGAGGAGGAGGGAGAGGAAGTTTCGAGGTGTTATTCCCGTTATCTCTCACTGCCTTGGTTAGCTGGATATCCCGATGGAGAGACTGAGGAGATGGTGCTTAGGGATCAGAAGGCGTGTCCCCTTACCCAGCTGAGAGGCTATCATTGGAATGGAGCATTGGGGATACCACCTGCTCTATCTTGTTGGAGAATTGGGTATCCAGTTGGTTTTGGAAGTATGGGGAGAGGTCTATTGCAAGGTGCCCTCCCTTGGGGGATGTTGTTCTACCATATGCCCTGTTTGGGAAAGAGTTTCATGCCATTGCTTGATCATCTCCCGGGTCTTCCTCAAAGAGTACTCTCAGTTGTAATGGGTTGTGGCCCTCTGACAGGGCCTTCTGGGGCCATTTTGATAATGTGGGAGGTAGGACTAGATGGGGGGATAAAACCATTGCAGCTTGGGGATTGAGAGGGCTCTCTAGATGAGGATCCACTGCTGTTGAGAGTTCTCTGGTAGCCAAAGTTTGAGCTGGAGAGGCCTGTTTCGCCTGAATGGCTGGGAGACAGGTTTAGCTGCTACCTTAGGAAGAAGGCAAACCCCTGTCAAAGACTCAGCAGACTTCAAGGCAATGCTACAACCACCCAGTGGGCGTTCTGGATCTATGGTAACATGTTGCTTTCTCGTTGGGGTGTTTGTGTAAACACCTATTGATATGTTCAGCAGGGCGCAATTTACCGGAGGATGGGGATTGGGCACTCCTCTGTCACCGGAAGCCTGGTGTACCACGCATCAGCTATATAGCTGGTGTAGGTACGTGCCATGCCAAGACCAGCGCTGACGCTCCTCGAGCTCCGGGTTGTACGAACGGTGCAAAGGAGATCAGAGTTACATGGCTCCACAGTGATGTATTTTTTATACCTACACCTATCATCCATTTTTAGAGATCATTTTAGAGCATTATGCAAAAAATGAATCATATCAATAGATCAGCATGGACCACACCACAAATAGCAGTGGAACTAATGATTTTCACTGTTAAAACATTCACAAGGCTCACCATAACGTTTATTTTCCATCCAATCTATTCATAAGGTCACAAAAACCTGGATGAAAAGGAAAAACAAATTTCATTGATCCAAAACTCGTTACCCCAAAAAGGGTTTTAATAGTAGATGTTCAATTCCCCACTGCTTTTTGTAGTGTGGTCCACTTGATAGTTAAAAACTTCCTTAGGCTCACTATAACGTGTATTTGCCATCCAACCTGTTGCTTAGGTCACGCGGACCTAACGAAGATAAAATACATATTAGCTTCATCCAAAATTTTGGCAGCCCCAACTAATTTTTTAATGGTGAGGGTTTAATCACTGCTAGGGTGTGGTCCACCTGAGATTTGGATCTCATTTTGGGGGGGCACGACTTCAGTGGATCCCTTATTGTGGGGACCCACTATGATGTGTGTGCCTTAAATCCACGCTGTCCATCCATTTTGACCAATTATTTTAGGGCATGATTCAAAAAATTATGAAGCACATTCAAATCCTAGGCGGATCACACCACAGGAAACAATAATGATTGAATACCCACCGTTCAAAACTTCTTGGGGCAACATAGTCACCATAATATATTTATTTTTCATCCAATCTATTGAAACGATCACAGACTTGGATGAAGGGATCACGCAAATATCAACTTGATAAGAAACTTTTGTGGCTCGCAAAAAGTTTTTAATGGTCAATCACTACTGTGTGTCCTGTTGTGTGGTTTACCTGAGCTGTCGAAACAGATGAATAGTGTGGATGTAAGGCACATACATCACGGTAGGCCACCACACGGGTCCACGACCATAATGGATCTAGGGTTCCACCAAAGTAGTGCCCATTTTTTGCCTTATGTCGAAAATGAGCTGGAAAATGAATGGATAGGGTGAAAAAAAAAACACATTAAGTGTAGAACACTTTTCAATCTCTACCAAGTATTATAAGTGAATCCGCTTAAGATAGGGGGCGCCAGAATGTGTCCAGATGTTGTACAGTTCTTACAAAGGTATACGAATGAGCTTTCTGTTGGTTTTTTTTTTTTTTTTTTTTTTTTTTTTTTTAGCCGTTCGGACTAATGGATGGGATTGTTACGATTGTCTCACAGAAGGATACTTTACCATCAAAAGCAATCTATGATGAGAGCAATCAAATAGATAGATGGCATTGTTGGTTAGACATATTTTTATATGCTATTCCTTGCTAACCATGAAATTTTTGTTGAACCTAATGGACACTCAGGATCAACCGATAGAACTGTTTAAGTTTCCCAAGCAGCTAGGAGAACTAACCCTGACAGTTGTGTGAGAGATCTTGAGTGTCTCTCTTTCAGTGCGGAACCTCCGCCTTGAAGGCATTAAAAATTCCACTGCCGTGAATTTTTATTGGTCCACCGTACTTTTTTAGATCTATACTTTCCATCAAAATTTCCACATAATTCTAGAGCGTGATCCCCAAAATGAGGTACATCCAAAGCTCAACTAGATCACACCATAGAAAGCAGTGGGGATGGAACAAATTACCGTTGAAACTTTCATAAGGCCAACGGTGAGGCTTATTTTCTATCTGACATGCTCATGAGATCCGAGTGCAGTGGATGAAGTTAAAATACAAATATTAGCTTGATCAAAGTCTTATGTGACCCAGTGAATTTTCAACGGTGACATCAATTCGTGTGGTCCACTTTATCTTTGCATCTGCATTGCTTTTTGGTTCGTACCTTAAAATAATTTAAAAAAATAGACGGCCAGTGTGAATCTAATAAATACGTATCTTACACCTCATAAAATTTTGTTGCTGGGTGTGTAGTGCTGGGAGCACATTACCTGAGACCAGCCTCACCCTAGAGGGTCCAACCGTTACCGTGGAGCCCACCCTGATTTGTCCATTCTTTATTCATTCTGTCCATCGGTTTTTACGTATCATTCTATAGCTATACCAAAAATGAAGAAGATAAAATTACAAGTGAACCATTCTCTAAGAAACAGTGCTGATTGAACGCCTCTCTCTCTCTCTATATATATATATAGAGTCATGGTCTCCTGCTAACCATCCCGCATGCTACCTTGGTGCGGTTCAATTCCCACCGCAAGCTACCAAGTTCTGTGGACCCCACTATGTTGTATCTGCAATGTTCATCCATTTGGAGATACTATTTTAAGCCATTAGCCAGAGAATGAGGCAGATCCATTGCTTTAGTGGACCCCACCGCAGAAAACAACGGGAAGATTGATGCCAACCATTGAAACCTTTCTAAGGCCAACCGTGATGTTTTTTCGAAATCCAACCTGGTCAAAAGTTAACAAAGACATTAAAGAAGGGAAAATAAAAATATAAGCTTGATCAAAAAGTTTTCGTAGCCTTTAGAAAATTTTAACGGTGGTGTCACTCTCGCCACTGTTTTCTGTGGTGGGGTCCACTGGAGCTTTGAATGTGACTCATTCTTTGGATGTTAGCCTAAAATGATCTCTCCGGATGGATGGACGGCGTGGATACAAAACATATATCATGGTGGGGCCAGAAAATTTGGTAACGTAACTTCTAAGCCTGTCAATAGCAAATCCGCCCAAGTCTCGTGGTAAACAGACTGCGTACTGAGTAAACTCTGTGGGCCCTCCATGATTTATATATTCCATCCACTCCTTGCATCCATCTTATGGATAATTTTAAGGCTTAAGCCCAAAAATGAATTATATCCAAATCTTGAGTGGGGCACATCACAGGAAACAGTGTGAATTGAATGTCAATCGTTGTAATTTTTCTTGGGGTCCACAAGTTTTGGATCTATATAATATTTGTGTTTTCCTTCATTTATATCTGTGTGATCTCACGAACAAGTCGGATGACAAATAAACATCACTATAGACCTTAAAAAGGTTTCAACGTGAAAATTATTATTCCCAGTGTTTTCCGTTCTATGGTACACTTGAGTATTTGAAATGATTCAATTTTGTCTCAACCGATTAAAATGCACTTGAAAAACAAATGGACGTCATGGATAGACCACATCCATTCACACTGGCCCAATGGAGTTTACTCAAAATGCAATCCGATTTCCTCTCTCTCTCTCTATACATATATATATATATATATATATATATATATATATATATATATATATATATATATATATATATTATATATATATATATAAAATGGCATGAAATGATACGGAAAAAACGGATGGATGGGGATGGATAAAAAGGAAGCGGATTGCGTACCGAGTAGCTCAGTACGCTAAGCATACTGAGTAAAGTCTGTGGAGTCCACCATGATTTATGTATATCATCCACTCCATTCATCCATTTTAAAAGATAATTTTAGGGCTTGAGTCTAAAAATGAAGTATATCGGAATCTCAAGTGGACCTCACCACAGAAACAGTGAGAATTGAAATTCTACCATTGAAAAACTTTTGGGCCCAAGAAGTTTTGTATCAAGCTGTTATCTGTGTTTTCCCTTCATCCATGTCTATGTGATCTTATGAACAGGTTGGATGAAAAATAAACATCACTGTCTGCCCTAGTAAGGTTTCAATGGTGGAAGTCTTTATTCCCGCTCTTTGCTGTGGTGTGGTCCGCTTGAGATTTTTATATGCTTATATTATGGTCTCAACGACTAAAATGAGTTGTAAAAATGGATGGACGGCGTGGATAAACCAAATACACTCAAAGTGAGCCTAACTGAGTTTACTCAGTACGATAAAAGCCTGCTGAGTAACTCGGTACGCAATCCAATTTCGGATAAAAAATACGGAGACGGATTGGCTACTCCCCCTGATGGCTGGTAGTCGGTGCTCTGTAAGCCCCACCATGATGTACGTGTTTCATCTATTCCGTTCATCCAGTTCTACGTATCATTTTATGGTTTAGATACAAAAATGAGCTCGCAATACGGATAGAAAGAGTTTATTTCTCGCCCACATTTGGCCCACCCAGCATCCCTGCACAGGAACTCCTTTGGCACGAAATCCACGTCCGATCCCGTGTATCTTGTTAGATCTACGGTGGACCAATGAGAACTGACACTGAATTTTTCTGTGCATTTAACATAAACGATCTGCATCTGTGTTGAAGGCGAATTCGAACTTCTGCGGCCGTAAATTTCCATCCTCGGATTTCGTCCTACCCCGCCCTTCTCTAGCCACGAACTGGCAGTTCGGTGAACGGACCCACCTTTATGTATCTGTTTATCCACGCCGTCCATTCCTGCTCTTAGATCATTTTAAGGTAAGTGCACAAAAACGAAGTAGATCCAAGGTTAAGTGGACCGCACCAAATAATAAGCTTGGTTGCATTAAATGCACGTAGCATTAAATACAAGCAGTATTAAATGCATGAGCCATCTGCGTTGTGCTCCACTTGAGCTCTGGATCGGCCTTTTTTCTGTGCGCATACCTTGAAATTCTCGTACAGAAGGGATGGAGGGTGTAGATACCCACCCACGAATCTGCCCGTAGCTAGAGACGGGTAAAGGACGCAATCCACGTCCTCGCCTTATTATGATTTATGCATTAGATCCACACCGTTCATCCATTTGTCCATAGACAAGCTACCGTTGAAACCTTCTTAGGGAGGTTTATTTGCCACCTAAAATGTTCATAATGTCACGTAGATCTGGATGAAGGGACAGCACAAATATCAGCTTGATGATATCCTCATGTAACCTCCAGAATTTTTCAACAGTAGGAGTCAATTCCTATTGCTTCCTTGGTGTGGTTACTTAACCTCGAATTCGCCATTTGTTTTTTTTTTTTGGGCTCATATAAGTTCTTCCAAATGAATTGACATTGAGCTCCTCAATTGCATTTTGAGAGCTCATTTCCACCCATTTTCTGTTTCCCTCCACAGACATGGAGTGCATCAGCCAAATCATCAACATCATATATAGATGGTGGGATCCGATCGCTCGTCCCATCATTGAGCTTGAAGACAACTTCAGCTCCCTAAAGGAAGCCATGGAAGAATTGAAATGCGTGAGGAATGACGTGAAGACAAGGGTGGATGTCGCAGAGCGGGAGCTTCTCAAATGCAAGGAAGAAGTTCAATTATGGCTAAAAAAGGTAGAAGAAGCCGAAGGAGAAGTGAATGCAATGGAAGAAACTTTCAAGCAAATGATGAGGTGTCTTTGGAATTTCCATCCAAATTGTTGGTCGGCCTACAAGCTTAGCAAGTTGGCGGAGAAGAAACAGAAAGATGTAGCTGTGCTGAAGAGCAAAGGTGATTCCTTCAAAGAGGTGGCGAACAAGCAGCTTCCCGATGCTGTTGAAGAGAAGTCTGTTACATTATCTGTGGGCAGGGACTTGGTGTTGGAGAAGGTTCTAAACTGGATTGGCGAAGGAAAGTGGGAGTTATTGGCATATATGGAATGGGGGGTGTGGGGAAAACAACACTCCTGAATGATATCAACAACAAATTCCTTAAAAGAAATGATGATTTCCGTGTCGTGATTTGGGTGGTGGTGTCTAAAGAATTAAATGTGGGAAAGATTCAGATGGATATTGGCAAGCGATTGGGTTTGCCTTGGGCAGAGAAGGAAAGCTACAGCGAGACAAGGGCTCATGAGGAGACACGGGCTCATGACATTCGCAAGGTCTTGAGCAGTAAGAAATTCATGCTGTTGTTGGATGATATTTGGGAATGGTTGGATCTAGATATGGTCGGAATTCCTCATCCAAGCAGCCAAAACATGAGCAAGGTCGTTTTCACTACACGATTTGAGGACGTCTGTGGCCACATGATTGCCGACAAGAAGATCAAAGTAGAATGTCTCCCTGAGAAAGAAGCAATGGATCTATTTCGACGGAATGTTGGTGAAGAGGCCATGAAATACCATCCCGAGATACCGATCCTTGCCAAGAGCGTTGCTAAAGAGTGCAAGGGTCTACCCCTTGCGCTGATCACCATTGGGCGGGCCATGGCATGTAAAAAGACACCACAGGAATGGAAGCATGCAATATCAGTTCTGAGCACAAGCAAGCCACCATCGAAGATATCAGGTATGAATGATAAAATGCTTTTGCGCTTGAAATTCAGTTATGATAATCTCGATGGTGACACGATTAAATCGTGTTTCCTGTACTGCGCACTGTTTCCGGAGGACTACTCCATTCTCAATGAAGAACTTATAGATTACTGGATAGGCGAAGGATTCTTAGATGGGTGGGATGATGATCTTGATGAAGCCCGTAACAATGGACATGATATCATTGGAAGATTAAAGGCTGCATGCTTGTTAGAGAGTGGTTCTGATGAAAAAACGGAGGTGAAGTTGCATGACGTGATTCGTGATCTGGCATTATGGATAGCTAATGAGTGCGGAAAAGAAGAAGAATAGGTTTTTGGTGAGAGCTGGCGTGGGACTGACGCATGCACCAGAATTTGAAAGGTGGAAGGAGGCCGAGAGGTTATCTCTAATGAATAATGAGATAAAAGAAGTGACAGGGACACCTCAATTCCCCAACCTCTTAACCTTGATGCTCCAAAGGAATTCGTATTATACAAAGTTCCATACTGACTTTTTTCAGTTCATGCCTCTTCTTAGGGTCTTGGATCTGTCAATGACATGCATAAAAGAGCTTCCAGCAGAGATCGGTAACTTGGCAGAGCTACGGTATCTCAATCTATCACAGACGACGATCATATCATTGCCTGAAGAGATAGGAAATCTGGTGAAGCTGAAGCACTTGGACTTGGCGTATACTGGATTATACACAATTCCTCAAGGGGCAATCTCCAGGCTTTCTGAGTTAAGAGTAATGAACCTATATTATAGTTATTCAAATTGGGAAGAAGGGAGTGAGGGATTAAATATGAGTGAGTTGGAAGGCTTGGAATGTTTAATCCATCTTGGAATCACCGTATCAAATGTACATGATCTTGAAAGGTTTCTCTGCTCTAGCAAGCTACGGAACGTGACTCGGTATCTAATTCTGACGGATCTGACTATCTCCAACCAACTATCATCACTTTTTACTGCAATGAAAAGTCTTCAATGGCTTAATATTGAGAACTGCAATGGGTTGGTGGAGGTGACAATTAGTGGGTATTATCCTGTTTCGAGCCTAGAACAGCTCAGCCTTGGGCAACTCCCCCACTTAAATTGCATTCGGGTGGGCCGCGGATGCTTCAGAAACCTTCACACCATAAGGATTTGGTTTTGTTACAAGTTGAAGAAAATTTATGGTTTACTACAACTTGAAAGTCTTGAAACAATTTATATATATGGTTGCAATGAGCTAGAAGAAGTAATAGGTACGGTCATTGCTGATGATGAAGTTGGAGATATAGGGCCAAAGCAACTCAAACGTATATTACTCCGGAACCTTTCAGAACTAACGAGCATCTGTAGCTATGCACTGCATTTTCCTTCCTTAGAGGAAATCTGCGTCAAGGGTTGCCCAAAGTTGAAAAAGCTCCCTCTTTCTCTCCATAGCGCTCACAATTCTCTAAGGAAGATAAGTGGTAGGAAAGAATGGTGGGATAATTTAGAGTGGGAAGAAGATGGCATCAAGTCCTATTTTCTTCCTTTTTATCATGAAACGAATTATTGAGTGTCATTGTCAAAGTAGAAATACTTTTTAATAGTTATTTCTAAGGATGTTAGAGCAATTTTAGAAAGGAGTCTGAATTTTTCTTAGATCAAGTGTGCTATGTATTTTTACGAGTTTAATATGTAATATGTGTGCCATCGTACCACATGATATTAGATTAAATATTTCTAATGTGGGTCATTCTACGCATGAGGTGTATTATAACTCTTTGAGCATTGTTTATGCTTCTGTACAAGTGAGCTAATTACACGCCACCACATATACCAGCGCAAGGAGCCCCTTTTTGTGTTGATCCACCGTAGTAAAGAACGAGCAACTGTGCATTTTATTCCAAGTCTGCATTTACTTTGGATCCCACTTAATGTGTGGATCGGCCTGATTCTTGTGTTAGGTATGGTGGGGCCAATTAGCCGGATAGGTTGGATGTCATACCCTCACAACATGAGGGCAACCATGCAGGACATTGGTGTCCAACTGGTTATGTTAGATCTACTTAATTAAAAATGCTTTATTTGCGAAATTGAAGCAAGGAAAGATGTGATGAGGTCGATCACCGTCTTTCTCGATTAATAAACACCTTGAATTAACAAGGTACTCTTAAATTCACAAAAGAATTTTCTAGAATCCATGAGAGAATTAATATAAATATAAGAATTTTAATTAATAGATTCTTCCAAAATAAATAAATTCAGCATGATTAAATAACCATAAACAAATCCTATAACATAATTAAAAGAGTCCTAATCAAATAAGGAAACAAATTATGAAAATCATAGAAATTTATGTCGTCTGTCGATCTGCTGTCGACTCGAAAGTCGATCGATCAAACAGGCTAAAAACGTCCAGAGACTAAAACTAAAAATTCTATGAATTTTGAACTGTTAAACTGATTGGTCAACCTATTGAATAGGGCCTTCAACCTGTCAACCAAATCTGTTGACATGTCGAAACTAACAGAAATTGTCCAACAATCAATCTGAAGTTTCTGGTGGAATTTTGATATGTCGACCCGATCGGTCTATTGGTCGAATTATGCTGCATTTTTTCAATTTCTCTTTTGGCTTCTTCTGATCCATGTGTGTTAGGAACGTGTTTAATCCATATCCTACATCAAAAATAAAATGTGTTAAAAAAACAGCAGATACGTGCATATATATGGAGAAAGGAAAGATTAACAAAACGCAGCAAGAGGAGTCACAGAGCAATCGTGCAAGTGGAGTTTTTTAATACTCTAGCAAAATATATTATCCTTGATGTGCATGCATCTATAACTTGTACACAACATATATATAAGCTTTGATCAGCCCATATGTCATGTGCACTAAAACTTATGCCACATATGTGCCAGCATGGCATGATAGATCCAAGATCCAACCCATCCATCAAAGGGGCACCATTATATTGATCCCTAGACCAAGAGTTAGGTTGTCCCACTGGTCAGGTGGTCCACAGTATTCAAGACAAACGTGCACTTTGGAAAATTTGGCTGAAGCGTTCTAACCCATCCACAATGTTTAAAAAGCAAAGAAAGTTCAGAGTAATTTGCTCAAACTCTCTCTCTTTTATTTTTTCAAAAACCATATATACCATTAAACCGACACCAAAGGCTCTCTCTCTCTCTCTCTCTCTCTCTCTCTCTCTCTCTCCTCTCTCTCTCTCTCTCGTGGCGATCTCTTCTATTTCCCCATCTCTATAAATATAGTTTATACACATAAGAAGAAGTCATTAGTACATTTTTCTTTTCTTTTGTGGGATATATTGATCATTGAGAGTCGGTGAGTCATCTTGTATCTGGGTGAATAAATCCTCAAGTCATATATGTTATATTTTGTTTTAAAATATTATTAAAATTTGAAAATTCAAATTTTCGGTGATTTCCCTCCACATTTGAAAAGTTGTGGTACTTTTGTGTTGTAGGTTTCGTCCCACATCGGATTTGACAAAGTAAACTATCTTGTATATAAGATAGTCTTTTTGCCTAGGGCTTGTGCCCCTTTCAGGGGGCATGTGAATTTGGTCCTGGGGGGGCTATGCCAATAGCTCTAATCTATGCCATTTACCATACACGCTCGCGCGCCGAGCTGAGCCGAGTCCGTTTGCCCTTGCGCGACGTTACGCTACGCGACGGGCTGGGCTGGGCGTGGGCGCGAGTGCGGGTGTGGGTGCGGGTGCGGTGTGAGTGTACTCGCGCGTGTGTGTGTATGGGTACTCGCGGAACTTTATTTGTGAGAGTGTACTCGCACTTACGCCTTTTCATTTTAAACCAGAGAGATGTATCCCTTCCGGTTGGTCGCACCAGTTGGGTTTAAACCCAACGGACCTAACCTTTTGTAAAGGGTGTTTATACACTACTTCGGAGTCTATATAAAGACTTCTGATTCCAGTTTCATATTTACGAAAATACTCTCTTATAAAACACTCTCTGATACGGTTTTAAGCATTTTTATTACTGAATTCATCGCTGAGTTAACTCAGCACTTTCGGATTAAACTGCAAGTGGGTTCGAGCCCGCGTACAGTGAGTGCACCACTGGGACCGGGTCATAGTCGTTGTATCTTAAAGGTCGATTGCTATGGACACCTATTGCACTCGGGACGCTGTCCAAGGAGAGCAAATTCGATTTCAAGCCGAGTGACTCAGTCACGCCTCGACTCAATACAATAAGTTCTTCTTTCTCAAAACTTTTATTTCCTTTTTGATTCTCGATTTTAAAAGTCTATTTAATTCAACCAAATATTCCAACAATCTTGAAATCGAATTGTTAAATTACATAGACTATGGCTACAGTAAAAGTAAATGTTTCTACTGAGTTAGCCAAAATCGAACCGTTCGCTGGACAATGCTTTAAACGGTGGAAACAGAAACTGATGTTCGCTCTGACCACCCTGAAAGTTTCATACATTTTATCTGAATTATTTACTATAGATCCAACAAATCAAAATGAAGTAACAGATGAAAATAATTGTAAAAACTATATTATAAACTCTTTATCCAATGAACTATATGATGTGTATGTTTCTTACGTGTCTGCTAAAGACATATGGACTGCTTTAGAAAAAAATACATATTGGAAGATGCAGGCGCTAAGAAACATGCAATTGCTAATTTCCTTCATTATGAAATGACAGATGATAAACCTGTCACAAATCAAATTCATGATTTTCAAAGTCTAGTTCACGAACTATCGACAGAAAAATTAAGTTGGATGAAGTGTTTCTGTCATGAGCGCTAATAGAAAAAATTACCGCCCTCCTAGAAAGAATATAAGAATAGAATGAAACATAAAAAGAACGGTGTTTCTTTGGAAACCACTATCGTACACATACGAATAGAGGAGGCCATAGAATCAGGGACCAAAAAGAAAATGGAAATGAGATAGATTCAAAAGCGAATCTTGTGGAATCAAGTCGGACAAATAATAAGAAAAAGGGCAACTGTCATAACTGTGGTAAACCCGAACATTACGCAAATGAATGCAAGCTCAAAAAGAAGAATGCAAATAATCAATTCAAGAAAAAGGGAAACTGCTACAATTGTGGAAAGCCTGGGCATCATGTTAAAACCTGCTGACTTAAGAAAAACAAAGATAAGTCGCAGGCTAATCTTACAAAAACAGGAAATGAGTCTGACATGATAGTAGCTGTGGTGTCAGAAGTCTTTCTTGTAAACAACTTGGAGTGGGTACTAGACACTGGTGCGACTAGGCACGTGTACAAGGATCGTAGCATGTTTACCTCCTACCAAGTATCAGGAGATGATGAACTGGTGTTCATGGGTAATGCTAGAACGTCTCCAGTTGTAGGGAAATGGAAAGTACTTCTAAAACTCACTTTTGGAAAGACTCTGATGTTGAATGATGTCCTACATGTGCCCGACATTAGAAGAAACTTGGTCTTTGGTTCGCTCCTCAATAAGGCTGGTGTTAAGTTAGTATTTGATTCAGATAAGCTTGTAATGACCAAGAATGGAACTTTTGTTGGTAAAGGATACTGTAGTGATGGTTTATTCATTGTAAATGTATCCAATGATAATAATAAGAAGGCATCTAGTTTTGTTTATATCATTGAACCTTTTTATCTATGGCATAGTAGATTAGGTCATGTGAATAAAGTATCTTTAAAGAAAATGAAAAGATTAGATTTATTACCTAATATATCTAATGAAGAATTTAAAAAATGTGAAACATGTGTAGAATCAAAATTCATTAGAAAATCCTTTAAACGAATAGAAAGATCATCTGTTCTATTAGAGTTGATACACAGTGACTTAGGTGATTTTAGAAATCATATGTCTAGAGGTGGAAAAAGATATTACATAACGTTTGTAGACGACTACTCTAGGTTCACTAGAGTCTATCTGTTAAGGAACAAAGATAAAGCTTTAGATATTTTTTCTAAATATAAAATTGAAGTTGAAAATCAGTTAAATATAAAAATTAAAAGACTTAGAACAGATAGAGGAGGTGAATATGAATCTTTTCAATTTAAATAATTATGTGAAAAGAGTGGAATAGTTCACGAAACTATGACTCCTTATATACCAGAATAGAATGGAATAGTAGAACGTAAGAATATAACTCTAAAAGAAATGATGAATGCTATGTTAAACAGTTCAGGCTTACCCTCAAATATGGTGGGGAGAAGCAATTCTGTCTGCTTGTTATATCCTAAATAAGATTCCTTCTAAATCTTCTGAACAAACACCTTATAAACTTTAGAAAAATCATGTTTTTAGTTATAAATATATTAAAGTGTGAGGGAGTTTTGCTAAAGTAGGATTACCTGAAACTAAGAAAAGAAAGTTAGGTCCTAAAACGACCGACTGTGTATTTATAGGGTATACACATAACAGTGCGGCTTATAGGTTTCTAGTTTTAAAAACTAAGGATAATATTCTAGATCCTAATACAATTATAGAAGCTAGGGATGCAGAGTTCTTTGAGAACGTATTCCCTATGAAATCTAAATCTATAAGAATAGAGAAAATTAATGAATCAGATATCGCGTCTACTAGTAAAAGTGCTTGTGAGCAGGTAGTAGAAGATATACAACCAAGAAAAAGTACTAGGGTTAGAAGAGAAACTAACCTAGGAGATAGTTTCTTCACCTTCTTAGTAGAAGATGATCCTACAACCTATACAGAAGCTATTAACTCTCCAGATGCAACCTTTTGGAAGGAAGCAATAAATGATGAGTTGGAATATATAATATCTAATAACACTTGGAAACTTGTAGAACTACCATCTGGAAACAAACCAATATGTTGTAAATGGGTGTTTAGAAAGAAACTAAAACCAGATGGAACTATTGATAAGTTTAAGGCTAGGTTGGTAGCGAAAGGCTTTAAACAAAAGGAAGGAAGAGATTACTTTGATACGTATTCCCCTGTGACTAGAATTACAACTATCAGGGTCTTAATAGCAATAGCCTTGTTTACTCCCCAAGTATAGGGTTGTGATGTAGTAATAAACTCGGTGAGACCGAGGTCGAATTCACAGGGACTGAAACCTGTACGTAATCTGAAAGTAACCAAATCTAGAACTAGGCTAAGATGAAATCTAAACCGATTGTGATTTGAAGAATAATGGTGAAATATTAATCTAAACTTAAAGAATTCAGAGAGAGGGAAGCTAGGGATTCAGAGGATCCACTTGTAGAGATCAGGGAGATCTATGGTCGATTCATGAACTCAATTGGACTTCGAGTCCTATCTTCATCCAGTTGGAAGATATAACCTGAAAGTCAATGTGAACTTCCTTTTGATCTAGTTTTCAAAATAGATGAAAGGTATAAGAATTAGATATGATTCCATCACAAATCCATGCCCATGAGACAAGGTAATCAACAGAACTTAAACCAATCCATAACCAATCAGAAGATGTGTGAATGTTAGGAAGAATTCCATCATCTAACTATGTCCAAGGGGCAATGGAGAATAACAGGGTTTCCTGATTTCACAATCAAAATATGAGGAAGAAGGAAATACTCAAAGCCATCGCAGATCTATTATAATTTAAGTCACAACAAATCATTAAAAACTATGAATATTTCAATTAATCAAACTAGAACCAAACGTCAGTTCATAACCATAAATTAATGCCATAGAATCGGTCCCATCACGCCACAAGCTTCACCTCTTACCCCTAGCTAAGAGGTTTAGCCACACATGGATGGGCTATAGATCTCATCAGAAATTTGAAGAAAAAACATAACCAAAGAAAAAAAAACACAAAACTCTTTCTTCTCTCCCTGTCTTTCTCTCTCTCACGTGAGATTCTTCGTCCAAGGCCTTCGATGCCTGCTCCCCAGGTCCAAAAATCCTTTTTATAGCTGCTGGAGTGGAGAAAAATCGGATTTGGAAAGCTGTCGCACGCGCAGAGAAAAATTTTTTGCAGCCAAGTTCGGGGCCTCGAAACACGACACTTTCCTCGCTCAAATTCCAAAACAACACCGTCTCTTAGGACTTTCTTGGGTCCTCTATATGATGGACGGTTCAAATCTACCATATGATTAAAGATGGTGGTCCACAACCGCCTGAAAAACCGGATTTCCTAATATGTGCGAAACCTTTCGCACCCTTTGTTGTCGTGATCGGTGGGCCCCACAAAGATATTTTCTGAGAAATTCACCTCATCCATTGTATTCAGAACGAAATTTCAGTCAAGAATAGGTGGTTTTGAATATCCATTAACACGGCCAAGAGAAGAAATCACGAAAATATCAGTTTTGAACATTGCAGGGCAGTCCGTTTGTGGCCTCTGTACCGCACACGTGTGCACGCATGGGTGTAAAGTATCAGCATAGTTTTGAAGCTTTCGAAGCCCTCTACACGGTGGACGGATTGGATGAGCAGTATGGGTGATGGGTGGGGCCCACTAGCGTCCGTAAAACGGCCCAGCCGTCCGTTCGCAGACAGCGCAAAATGGAAGTTGCCGTTTTGGATTTTGTAGGTCAGGCGCTGACGTGTTCGGTGGTCCCCACAGTGATACATTTGTGGAAATCTGACCCGTTCATTGAATTTCTGGCGCAATTTCAGTAAGGAAGGAATAGTTTTCATGGAGTTTTTGTGCAGTCCACTGTATAAAATCAAATCACCGTCTATCCTGCGTTTTTTCGACGATCCACATGGTTTCGTACGCATGGGGTCAAAAGGCCATCGTGGATAGGATCTTTCCAAACCTGTGGAGCATATGGACGGTCCGGATCATCTGTTTGGATGATGGGTGGGGTCCACTATCAAAACCCAGCGTCGGTTAGTGTGGACGCTGTTGTGTCTTTGAATTTCATGAGGAAAGTGTCGGTCAACACCCGCTGACCGACATGGGAAGTTCCGGCGTGTTGCATGTGCACAACGGTTATGCACACGCACACCCCCCAGGTGAGGCTCTCTATGATGTTTAAGAGAAATCTACACCGTCATCCTCTTTCTCGTATTATTTTAGCTGTCAATACCAAAGTTGAAATAGTTCCAAATATCAGGTGGGCCCCAAATTGGAGATTAATGGGCTGATCTGTCCGTTGGATCACTTCCCGAGATCTTCAATGGCTAAAATTTAATATGTACGGTTAATTTACGGCCCCCATCACATGTATGAAGTTTTGAGTCAAACGGATGGCGGGAACCATGTGATCTTGCATTTTTCACTAATTTCAGGCCTCTTTAACGTGAACGGCTTGATTTTCTCAGATTCTTGGCGTGTAAATTCTTCAATATCGGTCCTTTGGAGTCCGTCCCTTGCTGTGGTGATTTCAGAGCATCAAATACACACTTTTATCACCTTTTTGTAGTCCACACTTGCAAATGTACCTTGCATCACAAACATGATTAAATTAGGCTTTTAAACGGTGGCATGTTCATAAATCCGGTAATAAGTAGGGTCTAATATGCAATATTTGACCCTCAACAAGCCTCCATATACAAACTGGTGGTACACCAGATGGATGTTAAGACAACTTTCCTAAATGGAGACTTAGAAGAAGAAATATATATGGAGCAACCTGAGGGTTATAAGATATCAGGTAAAGAAAATAAAGTATGTAGATTAATTAAGTCACTATACGGTTTAAAACAGGTTCTTAAACAATAGCATGAAAAATTTGATGGTGTTTTAAAATCAAATGGTTATCATATAAATGATGTAGATAGATGCGTATATAGTAAAATTTCTGGAAATGATTATGTTATTATATGCCTTTATGTTGATGACATGTTTATTTTTGATACTAATATTAAATTAGTTAATGCAACTAAGAAATTCTTGTCATCTAAGTTTGACATGAAAGACTTAGAAGAAGTCAGTGTAATCTTGGGTATTAAAGTAACCAAGAAAAATGGTGTGATTATATTATCACGATCTCATTACATTGAGAAAATATTGAGAAAGTTTAACCATTTTGACTGTTTACCTGTTAGTACTCCTTATGATTATAGTGTGACTCTCACGAAGAATAAAGAAAATAGTGTGTCTCAATTGGAGTATTTCAGAATAATTGGTAGCCTCATGTATCTAACAAACTGCACTAGACCAGACATAGCTTTTGCAGTAGGAAGGCTAAGTAGATATACACATAACCCTGGAAAGGAACATTGAAATGCATTGTCTAGGATTTTGAAATACCTAAAAGGCAGTATGACATATGGTTTACATTATAATGGTTATCCTGTTGTATTAGAAGGATATAGTGATGCTAACTGGATCAGTGATTCAGATGAGACAAATTCTACAAGTGGATATGTCTTCACTTTAGGTGGAGGAGCAGTCTCTTGGAAGTCTACCAAGCAAACATATATCGCTCGATCAACTATGAAATCCGAGTTTATTGCCTTAGAAAAGGCTGGATCAGAAGCCGAGTGGCTTAGAAATCTCTTAGCTGATATACCATTGTGGCCAAAGCTTGTATCGGCCGTGTCTATTCATTGTGACTGTCAAGCAGCTATAGCAAAAGCAAAGAGTAAAATATATAATGGAAAGAGCAGACATATTAGACTCAGACACAACATAGTGAAATACATGTTGCGTGATGGAGTCACATCTATTGACTTTGTGAGGTCAGAAAAGAATCTAGCAGATCCTCTGACTAAAGGACTATGTAAAAAGTTAGTCAATGATACATCGAAGGGAATGGGGCTAAGCCTAATATATGAGCTGCCAGTGTTGGCAACCCAACCTATACAAGTGGAGATCCCATGAGATATGTTCAATGGGTAAACAACAAGACACGAGGTAGACGATTGCACTGAGTTGTATGAGCCACTTCTATGATGTACAGTGCGAGTAGCAACACAGAAGGATGAGTTGTTAGAACTCTTAATGAATCCATAGCCATATATTTGGTGGTGTATACTGTTACTGCATACACTTGATGGAATTCACCTATATGGGGTGCGGAGGTGGAGGCCGCTTCCTATGAGAATCTAGGCGAATTCTCTAGAGCACTCATGAAATCCAGGTAATGGTGTATGGCCGAAACGCACCGAACCGCAGAATCACTTGCAGAGGAAGAGTTGTGTGAGTGGCATGTACTTGCGATTTACATTAAAAGGATTCAAGTTCAAGACTATGGTGTCACCTGATTCCTGTAGACCTGTCTTGCTTACTCTAATATCAGTTCAAGTCTATGGTGACACCGGCACCATTGCACAAATATCACGCTTTAATCCGAAAGAGTTTTAATTTTAAAACATGTGGGGGATTGTTATATTTTGTTTTAAAATATTATTAAAATTTGAAAATTCAAATTTTCAGTGATTTCCCCCACATTTGAAAAGTCGTGGTACTTTTGTGTTATGGGTTTTGTCCCACATCGGATTTGACAAAGTAAACTATCTTGTATATAAGATAGTCTTTTTGCTTAGGGCTTGTGCCCCTTTCAGGGGGCATGTGAATTTGGTCATGTGGGGGGGCTATGCCAATAGCTCTAATCTATGCCATTTACCACACACGCGCGCGCTCGCCGAGCCGAGCAGTGCCATGCCGAGCCGAGCTGAGCCGAGTCCGTGTACTTTTCCGTGTGCGTGTGCGCGTGTGCGACGCGACGCGACTCGACAGGTTGGGTTGGGCACTTTCGGATTGAAGGGTGTTTATACACCACTTCGGAGTCTATATAAAGACTTCTGATTTCAGTTTCATATATACGAAAATACTCTCTCTTATAAAACTCTCTCTGATACGGTTTTAAGCATTTTTTATTACTAAGTTCATCGCTGAGTCAACTCAGCACTTTTGGATTAACTGCAAGTGGTTCGAGCCCGCGTACAGTGAGTGCACCGCTGGGACCGAGTCATAGTTGTTGTATCCTGGAGGTCGATTGCTCTGGAAGCCTGTTGCACTTGGGACGCTGTCCAAGGAGAGTAAATTCGATTTCAAGCTGAGTGACTCAGTCACGCTTCGACTTAATACAATAACTTCTTCTTTCTCAAAACTTTTATTTCCTTTTTGGTTCTCGATTTTAAAAGTCTATTTAATTCAACCAAATATTCCAACAATATATAAATTTTAGATTTTTACTCCTAACATACAAAACTTGTTAATGGCCTTGCAAGGATACATAGTATCAACGAAGCCCATTACCAGTTGCGAAGTTAAGGCTAGTGGAAGTTGTAATGCGCATGAAACCTTTTTTCCCAATTGCCTTGGATCTTGGCTGTCAATGAGAATGTCCTTTACTTCGTCCTACTTCAAAAGATGGTGAGGCAGCTTGTAATCAAAATGTCTCATTCCGGTGAACTAGACTAAGATGGGTGGGCCTCCCATCACCAACATGTGCGGCTGATGAGACTACCGATGAAAAACGTACGTCCACGTGGATTGGCCAAAAAATTAACCCACGATGACTAAACTATCTGAACCGTTTGATCAAAAGACCTTCGCATGTAGACCATGAACCACCGATCATTTTGTTTCTCACCATATGTGTTAAGGCCCAAGACGGGACGCTCAAAATTGTGCTATTTCACACTATAGTCAACGACTACAACACCCCGTAAGGTGTTGATTTATGTGGGCCAACATCAATAATGCATTTTTCTAGTACTTGGGGAAGATAGCTTATACAATATTGGAATGGGATTATTTTAGCAATGCTAAGAAATGATAATTCATATCAGTTGATTTCATTTTCATGCCAGTCCTAGTGAGTTCAGAAATCCATCTAAATTTGCCGTGGGATGGGATGCGACTGGTGCAGGAACTAACTGTTCCAAGCCTGTCTGTGGGATCCCGTTTGAATTGCCACTTCCACTATCGAGAACGTTGTAGCCACATTTGTCTAGGAGTCCTACATAGTCCAACATCTGGATTGTTGATGGGCCAGCCCAGGCCCACCCATCATAGGCTGGGATTGGGCTGGAGTATCGGGCCTGAGGGGCAAGCTCAAGCTTAAATTTTAGGCTCGTTTCTCAATGGGTGGGTTTTAATTGGACCATGTACAACAGCCCTCAGCTCGGCCTTACATATAATATAGATATATATATAATATATATATATATATATATATATCTATTATATATATATATATAATATATATATATATAATATAGAATTCCTCATTTATTCTTTATGTTTCTGGTCCCCACTCACTGATGTAGAGCGGGTCGCCAATAATTTCATGGCCAAGATGGTCCAATGAAGGCCAGATCGGAGGCAGAAGTGATCTAGACCGTCAGAACCTTAATACCTGCATATCTCCACTGATGAAGGTTATTCGAAAGTACCATTATTCGAAAAGTACCATATATGATTTTTGTAAGAGAAGCTACTTTAGCCAACCAACCGCTACGCCGGGATTACCATGTGGAATTTGTGAGATTCCATTGTATCGACGGTCGAAAATCCATTTTATTTTTATTTTTAATATTTATAGTAAGTTTGAGTTAACTTTTGATCCATTGAGTTCTATGAGTCGTGCCCAATATGAAAAGGGCTTAGGAAAATTAAGGAAATAACGTGGTCAAGCCAAATTGGACACTTATTATTTTTGTCCTAAAACCATGAAGTCTAGTGGAAATCATGACAGTATATAAATGGTAAGTTTACTATTTACCGTAAGTCACAATTTTAAAGAGTTTGAGTTATAGTTTGATTCTTAAACTTCTTCCTAGCTAGGGTTGATATCACTACTTAAGGGAGTGTAAACTCGTTTATATTATCAATCAATTTATTCCTGATTTTATCATTATTTATTTCTATTTTCTATCTCCTCGTGGATTCGAGGAATCTCCATGAGGTCCAGAGAAGCTCCATGGATTTGGAGTAAGTATCCGTTGAGGAAGACAGTTCTCGACCTCATCACGTCATCCATGCGTGGCTCACAATCCCATCTCTCCCTTTCCCTCTAACAGATCAACCCTTGCGCTTGGGCTTTTAAATAAAAATTAAATTAAAAAAAAAAACCATTTTGGCCGGGCTTGGCGGGCTGGGCTGTTTTTATTGTCTTAGGCCTAACCCTCAGCCACAGACATAGTATGAACATTTCAGGCTGGGCTTAGCTGGATTATTTTGGCTAGTCAAGGGCCTGGGCCAGGATAGGCTCCAACCTGATCATCAACCCTCAAGCTCAAGCCTAGGATAATCATTTCATTTTGGGCTGGACTTGGCTGGACTATTTTGGCCTATCACAGGCTCAAGTGTATCTTGAACAATGCGAGCTAGGCTTCGACAGAGCTTGCCCAGCCCTATATATCCTGGCCCCTACCTACATCGCCATGACATGAGCACAACTCTCACATGTCCATGCACATGTGAAGCTGACTCTATGCTTGGGCCTATCAATGGGTGAACCCTGGCTAATTATCGAAATCAAGATTTCGAAGTCCAATCAGTTCAAATCCTAGGCCAAGGCCAACCGAGGCTGCATCTGTTCATACACCGTTGGTTGGTCACGTAGCCTTGATGATCTAGATATGTCTCCTTCAAGCGTTAAGAACTCATTGGACATGCCTTTCTTTCCCTGGCCCACCTAACTCTAACTCTAACCACATAAAACCCCTCTTGCAACCTCTTTGTTTGTGTTGTTATTAAGATCCACATGGCCCACAACACGTTCATAACCTATCACATGAATTATACCATTTGAGGACCTCATTTGAGGGGGACATGTCTAGAAATCTCAGAAGACAACACGTGTCAAAGATTCGGGCCATTGATAAGTAGGCGGAGGAGTTGAAGTTAGATCAACAGTCAGATTTTTTTTAAATTTTTATTTCAATTAGGTAATTCATTACAGCAGAAATGAACATTGATCTGGATCGTTGAAATGGTGATCCCTAGTGTGGATGCAGCTTGGCCAGAAAATCGTTCTTACCTCCCAGCTGCAGCAGGAGCGCCTCCTGCCGTCTGCCCTGTTTCAATCGATCAGAACAGAGGCCAGCGCGACTCGGTCTCTTCAGCTCCTGGAGACGTGGAAAGCCTGGATCACCTCTTCAGCCAAGGTGTTATTGCTGTGCAGATTTGGAGCCACCTCAGCAGGCTCTTTGGTGTTGCCGACCTTCCTCATCAGACAACCTCTCAGCGGATCTTACTCTGGACAACCAAAGCTAGTAAAAAATTCAAAATATCTTACCTCATTGGTCTGGTCCTAGTATGGAAAATTTGGCTCAGCAGAAATCAGGCTCGCTTTGATGACGATGCTATGTCCGTGCGTAGCATCCTCTTCAAGGTAATCCGCGGACTTTATGAGCTCGGCTCCAATATCATGGCCCCAGACGGGAACTCCATGTCCAACTCAATCACTCTTTGATGTAGAGCGGGTCGCGGACAATTACATGGCCAAGATGGATTAGAAAAGGCCCGGTCAACGACGGAAGTGATCCAGACCATCGAACCTTAAATCGGGCGTATCTTGCAATCCAGAATGAGTTATCTGACGTAAAATATATGATTTTGGGGTAGAACGAGCTAACGAAGCCAACCAACCCGGCTATGCCAGGTTGCGCAGTCCGGAATTGCCAAAAATCCCTGGATCGATGGTTGTTTCCCTGTTTTAATTTCGTTTTTATAACTATAAATAGTAAGTTTTAGTTTGATTATAACTCTTCATCCGTCGGGCTTTAGGAGTTGCGCCCAACGTGAAAAGAGCTTAGAATAATTATGAGAATGGTTTGGTGAAGCCAAATAGGACACTTACTATTTTTGGCCGAAAACCTTGCGCACTAGTAGACATCACGACCGTCTATAAATAGTAAGTTTACTATTTATAGTAAGTCGCGGATTCTAGGAGTTTTAGTTGTTTTATTTTGTAGTTTGATTCTGATTTCTTTCCATTGCTTGGTATCCCTATTTAAAGGGTTGTGAACTTGTTTTTATTGAGGAATTAATCAGTTCTGAATTTATTAGAATTTATTTCTATTTTCTGCTTTCTGTCCTCGTGGATTCGAGAAGTCTCTGTGAGGAGTCCAGAGAATCTCCGTGGATTCAGAGTAGTTATCCTCATCACGTTCATCCCTGCGTCAATTGGTATCAAAGCGAGGATTCCCCTCGGGCCGATGACAAACAATGAAGGTATGAATCAAAATCATGTGGACGGTGATCTAGGGATTCGTTATCTTTCGGAAAGAATAGAAGCTTTCCACCGGGAGAGTCAGTTGACCATGCAAGGGCTGCAGGCGACCCTCAACCGTCTTGCGGATGCACTACTTCCGCCCCGAGCCCTAGGCGGTACTCCACCACCTATGGTCGCTCCACCACCCATGGTGGCTCCACCACCCATGGTTGCTGTATGACGCAACCTCGATTTTCGTAGAGTACTACCAATGGCAAACCGTAGGGCTACACCAGATGATTCAAGCTCTAGCGACGAGGACCTTAATGAGGGTTTTGCTTGACGACCAATCCATGGAGGCGATCATCTGGATCTTGTTGAAAGAGACTATCGAGGTAAGGCTGAACTTTCTAGTTTTAATGGTTTATTACATATAGAAGATTTTCTCAATTGGCTAGCCGAAGTAGAGAGATATTTTGATTATATGGATGTGCCAGACCATAAAAGGGTAGAATTAGTAGTGTTTAAATTAAAATCTGGTGCTTCTGCATGGTGGGAACAATTACAACTCTCACGAGCCCGTCAGAATAAGGCGCCCATCTCATCATGGCTTCGGATGAGACGTCTTCTTCGATCACGATTTCTCCCCAGTGATTATGAGCAGATATTATTCCAGCAATATCAAAATTACCGACAAGGAAATCGAACCGTCACAGATTACACTGAAGAATTTCAGCGGTTGGCTACACGAAACGATCTGTCAGAATCTGAGTCACAGAAGGTGGCACGATTTATAGGTGTGTTGCGACCGGCAATTCAGGACCGAGTTCAGATGTACCCAGTGGGGACCGTGGATGAAGCAGTTCAATTGGCGGGTAGGGCCGAAACACAACTTGCAAGAGCTCCTGCTCGTCCATATCCTTCAACTCGACCCCCATGATGGGTCCCACACCGGATCCAGTAATGGCACGAGGAAAAGACCTAGTAGGAGAACGTCCTCAACCTCCTACAACCACAAACCGTGATATGGGGAGCGGTTCCAGACCTCAACGTGCAGCACCCACAACAGCGGGTCCGAGTAGGGTTCCAAATCCTTATGCTCGGCCGAGGTCGAATAACTGTTACCGCTGTGGTCAACCAGGCCACTTATCAAACACTTGTCCTCAATGTCCCGCAGCACACCTGACTATAAACGAAGGGGGCACTAAAGATGAGACCGCAGAAGAAAATCATGGCTATGATGAGCATGAACAAACCACTGAAGAAATAACAAGTGGCGATGAAGTGACAGGCGAGGATCGTGGCGAATTTTTAGTTATGAGGCGATTACTGTATGCCCCATGAAAGGAATTATATCCACAACGACACAATATATTTTGTACTCGGTGTACTGTCAACGGAAAGGTCTGTGATGTGATCATAAACAGTGGTAGTAGCGAGAACATCATCTCAAGAGTGATGGTAGACAAGTTACAGCTACCGATGACGAAACATCCTTCCCCTTACTCAATTGGCTGTATAAAAAAGGTAAATGAGACCAAGGTAACTGAACAATGCGCTATCTCATTTTTAATTGGTAAAAATTATAGGGATCTAATACTTTGTGACGTGGTCGACATGTAAGCTTGTCATATGCTACTCGGTCGACCCTGGCAGTCGGACCGTGATGCGACCCATTGGGGACGAGATAATGCCACATATTCATCAAGGATAGTCGAAAAATAATCCTTGCCCCTATGGCACCAGAGAACCACCCTGAATCTTATAAAGTGGAGGGAAGTTCCCTCTTAACCATTCGGGATTTCATGGAGGAATCCAAGGAAACCAGCGAGGTATACGCCATAGTGGTGAAGGGCGAGAAAGAGAAACCCTCAAACATTCCTCCAAATTTAAGACTGTTGTTAAATGAATTCAAAGAAGTCTGGCCTGAGGATTTACCTGATAGATTGCCCCCATGAGAGACATCCAATATCACATAGACCTCGTCCCTGGGGCTAGCCTGCCCAACCGCCCTCATTATCGGATGAGTCCGAAGGAGTGTGAGATACTTCAGGGACAAGTTGAGGAATTGATCCGTAAGGGTCTCTTGAGAGAGAGCATGAGCCCATGTGCCGTACCAGCATTATTAACGTTAAAAAAAGATGGAAGCTGGCGCATATGTGTCGACAGCCGGGCAATCAACAAAATTACCATCAAATATCGGTTCCCAATACCACGGTTGGACGACATGCTCGATATGTTAGAAGGGGCCAAGGTGTTCTCTAAACTAGATCTAAGGAGCGGGTACCATCAGATTCGTATCCGACCCGGTGATGAGTGGAAGATGGCATTCAAGACCAAGGAAGGGTTGTATGAGTGGCTGGTCATGCCCTTCGGCCTATCGAACGCACTAAGTACTTTTATGTGTTTGATGAATCAAGTTCTAAAACCGTTCACTGGCCAATTTGTGGTAGTATATTTTGATGACATATCGATATATAACCAGGATGAGGCGGAACACAGGAAACATCTCAGGCAGGTGCTGCAAGTCCTACAAATTAACAAGTTATACCTCAACTTGAAGAAGTGTAGTTTTTTAACTGACAGCCTGTTGTTTCTAGGATTTGTCGTGACGTCCACAGGCATTCGTGTGGACGATGAAAAAGTGCGAGCTATTACTGAATGGCCGATCCCGACAAACATTCATGAGGTGATGAGTTTTCACGGGTTGACGACTTTTTATCGTCGATTTATGCGAGATTTTAGTACCATACTCGCGCCTATAATAGATTGCATGAAAAAAAGACCGTTCCAGTGGACCGATAAGGTTGACAAGAGCTTTCATGAGATCAAGCATCGTTTGTCTACAACACCAGTCTTGGTGCTTCCTAATTTTGACAAATTGTTTGAGGTCGAGTGTGACGCTTCATATGTCAGAATTGGAGGAGTGTTATCACAGGAAGGCAGACCGGTAGCCTTCTACAGTGAGAAGCTCAGCGAAGCCCGAGAGAAGTGGTCGACTTATGAACTTGAGTTGTACGCAGTTGTTCAGGCGCTGCGACATTGGCGGCATTATCTGATTCAAAGAGAATTTGTTTTGTACAGTGACCATCAAGCATTAAAGTTTATTAATAGTCAGACTAACCTGAATCGTGTGCATGCTAGATGAGTTGCGTTTTTACAGGAATTCACATTCGTTCTGAAGCATAAGTCAGGGCAGCATAATAAAGTGGCTGATGCACTTAGCCGTCGTGCATCACTACTTATTACGATGAGCAACGAGGTGGTTGACTTCGACTGTCTCAAGGAGCTGTATGCCGAGGATGAGGACTTCAAAGAATCTTGGATGAAGTGCTAAGAAGGTCACCCCAGTGACCTTCATATACTGGACGATTTTATCTTCAAAGGGAATCGATTGTGCATTACCCAAAATTCTCTGAGGGAGCAGATTATTCAGGAACTACATGGAGGTGGCCTCGATGGACACCTTAGGCGAGACAAGACGTGAGCTCTTGTGGAAGAGCGGTATTACTGGCCGCAATTAGTACGTGATGTGGGAAAAGCCGTACAACGCTGTCATGCTTGTCAGACCTCCAAGGGGCAATCTCAGAATACGGGCCTCTATACCCCTTTACCTGTGCCTAATGGTCCTTGAGAGGATTTATTAATGGACTTCGTGCTTGGTCTCCCACGAACACAACGCGGTATGGATTTGGTGTTTGTGGTGGTAGTTCGTTTCTCCAAGATGACGCACTTTATCCCATGCAAGAAGACCCTCGATACAACACATGTGGCGAATTTATTCTTCAGGGAGGTCGTACGGCTACACGGGATCCCCAAGACCATACTTCTGATTGTGACACGAAATTCATTAGCCACTTTTGGCGGACTTTGTGGACTCGATTCGATACACGACTTCAATTCAGCAGTGCTTATCACACACAGATTGATGGGCAGACCGAAGTTGTGAATCGCACGTTGGAAAACCTCCTTCGCTGTATTTCAGGAGAAAAACCGAAGCAGTAGGATTTGGCCTTGTCTCAAGCAGAGTTTGCATTTAACAACATGGTGAACCGGTCGAAAGGGAAATCACCGTTCCAGATTATCTACGGACGAGTACCTCGCCACACACTTGACTTAGTCCCTCTGCCCAAGCACCCAGGCACGAGCATTGCAGCAAAACATATGACAGATAAAATCATGGGTATCCATGCCGAAGTGCAGACTAAGCTACGTGCCTTGAACGAGAAGTACAAGGAACACGCGGACAAGCACCGGCGACAAAAAGTGTTCGAGGTGGGCGATCGCGTTATGGTCCATCTGCGCAAAGAGAGATTTTCGATCGGAACGTACAACAAATTGAAAAATAAGAAGATTGGATCGGTACCAATCATCCGAAAGATTAATGACAACGCTTATATTGTGGATCTTCCAAATGACATGACAATCTCACGGACTTTCAATGTCACGGACCTGACCGAATATTATGAACCAGAGCATGATGAGAACTCGAGAACGAGTTCTTTTGAAGTGGAGGAGACTGATGCAGAGCGGGTCGCGGACAATTACATGGCCAAGATGGATCAGAAAAGGCCCGATCGACAACAGAAGTGATCCAGACCATCGAACCTTAAATCGGGCGTATCTTGCAATCCGGAATGAGTTATCTGACGTAAAATATATGATTTTGGGGTAGAACGAGCTAACGAAGCCAACCAACCCGGCTATGACGGGTTATGCAATTCGGAATTGTGAAAAACCCCTGGATCGATGGTTGTTTCCTTGTTTTAATTTCGTTTTTACTATAAATAGTAAGTTTTAGTTTGATTATAACTCTTCATCCGTCGGGCTTTAGGAGTTGCGCCCAATGTGGAAAGAGCTTAGAATAATTATGAGAATGGTTTGGTGAAGCCAAATAGGACACTTACTATTTTTGGCCGAAAACCTTGCGCACTAGTAGACATCACGACCGTCTATAAATAGTAAGTCACGGATTCTAGGAGTTTTAGTTGTAGTTTGATTCTGATTTCTTTCCCATTGCTTGGTATCCCTATTTAAAGGGTTGTGAACTCGTTTTTATTGAGGAATTAATCAGTTCTGAATTTATTAGAATTTATTTCTATTTTTTGCTTTCTGTCCTCGTGGATTCGAGAAGTCTCTGTGAGGAGTCCAAAGAAGCTCCGTGGATTCGGAGTAATTATCCTCATCACGTTCATCCCTGCGTCACTCTTCAAGCTCTCGGAATCAACAAAGCTCAGTCAACTCCGCCTACAAAGCTCACTTTGGTTAAGTGGTTGCGGCCCCATTAAGGCTGGCTTAAATTGAACATCGATGGATCTTCTAGGGGTAATCCAGGCCCGAACGGGGGGGCGGGCGGAATCTGTTGGCAAGCTCATCTTTGCTTTTCACAGAAACTATGGCCAGTCTTCCAACACTATTGCTGAGGCCCAAGCTATGATAGATGGCATCAAGCTTTGCTCCAATTTGGGCCTTTCCAACATAATGGTGGAGACCGACTCTAAGACAATTGCAAACTCGGCTATAAACCCTCGTTGCCCAACATCTTGGAACATCTCGTATATCTTGGGAGACATTCAGCGCTATAGGCGGTCCCTAAATCTCAATTTTAGTCACATCTTTCGTGAGGGGAATTCGGTGGCTGACGCCTTAGCCAGGTTGGCTAGTGAAGGTTGCCCAAATAGTATCTATATTTCACGCCCCAACCTTCCTATACCAGTGCGTGGGTTGATGGCTATGGACAATATTGGTATTGGGACAGTGAGGCTTCAGTAGATGGGACTCCAGCTTTCTCCATGTTTTTCTCTTTTTTGCGAGGCAGCTTTTGTGTAGTTTTTTTTTTCTTATATGATGGGAGGGGTCCTATTCTTTTTGTTGGGCCCTCCTGAATGGATGTAAATTCTCTTATGGAATGAATTTCTAGCGTCCCCTGCGTGGGTTGATGGCTATGGACAATATTGGTATTGGGACAGTGAGGCTTCAGTAGATGGGACTCCAGCTTTCTCCGTGTTTTTCTCTTTTTTGCGAGGCAGCTTTTGTGTAATTTTTTTTTCTTATATGATGGGAGGGGTCCTATTCTTTTTGTTGGGCCCTCTGAATGGATGTAAATTCTCTTATAGAATGAATTTCTAGAATGAATTTCTAGCGGTCCCCCCCCCCCCCCCCCCCCCAAAAAAAAAAAAAAAAAAAAAAAAAAAAGGACTATCCAAGCCAGCAATCAATGACCTACGAAGGACAATTGAAACGAAATTGATCAGAGGTAAAAATTCAATGGGCAAAATCAAATGATGAAGCTTGTCTAATCAGAATAACTTTTGGGCAGTATACCATCAACAATGGGGCCCGTGACATAGAATCTCCAGACTGGCATCCATGAAATCATGTGGTGACTGGCTATGGTGGACTCATGTGGTCTATGCATGACATCCACTCCGACCATCGGGTGAACCCTCACACATTTGGGCTGGATCCCAAATATCAGGTAGACCCAAGTTTAAGATGGGCCACACCACATGAAAGAATTGAGAGGGTATGCCCACTCGTTAAAATCTTACTCACTCACTGCAAGAAAGTAACGAAATACCGACCCTTGGGTTAACCCTTTGCTGGCGGCTGGTATAACCGGCTGCTGCAAGGGGTGCCTTAAAACATTAAAAAAAAAAAAAAAACCTACACGATTTCCGTCTCGTTTCACCCTTCCCTCTCCCCGTCGCGCGCCGACTCTCTCTCTCTATCTTTCTCTCTCTGCGGCTCTCCCTCTCCCTCTCCTCTCGATCTACCACTCCCTCTCCTCCTCTCCTTCTCTCTCTCTGCGCCTATCCCTCTCTCTCTACCTCTGCCTCTCCCTCTCCGCTTGATCTCTCTCTCTCTCGCTCTCCCTCTCCCTCTCCACTCTTTCTGCCGCTCCTTCACTCTCTCTGTCTCTCTCTCCCTCTTTTATTTTCTTCTTTTCTTTGGTTTAGCACATCAAGGAGCTTTCTGAAACATCAGGTCTCTCTCTCTCTCTCTCTCTCTCTCTCTCTCTCTCTCTCTCTCTCTCTCTCTCTTCCTTATCTATTCATATCAATTTGGGCATTTTTTTAGGAGCAATCGAATCGGAGGTCCTTGATCAAAATTTTGATTGTGACGAGTTGATTCTGAAATCCCTAATTGGATTTTGAGATTTCCAATTCCTGATATGGGAATTCTAAAATCCTCAATTACCGTATTTGGGAATCAAAATCCCCAATTGTCGATTTTGGAATCGAAATCTAAAATCCCTAGTTTTCAAATTTCGGGATTGAAATCCGAAATCCCTAATTTTCTAATTCGGGAATCAATATCCGAAATCCCTAAATTTCTGATTTGGGGATCATAAATCGAAATCCCTAAATTTCTGATTTGGGGATCATAATCCGAAATCCCTAATTTTCTGATTTGGGGATCAAAATCCGAAATCCCTAATTTTTTGATTTGGATAAATAAATTCAGAGTCCAATATTGTATTCTGACAATATTATTCTCATGTTTTGCTGTTTTTTTTTTTTTTTTTTTTTTGGGTATTCGTTCCCTTTCTTCAGGGACTTGCATTACCAGGTGAGATACTGTTCCAAGTGTACATTTCATTAAGAAATTATATAATGTCTTTTGCCTTTTTGAAATCTAGCACATCATAGTTTTGAGCATATGGTTGTGGGTATAGATGTATAGTTTTTTTTTTTTTTAATCATTAATCTTTCTGGAATTTCTTCAAAATGCCATGTGCATCTTTCATATCTGAAGAACTTGAATTCATATTGTACTCTATGATCATCCTACTTCTCCTGAAATTATGGAATGTTTGTACTGCCCTCTTGATTATATTGGTGCAGTCGTCTCTTGCTTTAAACTGGGTTCTTGCATGCTCATAAGCTTTCATGGCATGCAGTAGAGTATTTCTAGGATTGAATGAAGATATTGGACTTGCATTTGGCTTTCATCTTGTGTTTTAGTTAGTACTAGGAAAATAGGTTTTCTCATATTGCATTTGGCTTTCATCTTGGTATTTTAGTTAGTAAATCAAAATTGCTTCTGGAAGGCAAGGAGCATTGTTTATGCCATAGTCAGCAAAACTCTATTGCAAAGTCGGTATTTTTGGAAAATTTATAATTTTTAAAATGTTTAAAACCAGTATCTTTTTTGGATGATGGGCAGAAAAATGAACTCTTTTTTAGCAAATGAATCAAACACTTTTTTTAGTGTTTTTTTTCTTCTTTTTTTTTTTTCTGTGCAAAAACACTTTTGAGAGCAATTTAAAAGACACTAGATTTATAGAATCTTTAAAAAATGAAAAAAGAAAAAAAAAAGAAGAAAAAAGAAGCTAGATTTATTATATATAACATGAAATATACAAAATTCAAGTGAGTAAAAAATTTCAATGGATGGTAATTCGCCAAGAACAGTTCAGCCAGTCATTCCAGCTGAAATGGATTGATGACTTGTACGCTAGTTTGGAACCGGAAATAAGCCTTCAAAATATGTCGAAAGCAGCCAAAGTATGCTTTCATACTTTTCATACAGCTGAAAAGAAGACCCATATTTTCAGTGAAAATTAATTCATAATTTCTGTGTTCAGATTGTTCATTATTAACATTAAAGATGATCCAAGTCTGAAACAAGTATGCTTCTGACTGACCACTATCATTTGGTTGATGTAATGTGTACATGAATTACAGCTACCCCTGCATTGGAATATGAAGTAATGATGATAGTATCCGATATGCTAATTGAGAGCTTACCAAGTGTACTTTGTAGCTTCTTGTAGAGAAGGGAGAGCTCCCGATAAGATTGGGTTCAGCAACTCTGGGGATTCTTCTGCTACAGGTTCTCACCATTTTTTTAAAATAAAATTTTTTTGCTCTTTATTTCTTTATCTATTTTCTATACAGTTAAGAATGATGGAACTTTGTTGCCTCCATTTTGTGCTTTTGATTTTGGATTAGTGCAGTCATGCACAATGCACAACAAAAAATATCAAGTCGATAACTACTTTGATCCCCACTGGTTGATATTTGCAGGACATAGCTGTTGTCCCCCTCTTAGTCATACTTCCAGTGCTAGAGAGTCAGGTATGCAAAAAGTTTACATGTATACTAGCACTGAAATTGTCCAACTGAATTTACCATAGAAGAAATACTGCATTGCATCTGTGGTACTTCCTGGCCTTGAAATTGATTTTGCAAAGTATATTTGTTCCGTTTGAAAATTTTTGGTGGGGAAATCAGACAGACTTCAATTACTTGTGTGGTCACATGAATTATATCCTTATGCTGTCACTTTTCACGTTTTCAAATAAGTTACTTTTTCTACTTACAGTGGTAGATAAGTGACTTATTTCAGATAAGTAAGTTTGGTTTATGATTAGTTATAAGCAACTGTTTTACTTTTCACTTCAGTTAATTTTTTTAGCTTTCTACTTTTCATAAGTTGCGGAATAAAGGCATTAGGAGAGACCAAAGAGAGGAGAAGCTGATAAGTAGGTTGTTTAAGTAGGTTCTTTATAAGTAGAAACTAAGATAAGTTACTTGTGGCATAAGTAACTTATCTTAAGCAACTTACAATCCAAACGGGCCCTAAATGTCAAAGATCTTGAGTGGATGCTAAGAAAAGTCCCCATGGAGCAAGTGGGATTGGGCAGGGTAAGGATAAATTGCTTTAAACACAAAACAGTGATCCAACTTGCTGTTAACTCAAAACAATTAATTGACATTGTGATCAATATGACTCATCTTTTGTGGGCAGTTAATATGAGGTTCTACAATTTCAGTGCCTGAAATATATTTGCAACTTCATGGGGTCCTTTGGATTCAGTTGAATTTAATCCAGCTTTGTCGGCATGGATCAGTGTATCAATTTTATAGTTTTAGTTGTCTGTACATGTGGCCAACATGTGCGAGTACACCACCTGAAGGGGAAAATGCAAATATCAGCCTCATTTAAAACTTACGT
The DNA here is from genome assembly GCA_021015155.1 of Magnolia officinalis. NCBI lineage: Eukaryota > Viridiplantae > Streptophyta > Magnoliopsida > Magnoliales > Magnoliaceae > Magnolia > Magnolia officinalis. Next base: position 25,726,469 of record JAJHSJ010000001.1, on the reverse strand, counting down.
GGCCCTCATGAACTTCTCAACGGTAGGTGTTTTCATTCCTACTTTTCCTTGTGGTGTACCTCTGCTTGAGTTTCAAAATGCCTCATACTTAGGCTTTATGTCCTAAAATAATTCAACAGGATGGATGGAGTTGATATAGCCCCAAGTTTCAAGCGAGTATATGAAGAGAAGTAAAGCATTTTCATCTTTCAATTCATCCTCTCAACCAACTATTTTGCCATTCCTCTTCTTTATTCTTCTCAGAATTTGAGTGCTGTGAAATTATCATTTGATGAGCTGAAAACTGAGAATTCTCCTGCAAGAATTTTTTAATTTTTAATTTTTAATTTGTTCAGGCAGACCGAAGCTTGTACATCAGTGTGACTCAAGTCTTTTGTAGGGTGCTTGCACTAACCAATTTATTATACATACTTGTTTTTCTATTGCTTTGAGTTCTAAGCATGTAATCATATCTCTTTTGGATTTCCAATCCAGTCACACATGCACTCTTTGATCAGATTTGCAGTTCAGCATTTTCTATGATGTGGCCCACATGGTGAGTGGACTGACCATATTTTGCATGTTGTTCTTCATTGTGGGACTAATCTTTTGGACCACTTGCATTTCATACATATGTCATCTTGCTAATTTTGTGCTAGTTGGTTGATACTCAAGCATTTCTATTTATAGAATTTTGTGTTATAATATAAACTTCACGCAGAAATGCTAGAATCGTCCATAGATTTGTCACTGCCATTACAGCTGAAGACTTGATAACACCACCTGTTCAAGTAGAGCACACCCAAATGCTAATCAATGGGCAATTTGTGGATTCGGCATCAGGTCTGTCCTTCAAATCTCTCAAAATCCTAGTCATCTCCTCTCTCTCTCTCTCTCTCTCTCTCTCTCTCTCTCTCTCTCTCTCTCTCTCTATCTCCTCAGGCCTCTGCAACCAATTTTCAGCCTTTTCTGTTGAATGTGGACCTTCGATGCATTTCTTCTTAACCAGCTATTTCTGGGACTCAAATCAAATGGTCAGATTGGTCTATTGAGGGATTTTTTTTTTTTGGGGTTATGGCCCACCTTTGAAGGTGCCTAACTGACCATGGGCCCCACTTCTATGAAATGAAGACCTTGTCGAGGCACTTATAATTCCATTTTAATTTCCTTTTCTTCAGGACAGCTGCATCATGCCTGTGTAGTTGTACTTGTTTCTGCTCTTCATGGAAACATGGGTATTGTAACCTTACCAGTTTAGGATTCTTGACATCGAAGAAATCCATGTGTTCTAGACGAAGTAAATACAACCCATATTCACAACATGGGAAGTAAAATAGGTCTTTACTCTACCATGAAGCTTGACTATTGAGATTACTAATGCATACTCCTGGCATCTTCTTTCCTAATAGGATATAATCTGGCATGTTGATGGATTCTTGCCCTGTTGCTACATCTTTTTTGGTAGTTGAGTTCATTTATCACTAATAGGATAAACATTTGTACATTGCTGATAAGAGAAACTTTACTAATGTCACTTTTTTCTCTAATGGATTTTGAATATATTTTCTTGCGTGTAGGATATTATTTAGGCGATGCCCCATGATGCACACCCAATGGGTGTGCTTGATTCTCATGCAATGCTGGTGCACTTTCTCTTTGGAAAATAGCTGAATAATTCCATCATGAATAAAGCACAACTGCTAGAATTTTTTGGTCCGATTTTATTTGATAATTGCCAATATAATTCTGTAAAATGTATTTTATATATGCAGGCACCAACAATTGCAGCAGCGGCATATTTGAGGATGGCTGGAAGGCTGCCAGTTCTTCCTTCGAGCAACCTTTCTTATTTAGAGAACTTTTTGTATATGTTGGACTCATTGTAAGTTTCACTCGGATAGCTCTTCCTCTGACGATTATACTGTAAAATTCCATGTTTCTTCTACATTGGTATTTAGTAGGAAAACCATAAAGAAGAACATGTTTACTTGGTGTGCATCCGTATGTCAATAGATTGAGTTGGGAACTTGGGAGCATTTCAGTAACACATGGTTGTCAGCAACTAATTGTGGAAGTACTTGCCAGCTCCAAAGTTTGCGACCTTTTGTTCGTGCAGAACTCCTATTTTGTTGCTGTTAGTTCATTATTATTTTAGGACAGGATTGGGTGGGGATTGTCTTTTATTTTTCCGGCATATATGACTGAAACATGACCATGATGGCCAAGGGTTTGTAAATGATCAGTAGCTGGTAACAGAAATGTGTTTGGATGTTCAAATGGTTTGATTGTGGTAGTTAAGTTTCGACAAAATACCAAATAAATTTGGAAGATGGATGATGAGGAACTTGAGTAGGATCTAAGCCCACAGTCTGATTTGCTTCCTTTCCAGAATATTCATCAAGGATATCCATGTGAAACTTTGGAGGAAAATACCTACTCAGGCGTATCTTTGAAGTTGGTATCGGATTCCTAATAATAACTTAATCTCCATCTGTCATATTTAATGTTTTCATGGTGCTTGAGAAAAGAGCTTTTTCGAGGCAATTACATTAAAATGCAGGTTGTTGCAGAATCAAGGAGCTCAGAAGCTTTTGTTGTTCTCTGTTTCCTTAAACTAGTAGTACGTGCAATTTTTGTGTACCTGAGCATAACATTCAAGATTCAAGGGCTCCCAAGCTTTAACCGTTTGTTTTGTTAGTTCCTTTGTGGGGTAGCAGATGTTCTTTCAGATTATCTTAGAGGCTTGAATGAAGACTTAATCAAGGATAACTTTGTTATCGTATATGAGGTATTTGCATCAATTCTTTTTTGGTGCTGAGTTATATTCACAGAAGTTCTTCACAAAAAAGAGAAAAAAAGAAAAGAAAAAGAAGAAGCTATTCTATGTTCAACATGATGATTAATTGCAATGGCACATACCATCCTCTCCATGTCTTTGCTGATTTACTGAATGATTTGTTCTTACTGTGCCACAATTTTAGGTTTGAAATATGCTTTATTTATTGAGTTCAAAAAAGTTGTGGATTTCCTTTTTTCCAACGGATCTGTATCGTTATTGATTTCTTTTTTGGTCATATCATGGCACATGGGATTCCCTAAACATCATCAGATGGTTAATAGAGGCAAGCATTCCTCAATGCCATTAGATGGACTTGTGTCACTTTTGATACCATAGTATTGCATCCATAAAGAAGCAAATCAGGTGGCAGTTTCTCTCAGTCCCGGTAAAGATGTTTTGAGATGGCACTGTCATTTGGATGCTAATCTCATGTTGTAACTCCTTTTGTCCTTTCAATTGTTTTGTATTCTCTATACACCTCACTTTATTAAAGTGATGCATGGACAAAAAGTCATGTGGAAAGTACCCCTATCTTGTAATTTTTCTTTTTGCTAAATTCTATTTTTGAAATGTTTGACATATTTCCGTCTGTCTTTTATTTACAGACAAAAGGTCCTTGATTGGTAGAGACTTGGGTAGACCCAAATGAGTTGCTGTTGCAAAATTGTTCTTCGTTTTAAGTAGTTTGATGTTGATTGCATTATATGCTGAAACATCTCTTTTTCTCTTTCATGCTAGCGATATCTTGAATTTTGTGCTTTCTTTTAGGTTTCTCTCGTCACTTGAAGCTGTGTGAAATATAGAACAATGACAGCAATCTCTGGCACAATTGCAGCTTTTGGATGTGATGATGGACAATGGTTTCCCTCTCACAATGGAACCAAATGTCCTGAGGGAGATGATAGCTCCACCAAATCTTGTCAGCAAAATGTTGAGTGTTGTGACTGGTAGCAGTTCTAGTGTAAGCAACACCCTTCCAGGTGCAACATCATCTAGTGTTCCGTGGAGAACAACTGATCCAAAGCATGCAAACAACGAAGTTTATGTTGATCTTGTTGAGGAAATGGATGCAATTGTGAGCAGGTCCATATATGAAGTTTGCCTGACATTCTTGATTGCTTTTCTCAATTTATTCCATTGTGCAATTTGGATATTCAGGCCTTGTTTGGTAGACGCCTAAAAATGAGTTCATTTAAACAGTAATTGTGTGTTAGATCTTGATCTTTAATACATAATCAGTTCATCATCATCATCATCATCTGAGCTTTATCCCAATTAATTGGGGTCGGCTACATGAATCCTTTTATGCTATTCTACATAATGAGTTGATGTTAACAGTAAATGTGTATTGGAGATAAAGATCTCTAATACATAATTACTGTTAACTAAAAATGAAATGAACTCATTTTTAGGTATCTAACTAAAGGGCCCAATGTTATACAATTTTATGTTACTTTTCATTTTCTATTTACACTATCATCTTTGATACTTAGATCCTTCAGAAAAGGACCCCAAGCCGGATACTAGGATAACTTTCTAACGGCGACGACAAGGGATCCCCTTCCTTGAGACGTTGAAATAAATATCTAGCTGGATTTGGCACTAAAGAGTTTTCAGTTATTTAGGATTTATAGAAAACTTGCAGCCAAGTTTTTCAGAGTCATACATTTGTTTTGCAAACTGTGGCCCACCTGACCACTGGATCAACCTGATTCTTGGTCTAGAGCATCAATATAGTGGTGTCCTGTTCTTGGACCTATCATGCCATGCAGGCACATGTGTGGCATTTACATGAGCTTTATTTTATTGCACACGCGTGTTGGCTTAGCAAGGCTCATTTGATAAAATATACTATCATTTGCTACTACAGTGGTGTGTATGTAATAATATAATGGAAGCTTTGCTTGGAGGTGATGTGCCAGTGGGTGCCAAGTGTGGGTAAAGGAGAACAGTTGATGTCAGGTGGGCAGCTGTTCACAGAACTTTTGCAATCATGAAAATTCCTGTTTTTAAAATGGTTGGAGAAAAAGATCTCTACTACCGGCCAAAATAGCTGGTAGATTGCTATGATGATGATGATGGTCAAGGTGGTCCTAGGTCCTTTTACAAGCATTTCCATATATACATTATATAATTTGGCATATCTATGCATCAATCTCTCTTTCATAACAAGGTTCACTGACATGTGCTGCAGAAGATGTTCTCACTTTATGGGACCTAGACACAAATGTTCTTGTAGCTGTAATTGGAGATACTCTTACAGTGATTGTCTGAATATCATTATCTAATTGTGTTGTGTGTGTAAAGTAGACATTTGACGTGGATCATGGCTGAAAATTGATTGATGGTTATCATACACATTAATTTGACATGGAAGCTTACCTTGGTTAAAACTTGAGAAAAACAGTAATCCATTTCCTTTCTTTTCTTTCTTTATATATTCTCTAGAATCTTAATGTTGATGTTCATAGTAGTGTTATTTCGGATGGCAGTAATCCACTTCCTTTCTTTTCTTTCTTTCTTCCTTTGGCCTATGAAATATATGCTGAACCTAGTAGATCTTCAACAACATAGGGAAAGACAAAAACCTTTAAACTAATGGAGTTTCAATGGTCCCATAGTCTCTCTAAATCAACAGTCTTATATGTAGAGATAAAGGCAGGCAGTTAGTTTTAAACCAAACACCATGTCACAACAGAACCAAACACCACTTCATTGAGAACATCAACAATATGCAGAAATCCTCTCAAATGACAGAGATTTGCTAATTAGATTAACCCTCAATGTTGGCTTTCCATTAAACCATCATCAAGATTCAGGCACCATTCTCAAAAGTTCCACTTTGATATCATTCTCATTGCCTTCATTATCTTGATTGTTGATTGCCAGATTGAGCTTGCAAAAATGTTGTTGGCAGAGGGACAAAGTCATCTTTTTGTACATTGGCCTGAACAAGGTGTTGATGATGAAGAAAAGAAAAGTTTCTTTGATCAGGTTCATTTTCATGGCATGTGTTTTTTTTTTTTTTTTTTGTTATTATTATTTTGCTTCTTACGGGTACAAGAACCTTGTGTTCCATGCATTCTCAGTATATTTTTACGACTCAGCTGCTGTATCCTGGAAATATTAAATGGTCTCTGTCGATTTCCAAGTCCAAGCAGCAGAAGTTTAACATCAGTATCAACTTTTAACCTTCCATTTCCCTCACTCAAACATTTATTTTTGTTATTATTATGATTATTTTGAAATTTATCCTTCATTATTATGATTTCCAACTCAGCTGATGTATGCATTATATTCCGCACTGCTTATGTGTTTTTACAACTTATTTTAGCCCATAGTTGTAAAACTGAAACAAATTCAAATTTTAGGCGGACCTTGCTGCCAAAAATCCGCCTCTAGTTTTTGTAACCTCCCATCTTTCCTTGTCTGTTTATATAATCTTTCATTGGCAAAATTTGCTTCTTTTCAAACCCAAAAAGCAGCAGCACAGGACAGAGATGAGTTCGACTAGCAGAGCATGGATAGTCGCTGTTAGTATTGGAGCGGTTGAAGCACTGAAAGATCAAGGTATTTGTAGATGGAATTATGCTTTCAGATCTTTACATCAGCAAGCAAAGAAGAGCATCGGATCATATGCACAGGCCAAGAGACTCTCCATCATATATTCGAAATGCTAGGAATCTATTAGCAGATTCAAAAGCAGGGAAAAAATCCATTTAATGGCTTTACTCTTTCGGTAAGTGAATCCATTATTTTTGTTTTGCAATCTGTGTTTCCTGTACATTTCTGCCAGATTTGTCTTCAATTTCACTTTTTTTTTTTTTTTAATGAGAAATATTTGCTCTATGGCTACGGTCGCATTGTGGGGGTAGTTATATTTAGCTACGGATTTTATCTGTAGCTTTTGACCAATTTTCTGTCAGTGTAGCAAAAACTTACGATTTAGCGGCGTCCAGCACAATCGTCAGTAAAGTCCTGACCGCCACTAAAGCCTTTACCGACTGAGGCTTCACCGGCTGTTAGGTAAGCGCGGGTAAAGCATTTGGCGGCGGTTTTGACCGCCGGTAAAGCCCAGTTTTCTTGTAGTGACTGTCTCTGTGGCCCATTGTGATATGCATGTACCGTCCATCCATTCATCAATCATGCTCCACCTCAACCAACCAACATCCCGAAATTTATGACATTTAAAAACTCATGTGCCAACGGCCAGCATAGAATTTAGTAGTTTAAGGCATGATTTAACAATTTTCCTTGAGTTACCCTTCTGAGTATTGGATTGGAAAACTTGGACAGTCCAATCAGTCCATCTAAATTAACTGTTCATTAAGTTGTATTAGGATGGATTGGAAGGAGCAATCCCGGGATTTGGCCGGGCGTGCCAAACAGGCAGAAGTTGGATATAGCAATCCCATTGCCAGCAATCTACTGACATCACCATCATTACCTTGAAACCCACCCCATCCCTTAATCCCATTTATTTTGCTTGGGACATGTTTGGTTAGATGGAGCAATCCCGGGATTGGCCAGGCCAGCCAAACATACTCGGTGGTGAATTCCCTGGATATAGCAATCCCATGGGATTGCCAGCAATCCACTCACACAGCCATCATTACTTGCCATCCACCCTAATACAATCCAATCCCATGGGAGGGGCCCGTCCAAACAGGCAAGTCTAGAACACATTGCATGGTTTACCATGTGAGAATAAGACTGGTTGTATAATCAAATCCATATTTATTGGCCTATTTTATATAACGGTCCTCATTTCCAACTCATGTATATGATTGTTCTGGTTGTCTAATAGAGGTGATTCTTTAAAATCATAAGCAATCCATGATGGATCTATCAAACAGGTGAATCGCACTTATTTTTGTACAAATGATCGTGACTGTTCATATTCCAGACTATACATAAGATGGTTACGATCATCAAATTGGCTTGATATTTGCAAGCTAGCCTATGAAATTTTTGTAAAACTAAATGTACAGTCTAGATCAATCATTGGAGTGTTAAAGTAGCCCAATGTAATGTAAATAGGAGAACTTAAGTTTACACCTCTCCAGGAGCACTTGAGAATCTGTCTTTATCAAATTAGTGTAAGATTAGGTAGAACTATCTCCAAATTTTAAATGAATAAACTCATCATTAGGGGTTGAATTTAGGGCAGGTTTGATTTTCCAAATACACGGTAAAAAAAGTAATGATTACTCTTATGAAAATTCATATGTATTTCTGCTTAGGAAACCTATTCAAATGGATGGTTTAAATGGGTGGGTTCCACTGTGATATATATGATGTATCTGTGCTGTCTATCCATTCTAGAATAACATTTTGAGGCATGAGGTAAAAAATGAAGCTGATCCAACACTCGAGTGACCCACACCAAAAGAAAAAGGGGCTCCAAAAAGTTTTTAAAGGTAAGTATTTGATTTCCTAAATCCTCTGGTGTGGCCCACTTGAGCTTTGGATCTTGAGTGTGGCATCTAATAGTTGAAGCAAATTTTATATAATCATCATGGTGGGTGTGAATGTATCTCTTGCAGCTAAACTGAATCATAGCTAAGCCTGATTCCTTTGCATCTAATGGTGCAGTAGATCTTACATACGCTTCAAGGTGGGCCCTTGAAAAATTAACGGTGTGCATCCTTTTAATTTTTTTTCAAATTTCATTGGTGCTATGCTGGGCTAGGCCCCATATAAAAATTCCGAGATAGGTTTGGGCTGGAATTTTGGCTAATCATGGGCTCAAGCTAGTGTTGGGTTTAGAGTAAAAGATAAGGGTCAGGCTTGGACAGAGCTTGGCCTAGCCCTAACCCAGCCGTTGACACCTGTGTATAGTAGAAATGGAGATAAAAATAATTTTAAGAGAAAAAGGGGCTGTTTATGGTGCATGTTCTTCAACACCATCCCACCTGATCAAGAATCAACTTGCCTTTGGGAAAGATCCGACAGTAAATGAAAGACCCTGTTATATTTCGCGTCACTTCCCAAGCAAGCTAACCCATCCGCTGCCCCATTAACTTCCTCGGGACGTAATCAATGGAGACCTCAGCTTCCCTCCCAAGGGCAATGACCCGGGCCCACCAATACCATAAGTTCCACTTTGTTGGGTTACCCAAGTAAAGAAATCTACCATTACCTTGGAGTCGCTCTAAACTAAGATCTTAGAGAAACCAAAAGGAGAGATCCTCAACTGAAAATTTGAGCCCCAACTGAAACCTCTAGAAAAAGCAAAAATGAACTCTCCTTTGCAGGTGGAAAATTTTAGTATTTTTGCCCCCTTCAAGAAGCCAGTCGTTTCGGGCTTTCTGTTTCCAAAATATTTCTTTCGCTAACTCCATTTGTGTGACACGGTTCCTAGCTTCCGAGAGGGTGTCCTGACTGATCTCAGATAAACCGTGTTGGGCTTGATATTCGAGCTGCAACAGATTGTTTTCAGCCTCTTTGAGCTGATGAAAGACATTCCCAAAGACATTTTTGTTCCAGATCTTCAATAGGTACTTCAGTTTTTTGAATTTTAGTAGGAGGTTCATCATGGGGTGATCAGAAAGATCAATCAACCAAGCATCTTTGATCAGGTGATGATAACCTGGTGGAGCTGCGACATTCGTTGGAAGCGAAAAGGTTTAGCAAAGGTAGGGCTGGTGCTAGGAAAAGACAGGAGCAACGGGGCGTGGTCGGAGTTGACTCGAGGCAAATGTTCTACTTGGAAGTGAGGAAAATGATTAACCCACTCCCCATTGCATAGCACTCTATCCAGCCTTGCCCAAACCTGAGCGTTCCCAGCTTGATTGTTACACTAGGTAAATCTGTTGCCTAGGAAACCCGCATCAAGGAGGGCTGCATTATCAATTGCTTCCGAGAATTCTAAAGAACTGGCCCGGTCGTAGTTCCTGCTGCCTCTTCTTTCTGAAATGGAGAGGACCGCGTTGAAGTCACCTCCGATGACCCAAGGACCTGACACAGTTCTACTAAGAGAAGTAATATCTGTCCATAATTCCATCCTCTGTAACTTAGAACATTTGGCATAAACAATGGAAAGATAGAAGCACATGGGGGAGTTGTTAACTTTGACAAGAAAAGAAATCATTTGCGAGGAAGCTTGTAAAACCGAGACATTTAAAATGGAGCTAGAGAAAAACCAGATTTTACCCCCAACCTCCTCATTGGAGGAGGAGTGGAAGCCCAGCTTCAGCCCGAAGCTAACTCTTCTCTCCTCCCTAGCCATCGGCTCCAGTATAGCCAGCCATAAGGGATGGTGAGTACGGATGAGCCTGCAGGTAGATCGTAGTGTCGCAGAATTGGCCACGCCTCTGGCTTTCCAGATGATCGCTTTATCCATCAGCCACATTTTCTGGATTGATTGTCCGCTTCCTTAGGTTCCTGAGTCTTCCATTCCACTCTATAGCTAATCCAGACTTACTGATCTTAGCTGGTCTCCTTCTTCCTGTGCATTTTTTACAGCTCATCGGGGTCTTCCAAGGGCCCAAACAATCCCAATGATGAGTGATTGTGGGCAGCGAATGGGCTTCCAGTGAAGAATGAGGGACATGTTCAAGATCAGAGTTATGTTCTTCATTGTCCTGTTCCATCTGTATGAAACGTTGGTCCATCTGCCCCTCACCTTGTACCTCTCTGACTGAGCAGGAGAAAGTTGATGTCGCAATCTGCCCTTCATGCTGGCTTGGTATGACAGTAACTTCTGCTATAGAATCCTGGAGAGAAGGAAGTTGAACCGTGAGGTTTAACAGACTGCCAGTTGCTTCAAACACCTCAACTCTCTGTGCCTGATGGTAGAAACTAGAACGGGGTAGCATTATCTGATTAGTCCCACTAGGAGGGGTGCCTCTCTTCCAAGGGTTGAGCGGGGAATTACCCGCAGATCTGGACCGAAAATGAAAGGGTGCAGAAGCCAATTCCGAGACATAGTCCTGACATGAGTTGGTCGGCTGGTCTCTGTGCAAAGTGGGAGAACCAGTAGCTTCAGGTATCACAGTGGCCAGGGGCATCATGAGAGTATTGGATGTAGTACCTTGGAGTTCTTCAAAAGTGATGACGGTGAGAGACTACTGTATCCAAGCTGGAATTGCGTTCAGATAGGAGAGGGAAGATGTCCAAGGGTGGAGGGAGGAGAGGGTGTGGGAGGGGCGAAGGTGGGAAGCCCTAAGGTCTCCGGGGAACGGGGGGCAACGGGGATATGAGGGCTAGTAGCACCAGCGCCTGGGGCAACTGAACACCCATGTTCCAGTGCCACAGCAGGGACAGTGGGTGGATTGAGGAGGCTAGGATCTGAAATAGGGCAAAGAAGGTGGAGTGGCTGGGGTGGGAGGGTAGTGGGGATATCCAAAACTGGTGGTAGGGAGGATAAGGAAGAGGAGGATAGAGGGGGAGGGTCGGGAGGCTTGTCAGGTGGGAGCTCTAAGGGAGGTATAGGGGCGGGTTAGGGGTGAAAGGGTGAGCAGGTTGAGAGGCAATGCTGTAAACTGGTTGAGAGGCATTAACGCAAATAGCTAGGTTGTGAGGCAAAAACGCAGATAGGTTGTGAGGGATATTTGCAAGGAGGTTGTGAGTCTCTATCGCACATCAGTTGAGAGGCATTTCTACAAACGGGTTGTGAGGCATTCTCGCAGATAGGTTGAGAGGCATTAACGCAAATAGGTTGAGAGGCGTTATTGCAAACAGGTGTTGGATGGGAAGAAAGGGGACCTCCATCCCTTGTTCACTCCCCAAGTATAGGGTTGTGATGTAGTAATAATCTCGGTAAGACCGAGGTCGAATCCACAGGGACTGTAACTTGTACGTTATCTGAAACTAACTAGAACCAGAACTAGAAAAAAAATGAATTCTAAATCAGGTGAACTTTGAGGAATAATGGTGAAATAATTATTTAAAACTTAAGAATTCAGAGAAGGGAACTAGGGATTCAGGGGATCCACTTGTAGAGATCATGGAGATTACGCTTGATTTACGACCTCAACTGGAATTGAACTACTTTTGATTAAATTTCTAAGGAGATGAAAGGTGTGAGACTCGGAATCAATTTCATCACAAAACCATGCCCATGAGACAAAGTAAACAACAAAACGAAGCTAATCCACAACCAATCAACAATGAATATTAGAAAAGGTTCTGTCATCCAACCATGTCCAAGGGGCAATGATGAATAACAGGATTTCCTAACATCAAGATAAAAATAAAGGAATTACATAAAGCTATCACAGATTAATTGTAATTACAGTCACAAAAAATCATTAAAAACTATATGTAATTTCTTATAATCAACAAATGGAAAAATAGTTCAATGTATATGATCCAAGCCGTAAAATCCCATCACATTACAAGCTTCACCCCTTAGCCCTAGCTAAGGGGTTTAGCCAACCATGTTTGGCTAGAGCTCTCAACAGCAAAGAAAACAGTAAAATAAAAACAATTCTCTCTCTTCCCTGTCTCTTCCTGTCTCTCTCTCTCTCTCTGTCCGTGGATCTCTCTCCAGCCGTGGAATGATTTCCTATCTTTCCTTCACTCCTTCCCTTTATAGCACAGCTGTCCGGTCGGTGGAGAGAAGTCCTCCCAGCAATAGGCAATGAATTCCCTGTAATAGCAACTCATGTAGCCTTATTTGCATAGCCCTTCCGTCACCCAAACACTGCATGTTTTCCTTGTTCATCAGCAAGTGATCTTTCAATCCGCACCATTCACGTTGTTAGCCATAAGTTGATCCTCTGATGGGTTAGATTTCTATCTCTGATAGTCCCATCTTTCAGCGTTCAATCAGCCGAATAAAACTCTGTTTATACCAGCAGATAGACTCTTGTTGCTTCTTGCACTTGATTTATTTCTTTGGATGGTTCAGATTGACGGTCACTGATCCCTGGCCCACTAAGATCTTTGTGCGGAGTTGCTGTAAAACAGTTGCAGAAACTTGTTTACGCAGCTGCAGAGATTGCGCAGCAACAGAGATTACGCAGCCAGCTGTCTTTCGTAACCGGAACAGCCGGAATCTTGCTGGCTTGGTGCACAATCAACAATATCTTCCCAAAAACTGGAAACGTCCCTACGGACGGTTCTGAATGACCTATCAGATGGACGGTGTGGAATTTCTGGACATCCACTCACAGTGGCCCACAACTCCTCTAGACTGCTGTTGGTCCTTTAATTTCATACTGTAGAAGCTCTCCTTTGGCTGAGAACCGTGTGTCTGTACATGCACCCCAACATATAATCTTCCCAAGATTTTGATCGTTGGTGGGCCCTTTTCATGATGGACGGCTTGGATCGTCCAAAGGAGTCTCGATGGTGTCGGCTACGTCTTTCAAACAATCAGCTTCACTGCAACGTAGCAGTGCAGAGCTTAACTTTAGCTGAACCTTGGCAGCTCACCTGATCACCGTTTGTCCTGAATTATCATGGGTTTCGGACGGATTCCTTCAGGCTACATGATGGACAGCTTGGATTGGGCATATGGTCCATGAAGGTGGCCCACCGTCTTCCGCAAAACGGACAGAGTCCGTCCGTTACACGGGCACTGGAAACGGATGTTTCCGTTTTGAGGGAGATGCGGGTCAGCAGGCGTTGACCCGCCTCAGTCGGTTCGGTGCTCGGCCAGTGCCGTGTACATGGTGTACACGCACTGGACATGTGAGGTCCATCGTGATGTATGTACAAGATCTGCTCCATTCATACATTCTGCCATATCATTTAAGCCATCAATACCAAAGTTGAGGCAGTTCCAAATATCAGGTGGGCCCAAAATTGGAGATTAATGGGCTGATCTGTCCGTTGGACCACTTCCTGAGATCTTCAATGACCGAAATTTAATATGTACGGTTAATTTACGGCCCCCATCACATGTATGAAGTTTCGAGTCAATCTGATGGCGGAAACCATGTGATCCTACATTCTGCACCAATTTCAGGCCTCTTTAACGTGAACAGCTTGATTTTCTCGGATCCTTGGTGTGTAAATTCTTCAATATCGGTCCTCTGGAGTCCATCCCTTGCTGTGGTGATTTCAGAGCGTCAAATCCACGCTTTTAGTACCCTTCTTCAGTCTACGTTCGTAATTCCACCTTGCATCACATACACAGTTAAAATAAGGCATTAAACATTATTGTGTTTGTAAATCTAGGCAGTAATCAGGGTCTGATATGCAATATTTGACCCTCAACATCCCTCTGGAAGGTCCGTTCAACCCATTCCTTGGTAGATCCATAATCACCGGGTCCGGCCCTGCCCATTGTCCTCATTATAGGAAGCATCGTACTATCTTTAAGGAGGCCTAGAATCGGGAAAATCTTGCCGTGTACAGAGAGTTTCCTAATACTGGTGAAGTCAGAACCTTCATAGGGCAGGATTTGCACCCTGGCGAAGCCTTGGAAAGATCCGAGAGCAACCGCTCTGTCCATCTCCAGAAATTCACCAAAGGTGCTGGTAAGTTGTTTCACCGCCGCAGGGAACCAAGCATGGGCCGGGATCCCCATCAAACGGAGCCAGATTCACTGGGAGAGAGAGGTATCTGACGGGTTCCAAGCTTTAACATCCGCAAGCTTCATCTGAGAATGTAGATCTGAATCCCTCGTGAAAGTAGCCATTGCTTCCCTTGACTGGAATTTGATGAGAAATCTATTGGGAGCTATTCTGGTAAACTCGACCATAGCTGCGGAGAGTTTAGATATGCGAAACATGCTTTTAAGGTGGCATAGGGAAACAGAGCCAACCGCAATTTGTACCACCAGAGATGAGGCCAGGGAGGCCCGAAGCCTCGAGATCTCATTCGCATCTGCTACCACCAAATGCGAAACCGAAGAACCCGGCGCCGCAGACCATGAGGGACCATTTCTATTCGCTGAGGCCTGAGGAGGGATCTGACGCGAGGCAAAGTTGCTCAATGTAATCTCCCTGTATGAAGCCTTCAGTGGGAGCGGGGGCCTCCCCATCAGTGAAGGAATGGGGTTAGTGAAAGGGATTGCAGCCTTACCTTGTCTTTGAATCTTTGCATAGCTTAGGGAAACAATTCGGCCGTCAATCCGCTTACCGTCCAGACACCTCATTGCATTTAGGGCATCCTGTTCATACTGGAATTTGATAAAACCGAACCCACGGGATCTCTTTGTAGTAGACTCCCATGGGATGAAGGCTTCCAAAACTTTACCGTACCTCTCAAAAATCCAAAAGAGGTCTTCCGCAGAAGTATCAAAAGTAAGATTGCTTGCAAAAAGCGTGAGCTTAGGGACCGGAGGAGATCTCGGGCGAACTGGTTGCCAAGGTCGTTCCGTATCCTCCATTGGGGTCGAGATGATTGAGCCAACCACAAGAGAAAGGCTATGCCGGACAACGAAATTATACTTAGGAAAAGAGAAAGGCTATGCCGGACAACGAAATTTTTCCACCTGTCGCCCACAGAAAAATCCAGACGTGCAGTCATTAGTGAGATCCAGCTGGAGTCAGGGCAGCCCACTACTGATCCAGCTCAGATCAAGTCTGAAGCCGTAGAATTTTTCTCAAAGCTATTTCAGTCGGAGACTCAGGTTCAGCATAACCAGCTTTGGGAGGCCATCCCTTGTCTTCTAATAGCCGACGACAACAGGAGTCTGATGGAAATTCCTTCTATGGATGAAGTCAAGAGGGCGGCAATGGCGATTCCATTAGACGGGGCTCTCGGCCCGGATGGCTTTTCAGGAGCGTTCTTTTCAGGTAGTTGGGAAATTATCGGTGCGGATATCCTCAAGGCAACTACCCATCTTTTCTAGGGGGCGACATGCCTAGATCTTTCACTTCCACGATGATCAGTTTAATTCCAAAAGTAGTAGGCCCCAAGAGTTTGCTGACTTTAGGCTGATCAGCTTATGTAACTGCGTCTACAAAATTGTCGCCAAGGTTATTGCTAAGAGGCTAGCTCAGATTCTTCCAAAATTGATCTCGTTTGAGCAAGGAGCTTTTGTGAATGGGAGATCTATATCTGAAAGCATTGCGCTGGGTCAAGAGATCTACAGAGAGGTCAACAGAAAGGTCCGGGGAGGTAACATTATACTAAAATTAGACATGGAGAAGGCGTATGATAGAGTTGAATGGGATTTCCTGAAACATGTGTTGAACCGATTCGGCTTTGATCCGCTTTGGATTCGGATGGTGGAAAATTTTTGGAACAATGCTTAGTTCACAATTTTGATTAATGGCGAGGGCACAGGCTTCTTCAAATCCTCCCGAGGTTTACGTCAAGGGGATCCATTATCCCTAGCCTATTCATTTTAGAGATGGAGGTTCTCAGCTGGGGTTTTGCAAACCTGATGGCAAGCGGGGTTTGCACTCCCTTCAAGCTTAAACGGGGATGTAAACAGATCACTCACCTACTATTCGCGGACGACACGGTCCTATTTCTGAACGGTCACACTTCTACGGTTTCAGCAGTGGCAAAGTTTCTCGCATCATACCAGGAAGCATCGGGTCAAAAAATCAGTTTCTCTAAAAGCCGTTTTTTTCATTCTTCCACTCTCCCTGCTAGCAGAACTCGAACGATTGAGCGTATCCTCGGTATTCCCTGCTCAACTGCAACCTTCACCTATCTTGGAGTTCCTCTCGTCAAGGGCAGGATCAACGCTTCTTTTTACCAGCCGTTGGTGGATAAGATTGATGCCAAAATCCTTGGCTGGACAGCGCGTTACGTGTCCCAGGTGGGAAGAACCACTCTCATAAACCACGTTCTCGGTAGCATTCCGGTTCACACTATGGCGGCAGCTGTTGTCCCCGCTCAAATCCTGGCAAAAATATAATCTAAAATGGCAAACTTCTTCTGGGGATGGCATGACGGGAAAAAGAAAATGCACTGGCTGAAATGGAGTAGGATCGTCTTGCCCAAAGAAGAGGGTGGATTGGGGATTAGACGGCTTAAAGATGTGTTGAAGGCATTTAGATTAAAGATGGCGTGGCTGTTGTCGATCCAAATTGGTTCTAGTCTCTGGGCTGATTATGTGAATTCAAAATACGGCCCTCCTCGTTCGGACGCTGCTGGCAACGCTTAGCTCACAAATGCCTCCCCGCTATGGAAACAGGTAGTGAAGACGATGCCGCTCATCATGGATAATGCCCTCTGGTTCGTTGGGCAGGGTGAGATGAATTTTTGGACCTCTAACTGGTCAGGGATTGGCCCGCTCGCTGCATGGACTGCCCTCCCGATTACTCCTGGCATCCAAAATATCAAGGTTAAGGAAGTTATCCTTCCGAATGGCCTGGATCCTCTCTCCCCAGCCATTGCCTTGCTGCCATCTTTCACAATCGAACACATCAGGGCAGGGGGTTTTTGCACCTCAGCCGTTTCGGACGAGCTGATCTGGCCGCATGACCGTTCAGGTTCTTTCACAGTTAAGTCTGGTTGGAAAATCAGTAGGTCGAGAGGGCAAGAAATGCCATGGGCTGATTGGATTTGGAGTGCTAATCTCCCTCTTAAAATTGTTGTCTTCATTTGGAGATTGGTTCTAGGAGCTATTCCTGTGGACGATAGGGTCCAGTCCAGGGGAGTCAGCATGGCATCCAAGTGCATCTGCTGCGAATCGGCTCGTCACTCAACGCCCCAAACTGAAACCCTTCCCCATTTGTTCCTTACTGGGGCTCTAGCTACTGGTGTGTGGTCAAAGTTTAATGTGATTTTCAACATCCAAACCCCTGCAAAGTTCCATATCTGACAGAATCGGTTCTTGGTGGAATGGTCAGCCCCAGAACGGGAGCTCGTCTCGCTTACGGCGTCTGACCCCGCTTTTGCTATTATGGGAGTTATGGAAAGCCAGAAATGCCGCATGCTTTGAGGGGACCAGCCCAAGGGAAGACAAAGTGGTGAACCGCATCAAATGGTGGTTGTTGAAATTGTCTTCTGATTTGCCTGGGCCCAGGCCCAACTGCCGAGCCGAGCTCGCCCTCTTCGATCTCTTGGGGATCCCGGCTCGGCCCCCCAAACCGAAAATCTGGCAGACAATTAAATGGTCCAGACCACATGTAGGGTGAAGGTGAACGTCGATGGCGCGGCTAGGGGCAATCCTGGCCCCTCGGGTGGGGGCGGTTTGTGTCGAGACTCCTCTGAGAATTTCTTATTCGCGTTCTCTGCTGGCTATGGAGTTGGTACAAATAACAGAGCAGAGCTCCATGTTCTGCATGATGTGTCTCTGTGTGTGGAGTTTGGGTTCACTTGGGTCATTCTGGAATCCGACTCCAAATGGGTGTTTGACAGCTTCAAGGGCAACTCGTCAATAGTGTGGAAATGGAAACACTGGTGGACCAGGATCTTCAGGTGGCAGTGTAGAGATGATTTTTTTATTTCTCTCATCCCGAGAGAAGGTAACGGTCCCGCTGACGGGCTGGCTAAATCGGGTGCATCAAGCCGAATTCGGACCTCCCTCCACTTATTAGGGGTCTGTATATGTTAGATAAGATAGGTCTGGGCTCCCTCCGTGAAGTCTGAGTATTGTTTCTTAAGGGTTTTGGGTGGGTGTCTGTATTTATATAGGATAGGTGCTCCGGTGAGATCTTTTTGCGTCCTCGGGCGGCCCGAAATATCAGTATCTATCCTTTTTGTTTAATAGAATTTCAGTTTCTCTAAAAAAAAATAAATAAATAAAAACTCTCCTTTGCTGTTTCTACACACTCCACCTCCTCTAAACAGCCCTAGGTTCCCCTGGGATGATCCATCTACATTAATCTTCATCCAGCCCTCCTCCGGCTTGGATCACTTGATCATGGAAAGGGAGGGATTGTGGAAAGGCCCTAGACAAATCCCCATGGACCGCAGAGTAAGCTGACGAAGAACCCAGGTGTCCTTTGGATGAGAAAGGGATGGCCCAATGAGTTTGAGGCAATGTTGGATACGGTAGATAGTTCTGACCGGATTTGCTTGAAGGCTTTCATAGCGACATCCATTACATTACTTCCAAATCTCTTAGAAAATAAGGCCATGAAGCATACCGGTCAGTGTTTTGAAGCAGTCCTCTAATGAGGCTTTTCTCCACCATAGAGAAGCATGATCCATAATTGACTGCTCCCCAGCATGGTAAGATCCCACAGGTTGGAGAAGAAGCTCCAAACCTTTGTTGCCCACTCCCCATAGATGAATAGGTGGTCTAATGATTCCTCAGCTAGGCTAGAGTCAAAACCACAGCAGCTGCACTTGGAAACCAGCTGAACGCCTTCTCTGGTCCATCTTAGCTATGAAAGTGTCTGCGACCAGCTCTACATCAGAATATCCTTGCCATGGAATCTTTAGTCCTACAATTGAATGTGCCCGACTTGTGCTTTTCTTTCTTGCCATTCATTTGCATGCCAACAATAGAAAAGTTAGATCACTTGACTCCTCGTCGATCCTGATGGGGCCATCAGATCAACAGTTTTGATAAACCATGTGTCTCACATATATAAACTTGGTGCACAGCAGGGAACCCGACCTGTGCTATTCATTAAATTAAAAAATACTTCTTGGATGGTCAAATCCATCTTGATTGGGCCATCTTTTGTAGCCGTCTCATAGATAGGATTGTTATGATTTTTTGTTAGTAGTGATTCTTTAGAATCATAAGCAATCCATGATGGGAGCCATCAAATAGATGGATTGAATTGTTGCTTAAACCTATTTTTTGTACAAATGATCATGAACGTCCATATTAGAGGCCATTGATCACATGGTTATGATTGTTGTATTGTATTGGTGTGATATTTGCATGATACCTCATGAAATTTTTGTTGAACCTAATGGACAGTCTATATCAATCGATACTTAATGCAAATAGGAGAACTAAAGCTTACAGTACTCTGACAACATTTGAGCGTCTCTCATTATTAAATTAGTTGGTTTGGGTGGAGCTACCTCCTGATTTTAAATGAATAAACCTGCCATTACAGCTGAAATTTAGGGTCAACGAAGATGGAATCATTCTGAGAGAAATATGAGACCATTAATATACCTGAGAAATACAGCTAATATAAGGAGGTTCTTAATTCCAAATGAAATATTGACATTGAACTCCTTACTCAATAACATTTCTGAGAGCTCATTTCTACTTCTCTTCCCCCTCCACAGCCATAGATTTCATTAGCCCAGTCATCGACATTGTTTATCGCTTGTGGGGGTCCCACCACTGTACGCATATGATACATTATCATCCTCTGTTTCCTCTTCATGCAAACTACTAGTGGAAGTGCTCACTCCCTGCATTAAGCGAAGGAATCGGGTTGAATCCCAAATTAAGCCATCTATTGTGCGGTAAAATCTCAACTATTTCCTGCCAACCATTATATTTTTATGATGAATTTATCTTCTTTTAAGGTATGTTGTGAAGCCTAATAGCAATGGAAAAAATATCCAAAGCTGCTGGCATCATGTATTGTAGAAATAGAGATAAAAAATCATTTTAAGAAAAAGAAGTGCAGTTTATGGGCGCTTTCTTCAACACCTACCCCACTGGTTTCAACATATATATTGCATGCATGTGCACATGTAAGTTATCCAGTCTGTTGATTGAAACTGTCAGTGTCAATGTGAATGAGTTGTCATTGATGGCCTAAACTTTAGGTAGCTTCTTCCTACTTGCGTTCCTTCCTTGCTTGTGGAATGGAATGTAGACCATAGCTATGCTTGTGGCCACCTTGTGGTGTATCTCTCATCAAACCCATCAATCAGGGGGGATGAATAGAAGATACAAATATTGATAAAAAAACTCAGGTAGGCCACACCTTGTGAACTTAGTGCCTTTGGGAGAAAATTCTCTTTATTCCAATTGATGTCATTTATGTAACTTTTTATAGGCTAATATTTGTATTTGCAATTTAATTAAATAAGAATTCTAACCTGAAGGACGGAATGGACTTTTACATATGCAAAATGGTGGACATTACAGAGTGCAGCTCCATCTCCACTTCATGTAGCATACATGCAGTACTCGTGCCAGCTCCCCACATTAAGGGAAGAGTAATCTAAGCTGTCCATTTTGTAGAAAATTCTCAACCGTTCTTTACCAACCATCTACAAATTTATGATAAACTTACCCTCTCTTAGTGAATTTTGTGAAGCCTAATGGCACAGGCAAAAATATCCATAGTTGCCATCATCCAAGATGATAGAGATTGTCTCACATATTGATATAATAATCATTTTAGAGAATGAAGAGCTGTTTCTAGTGCAAGTTTTCCCAGGATGCGGATTGGGTACTCCCCTGTCACAACCAACATTCCTGGTGACTTGATGTAAGCACGATTTGATTGAGCCTCCTGATGCGAGGTTGCCCAATAAAATCCCATAACATGAAGTCACCGGAATGTCGGCATTGGCAGGGGCAGTACCAATCCGTTCCTGCAGCAGACTTGTATTGCAGTAGTGTAGCAAACAATGCCCATAAGGGTACTGACTGCTACTGGAAAAGCTCCGTGGCCCCACCATGATGTAGCGTTTTATCAACTCTATCCTTCCATTTTTTTTTCAGCCCATTTAAAGGCATGAGCCCAAAAATGAGATAAATCAAAATCTTAAATGGACCACACCACAAGAAACAGTGGTGATTGAACGCCCACCGTTAAAAACTTCATTAGGGCCCATTATAATGTATATTTGCCATCCAACCTATTAATTAGGTCACACAGACCTAGATAGAGATAAAATACACATCAGCTTCATCCAAAACTATCGTAGCCCCAAGTAAAAATTTAATGGTGAGGGTTCAATCACCGCTGCGGTGTATTCCACTGAGATTTGGATATCTTTTTGGGGGGGGCACGGCTTCCGTGAATCCCCGACTGTGTGGCCCACTATGATGTATATGCCTTACATCCACACTGTCCATCCATTTTGACAGTTCATTTTAGTGCATGATCCCAAAAATATGAAGTACATTCAAATCTTAGGTGAGCCACACCACAGGAAACAACAGTGATCAAGTACCCCACTGTTAAAAACTTCTTGGGGCCACCATAGCCACCATAATACTTATTTCCCATCCAACCTATTGATAAGGTCACAGACTTGGCTGAAGGGACCACATGAATATCAGCTTCCTCCAAAACTTTTGTGGCCCACAAAAAGTTGTTAATGATCAATCACCTCTGTGTCCTGTTTTGTGGTCCACCTGAGCTTTCAAAAGATATGATAGTGTGGATGTAGGGTACATACATCATGGTATGCCACCACAAGGCTCCACCGACCATAGTGGATCTAGGGTTCCACCGAAGCTGCACCCATTTTTTTGGATTATGTCTAAAATGAGCTGAAAAATGAATGGACAGTGTGAATAAAACACATTTTAAGTCTAGAACACTTTTCAATGGCTACCATGTATTATAAGTGAGTCTACTTGGTTGATCAAATCCATCTTAATTGAGCTTTTAAAAAAATAAAATATATAGCTGTTGGGACTCATGGATAGGATTGTTATGATTGTCTAACACAAGTGACTCTTTAGAATCAAAAGCAATTATGATGGGAGCAATCAAATAGATAGATGGCATTGTTGGTTAAGACTTATTGTTGTCTGATATTTCCATGCTAGCCCATGAATTTTCTTGTTGAACGTAATGGACAGTCAAGATCAACCGAATGAATGGTAAGCAACCAGGGGAACTAACCCTTAACAGTTGAGAGATCTTGAGCATCGATCTCTCTTTGAGTGGGGATAGTCTTCGTTGAAGGCATAAGAAATTCTAGTGTTATGGCTTCTCATTGGTCCCCATAATTTTTATGTTAAATCTACACCTTCCATCAAAATTTTCAGATAATTTTAGAGCACAATCCCTGAAATGAGCTACATCCAAAGCTCAACTGGATCACACCATATAAAGTAATGGGATTGAACAAACTACCGTTGAAACTTTCCTAAGGCCAACCATCAGGCTCATTGTCCATCGGACTTGTTCATGAGATCACACTTAGCTGGATGATGTTAAAATACAAATATCAGCTTGATCAAAGCCTTCTCTAACCCCAATAAACTTTCAACCGTCGAAAAAAATTGGATGAACAATGTGAATCTAATAAATACATTATCTTGGGCCCATGTGAAATTACTTACTGTGTTGTGCAAGGGAGCGGATTAGATGAGACCCAGCCTCACCCAAGAGGGTGCAGCCCTTACCGTGGAACCCACCTGATGTGTCTACTCTTTATTCACTGTCCATCCGATTTTTACATATCATTTTAGAGCATTATATAAAAAAATAGGGAGATCCAATTATCAAGTGGACCATACTTTAGGAAACAGAGGTGATTGAACACCCTATTATTAACAACTTCTTAGGGCTCACTTTAATGTCTCCGACAGTATTTACTTTCCATCCAATCTGTTGATAAGTTCACATAAGCCTGGATGTAGAGAAAAAACAAATATCAACTTGATACAAAACTTTTGTGACCCATTAATGGTCAATCACCACTTTTCTTATGGTATGGTCCATCTGATAATTGGATCTCCTTCATTTTTTGGATAATGCCCTAAATTGATATGTAAAAAACGGATAGATGGGATGGATACAGAATATACATGTCAAGGTGGTACCATGATAAGGGCCGCACCATCTTGCATGGGCCCGGGTCTCACCAAATCGGCTCCCATGGTGCAGCACATTCCAAGTGGAGAGAAGAAAACGGGAAGTGTACTTCCTTGGGCCCATCATACATATGTATTAGCTCCACACAGTCTATTCATTTTCCATACCATTTTATGGAATAGGACAAAAAAGAGGTAAATCCAAGGCTCAAGTGGGCCACACTAAAGAAACACTGGGATTGGACATATACTATCGAGAATTTCTTGGGGCACACAAGGTTCTCATCAAGCTAATATTTGTGTTTTCCTTTTATTAAGGTTTGTGTAACCTTATGAAGAGGTTAGCACAGTGGACTCTAAGAAGGTTTCAACCGTAGTCATTCAATCCCTGCTACTTTCTGTGATGAGGTCCACTTGAGATTCAGATGCACCTCATTTTTAGGCTCATGCTCTTAGAATAATCTGTAAAAATTGATGGACAGTATTGATCTAAAACAAAAATCATTGTGGGGGTGCAGAGGAGTTCCTTACCTCAAAAGTCATATTCTGTAGCACCTAATCTATTTGGGAGAGAGAAATCTCCATATCTTGTTAGCTGGAGTCGTCGGCGTTGATGTGGACTAATGAGAACTGACGGTACTGAATTTTCTTGTGCCTTCAACATAAACCATCTGCATCTGTGTTGAAGGCCAAGGGAATTCGAACTTCTGTTGCCCCACCATTGGTAAACACCGTCCATCCATTGCCGATCACACCAGCTCACAAAACACAGAGATTTCTCTCACCTAATTGGTTGCATACTACAAAACACATCTTTTAATCGTGTGGAACTTATGTGCCATTTGTCCATATGATCATTTTAGAGTATGAGCTGAAAAACAGAACACATCCAAAGTTCAAATGGACTACACCACGTAAACCAGTGGGGAGTAAACAAGCTACCGTTGAAACCTTCTTAGGGAGGTTTATTTGTCATCTAAACTGTTCATAATGTCACGAAGGGACAAGATAAATATCAGGTTGATGAGTTCCTTCTGTGGCCTTAATAATTTTCAGAAGTAGGCCTAAATTCCTGTTGTTTCCTGTGGTGTGGTTTACTTCAACCTTGAATCCGCCTTTTTTTTGGGGCTCATATAATTTCTTCCAAATGAATTGACATTGAACTCCTCAATTGCATTTCTGAGAGCTCATTTCAGCCCATTTTCTTTTTCCCTCCACAGCCATCGAGTGCATCAGCCAAATCATCAACATCGTATCTGGATGGTGGGATCCGATCGCTCTGCCCTTCATTGACCTTGAAGAAAACTTCAGCTCCCTAAAGGAAGACATGGAAGAATTGAAATGCATGAGGAATGACGTGAAGACAAGGGTGGATGTCGCCGAATGGGAGCTGCTCAGATGCAAGGATGAGGTTCAATTTTGGCTTAGAAAGGTAGAAGAAGCCAGAGGAGAAGTGAATGCAATGGAAGAAACTTTTGAGCAAATGACAAGGTGTCTTTGGAATTGCCATCCAAATTGTTGGTCGGCCTACAAGCTTGTCAAGTGGGTGGAGAAGAAGCTGAAAGATGCAGCTGTGCTGAAGAGGAAAGGTGATTCCTTCAAAGAGGTGGTGAACAAGCAGCATCCCGATGCTGTTGAAGAGAAGCCTCTGACATTGGCAGTGGGCAGGGACTTGGTGTTGGAGAAGGTTCTAAATTGGCTTTTTGAAGGCAAAGTGGGAGTTATTGGAATATATGGAATGGGGGGAGTCGGGAAAACAACCCTCCTGAATGATATCAACAACAAATTCCTTAAAAGAAATGATGATTTCCATGTCGTGATTTGGGTTGTGGTGTCTAAAGAATTAAATGTGGTAAAGATTCAGATGGATATTGGCAAGCGATTGGGATTGTCTTGGCCAGAGAATGAAAGCTACAACCAGACACTGAGGCAGACTGGCTCCTTCATTCCCATCCCGGACAGGAATTCGTTGCATGAGAGAATCTCTATCCAGACTCTGGGTATTAATGGCTCCAACCCCATCCAGAAAGGCGATTTATCTTCGATCAAATGGGTGAAACCCCAAATCGGCTAGCTGAAATTAAATGTAGACGGTTCCTCGAGAGGAAACCCAGGGGAGAGTGGTGGTGGGGGCATTTGTAGGGACCACCTCAGAAGGTTCATCTTTGCTCTTCACAGATACTATGGGTCAGCGTCGAACACGGTTGCGGAAGCCCAGGCCATGCTTGATGGGCTGATCATTTGCTCCAATCTGGCCCTCTCCAATATTATAGTCGAGTCCGACTCTAAAATCATTGCGACGGCGGCAGAAGACCCCCAAGCTCCCATTCCCTGGAAAATCTGGCATACAATGGGAAAAATCCACGTCCTCCATCAGAGCTTAAATATCTCCTTCAATCATATCGTTCGTGAAGGAAACTCGGTGGTGGATGCATTGGCTGGGGAGGCCAGCGATGGTTGTCCGGACAGCATTTTCAGACTCTTCTCAAACCTTCCGAGGTCAGCTAGGGGTGCTCTCCTTCTGGACATGGTAGGCCTTGGGACATTGAGAAGGTCTTGAGCTGTTCCAGTTCCCCTTCTCGGGCTGTTAGAGGAGGGCTTTCCAGCGGGTTTTTTCTAAGTTTTCAGGCTGGTTTTGTTTGCCTCAGCCTTGGTTATATGATAGGTGTGGTCCGGTTTTTTTGTTTGGACCCTCCCGAATGAATGTAAATTTCTGTGATTAATGAATTCAGTGGAATCTTTCCACTTTAAAAAAAAAAAAAAGCTAGAACCAGACACGGTCTCATGACATTCACAAGGTCTTGAGTAGTAAGAAATTCATGTTGTTGTTGGATGATATTTGGGAATGGTTGGATTTAGAGATGGTCGGAATTCCTCATCCAAGCAGCCAAAACATGAGCAAGGTCATTTTCACTACACGATTTGAGGACGTTTGTGGCCACATGGCTGCCAACAAGAAGATCAAAGTAGAATGTCTCCCAGAGCAAGAAGCAATGAATCTATTTCTACGCAATGTTGGTGAAGAGGCCATGAAATCCCATCCGGAGATGCCGATCCTTGCCAAGAGCGTAGCTAAAGAGTGCAAGGGTCTGCCCCTTGCGCTGATCACCATTGGGCGGGCCATGGCATGTAAGAAGACACCACAGGAATGGAAGCATGCAATATCAGTTCTGAGCACAAGCAAGCCACCATCGGATATATCAGGTATGAATGATAAAATGCTTTTGCGCTTGAAATTCAGTTATGATAATCTTGGTGGTGACACGATTAAATCGTGTTTCCTGTACTGCGCACTGTTTCCAGAGGACTATTCCATTGGCAAAGAACAACTTATAGATTACTGGATAGGTGAAGGATTCTTAGATGGGTGGGATGATGATCTTGATACAGCCCATAACAAGGGACATGATATCGTTGGAAGATTAAAGGCTGCATGCTTGTTGGAGAGTGGTTCTGATGAAGAAAGAGAGGTAAAGTTGCATGACGTGATACGTGATCTGGCGTTATGGATAGCTTCTGAGTGCGGGAAGAATAAGAAGAGGTTTTTGGTGAGAGCTGGCGTGGGACTGAGGCATGCACCAGAGGTTGAAAGGTGGAAGGAGGCCGAGAGGATATCTCTAATGAATAATGGCATAAAAGAAGTAACAGAGACACCTCAATGCCCCAACCTCTTAACCTTGATGCTCCAATGGAATCGGGATTTTGGAAAGGTCCACACTGATTTTTTTCAGTTCATGCCTCTTCTCAGGGTCTTGGATCTGTCAGGTAATTCATTTTTAAAGGAGCTTCCTGCAGGGATCGGTAACTTGGCAGAGCTACGATATCTCAATCTATTAAACACGAAGATCACAAGATTGCCTGAAGAGAGGAAATCTGGTAAAGCTGAAGCACTTGGACTTGGAGTTGAACACAATTCCTCAAGGGGCAATCTCCAGGCTTTCTGAATTAAGAGTAATGAGCCTATATTATAGTTATTCAAAGTGTGAAGAAGGGAGTGAGGGATTAAATATGAGTGAGTTGGAAGGCTTGGAACGTTTAATCCATCTTGATCTCACCTTATCAACTGTGCATGCTCTTAAAAGGTTGCTCTGCTCTAGCCAGCTGCGGAAGGTGACTCAGTATCTAATTCTGAACAGATGTGAGGATCTGAGTATCTCCAACCAACTATCATCCCTTTTTACTGCAATGAAAAGTCTTCATGGGCTTAATTTTAATCGCTGCAATGGGTTGGTGGAGGTGATGATTAGTGTGGATGCGAAGAAGGACAATGATTATCCTGTTTCGAGCCTAGAATGGCTAGTCCTTTGGCAACTCCCCCGCTTAAATTGCATTCGGGTGGGCCGCGGATGCTTCAGAAACCTTCACACCATAAAGATTTTCTCGTGTTTCAAGTTGAAGAAAATTTATGGTTTACTACAACTTGAAAGTCTTGAAAAAATTGAGATAGAGCGGGCCAATGAGCTAGAAGAAGTAATAGATACGGCCATTGCTGATGTTGAAGTTGGAGATAAAGGGCTCCTTGGAGGTAATCGATGTGTTTCGTTGCCCAAATTTGAAAAGGCTCCCTCTTTCTCTCCATAGCACCCACAATTCTCTAACGCAGATACGTGGTGATAAAGAATGGTGGGATAGTTTAGAGTGGGAAGAAGATAACATCAAGTCCTATTTTCTTCCCCTTTTCCAAGAAAGGAATTAGTGAGAGTCATTGTCAAGGTAGAAATACTTTTTAATAGTTATTTCTTAGGATTGTTAGATTAATTTTAGAAAGGATCCAGTCTGAATTTTTCTTACATCAAGTGTGCTATCTATTTTTATCAGTTTTAATATGTGCGCCATTGTACCACATGATATTAGATTAATTTCTTATGTTGGTGATTCTACGCATTAGGTGTATTATAACTCTTGAGCATTGTTTATTCCTGTTTTGCCTGTACAAGTGAGCTAATGTACATGCCACCGCATATACCAGCGCAAAGAGCAAGTGCAACATTCAAGCCCACAAATAAGAAAATATGCCTCCATGTAGATTTCTTAGCCCAAGAATCAGGTCACTCTACTAGCCAAGTAGGCCTGATTTAACTGGAAAAAAAAAGGGTCTATTTATTAAATGTTCACAGAAGTTTTCTAATCGGTGAACTTATTTCAAGCCAGGATGCTTTAAGCTCCCGACGCTGTGTTCTGCCTGGAGGGAAGCTATCTGCTGACACTGTTTTGGGGTATATTTTTCTCTGAGCCTTGTAGTTCAGTGTTTTTTTTTTTTTTTTTGGTGGTAATTTTGTAAGGGCCATTTTATAGATCTTTCTGTGTTCAAATATATTATAGGCGAGGCATGCCCTTTTTTGTGGTTGCCTCACCATAGTAAAGAATGAGCAACTGCTCATTTTATTCAAATCATGCATTTAGTTTGGGTCCCACTTGATGAGTGGATTGGCCTGATGTGTTAGGTACGGTGGGGCCAACTAGCTGGATAGGTTGGATGTCATGCACTCACAACACGAGGGCAACCATGCAGGACACTGGTGTTCAACTAGTTATGTTAGATCTACTCAATTAAAAATGCTTTATTTGCGAAATTGATGTAGGGAAGGATGTTATGAGGTCGGTCTTCCTCTATCGATGAACACATTAAACTCACAAGACACTCTTGAAATCACGAGAATTTTTTTTCGAATCCATGAGAGAAATAATATAATTAAATATGAGAATTTTAGGGTCCTTACTCTTACTCTGGTGGTAGACTCTTAAGGAGTTTCAACACCTGGTCAAAGGTTCGAGTATCCATAGGTGGTGAAATCTCACTACGGTGTGAGTGTGTGGGGGTGTGTGTGCATGTGTTAAAAAAATTGAGAATTTTAATTGATAGATTCTTCTAAAATAAAAGAATTTAGTATACTTACATAACATTAAACAAACCTTAAAATGTAATAAAAAATGTAATCAAAATAGTCATAATCAAATGAGGAAACATTATGAGGAAACAAATTTTGGAAATCATGGAAAATTCTGCCGTCCGCCATTTATCATCCACCAATTTATCATCCACCAATTTATCATCCACCAATCGAGTCGATCAATAGAACTGGCTAAAAAAATGTCCAGAGACTAAAATTAAAATTCTGTGAATTTTGACCTGTCAAACCAATTGGTCGACCAGTTGAACAGGTCCTTCGACCTGCCAACCATCTGTCGACCTATCGAAACTGGCAGAAATTGTCTAGCAACCAATTTGGAGTTTTTAGCAGAATTTCAACCTGTTAACCTGATTAGTAGATTGGTCAAATTATGCCGAACTTTATTGATTTCTCTTTAGGCTTCTTTTGACCCATATATGCTGGGAAATTGCTTGATACACATCCTATATCAGAAATAGAATGTGCTGAAAAAGTGACATGTTCATGCATACGAAGAAGGAAGGATTAACAGGTATGCATGAGTTGCAGAGCAATTGTGTAAGCGGACTTATTTGATACTCTGGCAGAGTATACCCTTTGTATGCATGCATCTATAACTTGTACACATAGCATATATAAGCTTTAATAAGCCCACATGTCGTGTGCACTAAAACTTATACCACACGTGCTAGCATGGCCCGATAGATGTCAGATCCAATCCATCCATCAGAGGGGCACCACTATATTAATCCATCGACCAAGAGTTAGGTTGTCCCACTGGTCATGTGGTCCACAATTTTCAAGACAAATGTGCACCTTTGGAAAAATTGGCTGAAGCTTTCTACCCCATCCACAATTTTCAAATATTGGACCCACATGCTCATCAGACTAGATTTTATTTCAAATATATATAAGGTCAGACCAACCTGAGGGATGGATTAGTTCTAGCACCTATGTGCCATGCTGGCACATATGAAGCATATGTAAAAGCTTAATTACACACGTGTGCATTTAATGAATAGACTTAATACGAATCAGCTGGACTGAGTCACTGACTCCGTCATACTGCTCTTGTTTTCAAACTAAGACGTGAAAAGGAATCGAAGAGCCAATCTCATCTCTCAAAGCTAGTTATGTTGTATTTTGGGTATTTTTATTTATTTATATTTATTTTTATATCAATTTACCTTTTTTCAAAAATATTTAAATGCATTAAATATTATAAATTTAATTGAAAAAAAAAAAAAATCAATTCAGAAAACCACATACTCATCCAGTCTTCCAATTGGCCCAGCCTGACTAGAAATTGAGTCCGAGTTTTTTGAGTTTTTGAACAATATAGTCACCACCGAATCAACTTAGGGCTGAATGAGTCAATCGGAGTCACTAAATCTTTTAACCATGTCAGTGAAGGGCCGGGTTTGGCCCATTGGGTTTCGGAGCTGGGGTTTGTTGTAGGGTGGGCCAGGTATGGGTCTGATTTTGAAGCAAATTGCTAAAAGATGCTGTCTATTAAGGCAACGCCAGAGCAGGCTTGTCCCTAAATTCAAAGGCTTAGTTAAGTGATGGGCTGGACCTAACCCTAATACGTAGGCCCGATTGATAATAAGATAGGGTCACGCTGTTCGTGATGCATCCATCTTAGAAATAAGGAATAATAGGTTTTGTTCATCATCATATCATCATGTATATAGATTTTTATTTTTATCTTTTGAATATGGTTTGTTACTACACAAGATTCTTTACATTTAGGCATCATGTTTTGATGATCCAAACCATTCATTTAGCGGGCTGCCACACAGATGGAGAAAGTTCCTAATAAATGAATAAAAAATACAGAAAAGGTTCACATCAATGGAAGAAAGGTCCAATGCTGAAGGTTTAGGATCTTCCGTTATGGGACATCTTAGGGTACCCTCATCTGTAGTGGACCTGATGCAGAGCAGCAGCTGCTGCATTAAATGGGGGCCAACTATTATTTCAATGCACACAAATTATTAACCAGAAATAAAAATGTATAAATATTAACAGAGATTAAGGGAAAATTATAAGATTAAGAATACACATAATATAATAGAAGATGAGCACTTAGATCAATGAATGAATAAAATGATAAGAAGATAGTGTCAACAAACTTAGTAGAGGCGTGGATTCATGTTGCTTTCTTGAAGACTGTTCGCACCTTTTTAATGACTTAGATGATCGATGTAGATCTTCTGAAATGAAAAGCCTTTGGAATACAACCACCAATCGGTTAGAAACGGCCAACTTAAACACCAAATGATTGATGCTCACAATACCTCCACTTTTTTTTATATATATATAAAAGGGAAAAACAATGGGGATTTTTTAAGGAAAAAAGAGAAAGATCTATTTTGGAAAAGATAATAGAGTGGCTATTGGTTTGCTAAGTTTTCTTTCGAAAATACTATTTATAGTAATCATATGGCTTATGTGGCAGACACCTGACGCTAAGGTGTCAACTAACCTAAACATTAGTTTTACAAACAGTTACAAAACGTTGCAAAGAAATGCCATGTATTGTAGCAATAGACTTGGTCAAAAAAAAAAAAATAAAAAAAAAAAAAACAATGGAAAAGAAAAAGGAATCATGTATACAAGCCCAAGCCCATGCCTGGCCCGCCCACATGATATGACGGGGTGGGCTGATAAGCACCCGCATGTGTGGTCCATAGCATGATATTCTCAAGAGCTCAACATAAGCTTACCACATGCTCCTATATATAAATTAAGGAGAAATATCTCTCATTTCTTTCCAACGTAGGACTATTATTTCCACAAGCAAAAACCAAAGAAAGTTCAAAGGACTTTTTACTCAAACTTTCTCTCTTTCTCTGATATTTTTAAAAAACCATACCACTAAACCAATACCAACAGCTGCCTTGGGCGCCCACCCCAATAACTCTCTCTCTCTCTCTCTCTCTCTCTCTCTCTCTCTCTCTAACGGCTCTCTTTCGTCTATTTTCTCATCTCTATAAATATAGTTTGTATGCAATAAGAAGTCATTAGTGCATTTTTCTTTTCTTTTATGAGATCTATTGATCATTGAGAGTGAGTGAGTCCTCTTGTATCCATGTGAGTGAATCCCCAACCATAAGTGAGTAAATTCTCAAGTTATATTTGAAATTTAGATTTTTACCCCTAACGACACAACTTATTAATGGCCTTGCAAGGATACATCATATTAACGAAGTTGACGACCAGTTTGTATCTTCGTATTTCTTCCTGAAATCGTCTCGTCTCTTTATATTTATTCTTCAAATTATCTCTTTGTTTTTCTTCTTGAAATTTCCACTTCATTTTCTTCTTGAAATCTTTACTTCATTTTCTTCATTGTTTCAAACCAGTTATGTTGAAGAGGGATTTAAAGAAATAAAAGAGGAAGAAGATGGTGCCTTCATCCAAGAAGTCACGCATTACACCTTTGAATTTTCACCTATACTCGGTCAATATTCACCCTGTACTTGGTGAATTTTACCTGTACTCAGTTAATATTCACTTGTATTTGGTGAATTTTCACGTGTTCGGTCAATATTCACCTACTCGGTGAATTTTCACCTGTACTAAGTCAATAATCACTTGTACTTGTTCACAACCCAAGTGTAGGGTCGTGATGTAGTAATAATGTCGGTGAGACCGAAGTCAAATTCACAGGGACTAATATCGTGAGTAATTTTGAAAGCAACTAGAAGAAGAACTATAAAAAGATCTAAATCTAAATATGGAAGTATAGAGAGTAATTGTGAGAGATTTAATGAAAAAACTTAATAAATTCAAAGGTGGGAACTAAGGTTTCCAAGGATTCACTTGTAGAGATCAGGGAGATCTATGCTTGATTCAAGGACACAACTAGAATCAGAGTCCTATCTTATCCAATTGGAAGATATCTTAGTAAAATCAAATTGAACTTCGTTTGACGTAATTCTCAATGGATGAGAGGTGTGAGAACTGGAAGTGATCCCATCACAAAACCATGCTTAGGAGACAAGACAAACAACAAGATTTATCAATCCCACAACCAACATGAGAGAAGTGTGAAAGTTAGGAAGGATTCCATCATCCAACCATGCCCAAGGGACGATGGTGAACAACGGAATTTTCCAATTTCATAATCTCAATATAAGAAAAGAACATACTCAAAGCTATCGCAGATCTATTATAATTTGAGTCATAACAAACCATTAAAAACTAAAAGTATTTCTTTAATATCAAACTATAATAAAAGATAGTTCAACTTAAACATGAATCAAAGCAATAGAAAATATCCTATCACACTACAAGCTTCACCTCTTAACCCTAGCTAAGAAGTTTAGCCAACCATAGACATGATTGAATTAAAATCTCTTAAGAAAAATATAAAAACGACTAAGAAATAGAAAGAAAAACTCTTGGCGACGGCTTCTCCACGCGTTTGCTCCACTCCTTAAATCCTAGAAGATGCCTATGAACATTCTAGGGAGTCCTATTTGTAATTGTGGAGCTCCAACTTTCGCACCTATTGGAAAACTTTAGAAACCGCCTTAAATTTACGCAGTTTTTCAAAATAGATTTCATTCTGCGCAATTTCATAGAATGACTCAGGGTTTCAGAATATGTTTCTTCAGGACAATTTCAGGAATATGTTTATTTTCAGGATTCCTTTTTTTCGCTTCAAATATTTGATTCTATTAATTCCTCACTTGGTTTTCTTAGATCTTTTGTATGTGAATTCTTCAATCTTGGCCTCCTAAGATCCATCCCTTGCCTAGGTATTCTTGAGCATCAATCCATGCTTTTATCGTCATTTTAATCCAAGCTCTTAAATTCACCTTGCAACATAAACATGAGTGAAATAGAACATTAAACATTATCATGTTCATAAAACCAAGATATAAATAGGGGATAATATGCAATATTTGACCCTCAATAGTACTCGGTGGATTTTCACTTATACTCGGTGAATTTTCACCTGTACTCGGTGAATTTTCACATGTACATGGTCAAAGTTTACATGTACGTGGTCAATTTTCACCTACATTCGGTCAATTTTCATGTTTACTCGATCAATTTTCACTTACATATAGTAGAAGCATGTCAGGTGCACAAGTGAGTTAATAGATATCAACCCAAACAAGTGGACAAATATCCCATTTGACATGCATTTCATGACATCTCTATATATATACGCATACTTGCATGTATATGATTTATTGTTGTTTATGCTCTCTTTAATTGTGTGGTGTATGAACCATGATAGATTCACTCACTAGCCTGGCTAGCTAACGCTGTGGATTGACAATTGTACAGAGGCAAACGAGATAGAAAATCAAAACCAAGTGTCAGGTACTAAGGCTCATTTGGAGGATAAGACGTAGGACCAATGGTCATATCTAGCAGAATACGAACTCGCTGTGTTGGATGGATGAATTGTATATATGATTGATTATTAAGAAACTTTGTTTTCTTATTATAGTTACTGACGATTTAGTTTGATTTGGAATTGTCTAGCAACACAATTCTTTGAACGATATTTGATTAGATCCGTCGTTTTTTTTTTTTTTTTTTTTTTTTGACAGACCCTATCCGTCGTTTATATTTTGTGATAGCAGAATTCGACGGACCATGTGACAGATGGAGACCGTCGTTAACTACATTTTACGACAGTCTCCATCTAGATTTTTTGCTATTTTGGCCTAACGAGAATAAAGCATTGGGCTAAAGTTTGGGCTTCAGGCCTACATGTTTGTTTGGATTTTTTATAATCCTTATTATAGGCTGTGAATATATAGGGTGGATGTCTCTCCTAGCTGTTCCCTTTATGTGGCCCACTTGAATCACTTGTTAGCTTATTTTTTTGCCATTGATATAGAGTAGTATTACACATCTAATAGTCAGAGTGGATTTTACCTACCTCATTAAGATGTTCCCCATTAAAAATTAATGACAGGCATCTCTGGAATATATATATATATATATATAATATATATATATTATATATATATATATATATATATATATATTATATATATATATATATATATATATATAAGCACAACCTTGATTATTTTGGGGCCAACCATGATGTATATGTTAGATCTACTACAATCATTACATTTGTGATCCTTCCTTAGGCCAAGGGTGAAAAATTAGTTTGACCTATGATTCAAGAGGGCCACACAAAAGGAAATGATTGCGAGAGACCATCAACCTTAATTCTTACAAGGACTACTATGATGATTATATAAAATCCACTCTAACCATTACATGCCACACCAATATTTAGCCATAGATCCCAAAAATTAGGCCCATCTATGCTTCAAGGGGCCACACTAAGGGAAATAGTTTAGATAGTCAGTATTGTCTTTTATTTCATTTGCAATCATGTGGTCCACTTGAAATACGAATGGGACTGAATTTCTGCCCATAGGCATAAAACGGTGTGACACATGCACCTAATGGTCAGGGTAGATTTCACATCAACAATAATGTGGAGCCTACTCAAGCTGTGACATGATTCCCTAAAAATCATATGAAAAAAATTCTCTGCTATGGACAGCCACCCCCGTTGTGTATGAAATAACTTTCCTTGGAAACCCACCATTTATTTTTTAGGAGACCCACCATGATATGTATGTGAGATCCACTCCTACCGATAGATGTGTAATACTAAGTTATGCCCATGGTGAAAAAATCAGATGACCCATGATTCAAGTGGGCCACACTAAGGAAAATAATCAGGAGAGAGAGGTCCATCCTTGTTATTTATAGGGCCTACATGATAATTACATAAAATTCACTCTAACCATTATATACTACACCAAAACATAGGCTTAGGGCCCAAACATAAAACCCATCCATTATTTAGATGGGCCACACCAAGGGAAAGAGTTTGGAAGGAGATATTATCCTATACACCTTTCTCCTTATGTGGTCTACCTGAAATATAGAAGAGACTGATTTTTGGTTCATAAGCCTAACATAAGGGTTTCACCTAAACACCACGTTGGGGCCATCCAAATTACTAGCAACTCCTTTTGGGAAACGTGAAATAGATTTTTCCTGGCAGCTATGGGAGCGAATGACATTCGAAATCCCATTTGAATTTATAAGTTTTAAACTCTATTGGGTTGGGCTGGGGTAACAGGACTTTGGATGCCAACCCGATTTAAAAACAGGAGCTAGTCCGATACTTTAGCCGAAGCCTGACCTGCTGTGGGCCAGGCCTGGAAGCCCGATGGGCCAACCAGCCCGTTGACAGCCCTAGGGGAGAGACTGAGAGGAGGGTAGAGATGGAGAGGTTGGGGAACAAGTCCTCTGCAACAATATCAAAATGGAGCGGATTACGTGTAACTGGAGTGACAATTAGTGGCTGTTTTCCTGATTGTGAGGGCCACATATTGAGGTATGTATTGTATATTCATGCCATCCATCAGTTTTTCCAATTCATTTTTAGGGTACAAAAAATTACAGAATATTCAAATACAAGTACATAACATGGCTGGGATTGAATGCCCACCATTAAAAGTTTCTTGAAGGCCACAAAAGTTTACGATCAAGATTTTTGTGTTTACCCTTCATACAGGTCTATGTGACCTTATCGACAGGTTAGATGGCAAACAAACATGACAGTGGGCCCTATAAAATTTTTAATGGTAGGCGTTCAATGACCACTGTTTCCGGCAGTGTGGTTCACTTGAAATCAGGATCTGATTCATTTTTGAGATCATGCCCTGAAATTAGCCAAAAAACTAATAGACGGCATGTATATACAACAAATACATGAACGTGGCCCCATGGCCAGGGTAAGACCCACGTGAGCATGTTACCTGGATAACACAATCTTTTCCCGTGTCAAACACTCAAGTCCGCAGGCTCACCATATTTAAATGTATACTCCACTCCGTTCATCATGTTATTGATTCACAACACATGCACCACACTAGTGGGCCAGTAGGAATGAAATGTTGACCATAGGTTTGCTTGTGGGTCACCACGGTGTATCTTTCATCAAACCTATTAATCAGGTGTATCTTTCATCAAACTATTAATCAGGTCTAAATTACAAGGATGAAGGTAAGTTACAAATATCAGCTGAAAAACAAAAAAATTAGGTGGTCTAAATTGCTGGATGAACTTAGCGGCTTCAGGAGAAATTTTCCATTATTCTTAGTGGCATGATCAATGTAACTTTTTATGGGACTGATCTTTGTATATACCAGTTCAAATGATAATTCTCACCTGATGGATGGAATGGATTTTACGTGATGGATCCTATAGACTTACATCTGGTCTCCTCTTCGTGCAGGCTATAGGCAGAGGTGCTGGCTGCATGTCCGCATTAAGTAGGAATCGAGTTTAATCAAAAGCCGTCCATTGTTGTGAAGCGTAATTGCAATCCATTGTTGTGAAGCGTAATTGCATGGGGGTAAAAATATTCATCTGTATAGTATAGGTAGAGAGAATTAAAATAATCATTTCAGAGAAAGACGAGCTGTTTATGGTGCACGTTCTCCAGTACATAGTCAATGGTT
The DNA here is from genome assembly GCA_021015155.1 of Magnolia officinalis. Classification (NCBI taxonomy): domain Eukaryota; kingdom Viridiplantae; phylum Streptophyta; class Magnoliopsida; order Magnoliales; family Magnoliaceae; genus Magnolia; species Magnolia officinalis. Next base: position 25,688,720 of record JAJHSJ010000001.1, on the reverse strand, counting down.
TCAACACATATATTATATACATACATACACATATGTAAGTTATGAATGAGTCGGGTCTCAGCTATGAATGAGTTGTCATTGATAGTGATAGAATATTTTGGCAGTGGGCGTAGACTTCAGGCAGCTTCTTCCTACTTGCATTTCATTTATTTATTTATTTGTTCTTATTAATAAATAACCACAAGTGGCCTGCATCAAGTCTGCTCATATGCTAAGATTCTAACAATCTATATAAAAGAGTAGAAATTGATGGTAAAAATATGAAGCAATTGACACTTAGATAGCATAGGATGTGATAACGTTTTTAGTATTGGTGGTGACTGGCTATTGTGGACATGGCTTTGGTGGATTGGGTGGGTGGATCCCTGTGGGTTAGGCCCACCATAATGATATAGAAGTATTTTCGTGCTAAAAAAATGAAATAAAATGATTTGAGGGCTATAAAAACATAGGTTTGAAAAGAACCTCTTGTCACCACCATATCCCGGATCCCAGTATATGCTATTTGGACCAAATACTCCACCTAGAGCCCTTTTTCCTGTACTCGAATGGGTGAATTCGGAGATCCCTAACTGAGGGATCCACCTGGTCTGATGTATTTGCCTTACAACTCATTTTAGGAGATGATTATAAAAATGAAACAGATCAAAATCTTAGGCTGACCACACAGGAAACAGTGGTGATTGAATACCCACCATTAAAAATTACTTCGGGACAATCAAAATATTTATTTACCATCCAACTTGTTGATAAGGTCACAAAGACCTAGATGGACTACATAAATATCAGCTTGACCAAACTTTCGTGGCTCATTAAAGGTTTTAAAGGATCAACCATTGCTTCATGTGGTACGGTTCACTTTGAGATTTGGATCTTCTTATTTTTTGGATCATGCCTTATAGTGAACTGTCAAAACGGATGAACGGCCCGATTTGAAAAACAAAAAACTAATGTGGTCTAAATTACTAGATGAACTTTTCGGCTTTAGGAGAAATTTTCCACTATTCTTAGTGGCATGATCAATGTAATTTGTTATAGGACTGATCATCTTTGTATGTACAGTTCAAATTATAATTCTCACCTGATGGATGGAATGGATTTACATGATGTATCCTACAGACTGGCATCTGGTCTTCTCTTCGTGCAGGCTAGGCTGTCCGCATTAAGTTGGAATCGGTTCAATCAAAAGCCTTCCATTGTTGTGTAGCGTAATTGCAAGGGGTAAAAATATTCATCGGATAGTGTAGATAGAGAGAATTAAAATAATCATTTCAGAGAAAGAGGAGCTGTTTATAGTGCACGTTCTCCAGTACTTAGTCAATGGTTTCAACACATATATTATATATATACATACGCATATGTAAGTTAATCTAGTCCCTTGAAAGTGTCGGTCTCAGCTATGAATGAGTTGTCATTGATAGTGATAGAATATTTTGCCCTGGGCGTAGACTTCAGGGAGCTTCTTCTTACTTGCATTTCATTTTTTTTTATTTATTCTTTTTAATAAATAACCACAAGTGGTCTGCATCAAGTCTGCTCTTATGCTAAGTTTCTAACCATCTATATAAAAGAGTAGAAATTGATGACCAAAATATGAAGCAATTGACATTTAGGTATCATAGGATGTGAGAAAGTTATTAGTGGTGGTGACTGGCTACCGTGGACATGGTTTTGGTGGATTGGGTGAGTGGATCCTTGGGTTAGTGATGTAGAGCAGGTCGCGGACAATTTCATGGTCGAGATGGACTAGAAGAGGCCCGATCACAAGCAGAAGTGAACTGGACCGTTAGGACCTTAAATCGGGCGTATCTCGCAAACCGGAATGAGTTATTCGACGTACCATTTATGATTTTGGGCTAGAACGTGTTACTTTAGCTACCCAACCCGCTCTGCTGGGTTGCCCATGTCGAATTTGATAAATATCATCAGATCGACGGTCGAATCCTATTTTAATTTCGTTTAAATTATTTCTAGTAAGTTATAGTTTGAGTATAACTCTTCATCCGTTGGGCTTTAGGAGTTTTTTTTTTTTTTTTTTTTTTTTTTTTTTTTTTTTTTTTTTTTTTTTTTTTCAAAAAAAAAAGGGGGGGAGAGCCCAATTCTTAGGGATTCCCTAATTCATAAACAAACAAAAATTTACAACCTAGACTAATTCGGGCAGGGCCGCAAACAACAAAAACAGCCCGCCTATCATAAGCTATACATGAGAGACCCCTTCAAGGGCCCACAGAAGACATGCAGATAAATACAAGACCCGCTTTCTCTACAAGGACAAGACCTCTTATGTGAGCCGGAAGATTATGAGTGTGATGGCACACAAAGGACAACTGACTCTCACTGGCAATACGTGACAATCCATCTGCAGGGCCATTGCCTTCTCTCCTAATGAGTTTGATGGAGATATTGCCCCTCCTCATGAGGGCTTTGATCCTAGAGACCCAGAAATTGATACTCCAACCAAATGAGGCTTTACCCGACAATATATCTACCATAACCTTGGAGTCTGATTCAATCTCAACGTTGCAGAAGCCTGAGTTGAGGGACAGCAAAAGGTCGTCGTACACAACTCTCATCTTAGCCTTGTTGTTGGAACACACCCCATAGGGCGACCAAAAGGCAAGCTGGAACTCGCCGCACTCATTTCTAACGATTCCCCCTCCCCAAGAGGGCCCAGGATTTCCATGAGAGGACCTATCGATATTAAGCTTCATCCAGTTGGTGGGCGGCCTAGTCCATCTAACAATTTCCACCAGACACTGACTAGGATTTTCCTTATTACGGCCCCCTTGCTCACCTCCCCAATTAGCCGGCCCAAGATTGGCTGATCTAGAAGACATCCACTTGATCCACCAATCCACCCTGGCGGTGGTCACCGCAACTCTCACAGGCTTGAGATCATACTTGGCCCTGTTTCTAGTCAACTAGAGCTCCCATAAGATACAGCAGGCCGCGAAGACATGCGACTGGGCTGACCCTCCTCCCGCTGAAGCTGCATTCCTCCACTGTCTCAATCTAGAAAAGATAGACTGGTTGGGGAGAGCGGAGATGCCGAAAGCGATATTGAAATGGGACCAAACTGCTACCACCAGCGCGCTGTTGAGGAATAGATGCTCTAAGGATTCGATGTTGGGACTGAACATGGGGCTCATCTCGCAGCATACACACCTAGAAGCGAGAGACACGCCCTTATCCTGCACTCGGGTGTCCTCCGGCACAGCCCCTTCGATCAGCCTCCAGATAAAATTGGAAATCTTGGGGGGCCACTTCTTCTACCTGGGTTGGAAAATCCAGTCCCTGCCACCGGTTCTTTGTCTGCTAAATTCCTAGGTTGACTTGACTGAAACCTTCCCCGATTGGGCTTGAGGCCATATGCATATGTCAGGACCGGCAGAGGTGGCGAACCCACCCTGGAAGACATGATCAATATTTAACTGAGACAGGAAGGAAAACACCGACAAAAGGGGAAAAGGGCCGAATGGGCCCAAGAAATCTTGAATTTTTAGGTCCAGGAGGTCTCCAGGCACTTGCCAGACCGTTCTCTGCAGTAAGGGGCCAAGGCCCGTCCAGTTGTCAGCCCATAAATTTCTGGAACCTTCTCGAACTAGCCATTGGATGTTCTCATCCACCTGAGAGAAGAGGCCCCTGATGTTTTTCCATAACGGCGAGGCAAAAGAAAGAATGGAGCTCGAGTTCCCTTGATGGAAGTCAGCATGATATTTGGCTTTCATTAGCCGAATCTATGGCCCATTGTCTTCCCCATATTTTGCATCCCAAGCCAACTTCAACCTTCTAGCTTTCACCACATCTTTAAGCTTTCTAATCCCCTGGCCCCCTTCCTGAAATGGGCTAGTGATCTTTTTTCAAGCAACCCACTGGAGCTTTTGAGACCCATCAGCCCAACCCCAAAAGAACCTGGAAAAACTTCATTCCAAATTGGCAAGGACTTTCGAAGGGACCTCCGCCGTAGCCATGACATGTAGAGGAATACTGCTCAAGACATGTCTTCTCAACATAGCTCTCCCGGCCTGGGACAGGTGCCTTGCCTTCAACCGTTGATTCTAACCTGCACCTTGTCCTGTAAGAACTGGAAGTTAGCAACTCTGACTCTCCCTCTTATGAAAGGGACTCCCAAGTAAGAAAAGGAACCACTCGATCTGCCTATCTTGAGCTGGCGTTTGATCGATCTGACCCAGCCCTCCAATAACTTGTTAGAACACATGAAACAGCTTTTCCTACTATTGATTTTCTGGTTGGAGGCTTGTTGGAAGAAATCTAGGAAAGACTTGACCGCTTGAAGGGATGACTTGCTCCCATTCAGGAAAAGTAACGTGTCGTCGGCGAAGAGCATATGGGAGGTGAGGGGGCAACCCCTTCTCATCTGAAAAGGTTTGCACCTCCCAATTTCCACGAAGGACCTGAAATTTCTAGAGAACGCCTCCGTAACAAGAATGAATAAACTCGGGGAAATGCGGTCTCCGTGGTGAAGCCCTCTAGATGAATTGAAAAATCTTGCTGCTTCGCCATTTGTCAACACTGAGAACCAGACGTTGCTCCAACAATTCTCTAAGATGGCAACCCATTTGTCACTGAAACTGAACTTGAAAAGCACCTTCTTCAAGAAATCCCAACACACCCTATCATACGCCTTCTCAAGGTCCAGTTTGAGCATGATATTACCACACCAGACTTTCCGGTTTAAGTCTCTAAAAACCTCTTGCGCGTAAGCAATATTACTAGTGATGGCACGCCCGCGAACAAATGCCCCTTGTTCAACCGAGATCAGATTGGGAAGGATGCTTGTGAGATGGGAGGTAAGCACCTTAGATAAAATCTTGTAGATCACATTACACAGACTTATGGGGCGGAAATCGTTGAAGGGTGAGGCCGAAGGAGTTTTTGGAATCAGACAGATCAACGATGCTGAATACCCTCTGGGGAGTGGGCTACCATCCAGAAAACTCTGTGCAGCACGCAGAATATCCTCCCCCACTATCGGCCAGCAGTGGGTAAAGAAGGCTACAGAAAAGCCGTCCGACCTAGCTGCCCCATCAATAGGAATGGAGGACACAGCCATTTTCAGCTCCTCTAGAGAAATGGGCGCCACCATCTGAGCATTCTCTTCGTCAGACACCAGCCCAGGGATGGAATCTGTGAAGGAGAACGGCGATGGAGAATCATCCTTCTGGAATAACTTTGAGAAGTAAGACAAGGCAGCTTGCTTGATTCCATCTTTACCAGTCAGCTCTACACCTGAATCCTATTTTATGGATCTAATCTCTACCCTCCTAATCTGCTCAGATGCAACGACATGGAAGAACTTCGTGTTTCTGTCCCCTTCTTCGAACCAATTGATATGGGCTTTTGGCTTCCAGAAGACCTCTTTCCTCAGCTCAAGATCTGACAGGGTCTTCCTGGTTGCCGCACCTTCTTGCTAAAGATCTTCATTCCTTGAGCCCTGCATTCTGCTTTCAATAGCATTCAGCTCTTCCTCCGCCTGCTTCACTTAAATGAAAATGTTGCCGAACACTTCCTTGTTCCAGAGCCTTAACACTTGCTTGACTCTCTTGAGCTTGAGCTGCACGTTAAGAAGAGGAGATGGGGAAAGCAGACCAGCCCACACATCTTTGATTACCTGCATGAATCCGTCGTGGAGAGTCCACATTCTATAGAATTTGAAAGGCCTGAGAGAGAAGAGCGAGGGACCTGCCAAGTGGAGATGTAGAGGGGTGTGGTCCGAGTTAGACCGGACCAGATGTTGAACACGGAAGGAGGGGAAAGACCTCAACCAGCTATTGTTGATGAAGACCTTGTCCAGCCTAGCCTAGATTCTAGCCACGACAGCCCTATTGTTGCTCCAAGTGTAGCGATTTCCATAGAATCCCACGTCCAGCATATCAGCTTCCTGAATGGCTGTCAGAAATTCTTCCATGTTGGTAGCGTCAAGCCTAGCCGAGCCGAGCCTCTCGTCAGACGAAAGGACAGCATTGAAGTCCCCAGCCATCACCCATGACTGTTGGATATGCTGCTCATAGCCACCACTTCCCTCCACAGTGATCTACGTTGGATTCTGCTGCATTTTGCGTACACAATCGAGAAGAGGATAGGCTCCCTGCAATTTGAAATAGTAACATGGAGGAAAATAGACTGGTTAGAAATAGAGGCTATCGAAACATCCAGCGAGTTATGGTGGAACACCCATATTTTACCCCCCTCTCCCACATTAGAGAAGGAGCTGTGAAAACCTAGCTTTAATCTGAAGCCAACTCTTTTCGAGTCCCTAAGCATTGGCTCCAGAATAACCGGCAAGGAGGGCTTGGACTTATTAATCATCTTCGCTAGAGTAGCTTGAGTAGACAAGTTACCCACTCCTCGAGCATTCCAAATGATGACTTCATCCATCAGTGACACATCCAGAGTTCATTGCCCATCTCTTCAATCTCCCGAGTCTGTTGTACCATTCCCCTTCACGTAGTCTGACTAAAAGTTTTCTGCCTCTCATCTTCCCTTTTCCCCTTTTCCTGGTTTCGGGACATCCTGATTTGTCTCTGAGCCTTTCCTAGCTAACGAAATTTGTTTGGCCGATGTTACAGTACCTGGAGGATTATGAGATGGACTGATTAGCAGATTAGGATATGAGTGTTGATCAAGGGAGGGGTCCGTAGTTGGCACTTCACCAGGATCAGATTGGGTGTTTGCAGAGGGCTCCGTAGTGCCCAAAGATGCGTGGTCGAAGTACGGGGAGAGGTCAACCACTAGGCGAAGACGGTTTTCCTCTGTGAATGCTTGAGACATAGGAGAGGTCTCACATTCTATTCCAGTGGTACCGAAACATGCTTTCCTGATCCCCAAGGGAGGGTCCTTAACCGGGTTAAAATCTCGCTTATTGAAGGAAGAATTCCCTTCTGATCTAGCCCGAGGATGGATCGGGCGAGCTCTGTTCCAGTCGATATCGCCTAACGACATTGGCTCTATTATAGAGGCCGATTCACCTGGAAGGTTAGTAGTACTGTCTGCCTGATCAGTAACCTGTCTGCACTGCCCATCTGTAATAGCTAGCATCTTCTCATTAGGATGGATAACCTGAGTGCAAGGAGTCTGCCCAACATTGGTGGGAGGGACCCCGCCCCCTGCTATAGACTGGACAGACCGACTCATGCTCTTCCTCTGCCTAGGAAAGGGGCCTTCCTCACCCGTTGAGAGGGGGCAAGGGGTAGACAATGTTCCTTCTTTGGAATGTTGGGCTTTTTCAAAATAAGCTTGAGGGCGAGACCCACCCGCTGAGAGTCCGTCACCAATCCGAGGAAGATCCTGGGGATAAATACAGTTTATAGGCGATGGAGAAGTCAGAGCTTCTACTGGCTCCCAATACTTGTGAGTACCTTCTCTTTATTCTACTAAGATATCCATCGGGTTCCCCTCCTTAATCCCTTCAACTATTGTGGCGATATTCTGTGAGGCCCTTGGACAAACAGTTGGAATGCAGACTAGTTGGTCCGACTTCTGATCATAAAACCTCTTTTCTACCCAAGCTCTTGTGGACTCCTCCTGCCTAGAATGCTTACCAAATCCCTGATGGACATAGGTGGGCGCATAATATGATTGGTTGTCCTCAATTCTCGCATAAATAGGTTAGACGGACTGAAGAACCTGCAGGTTTAGATTTGGCCTAAGCTGACTCCGGCGTGAGGGATAACGTTCACTCTAGCATACATCTGGAAGAGGCCAAACCTATTGTTGGAATCCAGATGAAGGACCTTTCCAAAAAAAAAAAAATTGCTAGGTCCAGAATAGTAGCTTCAAACCAAGCTTTGGGGGGGGGGGGGGGGGGGGGGGGGGGGGAACTCCCCTGGGTCCATGGAGACACCAATTCAAGGCCCATTTCCTTGTGTAAGGCCCCATCTGCAATTCTTGCAATTTCCTTCTAACCGCTCCTGGATCTTCCATCGTGCAAAAATCGCTTGCATTACTAACCTTTCTGTCCACCTTCCCATCTTTGACTGAATCCGCATACGTTCGATTTACAACTGGTGGAGGTACAGGTCTGCAGTTTACATTCGATTCCTACGGAACGAATGGAATGTAGTTTTTGTGTTTGGCAGGGTTGGATAGCTTAGGATTAGCTATCTGAACAACGATTACCCTTCCATCGATTTTCTTACCATTAAGAACCCCCATTGCCGCTCTACCATCCGTTTCATAGTGGAATCTAACAAATGCGAATCGTCTAAAGCCATGGCTATCTCTGAATCTCGGAATGTATACGTCATTTACCTTCCCATATCTCTAAAATATCTTTAGCAAATCATCCACCGTGCAGTCGTAGGGCGGATTCCCCACATAGAGGCGGAAACCGCCTATCGATCTGCCAGAACACCGCGATTCATTGAAGCGTCCCGCCGAACGGCTTCTGCTGGCCTCCCTTCCTCTGTCTGCCTTGCGCGAAGGGGTGTGGGAAGAATCCCGTGTTCTATTCCCCCTGCGCGATGAGGCTCGATCTCTGCCTCTCATCCATCTCCCCCCAATCGTTCAGAACTATTCCTATGTTGCTTGTTGGGCTTTAGGAGTTGTGTCCAACATGGAAAGTACTTAGAATAATTAGGAGAATATCATGGTTGAGCTAAATAAGACACTTACTATTTTTGGCCGAAAACCATGAAGTCTAGTGGAAAACTTACTATTTATATTAAGTCATGAATTCTATGAGTTTTAGTTGCAGTTTGATTCTGAAACTTCTCTCATGGCTTAGTATCCCTATTTAAAGGGTTGTAAACTCGTTTATTAAATCATCAATCAACTTATGAATTTTATAAAATTTATTCCTATTTTCTTGTTTCTTTTCTCATGGATTTGAGAAATCTAAGTGAGGAGTGCAGAGAAGTTCCGTGGATTCAGAACAGTTAAACCCCCTGAGGAAGACGGTGCTCGACCTCACATCATTCCCTACGTTAGTTTGGTATCAGAGCGAGGCTTCTCTTCGGATCTATGGCTTCTAACGATGAGTCGGGCGCAACAATCCCATGGACGGTGCTCTAGGAAAATTATCTTTAATGGCAACAGCTTTTGAAACAGCGCAAAGAGAGAATCGGCAAGCCATGCAAGGGATGCATGCTTCTATCGATCGCATGGCGGTTCGCATAACGAAGGCCCTAGGGTAGCTCCATGTTCACAATGGTGATCCACCACCAGCTATTGTTGAAACTCGTAATCGCCCTGATCACAGGGTAGTGCCAGCAATGAATCAAAGGATCATTCATGAGGAATGAAGATCATGTGATGAGGAGGTCGACAACATGGTCCTCCAATATCCCAAACAAGGCAGCGATCGAGTAAATTGGACAGATCGAGAGTTCAAGATGAGAGTCGATATTCCTAGGTTCAATAGTTAACTACACATTGAAGGTTTCCTTGGATTGACTTTCTGAAGTCGAGCGATTCTTCGACTACATGGAGTCCTTGAAATGAAGAAGGTCAAGTTTGTGGCCTACAAGCTGAAGGGTGGAACTTCAGCTTGGTGGGAGGAACTACATCTCGCTTGGACAAGATAGACAAAAGTACCAATTTGCACATGGCAGCAGATGAAACAGCTGCTATGCCGTGATTTCTCCCTAAGGACTACGATCAGGTACTATTCCAACAATACCAAAATTGTTGGTAGGGTAGTAGGTTGGTGAGAGATTACGTAGAAGAATTCTACCACTTGGCGGCGCGTAATGACTTGGTCGAGAATGAATCGCAACAAGTTGCCCGATTCAACAATGGATTATGTGTGGCCATCCAGGATTGGGTCCAGATGCAGATCGTTTGGACAATGAATGATGCCATCAAATTGGCTACTCAAGCAAAAGCACATCTTGAACGCCTCAACACATGGACCTATCCTACCACCAGGGTCGCCGCGGCGGGTTCGTCCCAGGGAGCTCCACAGCCAAGAGGGAAGGAGCCTGTAGAAGCACTCACTCAACCTTCTACACCCGTGAACCGAGATCAGGGAAGCGGACAATCTAGGCCCCAAAGGAGCGTATCAACTGTTGTTGGTCCAAGCAGGATCCCAAACCCCTATGCTCGGCCAAGACCCGACAATTGCTTTTGGTGTGGCCAACCTGGTCACCTATCAAATACTTGTCCCCAATGACAAGTGGTGAACATTGCCATCAATGATGGTAGTGCTGAGAACGCTGATGAAGATCTAAATGTTGAGAAATAGGAGCACGCCATAATGGACGAGGCAGATAATACATGTTGGGTTCAGCAAGATCGCAGTGAGTTGCTCATCGTGAGGAGGCTATTGGATGCGCCAAAAAAAAAAATTACACCCACGATGGCATAACATCTTCCAAACTATGTGTACGGTGAATCGAAAAGTTTGTGACGTGATCATTGACAGTGGGAGCAGCGAGAACATCGTCTCAAAGGTTATAGTAGAAAAGTTGTAATTAAAGACAGAGCGTCATCTCTCCCCATATACAGTTGGTTGGATCAAGAAAGTCAGCAAAACGAAAGTAACTGTACAATGCACCATATCCTTTTCAATTGACAAACATTATAAAGACGAAGTAGTATGTGATATAGTTGACATGGAGGCCTGTCACACACTACTTGGTCGACCTTGGCAATCCAATCGTGACGTCACTCATAAAAGGGCTAGATAATATAAATATTTTTATTAAGGATGGCCGGAAAACCATATTAGCCCTTATGGATCCAGAAGAGCCACCCAAAACTTCTACAGTGGAAGGTCGTTCTCTCTTAACCATACGGGACTTCATGGAGGAATCCAAAGAAACACGATAGACTTATCCATTCATTGTAAAAGGGGAAGAACTCGAGCCTACCATCATCCCTGAAAGACTAAATCCCTTATTACATGAATTCAAAGAAATTTGGCCTAATGATTTTTTCGATGGGTTACCTCCCATGTAAGATATCCAGCACCAAATCGACCTTGTCCCTAGGTTCAACTTACCTAATCATCCTCACTATCGGATGAGTTCGAAGGAGTGCGAGATTCTGCAGGGACGAGTGGAGGAACTGACCCGTAAGGGTCTTATTCGAGAAAGTATGAGCTCATGCACCATTCCAGCTCTATTAAATCCTAAGAAAGATGGAAGTTGTCGCATGTGTGTTGACAGCCGGGCCATTAACAAAATCACAATAAAATATAGGTTTCTCATACCACAGTTGGACGATATGTTGGACATACTTGAGGACGCAAAAATATTCTCAAAATTAGACCTAAGGAGCGGCTACCATCAGATTTGAATACGATCGGGTGATGAGTGGAAAACGGCTTTTAAGACCTAGGAAGGGTTGTATGAATGGTGGTCATCCCTTTTGGTCTTTTGAATGCGTGCGGTATATTCATAAGGATGATGAACCAAGTTCTGAAGTCATTCGTTGGGCAGTTTATCGTGGTTTACTTCGATGATATTTTAATATACAATTAAGACGAAGCAAGCCATATAGAACACCTCGGGCAGGTCCTTTAAGTGCTTACTGAAACAAGTTGTATCTCAATTTTAAAAAGTACAGCTTTTTGACCGATACTTGTTGTTTTTGGACTTTATTCTGACATCTACGAGCATTCGAGTGGATGAGAAAAAGGTGAAAGTCATTAGGGAATGGCCAGTCCCAACAAACATCCATGAGGTACGAAGTATTCATGGTTTGACGACATTCTATCATCAGTTCGTAAAGAATTTTAGCACCATTGTATCTCCAATTACAGACTGCATGAAGAAATGACAATTTCAGTGGATTGACGAAGTCGACAGGAGCTTTGCCGAAATTAAACACAAGTTGTCCATAACCCCGGTTCTTGTACTTCCCAACTTTGATAAATTATTCGAAGTTGAATGTGATGCTTCCTATGTCGGAATTAGGGGAGTCTTGTCTCAAGAAGGTCAGCCGGTGGAATTGTACAATGAAAAACTTAGCAATGCACGTAAAAAGTGGTCGACATATGAGCTCGAATTGGATGCAGTGGTCCAGGCATTGCGACATTGTTGACATTATTTGATTCAAAGGGAGTTCATCCTTTACACAGACCATTAAGCTCTTAAAGTCATTAATATCCAAGCTAATGTGAATTGTGTGCATGTTAGGTGGGTTTTATTTTTGCAGGAATTCACGTTTTTGTTAAAACATAAGTCTGGGTAGCAAAACAAAGTGAATGATACACTGAGTCGCCGCGTTGCTTTATTAGTCGATCATGGTGAGCAATAAGGTTATCGGGTTCAAGCTCCTCAAGGACATATATGCCGACGACGACTACTTCACAGATGCATGGGTTAAATGCCAAGAAGGTCATCCCAGTGACCTACATATGCAAGATGGGTTCCTTTTCAAAGGGAATCGACTGTGCATTGCCAAAAGCTCGCTGAGGGAGCAGATCATCCAAGAGCTACATGGAGGTGGCCTTAGTGGACACCTTAGATGGGACAAGACGCGAGTACTTGTTGAAGAGCAGTACTACTAGCCACAGTTAGTACGTGATGTGGGTAGAGTGGTGCAGCGCTGTCATATTTGCTAGGTCTCCAAGGGGCATTCTCAAAATACAGGCCTCTACAAACCGTTACCTATACCTGACGGCCTTTAGGAGAACCTATCGATGGACTTTGTGTTGAGTCTCCCACGAACATAGCGTGGTATGGATTTAGTGTTCGTGGAGGTGAAACATTTCTCGAAGATGGCACACTTCATACCATTCGCACACTTCATTCCATTCAAGAAGGCCCTCGACGCGACGCATGTGGTAAATTTATTCTTAAGAGAGATCGTGTGGCTACACGGGGTCCCCAAGACTATCACTTCTGACCGCGATACAAAATTCATTAGCTACTTCTGGTGGACTTTGTGAAACATGTTTGGTACACAACTTCAGTTCAGCAGTACCTACCACCCATAGACTGAACTGAAGTTGTGAATCGCATGTTGGAGAACCTCCTTCGATGTATTTCAGGGAAAAAGTCGAAGCAGTGGGATTTGGCCTTGTCTCAAGCGGAGTTTGCATTTAAAATATGGTGAACCGCTTGATAGGAAAGTCTCCATTCTAGGTTATTTATGGCCGATTACTTGGCCACACACTTGACTTGGTCCCTTCGCCCAAGCTTCCAGGCATGAGCATTATACTAGAACATATGACAAACAGAATTATGGGCATTCATGCAGAGGTTGATGTCAAGTTACATGCCTCGAATGACAAGTACAAGGAGCAAACTGACAAACATCGACAATAAAAGGTGTTCAAGGTGGGCGACCTAGTTATGGTCCGTCTACACAATAAGAGATTTTTGACCAGGACTTACAACAAACTGAAGAACAAGAAGATTTGGCAGGTACCAATCATCCGAAAGATCAATGACAATGCGTACGTTATTGATCTTCTGGATGACATAAAGATCTTGCGTACTTTCAACGTTACAGACTTGACCAAACCAGGATGAGAATTCAAGGATGAGTTCTTTTGAAGTGGAGGGGACTAATGTAGAGCGGGTTGCAAACAATTTCATGGCCAACATGGACCAGACGAGACCCGATCGCAAGCCGAAGTGATCCAGACCGTCAGGTCCTTAAATTAGGTGTATCTCGCAAACTAGAATAAGTTATTCAGACATATCTTCATGGCATATTTATCTTGCTGGTATGTAGGATACTACACACATGTATGTACTTACTGGGCTTTAAAAGCTCAAGCTTTCCTTTATAATTTTTTCAGGACAGTACGAAAAGTAGGAGCACCAGATTATGCCTATCTCGTTATCCTTAGACACTACTTCCAATTCATTCCAATTGATATGTACTATTGTGAAACAATTGTATTGTAAATATATTTTATAGTGGAAGCTGGTTATTTTGCTTGTGTTGGACATGCTAATCTTTATGCTAGATATTTATTACAAAAAAAAAAATGTCCTAAAATTTATAGTTGGGCAACGAGCTCGGGACTGTGTGTGGGCGTGGGTGCCAAACTCGGAGTTCGACGCATCACGATCCAAGCCCGGCCATCGTAGATTAGTCATGCGGGAGACGAGGTTTGGGGCGCGACACTGATACCCATACTACTTGACCTTCCATTTGTCAAGACCACCATATTTTGGTTTTGGTTTTGTTTTGGGATTTTTCCTTAATCGGACCTTTTCATTTTCGATCGATAAATAAATGTTAACCAAACCAATCTGATATTCAACTAACCGAATGAGTGTATTTTTCATTTTCAACCATCCAACAAATGTCCACCAATAAATTCGGTGTACTCAATTCAAAATTCTTAATTTTCTTTTCAAAATGTAAGTTTTTATCAAAATCTTGGTTTTTGTTAGATCTTAATTTATTTATTTTTCAATATCTCCAATTTTCTCAAACATTGTCCAATTTTTTTTTCAAAATAGCAAAATTTCTTAAAACTTCTCAATTTTCCTTTTCAAAATGTCAAATTGAATCTTGATTTTTTAATCTCATTTTTTATTTAAATTTCTATTTTGTACGAACTTCCTCAATTTTCTTTTTCAAAATGTATATATTTTTTTTCAAACTATTCATTTTTTTTTTCAAAATTTAAAATTTAACAAAATCTCATTTTAATTATCAAACTTTTCATTTTTTTTTTCAAAATACAAAATCTCAATTTCCTTTTCAAAATCTCAATTTTTTTTTTCCAAAATCATTTTTCTAAAAAACTTGTCAATTTATTCAAACTTCTCAAAATTTTCAAGATGCCAATTTTCTTTTTTGAAGATCACAATTTTTTTTTCAACCTATCAATTTTTTTTTTCTCAAAATGACATTATTTTGTCAAAATCTCGATATTTTTTAAATCTTAATTAAAAATTTCTTTTCAAACTTCTCCATTTTCTTTTTCAAAAATATATATATATATTTTTCAAATATCTCAATTTCTTTTTCAAATTTCAATTTTGTTATCAAACTTTTCTATTTACAAAATCTCAATTTATTTTTAAAATTTTCATTTTTTTCTTCTAAAATCTTTTTTTTTTTTTTTTTCAAACTTCTCAAAATTTTCAAGAAGCTAATTTTATTTTCAAAATAACATTTTTATTCAACTTCTCAAATTTATTTTTAAAACTTGACAAATTTTTTTGTCAAAATCTCATTGTTTGTTTAAGTCTCATTTTTTGTTTTTCAAAATTACAATTTTTCACTACCATTGTCAATTTTTTTTTTTTAAATCACAATTTTTTTAAACTTTTCAATTTTCTTTTTCAAAATGTCATTTTTTGTCAAAATCTCAACTATTTTAATCTCACTTTTTCAAAATTCTACTTAAAATTAAAAAAAAAAAAAAAAAAAAAATCTCCATTTTTTTTAAATGTCATTTTCTTTTCAAACTTTTCAATTATTTTCAAAATCACAATTTCTGCCACGATCTCATTTTTTATTATGAATATTTCATTTTTTTTCAAAATACAAAATCTCATTTTCTTTTTAAAAATCCCAAATTTTTAATATCTAATTTTCTTTCAAAATTATCATTTTTTTCCAAAGTGTCAATTCTTTTGTTTAGAGATGTCATTTAAAAATATTATATATATATATATATATATATATATATATATATATATATCAATTCTTTTTTAAATCTCAATTTTTCACAAACATGTGTTTTTTTTCCCCTACTTTTGAACTTCATTTTTTCAAAATGGTTTTTTCTACTTCTCAATTTTCCTTTTCGAAATGTATGTTTTTTAATTATCAAATGTCGAATTTTTTTTATCTCATTTATTTTTCAATTTTTAGGAAATACAAATATCTCTCAATTTTCAAATCTTTTTTTTTTTTTTTCAAACTTCTTAATCTATTCAAATTTCTCAATTTTTTGAAAATGCCAAGTTTTTTTTTTTTTTTTTTTTTTTTTTCAAAATCACATTTTCTTAACTTACAAGGTTTTTCAAAGTGCCTATTTGTTTCAAATGTCAAAAAATTTCAATTTCAGTTATTTTAAAATATCAATTCTATACAAAATCTCAAAATTTCTCAAAAGTTACTAATTCTACTAAAATTCAAAATTTGATTAAAATAAAGTATAAATTTCCATCACATTTTTTATAAATAATAATAATAATAATAATAATAATAATAATAATAATAATAATAATAATGATGATGATGATGATGATGATGATGATGTTTGGAAAAAAAAGTTGGAAATTTGTTAAGATTTGCGATGAACGATAATTCGTCACACAATGATGAAAAGTCCGTCGCTAAATGTTGATATGAGGAAGGCCGGGTGGTTAGAAAAAAAGTGATTTCGTGACGAATCCGTCGCAAAATTTCCAACGGTTCAATACGTTGCAAATTAATAATTGCGACGAATCTGGTATGTCATAAAAACTCACTCAAATTTATGCCCGTTGGACTGAATTAGCACGACATTTTGTTTTTATTTTATTTATTTTATTTTTTTAAATTTGCGATGGACATTGTGCCGCAAAGTGTGACCGGGTAGAAACCAAGATTTTTTTGGGATGGATGAAGTCCGTCATAAAACCAAGCAGTTTTATATTATTTTTTCCACTACTTGGTCATAGTGAGCAGAGTTATTTGGTATCAACTTTGGTATGCAAGCATCTAAAACTTGTATATATGGCATATGTGAGCTTTTATAAGCTAGAGTGTGTACTAAAGTTCATATTCATGCCACACGTGCCAGAATGAAACGATAGGTATGAGAACCAATCCATCCATCATGTCAGTGGCACCGACATATTGATGCCCTGGCCAAGGGTTGGTCATTGATCCAGTGGTCAACAGTTTTTATGACAAACAGGCCTCTATAAATTGCCGTAAGCTTTCTAATTCATCCACATGTTTCTAATATTAGGTCCACGTGCTGATTGGATCAGATTTTATTTTTGAAAAAGCATGAATAAGATATACATGTTTTGGGGCCCATAGAGACTTCCGTGACAAATCCACTCCATCCATCTATTCTTAAAGACCACAATAGGATATGATTCTAGAAAATCAGGCAGATCCAAAACTCATGTGGGCCACTACAAATGAAACAATGGGAATAAAAACGTCCATCAATGAAACTTTCTTAGAGCTTACCGTGATGTTTATATACAGTCCAAACCGTTGGTATGGTTGTTACCAGTTAGTTAAACTTTAGGAATAAATATCATCCTGTTACAAAAACTTTTATATTACTCCAGGCTTTCAATCCCCATTGTTTCATTTGGTATGGTTCACATGAGTTTTGGATGTCTAATTTTAAATTCCTTTCCCATCATGGTCTTCAAAAATTAATGGATGGAGTGGATTTGTCACGGACATCTCTAAGGGCCCCACACATCCCCGGCACAGGTATATCAATCTCCGTGGGGCACGCATATTATCTTTACTCTACTCACGTGTGCATTTAGCAAAGCATGGCATGCATTAGTTTTAAGCTGTTACATCTGTAAAATTGTTGTAAATGGGTCGACTCATTAGAGAACGAGTCACTGACTCAGTCATTGAACTTGGCTCTTCATCTCTCAAAGCTAGTTTAGGTATTTTTATTCATGTACATTTTTAAAAAAATATTTAAATGCATTGAATATTGTAAGTTTAATTGTAAAAAATGTAGAGTTGAGTCTTCCACCCGACCCGATCTTATTAGAAATCGAGTCAAGTTGAATTTTCAATTTTTTGAGCTATACTCATCCCGACTCGACCTAGAGCTGAATGAGTGAAGCGGGTCACCGGTTCTTTTAACCATCCGAGTGAGGGGCCAGGTTTGGCTCATTGGGTTTTGGAGCCCGAGTTTATAGTAGAGGCCGGTGGGCTGAGTATGAGCCTGATTTCGAAGCAAACTGCAAAAAGATCTAGCCTAGGCCGTGCTAGAGTAGGCTTGTACATAAAATCAAAGGCCTAGTTAAGTGATGCAGTGGGCCTGACCCTAACACTACGGCCCACCTAATAATCGGCTTGGGTCATGCTAATCTTGATGTATGCTTCTTAGAAAGAATGAATAGTAGGTCTTGCTCAGTAACATGTATATAGATTTTTATTTTTATTTTTTTAATATGGTTTATTGTCATGCAAGATTCTCTATATTGGGCCATGTTTGATGATCCAAACCATTCATTTAGTGGACCATAGCACGGATGGAGAAAGTTACTGCTAGATGATTAAGAGAAAAAGAATACAACAACGTCCACGTTCAATGGATGAATGGTCCAATGCCGAAGGGTTAGTATCTTCCAACATTGGATATTTTGGGGAAATCCCCATCCGTAGCGGAGTCCATCATGTAAACTGCTTGGATGACTGAAAATGGATCCCACGTGTAAGGAATCCCCCGCTGAAAATGTTTTGCAGGTCTCATTTCAATGAGCACCTCATTTGAAAGGAGCATGTCTAAATCCGAGAAGATGACACGTGTCAAAGATTCAGGCCATTGATAAGTAGGAGGTTGGAGTTGAACTTAGATCAACCGGTCAGATTTTATTTTATTTTTATTTTCAATTAGATAATTCATTACAGCACAAATGAACATTGATCTGGACCGTTGAAATGGTGATCCCTAGTGTGGATGCAGCATGGCCAGAAAATCACAATGGTTGAACTATCCAAGCCAGCCAATCAATGACCAACGAATGGACAATTGGAACGAAAATGATCAGAGGTAAGAATTCAATGGGCAAAATCAAATGATGAAGCTTATTTAATCGAAGTGATTTTTGGGCCCTGTACCATCCACACGAAACAGATTGGCTACTGACCCTTGCTCTGGGCCCCCACCATGATGTATGTGTTTCATCCATGCCGTCCACCCATTCTTCCAGATCATTTTATGGTATGATCCCAAAAATGAGCTTGATCAAATCTCAAGTGGACCGCGTAGTGTTGATTGAACGCCCACCATTAAAAACTTCCTGGGGCCACAAAAGTTTTGGATCAAGCTGATATATAATTTTTCCCTTCATCCAAGTCTGTATGACCTAATCAACAGGTTAGATGTCAAATAACCATTACAATGGGCCCTTGGAGGTTTTTAATGGTGGAAATTCAATCACTACTGTTTTCCCATAGTGTGGTCCACCTAAGATTTAGATCTATATAATTTTTGAGATAAGACTCTAAAATTATCTTCCAAAATAGATGGACGGCGGAGATAAAACACATACATCATGGTGGGGTCCACATAGCACCGACCATAGCCGCTGGCTCGAGCCAGCGTCACCGACTCACTAGCCAAACCGCGTCCTCGTCCACAATGGAGCCCATGACATGGACTCTCCAGACTGGCCGGCATCCACGAAGGGCACATGTAGGGGAGAACGAATTGGCTACTCTCCCTGACACCAGCCCGGTGGCTGATGGTCGGTGCTCCATGGGCCCCACCTTAATGTACGTTTTTCATCCATTCGGTCCATCCATTTTTACATATCATTTTCGAGTTTGATCAAAAAATGAGAGGGATATAAATCTCATGTGGACCACACCACAGGAAAACAATAGTGATTGGATATCCACCATTAAAATCCTCCGCCCAATGTACTGTTTATTTATTTGACATCCAATCTGTTTATTAGGTCAGACAGACCCAGATGAATCGGAAAAACAAATATCAGCTTGATCCAAAGCTTTTATAGTCCACAAAAAGTTTTTGATGGTCTACGTTCATTCAACACTATTCCCTCTAATGTGGTCCACTTGAGATTGTTATATACCTCATTTTTGGTCTCATGCCATAAAATGGTCTATAAAAATATATGGAAGGCATGGATGAAACACATACATCATGGTGGGGCCACAAAGCACCGACCACCATCCATCCAATCCGTTTCCCATGTAGGGTGGATGAGCTGGACCTCGTTATTAAATGTTCACAGATAGCGACAACAGTGGGAGCCACCTGTGGTGGGATTATTCTACAGAGAAAATTGTGGTACGGCCTATTCGTAGTAGGACAACGGTACTAGGTAGCATAAGGCTGTGAGAATGTTATTGGTTTGGTGATTAGCTATGGTGGGCTCAAGTGGTCTGTGCATGACATCCACTCCGACCATCAGGTGAACCCTCACACGTTTGGGCTGGAGCCCAAGACTCATGCAGACCCAAGTTTAAGATGAGCCACACGACATGAAAGACTTGAGAGGGAATACCCACTCGTTAAAATCTTACAGACTGTTCTGTGTCCTATCATGACATGCATGTACCATCCAATATTCTATGCATCTACCATGCATGGTCCACCTCAACAAAGGAACATCCTGAAATTTATGGGATTTTAAAACTTATGTGGCAACCCGGCATAGAATTTAATAGTTTTAGTCATGATTTAACACTTTTCCTTAAGTTAGGCCCTAGTGAGTTCTGGATCGGATAACTTAGTCCGATCAGTCCATCTAAACTGTTCATTAAGTCTAGAACACATTGCATGCTTTACCATGTAAAAATAAGATTGATTGTATGATCAAATCTATATTTATTGGCCTATTTTATATAGCCGTCCTTATTTCCAACTCATGGATATGATTGTTAGGGTTGTCTGATAGAAGTGATTCTTTTGAATCATAAGCAATCCATGATGGGATCTATCAAATAGATGGATCGAATCATTTGTTAGACCTATTTTTGTACAAATGATATTGACTGTTCATATTAGCAATTATTCATCAGATGATTACCATCATCAAATTGGCTTTATACTTGCAAGTTAGCCTATGAAATTTTTGTAAAACCTAATGTACAATATAGATCAATCGATTGGAGTGTTAAAGTAGCCCAATGCAAATAGGAGAACTTAAGTTTACAGCTCTCCTAGAGCACTTGAGAATATGCCTTTATCAAATTAGCGTAGATCTAATCCTCCAAATTTTAAATGCATAAACCCGTCACTACGGGCCAAAATTAGGGTCAACGAAGATGAATCATTGCAGAGGGTGAGAAGTACAGCTAAGCTAAATATTAGCTGTTCTTCCAGTGAATCGATATTGAATTCCTCGCTAAATAGCATTTCTTTTCTTTCTCCGTACCCATTGATTTCATTAACTCAGCCATTGCTCGTTTGTGGAGGTACAACTGTTCTTCGCATACGATACTTCATCGAACTCCGTTTCCTCTTCGTGCGGGTTAAGGGCAGTAATCGGGTTGAATCCAAGCCATCTATTGTGCGGTAAAATTTCAACAGCTCCCTCCCAACCATTTATATTTTTACGATGAATTTATCCACTCTTTAAGGGCAAAAATATCCTTTTATTTTTATGACGATTTTACCCCCACTGAATTCAAACTGTAAGGGCAAAAATACGGTAACTGGGGTGTAAATGGGCGGCCTGCTAGGTTACCGGGCCTGCCCGCATCGGGCCGGGCTTGAGCGGGAGTATGAGGCCCGGGCCAGTCTCAGGCTTGAATTTCAAGCCCTCTGTAAACTTCCAGTGTAGATTTAAGTGTAACAGCATAGAGGGTGAGGCCCTGATCGTGGGGTCCACCTTGATGTATGAGTTGTATACTGACAAAGTCCACTTTTTTCAGTAGTTGATTTTAGGGCATGGTAAAAAAAATGTGATAGATTTAAATCTTAGGTTACCACACAAAAGGGAATTAGTGGTGATTAAACACCTACCATTAAAAACTCTGTGCGGCCATTTATTTTCTATATAACCTGTTGATAAGGTCACATAGACATGGATAAAAGTAATGTAGAGCGGGTTGCGGACAATTTCATGGCCAAGATAGATCAGAAAAGGCCTAGTCGATGACAGAAGTGATCCGGACCATCAGACCTTAAATCAGGCATATCTCGCAAAGTTGGATGAGTTATTCAACATAACATATATGCACACGCCGAATTTGCGAAATACTGCCAAATCCACAGTAGAATTCCCGTTTTATTTCTGTTTTTACTATTTATAGTATGTTTTAGTTTTAGTATAACTCTTCATTAGTTGGGCTTTAAGAGTTGTGCCTAACATGAAAAGAGTTTAGAGGAGAATATTGTGGTTCGGCCAAATAGGACACTTACTATTTTTGGTCGAAAACCTTGCACACTAGTTTATAAGTTGGGAATTCTAAGAGTTTTAGTCGTAGTTAACCTTGCCCACTAGTTTACTATTTATAGTAAGTTGTGAATTCTAGGACTTTTAGTCATAGTTGATTCCGAAATTTGTTCAATTGCTTAGCATCCATATTTAAAGGGTTGTGAACTCGTTTATTTGATTCATCAATCAATTTTGAATTTTATATAATTTATTTTCTATTTTCTTATTCTTTTCCTCGTGGATTTTAGAAGTCTCTGTAAGGACTCTAGATAAGTTCCATTGATTTAGAATAGTTATCCTCTTGAGGAAGATGGTGCTCAACCTCACGTCCTTCCCTGCGTCAAAAAGGAAAACACAAGATCCAAACTTATGTCGCTCCTAAGAAGTTTTTAACCATGGGAGTTTAATCCTTGCTCTATAGTTTACTTAGATTTGGATTTACATCATTTTTTAGACCATGCCTTAAAATGAGCTGGAAAAAGAATGGTGATGTAGAACGGGTTGCGGATAATTCATAGCCAAGATGGACCAGAAAAGGCCTGATCGCAAGCAGAAGTGATCCAGACCGTCAGAACCTTAAATCGGGCGTATCTTGCAATTCGGAATGAGTCATTCGACATACCATATATGATTTTGGGGTAGGACGAGCTACTTTAGCTACCCAAATACTATCAAATCAACGGTCGAATTCCCGTTTTATTTTCATTTTTACTATTTATAATAAGTTTTAGTTTGAGTATAACTCTTCATCCGTTGGGCTTTAGGAGTTGTGCCCAACATGAAAAGTGCTTAGAATAATTAGGAGAAAGTCATGATTCAACCAAATAAGACACATACTATTTTTGGCCGAAAACCATGCACACCAGTAGACATCATGACCATCTAGTTTACTATTTATAGTAAGTTACGAATTCTAGGAGTTTTAGTTGTAGTTTGATTCCGAAACTTCTCCTATGACTTAGTATCCCTATTTAAAGGGTTGTAAACTCATTTATTGGAATCATCAATCTAATTACGAATTTTCTAGAATTTATTTCTATTTTCTTAATGTTTCTTTTCTCATGCTTTCAAGAAATCTCTGTGAGGAGTCAAAAGAAGTTTTGTGGATTCAGAACAGTTACTCCCCATGAGGAAGATGGTGGTGGACCTCACGTCCTTCCCTGCATCAAATAGACAACATAGATATACAACATGTACATTAAGGTGGGCCCCATGGTCAGGGCCTCACCCATCACTTAATCTATGTCCCATTCATTCCAGTGTACGGGACCATTTCCCTTCACTTGGCTCACCTAAATAATGGATGGGCCTGATGCTTGGGCCCAGGCTCAAGCTTTTGTGTAGTATCTAACAGTTGGAGTGGATTTTATATATATTAACATCACAGTGGGTCCCATAAGTATAAGGGTGCACTTATCTCTCCCAACCGTTTCCCCTGGTGTGACACACCTGAATCACGGGTCAGTTTGGTTTTTTGTCCATGGACCAAGTGCAGGATCACACATCTAATGGTTGGAGTAAATCTCGCGTACACATTAAGGTGGGTCTCTTAGAAAATAAAGGTTGGGCATGCTATGAAAGATATTTTACTTGCACATTTCACGCAATGAGAGAGGGGTGATTCACAGGTCTTTTTGGAAAGGGGGTCGTGCCACTTAGGGGCTCCACCTTGGAGTTGATGTAAAATCCACTCATTAAAATCTTACATACTGTTTCTGTGTCCCATCATGATATGCATGTACCATCCAATCCATGCATCTAACATGCACTACCTCAACAAAGGAACATCCTTAAATTTATGGCGTTTTAAATCTCATGTGGCAACCCGGCCTAGACTATAGTAGTTTTAGTAGTTTTAGGCATGATTTAACAATTTTCCTTAAGTTAGGCACTTTCGAGTTTTGGATCGGATAACTTAGACAGTCCAATCAGTCCATCTAAACTGTTCATTAAGTCTATAACACGTTTCATGTTTTACCATGTAAAAATATGACTGATTGTATGATCAAATCTATATTTATTGGCCTATTTTATATAGCCGTCCTTATTTCCAACTGATCGTGGATATGATTGTTATGGTTGTCTAATAGAAGTGATTCTTTTGAATCATAAGCAATCCATGATGGGATCTATCAAATAGATGGATTGCATCATTCGTTAAACCTATTTTTTTAGTGACTGTTCATATTAGAGGCTATACATGAGATGGTTACCATCATCAAATTAGCTTGATATTTGTAAGCTAGCCCATGATTTTATTTATTTATTTTATTTATTTTTTTAAAACCGAATGTACAGTGTAGATCAATCGATTGGAGTGTTAAAGTAGCCCAATGCAAATAGGAGAACTTAAGTTTTCAGCTCTTGAAGAGCACTTGAGAATGTCTTTATCAAATTAGTGTAGAATTAGGTATAAATCAAATTACTGTAGGATTAGGTAGAACTACCTCCAAATGTTAAATGAATAAACCCATCATTACGGGCCAAAATTAGGGTCAACGAAGATGGAATCAATGCAGAGGATGAGAAGTACAGCTAATATTAGGGGTTCTTCCAAATGAATCCATATTGAATTTCTCACTCAAATAGCAATTCTTTCCTTCTCCATAGCCATAGTTTTCATTAACTCAGTCATTGCTAGCTTGTTGAGTTACAACCGTTCAAAGCATATGATAAGTCATCAAACTCTGTTTCCTCTTCATGCTGGTTAAGGGAAGTAAGCAGGTTGAATCCAAGCCATCCATTGTGCGGTAAAATCTCAACTGTTCCCTCCCAACCGTTTATATTTTTAGGACGAATTTATCCCCTCTGAATCTTAACTGTAAGGGCAAAAATATCTTTATATTTTATGACGATTTTACCCCGACTGAATTCTAACTGTAAGGGCAAACATACGCTAACTGGGGTGTAAATGTGCGCCCGCCAGGTTTCCGGGCCTGTCCCGCATCGGGCTGGGCTTGAGCGAGAGGATGAAGCCTGGGCCAGTCTCGGGTTTGAATTTTAAGCCCCTTTGTAAACTTCCAGCGTAGATTAAGTGAGGCAATATAACAGCAGAGCGGGTGAGGCCCTGATCGTGGGGTCCATCTTGATGTATGAGTTGTATATCAACCACGTCCACTTGTTACATTAGTTCATTTTAGGGCATGGTAAAAAAATGAGACAGATCTAATTCTTAGATTATCACACTAGAGGAAATCAGTGGTAATTAAACACCTACCATTAAAAACTCCATACAGCGTTTATTTGCTATATAACCTATTGATAAGGTCACATAGACCTGGATAAAAGGAAATCACAAGATTCAAACTTCCATGGCTCTTAAGAAGTTTTTAACCATGGGAATTTAATCCTTGCTCTATGGTCCACTTAGATTTGAATTTACATCATTTTTGAGACCATGCCTTAATATGAGCTAGAAAAAGAATGGACAACGTAGACATACAACATATAGATTTGGACCCATGGTGAGGGCCTCACCCATCACTTAATCTGTGTCCCATTCATTCCAGTGTACAGGACAGTTTCCCTTCACTTGGATCACCTAAATAATGGATCGGCCTGATGGTTGGCCCAGGCTCAAGCTTTTGTATAGTATCTAAGAGTTGGAGTGGATTTTATATTATCATCACAGTGGGCCCCATAAGTATAAAGGTGTAATCTCTCCCAACTGTTTTCCTTGGTGCAGCACACCTGAATCGTAGGTCAGCTTGGTTTTTCATCCATGGACCTAACATAGGATCACACATCTAATGGTTGGAGTGAATCTAACGTACATAATAAGGCCTAGAAAATAAAGGGTGGGCGTGCTATGAAAAGTTACACATGAAAATAAAAGGTGGGCGTGCTATGAAAAGTTACACATGGCAAAGTTCACCTTCCGTACAATTTTCCTTAGTGTGGCCCACACGAATCAAGGATGGGCCTGATTTTTAGGCCTAGAGTCCAAATATTAGTGTGGCATCTAACAGTTGGAGTGAATTTAATATAATCATCATGGCGATGTCTCTCTTGCAACTAACCTGAATCATAGATAAACCTGATTCCTTTGCATCTAATGATGGCAGTAGATCTTACATACACATCAAGGTGGGCCCTTGAAAAACCCTTTATTTAGTTATTATTTTTTCAAATTTCATTGGTGCTCTGCTGGGCTAGGCCCCCATATAAAAATTCCAAGATGGGTTTGGGCTGGATTTTTGGCTAATCATGGGATCAAGCTAGTGTTGGGCCTAGATTAAAAGATAAGGATCAGGCTTGGGCAGAGCTTGGCCTAGCCCTAACCCAGCCGTTGAAACCCCTTTGTAGAGGTGTACACGAGTTGAGCTCCAGCTCGACTCGGCTCAAACTCTAGTTGACCCTAGCTTGAACTCGGCTTGGCTTGGTCCTTGAGCCTGACTGGCCAACACGACTCGATTCGATAGGAAGTCTGACAGGTTGAGTAGCTCACTACTGAAGTGACGTCATCAAGTTGGCTACCGAAGTGACATCATCAAGTTATGTGGACCCTACTAAGATGTATGTGTTGTATACACAACGTCAATCCATTTGGAGATATCATTTTAAGGCATGAGCCAAAGAATGAGACAGATCCATAGATCTAGTGGACAACATCACAGAAAATAGTGGGAAGATTGATGCCCACCGTTGAAGCCTTCCTAAGGCCCACCATGATGCTTTTTTTTTCTTTTGAAATCCAACCGATTCAAAAGTTAACAAAGACATTAAAGAAGGGAAAACACAAATATCAGCTTGATCGAAAACTTTTGTGCCTTCAGAAGTTTTTAACGGTGGCATCACTCTCCCCACTATTTTTTTGTGGTGGGGTCCATTGGAGCTTTGGATTTGACTCATTCTCTGGATCTTACGCTAAAATGATCTCTCTAGATGGATGGATGGCATGGATACAAAACATACATCATGGTGAAGCCCACGGAACTTGGTGATGTCACTTTAGTGGCGGTCTCGCTACTCAACCTGTCAATAGCAAATCCACGGGCCATTTGGATCTGAGTTCGAGTTAAAATCGAGTCGAGTTCACCTGTGCAACATTTTCACAAACACATGCATTGCACCTTCAAATTCTCACTGTATGTAAAACAACAGCAGTAGTTTTATAGGTATTTCATCAAATACCTTGTAGGCAACATCAAAATCAAGAAAAAAAAAAGGGCATTTTTTTCATATACACACTTTCCATGCCAGTAGCTAACACTTCGTTGAGTTATTTCATCAAACACTTGGTGAGTAACATCAATATCAAAGAAATGGAGTCACCAAACTGGTTCGATCCAAGTTTGATTCGTGTTGGGGTTTGATCCAAGTCGAGTCGAGCTTCGACAAGCCCGAACTCAGTTCGAAATTTTTTCAAGCTAAAAAAATCAGCTCAACTTGACTCAAACTCAGTTTCGAACCGAGTCAAATCAAGCTTTTTCGAATCAAGTCGAGCGAGCTAACTGAGCTAATTTAGTTCGTGTACAGCCCTACCCCTTTGTACAGTAGAAATGGAGATAAGAATAATTTTAATAGAAAAGGTTGTTTATGGTGCACGGTCTTCAACACCACCTCACCGGATTCAACACATACGGTGTACATAAGCACATCTAAGTTAGTCCAGTCCGGTGTCATTCTATGGTAGCTTTTTATTTATTTATTTTCACAAATCGTTGTCTCTATCTTCATATAAACAAGGGTAAGCAGCTAGCCTAAACATTCCGGTTAACCCCAGCAACCAAAAAAAGATAGGGCTCGCCTGTCATATCCTTAAAATATATACCTCAAGGCACTAAGCTAGTCCTCTAGCCTCCCTAATGCTCCCTAGCCCCACCTAATCAAGAAATAACTTGTCATGGATGGATTGGGGAAGATCTGACAGTAAATGAAAGACCCTACTAGGGCTCGCCTGACTCCACATACTAGAGTCCCCACTATGCACCAGCCACCTGACATGGCTAACGGACATGGAAGAGCTTAACGATACCTTTCAGAAGGGGAATTTAACATTCCCTCGCATCCCAGCTTTTTTTCTTTTTTCTTTTTTTCTTTTTTACACATGCACGCACACCCCCACGCACTCACGCCTAGTGGGATTTCACCACCTATGGGTACTCGTACCCTTGACCAGGTGTTGAAACTCCTAGGAGTCTACCACCCAAGTAAGTGAAAGTAGGGGTGCACACGGGTCAGTTTGGTCCGGTTCTGGGGTGAAACCGGAACCTAACCGTTCCTAACGGTTCTAGGATATTCGGAACTGGAACTGGACCATTGGCATCCTAGAACCGAACCGGAACTGAACCGTTAAAACCGGTTTGGTTCTGGATCGGTTCCACAGTTTTGGGCTTTTTATAATCCAGCCCAATTGCATGTTTAATTTTATTATCTAGCCCAGGTCTATCCATGTTATGGTTCATTTGATGAATGGTTTAGATATTGTATAAGGTGTGCAAAAATACATTTATGAAAATAATTAAATGGTGCATTATAAACCATAAATCATGAGTCAAATATGGAAACAATCAAAGGGTTCTTGGTTCAGTTCCAGGTTCGATTCCACGGTTCGGTTCTACGGATCGGATCCACGGTTTGGTTCTACGGATCGGTTCACGGTTCGGTTCGATTCTACGTACCCCCAAACCGAGAACCGAACCGATGTAACTGGTTCTTTGATTTTTGGAACCGGAACTGGAACCAGTGCACTCTAGAACCGGACAAAACCGAACCGTTTGGTCGGTTTCTGTCCGGTTCCACGGTTCTACCGGTTCAATGTGCACCCCTAAGAGT
Source organism: Magnolia officinalis (assembly GCA_021015155.1). NCBI lineage: Eukaryota > Viridiplantae > Streptophyta > Magnoliopsida > Magnoliales > Magnoliaceae > Magnolia > Magnolia officinalis. The sequence continues at coordinate 25,659,951 of JAJHSJ010000001.1, read as the reverse complement.
AAGGACCCCGCATCCCAGCTTCACCTGTGGTGTAGTTAGCCTTATATTTGGCTTGACAGAACAAGGTCTATTTACTCTTCCGTCAACATATCTAACAGACCAGACCAATTCTAAATGGAGGGCTTTCATTACTTCAGCTGGCCTGTATTGGATTTGAATCCGTGCATCCTAATCATGGAGATTGCAATATGGGAGGAGCTTACCAGCATCAGCCATGGATTCTAGGTTGCGATATACGCTTTCTTTAGGTTTTGATGGTCCTGACCACTTTCACTTTCGATCGGGCCTTTTCTGGTCCATCTTGGCCATGAAAGTGTCCGCGATCGCTCTACATCAGAATATCCTTGCCATGGAATCTTTAGTCTTACAATTGAAAGTGTATTACTCATGCATTTCTTTCTTGTTATTCACTTGCATGCCAACAATAGAAAAGATAGATCACTTGACTCATCTTTGATCCTGATGGGGTCATCGGATCAACAGTTTTGATAAACCATGTGCCTTACATATACAAACTTGGTGCACAACAGGGAACCTGACCTGTGCTATTCATTAAATAAAAAAAATGCTCCAGCGCCCACACGACACTGTAAGTTACCGTGCTCCCAGTTGTATTTGGATAACTTTGACAGTCCAACAAGTCCATCTAAACCGTTCATTAAGCCTAAAACATGTTTCAAGGGCTACCATATATAAGCAAGACTTCTTGGATGGTCAAATCCATCTTCATTAGGCCATCTTTTTTTGTGATGTAGAGCGGGTCGCGGACAATTACATGGAAAAGATGGATCAGAAAATGCCCGGTCAGCGACAGAAGTGATCTGGACCATCAGACCTTAAATCAGGCGTATCTCGCAATCCGGGATGAGTTAGCGGACGAAAAATATATGATTTTGGGGTAGAACGAGCTACTTTAGCCAACCAACCCCGCTATGCCGGGTTGCGACGCTCGGAATTGCAAGAAACCCCTGATTTGACGGTCGTTTCCCTGTTTCAATTTCGTTTTTACTATAAATAGTAAGTTTTAGTTTGCTTATAACTCTTCATCCGTCGGGCTTTAGGAGTTGCGCCCAACGTGAAAAGAGCTTAGAATAATTAGGAGAACGGGTTGGTGAAGCCAAATAGGACACTAACTATTTTTGGCCGAAAACCTTGCGCACTAGTAGACATCACGACCGTCTATAAATAGTAAGTTTACTATTTATAGTAAGTCGCGAATTCTAGGAGTCCTAGTTGTAGTTTGATTCTAATTTCTTTCCCATTGCTTAGTACCCTTATTTAAAGGGTTGTGAACTCGTTTTTATGGATTCATTAAGCTATTTCGAATTTATTTAGAATTTATTTCTATTTTCTGCTCTCTTTTCTCGTGGATTCGAGAAGTCTCTGTGAGGAGTCCAGAGAAGTTCCGTGGATTCGGAATAGTTATCCTCTTGAGGAAGACGGTGCTCGACCTCACGTCCTCCCCTGCGTCAGTTTGGTATCAGAGTGAGGTTTCTCCTCGGGTTGATGGCTTCTAACGATGGGTCGGGCAACAATCCCATAGGTGGTGCTCCAGGAAATTTTCCTTTAACGGCGGCAACTTTCCAAGCAGCGCAGCAAGAGAATCGACAAGCCATGTAAGGGCTGCAGGCTTCCATGGACCGCATAGCGAATCTCTTGGCAGAAACCCTAGGGCAACTCCGTGTTCCTGGTGGTAATCCTCCACCACCAATTACTGAAACCCGTAATCGCCCTGATCGCAGGATAATACCAGCAGTGCATCCAAGGGCCATCCCTGAGGACGGGGGTTCCAGTGAAGAGGAGATCGATGATGTGATCTTCCAACACCCCAGGCAAGGCGGCGATCGGGTAGATCGAGACTTCAAGATACGGGTTGATATTCCTAACTTCAATGGCCAACTACATATTGAGGATTTTCTCGATTGACTTTCTGAAGTTGAGCGATTTTTTGACTATATGGACATCCCTGAAATAAAGAAGTTCAAGCTTGTGGCCTACAAGTTGAAAGGAGGAGCTTCAGCTTGGTGGGAACAACTGCAACTCGCACGAACCAGGCAGATGAAAGCACCAATCCGCACATGGCAGCGAATGAAGCAGCTACTACGTGCCCGATTCCTCCCTAGCGATTACGATCAGGTATTATTCCAACAATACCAAAATTGTCGACAGGGTAGTCGGTCGGTGAGAGAGTACGCAGAAGAATTTTACCGCCTAGCGGCCCGCAACGATTTGGTCAAGACTGAATCGCAGCAAGTCGCCCGATTCAACGGTGGATTGCGTATGGCGATCCAGGATCGGGTCCAGATGCAGTCCGTCTGGACGATGAATGATGCGATCAAGTTGACTACTCGGGCAGAAGCGCAACTTGAACGTTCTAACACACGGGCCTATCCTACTGCGAGGATCACTGCGGCAGGTCCACCCTAGGGAGCTCTACAGCCTAAGGGGAAGGAGCCCGTAGGAGCACGCACTCAACCTCGTACGTTTGAGAACCGAGATCAGGGAAGTGGGCAAGTTAGACCCCAAAGGGGCGTATCGACTGCCGCTGGTCCAAGTACAATTCCGAACCCTTATGCTCGGCCAAGGCCCAATAACTACTATCGTTGTGGCCAGCCCGACCACCTGTCAAATACTTGTCCCGAACGAAAAGTGGCAAACCTCGCGATTAATGATGGTAGTGCTGATAACGCTTATGAAGATTCAGATATTGAAGAACAAGAGCATACCGTCGAGGATGAGGTAGATGATTCAGATTAGGTTCAGCAAGATCACGGCGAGTCGCTCGTCGTGAGGCGGCTATTATATGCGCCAAGAAAAGAAGTGCATCCAGAGCGGCATAACATCTTCCGCACTAGGCGTACAGTGAATCGAAAGGTTTGTGACATGATCATTGACAGTGGAAGCAGCGAGAACATCGTCTCCAGGGGCATGGTGAAAAAATTGTAATTGAAAACAGAGCGTCATCCCTCTCCATATACAATCGCTTGGATCAAGAAGGTCAGTGAAACAAAGGTAACTGAACAGTGCACCATATCTTTTTCAATTGGTAAACATTATAAGGATGAAGTAGTATGCGATGTGGTTGACATGGAAGTATGTCACATACTACTTGGTCGACCCTGACAATCTGACCGTGACGCCACTCATAAAGGGCGAGATAACATATATATCTTCGTCAAGGACGGCCGGAAGACCATATTGGCCCCTATGGATCCAGAAGGACCACTTGAAACTTCTAAAGTGGAGGGTCGTTTTCTCTTAACCATTCGAGACTTCGTGGAAGAATTCAAAGAAACATGACAGACTTATGTATTAATTGTAAAAGGGGAAGAACTCGAGCCTACATCATCCCTGAAAAACTAAGGCCCTTGTTACATGAATTCCAAGAAATCTGGCCCGAGGACCTTCCCGATGGGTTACCCCCTATGTGAGATATCCAACACCATATCGACCTTGTCCCCGGGTCCAGTTTACCTAATCGTCCTCATTACCAAATGAGCCCGAATGAGTGCGAGATTCTGCAGGGACAAGTGGAGGAACTGATCCGTAAGGGTCTTATTCGAGAAAGCATAAGCCCATGTGTTGTACCAGCTCTGCTAACTCCAAAGAAAGATGGGAGTTGGTGCATGTGTGTCGACAGCTGGACCATTAACAAGATCACCATAAAATACAGGTTTCCTATACCACGATTAGATGATATGTTAGATATACCAGAGGGCGCAAAAATATTCTCTAAATTAGACTTAAGGAGCGGCTACTATCAGATTCGAATACGGCCGGGTGATGAGTGGAAAATAGCCTTCAAGACCAAGGAAGGATTGTACGAATGGATGGTCATGCCTTTCGGTCTTTCTAATGCGCCTAGCACATTTATGAGGTTGATGAACCAAGTTCTGAAACCTTTCATTGGGCGGTTCGTTGTGGTTTATTTTGATGATATTTTAATATACAGTCAAGACGAAACCACCCATATGGAGCACCTCAAGAAGGTCCTTCAAGTGCTCACTAAAAATAAACTGTACCTCAATTTTAAAAAGTGTAGCTTCATGACTGATAGCCTATTGTTTCTGGGTTTTGTGGTTACATCCACGGGCATTCGAGTAGATGAGGAAAAGGTGAAGACAATCAGAGAATGGCCGGTTCCCAAAAATATTCACGAAGTACGAAGTTTCCATGGACTAGCGACATTCTATTGTCGGTTCGTGAAAAATTTCAGTAGCATTGTGTCACCGATCACAGATTGCATGAAGAAAGGGCAGTTTCAGTGGACTGACGAAGCCAACAGGAGCTTTGCAGAGATCAAGCGCAGATTATCCATGACCCCGGTTCTTGTACTTCCCAACTTCGACAAACTGTTTGAAGTCGAATGTGATGCCTCATATGTCGGGATTGGGGGAGTTTTGTCTCAAGAAGGTAGGCCGGTAGCCTTCTACAGTGAGAAACTTAGTGATGCACGCAAGAAGTGGTCTACATATGAGATCGAGTTGTACGCGGTTGTCCAGGCACTGCGACACTGGCGACATTATTTGATTCAAAGAGAATTCAAACTTTACACGGACCATCAAGCCCTCAAGTTTATTAATAGTCAAGCAAACATTAACCGTGTGCATGCTAGATAGATCTCATTTTTGCAGGAATTCACATTCGTGCTAAAGCATAAGTCAGGGCAACAGAACAAAGTAGCCGATGCGCTGAGTCGCCGTGCAACTTTGTTAGTCACTATGAGCAATGAAGTTGTCGGGTTCGATCGCCTCAAAGACATATATGCCGACGACGATGACTTCAAGGACGCATGGGTTAGATGTCAGGAAGGTCACCCCTGTGACTTATACAAGACGGGTTCCTTTTTAAGGGAAATCGACTATGTATCCCAAAGAGTTCGCTAAGGGAACAGATAATCCAAGAGCTACATGGAGGTGGCCTCAGTGGACACCTTGGGCGAGACAAGACGCGAGCTCTTGTAGAAGAACGGTATTACTGGCCGCAATTGGTACGTGATGTGGGAAAGGCAGTCCAACGCTGTTATATTTGTCAGACTTCCAAGGGGCAATCTCATAATACGGGCCTCTACACCCCGTTACCCGTGCCTGACGGCCCTTGGGAGGATTTATGTATGGACTTTGTGCTTGGTCTCCCACGAACACAACGTGGCATGGATTCGGTGTTCGTGGTAGTAGATCATTTTTCCAAGATGGCGTACTTTATTCCATACAAGAAGACTCTCGATGCAACACACGTGGCGAATTTATTCTTCAGAGAAATTGTGCGGCTACACGGGGTTCCCAAGACTATTACTTCTGACTGTGACATGAAGTTCATAAGCCACTTTTGGTGGACTTTGTGGACTCGATTCGATACACGCCTTCAGTTCAGTAGCGCGTACCACCCACAGACTGACGGTCAAACTGAGGTTGTGAATCGCACATTGGGAAACCTCCTTCGATGTATTTCAGGAGAAAAACCAAAGCAGTGGGATTTGGCCTTGTCTCAAGCGGAGTTTGCATTCAACAACATGGTGAATCGCTCGATAGGAAAATCCCCGTTCCAGGTTATTTACGGACGAGTACCTCGCCATACACTAGACTTGGTCCCTCTGCCTAAGCTCCCAGGCATGAGCATTGCAGCAGAACATATGGCAGACAAAATCATGGGCATTCATGCAGAGGTACTGAACAAGCTACATGCCTCGAACGAAAAGTATAAGGAGCAAGCGGACAAGCATCGGCGACAGAAAGTGTTCGAGGTGGGCGACCAAGTAATGGTCCATCTGCGCAAAGAAAAATTTCCGACCGGAACGTATAACAAGTTGAAGAATAAAAAGATTGGACCGGTACCAATCATCCGAAAGATCAATGACAACGCTTATGTTGTTGATCTTCCAGATGATATGGCGATCTCACGAACTTTTAATGTTGCGGACCTGACTGAGTATCATGAACCAGCGCATAATGATAACTCGAGGACGAGTTCTTTTGAAGTGGAGGAGACTGATGTAGAGCGGGTCGCGGACAATTACATGGCAAAGATGGATCAGAAAAGGCCCGGTCGGCGACAGAAGTGATCTGGACCATCAGACCTTAAATCAGGCGTATCTCGCAATCCGGGATGAGTTAGCGGACGAAAAATATATGATTTTGGGGTAGAACGAGCTACTTTAGCCAACCAACCCCACTATGCCAGGTTGCGACGCTCGGAATTGCGAGAAACCCCTGATTTGACGGTCGTTTCCCTGTTTCAATTTCGTTTTTACTATAAATAGTAAGTTTTAGTTTGCTTATAACTCTTCATCCGTCGGGCTTTAGGAGTTGCGCCCAACGTGAAAAGAGCTTAGAATAATTAGGAGAACGGGTTGGTGAAGCCAAATAGGACACTTACTATTTTTGGCCGAAAACCTTGCGCACTAGTAGACATCATGACCGTCTATAAATAATAAGTTTACTATTTATAGTAAGTCGCGAATTCTAGGAGTCCTAGTTGTAGTTTGATTCTAATTTCTTTCCCATTGCTTAGTACCCTTATTTAAAGGGTTGTGAACTCATTTTTATGGATTCATTAAGCTATTTCGAATTTATTTAGAATTTATTTCTATTTTCTGCTCTCTTTTCTCGTGGATTCGAGAAGTCTCTGTGAGGAGTCTAGAGAAGTTCCGTGGATTCGGAATAGTTATCCTCTTGAGGAAGACGGTGCTCGACCTCACGTCCTCCCCTGCGTCATTTTGTAGCCATCTCATGAATAGGATTGTTATGATTGTCTATTAGTGATTCTTTAGAATCATAAGCAATCTATGATGGGAGCTATCAAATAGATGGATTACATTGTTGCTTAGACCTGTGTTTGTACAAATGTCATGACTGTCCATATTAGAGGCCATTGATCACCTGGTCATAATCTTTGTATTGCATTGGTGTGATATTTGCATGATAGCTCATGAAATTTTTGTTGAACCTAATGGACTGCCTATATCAATTGATTGTACTGTTTAAGTATCCCAATGCAAATAGGAGAACTAAAGTTTACAGTGCTCTCAGAACACTTGTGCGTCTCTCATTATTAAATCAGAATTGGTTTGGGAGAGCTACCTCATGTTTAAATGAATAAACCGGCCATTACGACTGAAATTTAGAGTCTCAGAAGATAGAATCATTCTGAGAGAAATATGAGACCATTAACATACCTGAGAAATACACCTAATATAACATTGAAATATTGACATTGAACTCCTTAATAACATTTCTGAGAGCTCATTTCCACCCTTTTTCTCTTCCCCCTCTACAACCATAGATTTCATTAGCCCAGTCATTGACATTGTTTCTCGCTTGTGGGGTCCCACCACTGTATGCATACGATACGTTGTCAACCTGCAAATTGTTGGGGATTTTGACCTGCGGAATCACACAGATCTAAATCTAGGATAACAATTCAATGACACCAAGCACACACAAGAGAACACAAATTTAACGTAGAAAACCCTTGCGGGAAAAAACCACGGTACAAAGCAACAGATCTCCACTATGAGAATAGAAATTACAAAGAGAGAGGACTTACCCGATTCGAACAACCTCGAATCTCACCCTTGCTACACCCTTTAGAAACCCTAAAATCCTTTTAGGAACCCTTGGAACTCTTTTAGAAAGCCTTAGAATACATCCCAATCCCGGATACACCCCTTTAAATAAGAATAAAAAGAAACAGACTCGGAATAGGAAACAAAATCCGCAAAATCTGCGTTTCCGCAATCGTATCTGCGGAATTCTTCGATGTCATCGAAGGTCTCTCAATGACAGCTTCGATATCATCGACGGTCCTTCGATGATATCGAAACAGGACCAAAACTATCCAGCAACTAGGGGTGAAAAATCCAACAATTATCGATGTCATCGAAGGTCTCTCGATGACAGCCTCGATATCAACGACGGTCCTGTCGATATCATCGACAGACCACCACACAGATTTAAGACATCTGTCTATAACAATCTCCACCATGTCTTTAATCTTCATCCGTGTAGCTTCTTGTCCTCCTCTTATTTCTACACCAAATCATAGTTTCTCTTGCACACTTCGTCTTCCTTTTACGCCATCGCCAAGCCTAAAGAAGTTGCACAGAACTTGAACTTCTCTACAGGAACATTCTTGTTGATCATGTTTGTCGGATCTAAATCCACATGCTCAATCACCTTTGCTCCTGTCTTCCCAAAAGAAATAAACGTAGTCTTCTTACCATCTCACCGCTACCCAATATATTGTTTGTCGGGGTACTTGCTCAGAACATTGATAGCCTGTGAAATAACCGGTCTAATCCAAACCATGACATACACTGCCAACTGCATTCGAATAAGGCTTACGAGATATTCTGCTTTTCCTCATCTGTTTTGGGACATGTCCTAAGGAAAACTTGAGGAGAGACGCATAGGGAACGCTCTGTGGCTTTACCTGGCCCATCACATCCTTGATCAATACCTACACACAAGGTATTCTTCCTGTGATTACCAAAACCTACTCCTCCTTCAGTCTCAACGCCGAGAACCATCTTTACAGCCCCCGATCCTTCATCCCGAATGTCCCACTTAACCGAGTCTTCAGTACATTGATTTCAGACATGTCATAATTGGCGATCTACATGTCATCAATTCCTGACTCACCATGAAGGAATCAAATCACTGCCTAGGCGATAGGTCGAACCACGACCTCCTGCAAAGTCTTTCTCAGCCTCTTTAACTTCGAACCGCTCTAGTTGCTACATGTAGATCTGCTCTTCACTTTCCCTTGCAGAAGTGCAGACTCCACATCCATCCTTCCAACTCAAGATCACATTGGCCAACCAGCGCCAATCACGGATCTAATAGACACCTGCTATACCGTCGGCGCGAATATTTCTGAGAAGCTAATCCCTTCTCTCTGAGCATAACGCTTCGCTACCAACCTCGCTTTGTATCTATGTTGTATCCTCCTGAAGATCCACCTGCATCCAACCGCTTTCCGGGCCACTGGAAGCTCCACCCGTTCCCATATGTCGGTCTGGTACAACGAGTCCATCATATCGCCCATAATCACCTTACACTTCTTAGCACTAGGCTCATCTAGAGCCATCTGAAAAGAAAATGAATCCCCTGCGATATTGGAGTCGTTCATGTACCTCGCCGATATCCTGCGATCATGTCGTGTGATTCTTCTCACAGGTGACTGCTCCACCTGCTCTGTATCTCTGTCCGCACGTCTCAGCCTTCCTGCCCTGCCCGCTCATGTGGCCATGCCCAACATGTCACACACATGCAGAGGTGGAATCCGCTACATCCACTGCAGCTCCACCTTTTGAAGTGCTCCCGATCAACCTGTACAAGTTACCGAGTCGTTGCGCTTTCATGATTACCCGTGCCCCCTTAGATAACTTAAGAGCACTATCAATACTTGTGTACTTACATCCTTTTGCCTCAAGCACACCAAGAGAAATTAGATTCTACTTTAAATCAGGAACATGCCTGATATTAGTCAAGGTACGCTTCACCCCATCAAACATCCTGATGCGCACCATACCAACAACCACAACATTACAGGTAAAACCATTGTCCATAAACACCTATCCACCATCGCGCTCGCTATAGTTAGCGAACCAACTCCGATGAGGAGTCATGTAAAAAGATGCCCCTGTGTCTAGCATCCACTTGTTCTTACGATCATCGTATGGCCGCCTGATAATAGACACAGACAAAACATCACCATCACATCCACTCGATCCATCTGACGTGGCAACATTGGCCTCCCTGTACGAAGCCTCAGAATCTTCTCTCTTCGATTTAGGATTTTCAAAATCCTTCTTCACATGTCCTTCCTTCCCACAATTCCAGCACTTTACCTTTCTTTTGCCCCTGCCCTTTGATTTGGATTTATAACCTAAAAAACTCGTACCTTGTTCAGAATTCCTACCCATTGTAAACAGTGCATCGGAAGATGTTCCCATGTTGCTGTTTAGCTTTCTCATAGCCTTCCCTTGAAGGGCTTAGATAACGGTGTCAACACTCAGGGTTTTATTCGTGCTGCACATGGTGTCCTTGAATGACTCATACGACACTGGAAGAGAATTCAGCAACATATATACTTGTTCTTCATCTTTCATCACTTCCTCCATATCCAGCAATTTGCAAACTAATTTATTAAAGTTGCTGATGTGAGCCTCCAGATCTCCACCCTCTACCATCTTGAAGTTATACCACTGCCGCTTCAAGTGTAGGCGATTTTCAGAGGATTTTTTCGCATAGACATCCTCTAACTTCGCCCATAACTTAGCCACAATTTTCTCCCTCATGACGTTGTAGAGAACCTCATCCGTGAGACATAAACGGATCGATGATAAAGCTTTCTTATTAAGAGTATTCCAATTATCATCAGTCATAGTAGACTTTCGCTCCTCAAGAGCACCATCTTTGCCTTACTTGATTAAGGAACTCATCATCTTGATCTTCCATAATTCAAAATTATTTTTCCCTGAGTACTTCTCAATCTCATACCTGGCGCTCGCCATTATTACTAATCCTGCAGATTCAGATCTGTGCCCCAACCAATTGCTTTGATACCACTTGTTGAGGATTTTGACCTGCGGAATCACACAGATCTAGATCTAGGATAGCAATCCAATGACACCAAGCACATACAAGAGAACACAGATTTAACGTGGAAAACCCTTGCGAGAAAAAACCGCATCACAAAACGACAGATCTCTACTATGAAAATAGAAATTACAAAGAGAAAGGACTTACCCGATTCGAACAACCTCGAATCTCACCCTTGTTATACCCTTTAGAAACCCTAAAATCCTTTTAGGAACCATTGGAACTCTTTTAGAAAGCCTTAAAATACATCACAATCCCGCATACACCCATTTAAATAAGAATAGAAAGAAGCAGACTCGGAATAGGAAACAAAATCCGTAAAATCTGCGTTTCCGCAATCGCATCTGCGGAACTCTTCGATGTCATCGAAAGTCTCTCGATGACAGCTTCGATATCATCGATGGTCCTTCGATGATATCGAAACAGGACCAAAACTGTCCAGCAATCAGGAGTGAAAAATTCAACAATTATCGATGTCATCGAAGGTCTCTCGATGACAGCCTCGATATCATCAACGGTCTTGTCGATATCATCGACAGACCACCAGACAGATTTAAGACATCTGTCTATAACAAAAACTACTAGTGGAGGTGTTCACTCTTTGCATTAAGCTAAGGAATCGGATTGAATCCAAAGCCATCTATTGTGCGGTAAAATCTCAACTATTTCCTGCCAATTTGTATTTTTATGATGAATTTATCCTCTTTTAAGGTATGTTGTGAAGCCTAATTGCAATGGCAAAAATATCCAAAGCTGCTGGCATTCGTGTATTGTAGAAATAGAAATAAAAATTAATTTTATTATTATTATTATTTTATTTTATTAAAGGAGGAGAAGAAGAGCACCTTATGGGCACTTTCTTCAACTTCTACCCACTGGTTTCAACATATATATACTGTATACATGTGCACATGTGAGTTAATCCAGTCTGTTGATTGAAACTGTCCTCCTCACCGTGAATGAGCTGCCATTGATGTCATAGACTTTAGGTAGCTTCTTCCGACTTGCATTCCATCCTTTCTTGTGGAATGGAATGCAGACAATAGCTTTGCTTGTGGTCACCATGTGGTGAATCTCTCATCAAACCCATCAATCAGGGGGGATGAATAGAAGATACAAATATCAACCTGATTAAAAAACTCAAGTGGGCCACACCTTGTGAACTTAGTGGCTTTGGCAGAAAATTCTCATTATTCCATTGATGTCATTTATGCAACTTTTTATAGGCTAATATTTGTATTTGCAATTTAATTAAATAAGAATTCTCATCTGAAGGATGGAATGGACTTTTACATGTGCAACGTAGTGGACCTTACAGGGTGCAACCCACCCCATCTCCTCTTCATGTAGTACTCGTGCCGGCTCCCCACATTAAGGGAAATGTACTCTAAGCCGTCTATTTTGTAGAAAATTCTCAATCGTTCATTACCAACTATCTACAAATTTAAGACAAATTTACCCTCTTTTAGTGAATTTTTTGAGGCCTAATGGCCTAGGCTAAAATATCCAAAGCTGCCATCATCAGGGATAATAGAGATTGTCTCAAATGGATATAATAATCATTTTAGAGAATGAAGAGCTGTTTCTGGTGCACTGCACGTTCTCTCAGGATGCGGATTGAGTATTCCCCTGTCACCACCGATATTCTTGATTAGCTGATGTAAGCACGATTTGATTGGACGCGGTTCCGTCCTACCCCCATCCGGACTGTAATCCATTCAGGCAGGGCTCTATGGGGCTCAGCATGATGTAAGTGTTTTATCCATGTTGTCAATCGCTTTTCTTGTATCATTTTAAGGTATGATCATAAAAATGAAGCAGGTCCACAACTCCAGTGGACACACCAAAGGAAGCTGCAGTGATAATGACACTCATCATTGAAACCTTTCTAAGGGCTACCGTAATGTTATTTTACCATCCAACCTATTTATAAGGTCATGTAGACGAGGATGAAGTGAAAAAACAAATATCAGCTTGATCTGAAGCTTCCCCGGCTGTCAAGAAGTTTTTAATGGTGTACGTTCAGTCCCACTTTGTGGTCCACTTAAAACCATTTACCTGCCTCATTTTTTCGCACATAAGTTAAAATGACATGAGAAAAACAATGAACAATGTGGATAAAACAGTTACATCATGGTGGGCCCCACAGAGCCCAGCCCGGACAGATTACCGTCCAGGCGAGGCTAGGACGCAATTCGCTTCCGATTTGATTGAGCCTCCTGACGCGAGGTTGCCCAATCAAATCCCATGACATAAAGTCACCGGAATACCGACGGGATTTCCTGCAAAAAAAACTTTCCGGGAAGTTCTTGGGCTGGGATGCTAAATGGGTCCACCATGATGTTTGTGATAAATCCAACGTGTCCATTCGTTTTCCGAGATCATTTTAGGACATTCGACCATTGAAACATCACGGTGTTTGCTATGCTACTCTGTATTCCAGGGACGCGGATTTCCTACGAAAGCCTTCCGAAGGAAGTTCTTGCGCTAGGATGCTAAGTGGGGTCCACCATGATGTTTGTGATCAATCCATCCTGTCCATTCGTTTCCGAGATCATTTTAGGACTATGCAAAACTCGGCTGGGCCGCAAGAGAGGAAACCATTGTGATTCAATCACCACCATTGAAACATTTTAAAGACCACGAAAGCTTCTTATCATGCTACTGTTTTCGTATTTTTACTTCATCCCATTGGGAATGACCTTATAAACCGTTAGGATGGCATATAAAAATCAAGATGGAGCCCAGAAAGGTTTCAACGGTAGAAAACTATTTCCCCAATTTTCCCTCTTGTATGGCCCACTTGAGTTTTGAATCCACTTCATTTTCGGTTGATCGTCCTAAAATCATCTCGGAAAATGGATGGATGGGATGGATTTATCAAAATTATTACCGTGGACCCCACTTAGCATCCCAGCGCAGGAACTTCCAACGGAAGGCTTTCTCAGGAAATCTGCGTCCCCGGAATACAGAGTAGCGTAGCAAACAATGCCTAAGTTGGTATTGTCTGCTACTGGAAAAGCTATGTGGGCCCACCATGATGTATGCATTTTATCAATTCTATCCTTCCATTTTTTTCAGCCCATTTAAATTCATAGGCCCAAAAATGAGGCAAATCAAAATCTTAGATGGACCACGCCACAAGAAACAGTTGTGATTGAACACCCACAATTAAAAACTTCCTTAGGCCCACTATAATGTTTATTTGCCATCCATCCTATTAATTAGGTCACACATATTTAGACAGAGATAAAATACACATCAGCTTCATCCAACGGTAGCTCCAAGTGAATTTTTAATGGTGAGAACCGCTGGGGTGTGGTCCACCGTAGATTTGGATCTCATTTTTGGGGGGCAGGGCTTGGGTGAATCCCTTATTGTGGGACCCACTATGATGTATGTGCTTTACATCTACGCTGTCCATCCATTTTGACAGCTTATTTTAGTGCATGATCCCAAAAATACCAAGAATATTCAAATCTTAGGTGGGCCACACCATGGGAAATGAAGTGATCAAATACCCACCGTTAAAAACTTCTCTGAGGCCATTATAGCCACCATAATACTTATTTCCCATCCAACCTACCTATTGATAAGGTCACAGACTTGGATGAAGGGACCACAGAAATATCAGCTTGATCCAAAACTTCAGTGGCCCACAAAAAGTTTCTAATGGTCAATCACCACTGTGTGTCCCGTTCTGTGGTCCACCTGAGCTGTCACCATTAAGGTACATACAATCATGTTAGGCCTCCACAAGGCTCCTCCGACCATAGTGGATCTCGGGGTTCCACCGTAGCTGCACCCATTTTTTGGCTTATATCTAAAATGATCTGAAAAATGAATGGACAGCGTGAATAAAACACACATTAAGTCTAGAATACTTTTCAAGGGCTACCATGTATTATAAGTGAGTCTGCTTGATTGATCAACTCCATCTTAATAGAGTAATTTTTACACTACCGTTGCTTGATGTGTGGTGCAAGGGAGTGGATTAGATGAGACCCAGCCTCACCCAAGAGGGTGCAGCCCTTACTGTGGACCCCACCCTGATGTCTGTTCTTTATCCACTCTATCCATCCCTTTTTACATATCATTTTAGAGCATTATGATAAAATTAAGAAGATCCAATCATCAAGTGGACCATACTATACGAAACGGTGGTAACCGAACACCCTACCATTGAAAACATCTCAGCGATCACTTAATGTCTCCATAGTTTTTATTTGCAATCCAATTTGCACCACGGGAGAGCTCACTTTAATGTCTCCAGTTTTTTTTTTTTTTTTTTTTTTTTTTTTTTTTTTTTTTTTTTGGTATACTTGTGTTTTCATCATTGCATGTACTTCTATTTTAGTTCTGTTATATATACGAGTTTAACCAAGTCATGTTAGATAGTCCCCTTCTTTCAGGAATGATCAAATGGAGTATATTGGGCATTACATAGCAATAATAATAATATTAATAATAATAAATTCACATACGCATATCAGCTAGATCCAAAACTTTTATGGCCCATTAATGGTCACTCATCACTTTTCTTATGTTATGGTACATCTGATAAATGGTTGCCTTCATTTTTTTGGATAATGCCCTAAAATAATATGGAAAAAGGGATGGATGGGATGGATATAGAATATACATGTCAAGGTTGGTACCATGATAAGGGCTGCACTCTCTCGTGGGCCCGGGTTTCACCAAATCCGCTCCTGTGGTGCAGCACACTCCACGTGGAGATAAGAAAACCGGAAGTATATACTGGGGCCCATCATAACGTATGTATTAGATCCACACGGTCCATTCATTTTTCTTCATACCATTTTAAGAAATAGGATAAAAAAGGAGGCAAATCTAAGGCTCAAGTGGGCCAGGCCATGTTACAAAAACACTAGGAATTGGACACTAGTTGGAACTATTGAAAAATTTCTTGGGGGCACATAAGGTTCGATGAAGCTAATATTTGTGTTTTCGGTTATACGGCAGACAAACCCAGCTGGGAACTCTGGGAAGGTTTCAACTGTAGTAATCTAATCCCAGCTACCTTCTGTGGTGAGGTCCACTTGAGATTTGGATGTACCTCATTTTTGGGTTCATGCTCTTAGAATTATCTTAAGAAATTGATGGAGATTGTACTGGATCTAAAACATAAATCATTGTGGGGGCATAGAGAAGTTCAATACATTAAAAGTCATATTATGTAGGACGTAATTTATTTGGGAGAGAGAAATCCGCCTATCTTGTTAGCTTGTAGTCATCGGCGATGACGTGGACTAATGAGAACGGATAGTACTGAAATTTCCCCACGCCTTCAACATAGACTATCCGCATCGGTGTTGAAGGCGAAGGGAATTCGAACTTCTGTGGCTCCACCAATGGTAAACACTGTCCATCCATTGTGATCACACCAGCTCACAAATCACGCAAAAATTCTCTCCCCCAACGTTGCATACTATACAACACAACTTTTAACATGTGGAGCTTATGTAGCTCTATTATGATTTACTGATTATATCCACTGTTAATCCATTTGTCCATATCATTTTAGAGCATGAGCCTAAAAACAAAACACATCCAAAGTTCAAATGGACTACACCACATAAACCAGTGGAGAGTAAACAAGCTACGTTGAAACCTTCTTAGGGAGGTTTATTTTCCATCTAAACTGTTCATATAAGTTCTTCCAAATGAATTAACATTGAACTCCTCAATTGCATTAATTGAGAGCTCATTTCCACCCATTTTCTTTTTCCCTCCACAGACATGGAGTGCATCAGTCAAATCATCAACATCATATCTAGATGCTGGGATCCGATCGCTCGTCCCATCATTGAGCTTGAAGACAACTTCAGCTCCCTAAAGCAAGCCATGGAAGAATTGAAATGCGTGAGGAATGACGTGAAGACAAGGGTGGATGTCGCAGAGCGGGAGCTTCTCAAAAGCAAGGAAGAGGTTCAATTATGGCTTAAAAAGGT
>JAJHSJ010000001.1:25575963-25643275 GCA_021015155.1 Magnolia officinalis | reverse complement strand
TACCTGAGTTTCGCATGCGCCTGAAGCTTGGTCTGAACCCTCATTCAAGTGCGACACACATAATAGATGGGCTGGATTTGCAAAATACATCTAGGTGGGCCCTCAAAAATGGTTATGAATGTTTTAATAGTGCACGGCCCCTCCCCTCTTCTGTATGTGGTGTGGTCCACACAAGTCACGGATTGACTTGATTTTTGAGACCTAGGCCCACGATGGAATGGTGCATCTGACTGATGGGGGTAGATGTTCGAAACACATCACGGTGGGGCCCACACAGCTCTACCTCATGGGGCGTTAAAATCAGCTCGTGGGGTCGTTAAAAGCTAAGGGCTTTAAAAAATAAAAAATAAAATATATGTATATAGAAAAGTTAGAATGCACTCGAGCTCACAATAAGCTTATCATGAGGTTGAGCTGTGTGGTCCCCACCATGATGCGTGTCGACCATCAACACCGTGCATTTGATGGGTACCCTTTAAATTATGGGATATCCCAAAAATCAGCTGTATGCGGAATTCAGGTGGGGCCATACCATCTAAAATTATGTGAAGACACCGTTAAAACATATAAAAGCACTTGGTGGGGCCCACTTGAGTTTTGCATGCGCCTAAAACTTGGTCTGAACCCACATTCAAGTGGGACACACATAATGGATGGGCTGGATTTGCAAACCACATCTCGGTGGGAATGTTTTAATGGTGTACGGCCTCTCTCCACTTCAATATCTGGTGTGGCCCACACAAGTCATGATTGACTTTATTTTGGGGACTTAGGCCCACGATGGAATGGTGCATCTGACCGATGAGGCAGATGTTCGAAACGCATCATGGTGGAGCCTACACAGCTCGACCTCATGTGACGGACCCGTGAGCTCGAGCACATAGTTACCTTTTCCCATCTCTCGCTCCCAAGAATATAATATATATATAATATATATATATATCTATATATATATATATATATATATATAATATATATATAACACACACACACACACACACACACGGAAACGGAAACGCTCACCTGCGAACCAGTTCGTATGTACTAGGTGCGAACTTTCTTGAGAACCCATCATACGTGATGTGGATCTAAAATTTGAACCGTTCATGTGAAGCAGGACCTCGTGAAACCCCCAGGCTCGAGTTTTACTTTGATCTAAAACTTTGATGGCCTATAAAAAATGAAAACAATTTCCTCCCTTGATTTGCATTTGTCTTTGCTTATAGCCGCATCACATGGACCGTTCAGATTAAACACACATGGCACATGTACAGAGGTGTGCACGTGCGTATATGTGCGCAGGGTATATATATTATATATATATATATATATATATATATATATATTACACCCAAGTCTGTATGACCTAATGAATAGGTTAGATGTCAAATAACCATTACAGTGGGCCTTGGAGGTTTTTAATGGTGGAAATTCAATCACTACTGTTTTCCATGATGTGGTCCACTTGAGATTTAGATCTACCTCATTTTTAGGATCAAGCCCTAAAATTATCTTTCAAATGGGTGGTGGCAGAGATAAAACACATACATCATGGTGGGGTCCACATAGCACCGACAACTAGCCGCTGGCTTGTGGGAGCGTCACTAGCCAACCGGTCCCATCGACAATGGAGCCCATGACATGGACTCTCCGGACTGCCGGCATTCATGAAGGGCCATGTAGGGTGGATGAGTGGGACCTTCCTTGTTAAATACTCACAGATAGCGACGATGGTGGGACCCACTGTGGTGGGATAGGGAAAGGACCAACAGAAAAATTGGTGGGAGGCCTATTCGTAATAGGACAGCGGTACTATAGGTAGCATAGGCAAAGAATGGTATTAGTTTGGTGATTGGGTATGGTGGGCTCATGTGGTCTGTGCATGACATCCACTCCGACCATCAGGGGAACCCTCACACATTTGGGCTAGAGCCCAAAGCTCAGGCAGACCCAAGTTTAATACGAGCCACAAGACATAAAAGAATTAAGAGGGAATACCCACTCGTTAAAATCTTACAGACTGTTTCTGTGTCCCATCATGATATGCATGTACCATCCAATCCATGCATCTAACACGTTTCATGTTTTACCATGTAAAAATAAGACTGATTGTATGATCAAACATATATTTATTGGCCTATTTTATATAGCCGTCCTTATTTTCAACTCATGGATATGATTGTTATGGTTGTCTAATAGAAGTGATTCTTTTGAATCCTAAGCAATCTATGATGGGATCTATCAAATAGATGGATTGCATCATTCATTAAACCTATTTTTGTAGTAACTGTTCATATTAGAGGCTATAAATGAGATGGCTACCATCATCAAATTAGCTTGATATTTGTAAGCTAGCAAATGATTTTTATTTTTTATTTTTCGTAAAACCGAATGTACGGTGTAGATCAATCGATTGGAATGTTAAAGTAGCCCAATGCAAATAGGAGAACTTTAACTTTTCAGCTCTCGAAGAGCACTTGAGAATATGTCTTTATCAAATTAGTGTAGAATTAGGTATAAATCAAATTAGTGTAGGATTAAGTATAACTACCTCCAATTTTAAATGAATAAACCCATCGTTATTCATTACGGGCCAAATTTAGGGTCAAATTTTAAATGAATAAACCCATCATTACGGGCCAAAATTAGGGTCAACGAAGATGGAATCATTGCAGAGGATGAGAAGTACAGCTAATATTAGGTGTTCTTCCAAATGAATCGATGTTGAATTCCTCACTCAAATAGCATTTCTTTTCCTTCTCCATAGCCATTGATTTCATTAACTCAGTCATTGCTCGCCTGTGGAGGTACAGCTGTTCTACGCATACGATACGTCATCCAACTCCGTTTCCTCTTCGTGCGGGTTAAGGGAAGTAATCAGGTTGAATCCAAGCTATCTATTTTGCGGTAAAATCTCGACAGCTCCCTCCCAACCATCTATATTTTTATGACGAATTTATCCCCTCTTATTTACTCTTAATCTTAACTGTAAGGGCAAAAATATCTTTATATTTTTATGACGATTTTACCCCCACTGAAAACGCTAACTGGGGTGTAAATGGGCGGCCCGCTAGGTTTCCGGGCCTATCCTGCATCGGGCTGGGCTTGAGCGAGAGGATGAGGCCTGGGCCAGTCTCAGGTTTGAATTTTAAGCCCCTTTGTAAACTTCCAGCGTAGATTAAGTGAGACAGTATAACAGCAGAGCCGGTGAGGCCCTGATCGTGGGGTCCATCTTGATGTATGAGTTGTATATCAACGACGTCCACTTGTTACAGTAATTCATTTTAGGGCATGGTAAAAAAATGAGACAGATCTAAATCTTAGATTATCACACTAGAGGAAATCAGTGGTAATTAAACACCTACCATTAAAAACTCCGTACAGCCTTTGTTTGCTATATAACCTGTTGATAAGGTCACGTAGACCTGGATAAAAGGAAATCACAAGATTCAAACTTCTATGGCTCCTAAGAAGTTTTTAACCATGGGAGTTTAATCCTTGCTCTA
The DNA here is from genome assembly GCA_021015155.1 of Magnolia officinalis. NCBI lineage: Eukaryota > Viridiplantae > Streptophyta > Magnoliopsida > Magnoliales > Magnoliaceae > Magnolia > Magnolia officinalis. The sequence goes on along the minus strand of JAJHSJ010000001.1, from coordinate 25,639,769 downwards.
TGGTCCACTTAGATTTGAATTTACATTATTTTTGAGATCATGCCTTAATATAAGCTAGAAAAGGAATGGACAACGTAGATATACGACATATAGAGTTGGGCCCATGGTCAGGGCCTCACCCATCACTTAATCTGTGTCCCATTCATTCCAGTGTACAGGACAGTTTCCCTTCACTTGGATCACCTAAATAATGGATTGGGCTGATGTTTGGCCCAGGCTCAAGCTTTTGTATAGTATCTAAGAGTTGGAGTGGATTTTATATTATCATCACACTGGGCCCCATAGTATAAGGGTGTAATCTCTCCCAACTGTTCTCCTTGGTGCGGCACACCTGAATCATAGGTCAGCTTGGTTTTTTTTTTTTTTTTAATCCATGGACCTAACATAGGATCACATGTACAAATTAAGGCCTAGAAATAAAGGGTGGGTGTTGCTATGAAAAGTTACACAGGGCAAGGTTCACCCTCCGTCCAATTTTCCTTAGTGTGGCCCACACGAATGAAGGATGGGCCTGATTTTTAAACCTAGTGTCTAAATATTAGTGCATCTAACAGTTGGAGTGAATTTAATATGATCATCATGGTGATTCTCTCTTGCAACTAACCTGAATCATGGATAAACCTGATTCCTTGCATTTAATGGTGGCCGTAGATCTTACATACACATCAAGGTGGGCCCTTGAAAAATTAAGGGTGTGCATCCCTTTATTTATTCATTATTTTTTTCAAATTTCATTGGTGCTCTGCTGGGCTAGGCCCCATATAAAAATTCCAAGATGGGTTTGGGCTGGATTTTTGGCTAATCATGGGATCAAGTGTTGGGCCTAGATTAAAAGATAAGGATCAGGCTTGGGCAGAGCTTGGCCGCCCTAACTCAGCCGTTGAAACCCGTTGTAGAGGTGTGTGTGAACACGAGTCGAGCTCCAGCTCGACTCGGCTCGACCTCTAGTTGACCCTAGCTTGAACTCGGCTTGGCTTGGTCCTCGAGCCTGATTGGCCTGCACGACTCGGTTGGATCAGACACGGATTAAATACTGACAGGTTGAGTAGCTCACTACTAAAGTGACGTCATCAAGTTATGTGGACCCCACTATGATGTATGTATTGTATACACAACGTCCATCCATTTGGAGATATCATTTTAAGGCATGAGCCAAAGAATGAGACAGATCCAAAGCTCTAATGGACACCATCACAGAAAATAGTAGGAAGATTGATGCTCACGGTTGAAACCTTCTTAAGGCCCACCATGATGCTTTTTTTTTTTTTTTTTCTTTTGAAATCCAACTTTTCAAAAGTTAACAAAGACATTAAAGAAGGGAAAACACAAATATTAGCTTGATCAAAAACTTTTGTGGCCTTTAGAAGTTTTTAATGGTGGCATCACTCTCCCCACTGTTGTTTTATTTATTTATTTATTTATTTATTTATTTATTTATTTTTTATTTTTTGGTGGTGGGTCCATTTGAGCTTTGGATGTGACTCATTCTTTGGATCTTACCCTAAAATGATCTCTCTAAATGGATGGACAGCATGGATACAAAACATGCATCATGGTGAAGCCCACGGAACTTGGTGACGTCACTTCAGTGGGGTCTCGCTACTCAACCTGTCAATAGCCGACCAGTCAATATGGTGCACGGTCTTCGACACCACCTCACCGGATTCAACACATACGGTGTACATAAGCACATCTAAGTTAGTCCAGTCCGGTCTCATTCTATGGTAGATTTTTATTTATTTATTTTCACAAATCGTTGTCTCTATCTTCATATAAACAGGGGTAAGCAGCTAGCCTAAACATTCGGGTTAACCCCAGCGGCCAAAAAAGCTAGGGCTCGCCTGTCATATCCTTAAAAACATATACCTCAAAGGCACTAAGCTAGGCATCTAGCCTCCCTTACGCTCTCCAGCCCCACCTGATCAAGAAACAACTTGTCATGGATGGTTCAGGGAAGATCTGACAGTAAATGAAAGACCCTACTAGGGCTCGCCTGATTCCACAGACTAGAGTCCCCACTACGTGCCAGCCACCTGACATGGCTAACGGACATGGAAGAGCTTAACGTACTATACCTTTCAGAAGGGGGATTTTACATTTCCTCGCATCCCAGCTTCACCTGCGGTGTAGTTAGCCTTATATTTGGCTCGACAGAAGGTCTATTTACTCTTCCGTCTACATATCTAACAGACCAGACCAATTCAAAACGGAGGGCTTTCATTACTTCAGCTGGCCTTTATTGGATTCGAATCCGTGCATCCTAATCATGGAGATTGTAATATGGGAGGAGCTTACCCGCATCAGCCATGGATTCTGGGTTGCGATATACGCTTGCTTTAGGTTCTGATGGTCCTGATCACTTTCACCTTCGATCGGGCCTTTTCTGGTCTATCTTCGCCATGAGAATATCCTTGCAATGAAATCTTTAGTCTTACAATTGAATGTGTATTACTCGTGCATTTCTTTCCTGCTATTCATTTGCATGCCAATAGAAAAGTTAGATCACTTGACTCCTCGTCGATCCTGATGGGGCCATCAGATCAACAGTTTTGATAAACCATGTGCCTCACATATACAAACTTGGTGCACAGCAGGGAACTCCACCTGTGCTATTCATTAAATAAAAAAAAATGCTCCGGCGCCCTCACGAAACTGTTAAGTCACCGTGCTCCCAGTTGTATTTGGATAACTTTGATAGTCCAACAAGTCCATCTAAACAGTTCATTAAGCCTAACACATGTTTCAAGGGCTACCATATATATAAAAGCAAGACTTCTTGGATGGTCAAATCCATCTTGATTGGGCCATCTTTTGTAGCCATCTCATGGATAGGATTGTTATGATTGTCTATTAGAAGTGATTCTTTAGAATCATAAGCAATCCATGATGGGAGCTATCAAATAGATGGATTGCATTGTTGCTTAGACCTATATATGTTTGTACAAATGATCATGACTGTCCACATTAGAGGCCATTGAGCTGTTTATTTTGTAGAAAATTCTCAATCGTTCCTTACCAACTATCTACAAATTTAGGACAAATTTGCCCTCTTTTAGTGAATTTTTTGAAGCCTAATCGCCCAGGCAAAAATATCCAAAGCTGCCATCATCAGAGATGATAGAGATTGTCTCACATATGGATATAATAATCATTTTAGAGAAGGAAGAGCTGTTTCTGGTGCACTGCACATTCTCTCAAGATGCGGATCGAGTATTCCCCTGTCACCACCGACATTCCTAATTACCTGATGTAAGAAGGATTTGATTGGACGCGGATTCCGTCCTTCCCCCATTACCGTCCGGGCAGGGCTCTGTGGGGCCCACCATGATGTAAGTGTTTTATCCATGCTGTTAATCACTTTTCTCATATCATTTTGAAGTATGATCATAAAAATGAAGCAAGTCCACAGCTCCAGTGGACCACACCAAAGGAAGCTGCGGTGAGAATGATACTCACCATTGAAACCTTTCTAAGGGCCACCGTAATGTTATTTTACCATCCAACATATTCATAAGGTCATGTAGACGTGGATGAAGTGAAAAAACAAATATCAACTTGATCCGAAGCTTCTCCAGCTCCCAAGAAGTTTTTAATGGTGTACGTTCAGACCCCACTTTGTGGTCCACTTAAAACCATTTACCTGCCTCGTTTTTTGGCACATATATTAAAATGATATGAGAAAAATGATGAATAGCGTGGATAAAACGGTTACGTCATGGTGGGCCCCATAGAGGTCGGCCCAGATAGATTACGGTCCGAGCGGGGCTTAGATGCAATCCATGTCTGATTTGATTGAGCCTCCTGACTAGAGCTGGGCATCGGACCAAGTCGGATCGGATTGGGTCCAACTCGACTCGGTCCGAAAATTATGTGGCTTGACTTGAACTCGATCCGATCCGGGACCAAGTCTAGGTCATTTGACTCGATCCGATCTGAACCACTGCTTGCCTGATCCGATCCGAGTCCGACTCGGTCAGGGAAACTGAGTTAGATCGGATTGGGTACGATTCGAATCAGTCTTGATTTTGTTTTTTATTTTTTGAAAAATTATAAATAAAAATAGTTGGCCACCGCTCCAAAATAGTCCAAAATACAAGCTAAAATGAAAAAATATAAATAAATAAAAATGAAACCTACGTACCTACCTGATGAATGGAGATGATCAACGGTGATGATGAGTGGGCTGGATCAAGATGGCCGAGTGCGGCGCTCGTTCCGGTATAGACAAATGAAAGTAGCTGAATCGAGATGGTTGCTCATTTGGGTAGAGAAAGAGAATAGGAGAGATTTTAGGGAGAGATTTGAGGCAGGGATTTTAGGGATTTTGGGGATTTAGGGTTCGGTTCGGGTGCGGGTGCTGCTGGGTAGGGTAAAAAGTTAAAGAGATTAAAAAAAAGTGTGTGTGTGTGTGTGTGTGTGTGTGTGTGTGTGTGTGTGTGTGTGTGTGTGTGTGTGTGTACTTGATAATAGATTCGAATCGGGTCGGATTGGATCAAATCGATCCATTCAGATCGGGTTTTGAATCGGATCGGTTCGGATTGACCATGATCCGAACTCGATCCGAAAAACTGTCGGATCTGAATGACCCTACTCGATCTGCACCGATCCAGGCCGTCGGTTCGTTTTGGATCGGGTTGGATCCACGAGATCGGGTCAGACATGGCCACTACTCCTAACGTGAGGTTGCCCAATCAAATCCCATAACATAAAGTCACCGAAATACATAGTGGCATAGTAAACAATGCCTACGTTGATACTGTCTGCTACTGGAAAAGCTATGTGGGCCCACCATGATGATGTATGCATTTATCAACTCTATCCTTCCATTTTTTAAGCCCATTTAAATTCGTAAGCCCAAAAATGAGGCAAATCAAAATCTTAGATGGACCACACCACAAGAAACCGTTGTGATTGAACACCCACCATTAAAAACTTCCTTAGGCCCATCGTAATGTTTATTTGCCATCCAACCTATTAATTAGGTCACTAAGACTTAGACGGAGATAAGATACACATCAGCTTCATCCAAAACTTACGTAGCCCCAAGTGAATTTTTAATGGTGACGGTTCAATCACCGCCGGGGTGTGGTCCACCTTAGATTTGGATCTCATTTTTGGGGGCACGGCTTGGGTGAATCCCTTACTATGGGACCCACTATGATGTATGTGCTTTACATCCACACAGTCCATCCATTTGACACCTTATTTTAGTGCATGATCCCAAAAATACCAAGAATATTCAAATCTTAGGTGGGCCACACCACAGGAAGAAGTGATTAAATACCCACCGTTAAAAACTTCTCGGCGGCCACCATAGCCACCATTATACTTATTTCCCATCCAACCTATTGATAAGGTCACAGACTTGGATGAAGAGACCATAAAAATATCAGCTTGATCCAAAACTTCTGTGGCCCACAAAAAGTTTTTAATGGTCAATCACCACTGTGTCCTGTTCTGTGGTTCACCTGAGCTGTCAAAACAGATGGATAGTGTGGATGTAAGGTACATACATCATGTTAGGCCTCCACAAGGCTCCACCGACCATAGTGGATCTCGGGTTCCACCATAGCCCCATTTTTTGGCTTATATCTAAAATGATCTGAAAAATGAATGAATAGCCTGAATAAAACACACATTAAGCGTAGAATACTTTTCAATGGCTACCATGTATTATAAGTGAGTCTGCTTGATTGATCAACTCCATCTTAATTGAGTAATTTTTTTTAGCTGTAGGGACTCATGGATAGGATTATTATGATTGTCTAACAGAAGTGATTCTTTAGAATATAAAGCAATTTATGACAAGAGCGATCAAATAGATAGATGGCATTATTGACTTATTTTTGTCTGATATTTCCATGCTAGCCCATGAAATTTTTGTTGAATGTAATTGACGGTCGAGACCAATCGAATGAACTGTTTTAGTTTCCCAAGCACGTAGGAGTACTAACCCTTACAGGTGTGTGAGACATCTTGAGGGACGCGGTTGGCTACTCCCCCTGACGCCAGCCAATGGCTGGTGCTCGGTGCCCCGTGGGACCCACCATGATGTATGTGTTTCATCCATGCCGTCCATCTAGTTTGAAGGATCATTTTAAGATATGAGACCAAAAATTAGGTATATCCCAATCTTAAGTGGACCACATTACATGAAACAGTATTGAATGAGCGTCAACCATTAAAAAATATTTTGTGGCAATAAAAGTTTTGGATCAAGATGATTTTTGTTATTTCCCTTCATCTGGGCCTTTATGACCTGATCAACATATTAGATGTCAAATAAACAGTGTAGTGGGCCTTAGGATGATTTTAATGATGGATATCCAACCACTATTGTTTTCATGTGGTGTGGTCCACCTGAGATATATATACCTCTAATTTTTAGTAGCAAGCCATAAAATGATCTGTAAAAATGGATGAACGGAATTGATGAAACAAATACATCATGGTGGGCCCACAGAGCACCGACCACCAGCCCCAGGGCTGGTGTCAGGGGGAGTAGCCAATCCGTTTCCCATCTTGAGCATCTCTATTTGAGTGATAGTCTGCGTTGAAGGCATTATAAGAAATTCCAGCGCCGTGGCTTCTAGTTGGTCCAACCATAATTTTTATGTTAGAACTACAGCTTCCATCAAAATTTCAGATAATCTTAGAGCATGATCCCAAAAATGAGGTACATCTAAAGCTCAACTGGATCACACCATATAAAGTAATGGGGATTGAACAAACTACCGTTGAAACTTTCATAGGGCCAACCATAAGGCTCATTTTCCATCTTATTTATTGGTGAGATCACACATAGTTGCATGAAGTTAAAATACAATATCAGCTTGATGAAAGCCTTCTCTGGCCTCAATAAATGTTGAACTGTAGCATTAATTCCCACTGTTTTCAGTGTGGTCTACTTTAGCTTTGGATCTGCATTGCTTTTTCGTTGATATCATAAAATGATTGGAAAAAATTGGATGGACAGTGTGAATCTAATGAATACATTATCTTGGGCCCACATAAAAACTTCTCAACGCTCACTTTAATGTCTCCCTAGTTTTTATTTGCAATCCAATTTGCACCACGGGAGTGCTCACTTTAATGTCTCCCGTTTTTATTTTTTTTTGTACCTGTGTTTTCATCATTTGTATGTACTTCTATTTAGTTGTGTTATACGAATTTAACCAAGTCATGTTAGATAGTCCCCTTTCTTTCAGGTAAGATCAAGTGGAGTATATGGGAGATTACATAGCAAAATAATAATAATAATAATAATAATAATAATAATAATAATAATAATAAGTTCACATAAGCTTATCAGCTAGATCCAAAACCTTTATGGCACGCCCATTAATGGTCACTCCCCACTTTTCTTATGTTATGGTCCATCTGATAAATGGATGCCTTCAGTTTTTGGATAATGCCCTCTCCTGTGGGCCTGGGTTTCACCAAATCTGCTCCCGTGGTGAAGCGCATTCCATGTGGAGAGAAGAAAACTGGAAGTGTACTTCCTTGGGCCCATCATGACGTATGTATTAGATCCACACGGTCATTCATTTTTCTTCATACCATTTTATGAAATAGAATAAAAAACGAGGTAGATCTAAGGCTCTAAGTGGGCCAGGCCACACTACAGAAACACTAGGAATTGGACATATACTATTGAAAATTTCTTGGGGCACATAAGGCTCTGATCAAGATAATATTTGTGTTTTCGGTTAAACAGCAGATAAACCTCACACTGAATTCTGGGAAGGTTTCAACGGTAGTAATCCAATCCCCGCTACCTTATGTGGTGAGGTCCACTTGAGATTTGGATGTACCTCATTTTTGGGTTCATGCTCTATAAAATTTGATGGAGACTGGATCTAAAACATAAATCACTATGGGGGTGTAGAGAAGTTCAATACATTTGTATTATGATTCACATATTATATCCACTGTTAATCCATTTGTCCATATCATTTTAGAGTATGAGCCTAAAAACAAAACACATCCAAAGCTCAAATGGACTACACCACAGAAACCAGTGGAGAGTATACAAGCTACCGTTGAAACCTTCTTAGGGAGGTTTATTTGCCATCTAAAATGAATTGCATTTTGAGAGCTCATTTCCACCCATTTTCTTTTTCCCTCCACAGACATGGGGTTGCATCAGCCAAATCATCAACATCATATCTAGTTGGTGGGATCCGATCGCTCGTCCCATCATTGAGCTTGAAGACAACTTCAGCTCCCTGAAGGAAGCCATGGAAGAATTGAAATGCGTGAGAAATGACGTGAAGACAAGGGTGGATGTCTCTGAGCGGGAGCTGCTCAAATGCAAGGACGAGGTTCAATTTTGGCTGAAAAAGGTAGAAGAAGCCGAAGGAGAAGTGAATGCAATGGAAGAAACTTTGGAGCAAATGATGAGGTGTCTTTGGAATTGCCATCCAAATTGTTGGTCGGCCTACAAGCTTAGCAAATGGGCGGAGAAGAAGCTGAAAGATGTAGCTGTGCTGAAGAGCAAAAGTGATTCCTTCAAAGAGGTGGCGAACAAGCAGCTTCCCGATGCTGTTGAAGAGAAGCCTCTTACATTAGCTGTGGGCAGGGACTTGGTGTTGGAGAAGGTTCTAAACTGGATTGGCGAAGGCAAAGGGGGGGTTATTGGAATATATGGAATGGGGGGTGTGGGGAAAACAACACTCCTGAATGATATCAATAACCAACTCTTTAAAAGAAATGATGATTTCTATGTTGTGATTTGGGTGGTGGTGTCTAAAGAATTAAATGTGGGAAAGATTCAGATGGATATTGGCAAGCGATTGGGCTTGCCTTGGGCAGAGAATGAAAGCTACAGCGAGACACGGGCTCATGACATTCGCAAGGTCTTGAGCAGTAAGAAATTCATTCTATTGTTGGATGATGTTTGGGAATCATTCGATCTACAGAAGGTCGGAATTCCTCCTCCAAGCAGCCAAAACATGAGCAAGGTCGTTTTCACTACACGATTTGAGGACGTCTGTGGACGCATGGCTGCGGACAAGAAGATCAAAGTAGAATGTCTCCCAGAGCAAGAAGCAATGGATCTATTTCTACGGAATGTTGGTGAAGAGGCCATGAAATACCATCCGGAGATACCGATCCTTGCCAAGAGCGTTTCTAAAGAGTGCAAGGGTTTGCCCCTTGCGCTCATCACCATCGGCCAGGCCATGGCATGCAAGAAGACACCACAGGAATGGAAGCATGCAATATCAGTTCTTAGCGCGAGCAAGCCACCATCAGAGATAGCAGGTATGGATGATGAAATGCTTTTGCGTTTGAAATTCAGTTATGATAATCTGGGTGGTGACATGATTAAATCATGTTTCCTGTACTGCGCACTGTTTCCGGAGGACTACTCCATTGACAAAGAAGAACTTATAGGTTACTGGATAGGCGAAGGATTCTTAGATGGGTGGGATGATGATCTTGATGAAGCGCATAACAAGGGACATGATATCATTGGAAGATTAAAGACTGCATGCTTGTTGGAGAGTGGTTCTGACGAAAAAACAGAGGTAAAGTTGCATGACGTGATTCGTGATATGGCATTATGGATTGCTTCAGAGTGCGGGAAGAAGAAGAATAGGTTTTTGGTGAGAGCTGGCGTGGGACTGACACATGCACCGGTGGTTGAGAGGTGGAAGGAGGCCGAGAGGATATCTCTAATGGATAATCGGATAATAGAAGTAACAGAGATACCTCGATGCCCCAACCTCTTAACCTTGCTGCTCCAAAGGAATTATTATTTTGATAAGGTCCACACTGATTTTTTTCAGTTCATGCCTCTTCTTAGGGTCTTGGATCTGTCATTTTCAAGGATAGTAGAGCTTCCTGCAGCGATCGGTAACTTGGCAGAGCTACGGTATCTCAATCTATCTTGCACGTGGATTACATCATTGCCTGAAGAGATAGGAAATCTGGTGAAGCTGAAGAATTTGGAGTTGGAGGCTATAAATTCTTTCGGCATAATTCCTCAAGGGGTAATCTCCAGGCTTTCTGAGTTAAGAGTGATCAAACTAGCAAATAGTTATTCAAAGTGGGAAGAAGGGAGTGAGGGATTAAAAATGAGTGAGTTGGAAGGCCTGAAACGTTTAAACCATCTTAATCTCACCTTATCAAATGTGCATGCTCTTCAAAGGTTGCTCTGCTCTAGCAAGCTGCGGAACGTGACTCGATATCTATTACTGGACAGCTGTCATGATCTGACTATCTCCAACCAACTATCATCCCTTTTTACTGCAATGAAAAGTCTTCAACAGCTTGCTTTTATGGGCTGCAAAGGGTTGGTGGAGGTGACAATTAGTGCGGATGCGAAGAAGGATGACAATTATCCTGTTTCGAGCCTACAATTGCTCAGCCTTTGTAATCTCCCTGACTTAAATTGCATTCGGGTGGGCCGCGGATGCTTCAGAAACCTTCACGCCATATCGATTCGTTGTGTGGCAAGTTGAAGAAAATTTATGGTTTACTACAACTTGAAAGTCTTGAAACAATTGAGATAGAGTATTGCAATCAGCTAGAAGAAGTAATAGATACGGTCATTTCAGATGATGAAGTTGGAGATATAGGGCTAATGCAACTCAAACGTATATCACTCCGGCACCTTCCAAAACTAACGAGCATCTGTAGCTATGCACTGCATTTTCCTTCCTTGGAGGAAATCGTCGTCTATAATTGCGGGAAGTTGAAAAAGCTCCCTCTTTCTCTCCATAGCCCACACAATTCTCTAAGGAAGATAAGTGGTAGGAAAGAATGGTGGGATAATTTAGAGTGGGAAGAAGATGGCATCAAGTCCTATTTTCTTCCTTTTTTCCATGAATCGGATTATTGAATGTCATTGCTAAAGTAGAAATTAATACTTTTTAATAGTTATTTCTTAGGATGTTAGAGTAATTTTGGCAAGGAGTCTGAATTTTTCTTAGATCAAGTGTGCTAAGTATTTTTATCAGTTTTAATATGTGTGTCATTGGACCACATGATATTAGATTAATTTCTTATGTTGATGATTCTACGCATGAGGTGTACTATAAGTACTCTTGAGCATTGATTACGCCTGTTTTGCGTGTACAACAGTACAAGTGAGGTAATGTAGGCGCCAAGGAGCAAGTGCAATATCCAAGCCCACCCATAAGAAAAGATGCGACCATGTAGATTTCTTAGGCCTCATCTAATCGGTCAGCTTATTTCAAGCCAGGATGCATTAGGCTCCCTACGCTATGTTCTGTCCAGAGGGAAGCTATCTGTTTATTCTGTTTTTGGGTTATATTTGTAGTTTTGTGTTTTCTTTTCTGGTGGTAAGGCGTGGCCCACCATAGTAAAATAAATAAATTTAGCATGATTAAATAACATAAACAAATCCTAAAATATAATTAAAAGAGTCCTATTCAAATAAGGAAACAAATTCCAAAAATCATAGAAATTTTTGTCATGTCATCGACTCAAAAGTCGATCGGTCGAACGGGCTCAAAAACGTCCAGAGATTAAAACTAAAAATTCTATGAATTTTGAACTATCGAACTGATTGGTCAACCTGTTGAATAGGGCCTTCAATCTGTCAACCAGATCTATTGACCTGTTGAAACTAACAGAAATTGTCCAACGATCAATCTGGAATTTCTTGCGAAATTTTTACATGTCAACCCGATCGGTTGATTATTATGCTGAATTTTGTCAATTTTTTTTGAGCTTCTTCTGATACATGTGTGTTAGGAATGTTCTTAATCTACATCATCCTACATCAAAAATAAAATGTGCTGAAAAAATAGCAGATATATATAGAAAAAGGAAGGATTAACAAGATGCAGTAAGAGGAGTTGCAGAGCAATTGTGCAAGTGGAGTTATTTGATACTCTAGCAGAGTATTACCCTTCATATGCATGCATCTATAACTAGTACAGAACATATATAAGCTTTGATCAGCCCATATGTCGTGTGCAATAAAACTTATGCCACATATGTGCCAGCATGGCACGATAGATCAGGTGGTCCCACTGGTCAGGTGGTCCACAGTTTTCAAGACAAACGTGCACCTTTGGAAAAATTGGCTGAAGCTTTCTAACCCATCCACAATTTTCTAATATTGGACCCGCATGCTGATTCGACTAGATTTTAATTTTGGAAAAATATATATGAGTTCTGACAACCCGAGGGATGGATTAGTTCTAGCGCCCACGTGCCATGCTGGCACATGTGGAGCATGTGCAAGAGCTTTATTATATACAGTGTGCATTTAATGGATAGACTCAATGCGAATCAGCTGGACTGAGTCACTGACCCCGTCATATCAACTCTTGTTTTCAAACTAAAGAAATGAAAAAAAAATCATAATAATAATAATAATAATAATAATAATATTCACGTCCATTTGATGACATAGATGACTGATCATTCGGATCTCCTGCAATAAAAATAATAATAATAATAATAATAAATAACTAAATAAATAATTTGGGATACAACTACCAGTGGGCTAGGAGCTAGCGGCCGACTCAAACACCGAGTGATTGATGCTCATAGTACATTCACATTTTAAGGAAAAATTGGAGAATTTTTAAAGAAGAAAGAAAAAGACCTCTTTTGGAAAAGATATTAGAGCGGCTAACAGTTTGCTAATTTTTTTTCTAGAAAATACTATATATAGTAATCATATGTATTATGTGGCGGACACCTCATGCTAAGGAGTGTCGGCCAACGTAAACATTAGCTTTACAAACTGTTGCAAAAATGTTACAAAAAAAATGTCACATATTGTAGCAATAGACTCGATCAAGGAAAATAAAAGACAAAACAATAGCAAAGAAAAAGGAATCATGTATACGAACCAATCAAAGAAAAGAAAGGACAAAACAACAACAAAGAAAAAGGAATCATGTATACAAACCCAAGGACACAATGTATGGTTCATGGCATAACATTTTCAAAAGTTCAACATAAATTTATCATATGCCTCTATACATAAAGGAGAAATAGTTTTCTTATATCTGATGTAGAGCGGGTCGTGGACAGTTTCATGGCCAAGATGGATCAGAAAAGGCCCGGTCGATGACAGAAGTGATCCGGACTGTCGGACCTTAGATCGGGCGTATCTCGCAATCCAGAATGAGTTATCTGACGTAAAATATATGATTTTGGGGTAGAACGAGCTACTTTAGCCAACTAACCCGGCTATACGACGCCCGGAATTACGAAAAACCCCTGGATCGACGATTGCTTCCCTGCTTTAATTTTACTATAAATAGTAAGTTTTAGTTTGATTATAACTCTTCATCCGTCGGGCTTTAGGAGTTGCGCCTAACGTGAAAAGATCTTAGAATAATTAGGAAAACGGTTTGGTGAAGCCAAATAGGACACTTACAATTTTTGGCCGAAAACCTTGCGCACTAGTAGACATCACGACCGTCTATAAATAGTAAGTTTATTATTTATAGTAAGTCGCGGATTCTAGGAGTTTTAGTCATAGTTTGATTCTGATTTCTTTCTCATTGCTTGGTTCCCCTATTTAAAGGGTTGTGAACTCATTTTATTTCATTCATTAATCAATTTCGAATTTATTAGAATTTATTTATATTTTCTGCTTCTTTCCTCGTGGATTCGAGAAGTCTCTGTGAGGAGTCCAGAGAAGTTCCGTGGATTCGGAATAGTTATCCTCTTGAGGAAGACGGTGCTCGACCTCACGTCCTTCCTTGCGTCAGTTTGGTATCAAAGCGAGGTTTCTCCTTGGATCAATGGCTTCTAACAACGGGTCAGGCAACAATCCCATAAGCGGTGCTCTAGGAAATTTACTTTTAACCTGCGGCAGCCTTCGAAGTAGTGCAACAAGAGAATCGGCAAGCCATGCAAGGGATGCAGGCTTCCATCGACCGCATAGCGGATCTCTTGGCGGAAAACCTAAGACAACTCCGTGTTCTTGGTGGTAATCCTCCACTGTCAATTGCTGAAACTTGTAATCGCCCTGATCGCAGGATAGTATCGACTGTGCATCCAAGGGTCATTCCTGAGGAAGGGGGCTCCAGTGAGGAAGAAATCGACAACATAATCTTCTAACACCCCAGACATGGCGACGATCGAGTAGATCGAATGGATCGAGAATTCAAGATGCGGGTTGATATTCCTAGCTTCAATGGCCAACTACACATTGAGGATTTCCTCGATTGGCTTTCTGAAGTTCAGCGATTTTTTGACTATATGAACATCCCTGAAGCAAACAAGGTTAAGCTTGTGGCCTACAAACTGAAAGGAGGAGCTTCAGTTTGGTGGGAACAATTGCAACTCGCGCGAACCAGGCAAACGAAAGCACCAATCTGCACCTGGCTGCGGATGAAGTAGCTACTACGTGCCCAATTCCTCCCTAGCGATTACGATCAAGAATTATTCCAACAATACCAAAATTGTCAACAAGGTAGTCGGGCGGTGAGAGAATACGCAGAAGAATTTTACCGCCTGGCAGCGCGTAATGATTTGGTCGAGACTGAATCGCAGCAAGTCGCCCGATTCAACGGTGGATTGCGTATGGCTATCCAGGATCGGGTCCAGATACAGTCCGTCTGGACGATGAATGATGCGATCAAGTTGGCTACTCGGGCAGAAGCGTAACTTGAACGTCCTAACACACGGACCTAGCCTACTACACAGATCCCTGTGGCATGTCTGCCCTAGGGAACTGCACAGCCCAAGGGGAAGGAAACCATAGGAGCACGTACTCAACCTCCGATGTCTGAGAACTAAGATCAGGGAAGCGGGCAAGGTAGACCCCAAGGGAGCGTATCGACTGTTGTTGGTCCAAGTAGAATCCCGAACCGCTATGCTCGGCCAAGGCCCGACAACTGCTATCGTTGTGGCCAACGGGGCACCTATCAAATACTTGTCCCCAGCGAAAAGTGGCAAACCTCGTCATCAATGATGGTAGTGCTGATAACGCTTATGAAGATCCAGATATTGAAGAACAAGAGCATACCACCGAGGACGAGGCAGATTCAGGTTGGGTTTAGCAAGATCACAGCGAGTCGCTCGTCGTGAGGCGACTATTATATGCACCAAGAAAAAAAGTGCATCTACAGCGGCATAACATCTTCCGCACTAGATGTATGGTGAATCGAAAGGTTTGTGATGTGATCATTGACAGTGGGTGCAACGAGAACATCGTCTCCAAGGTTATGGTGGAAAAATTGCAATTGAAAACGGAGCGTCATCCCTCTCCATATACAATCGGTTGGATCAAGAAGGTCAGCAAAATAAAGGTAACGGACGTTGCACCATATCCTTTTCAATTGACAAACATTATAAGGATGAAGTAGTATGTGATGTGGTTGACATGGAAGCATGTCACATACTACTCGGTCGGCCCTGACGATCTAACCATGACGCCACTCATAAAGGGCGAGATAACATATATAACTTCGTCAAGAACGGTCGGAAGACTATATTGGCCCCTATGGATCCAGAGGGACCACCTGAAACTTCTAAAGTAGAGGGTCATTTTCTCTTAAGTATATGGGACTTCGTGGAAGAATCTAATGAAACAGGACAGACTTATGCATTAATTGTAAAAGGGGAAGAACTCGAGCCTACCATCATCCCTGAAAGACTAAGGCCCTTGCTACATGAATTTAAAGAAATCTGACTCAAGGACCTTCCCGATGGGTTACCTCCCATGTGGGATATCCAATACCATATCGACTTTGTCCCTTGGTCCAGTTTACCTAATCGTCTTCATTATCGAATGAGTTCGAATGAGTGCGAGATTCTGCAGGGACAAGTAGAGGAGTTAATCCGTAAGGGTCTTATTCGAGAAAGCATGAGTCCATGTGCTGTACTAGCTCTATTAACTCCAAAGAAAGATGGGAGTTGGCACATGTGTGTCGACAGCCGAACCATCAACAAAATCACCATAAAATACAAGTTTCCTATACCACGGTTGGACGATATGCTGGACATGCTAGAGGGTGTAAAAATATTCTCTAAATTGGACCTAAGGAGAAGCTACCATCAGATTCGAATACGGCCGGGTGATGAGTGAAAAACGACCTTTAAGATCAAGGAAGGATTATACGAATGGATGGTCATGCCCTTTGGTCTTTCGAATGCGCCTAACACATTTATGAGATTGATGAACCAAGTTCTGAAACCTTTCATTGAGCGGTTCGTTGTGGTTTATTTCGATGATATTTTGATATACAGTCAAGACGAAACCACCCATATGGAATACCTCAAGAAGGTCCTTCAAGTGCTCACTAAAAATAAATTGTATCTCAATTTCAAAAAGTACAGCTTCATGACTGATAGTCTATTGTTTCTGGGTTTTGTTGTAACATTCATGGGCATTCGGGTGGATGAGGAAAATGTGAAGGAAATCAGAGAATGGTCGGTTCCCACAAATATTCACGAAGTGCGAAGCTTTCATGGACTGACGATATTCTATCGTCGGTTCGTGAAAAATTTCAGTACCATTGTGTCACCAATCACATATTACATGAAGAAATGGCAGTTTCAGTGGACTGACAAAGCCGATAGGAGCTTTGCCGAGATCAAGCGCATATTATCCACGACCCCGGTTCTTGTACTTCCCAACTTCGACAAAGTATTTGAAGTTCAATGTGATGCCTCATATGTCGGAATTGGGGGAGTTTTGTCTCAAGAGGGTAAGCTAGTAGCCTTCTACAGTGAGAAACTTAGCGATGCACACAAAAAGTGGTTTACATATGAGATCGAGTTATACGCGGTGGTCTAGACATTGTGACACTGGCGACATTATTTGATTCAAAGAGAATTCATACTTTACACGGACTATCAAGCTCTCAAATTCATTAATAGTCAAGCTAACATTAACCGTGTGCATGCTAGATGGATCTCGTTTTTGCAAGAATTCACGTTCGTACTAAAACACAAGTTAGGGCAACAGAACAAAGTAGTTGATGCACTGAGTCGTCATGCGAATTTGTTAATCACTATGAGCAATGAGGTTGTCGGGTTCGAGCGCCTCAAAGACATATGTCGACGACGACGACTTCAAGGACACATGGGTTAGATGCCAAGAAGGTCACCCCGACGACTTACATATGCAAAACGGGTTCCTTTTCAAGGAAAATCGACTGTGCATCCCGAACAGTTCGCTAAGGGAACAAATAATCCAAGAGCTACATGGAGGTGGCCTCAGTGGATACCTTGGGCGAGACAAGACGTGAGCTCTTGTGGAAAAATGGTATTACTAGCCGCAGTTGGTACGTGATGTAGGAAAGACAGTCCAACGTTGTTATATTTGTTAGACCTCTAAGGGGCAATCTCATAATACGGGCCTCTACGCCCTGTTACCCATGCCTGATGGTCCTTGGGAGGATTTATCTATGGACTTCATGCTTGGTCTCCCACGAACACAACGCGGCATGGATTCGGTGTTCGTGGTAGTAGATCGTTTCTCCAAGATGACGCATTTTATTCCATAAAAGAAGACTCTCAATGTAACACACATGGCGAATCTATTCTTCAGAGAAATTGTGCTGCTAGACGGGGTTCTCAAGACTATTACTTCTGATCGTGACACGAAGTTCATAAGCCACTTTTGGCGAACTTTGTGGACTCGATTCGATACACGACTTCAGTTCACAGCGCCTACCACCTACAGACTGACGGTCAAACTAAGGTTATGAATCGCACATTGGGAAACCTCCTTCAATGTATTTCAGGAGAAAAACCGAAGCAATGGATTTGACTTTGTCTCAAGCGGAGTTTGCATTCAATAACATGGTGAACCGCTCGACAGGGAAATCCTCATTCCAGGTTATTTACGGACGAGTACCTCGCCACACACTAGACTTGGTTCCTCTGCCCAAGATCCCAGGCATGAGCATTGCAGCAGAACATATGGCTAACAAGATCATGGGCATTCATGCGGAGGTACAAACTAAGCTACATGCCTCGAACAAAAAGTATAAGGAACAAGCGGACAAGCATCGACTACAAAAAGTGTTTGAGGTGGGCGACCAAGTAATGATCCTTCTGCGTAAAGAACGATTTTCAACCGGAAGGTACAACAAGTTGAAGAATAAAAAGATTGAACCGGTACCAATCATCCGAAAGATCAATGACAATGCTTATGTTGTTGATCTTCCAAATGACATGGCGATCTCACGGACTTTCAACGTCGCGGACCTGACCAAGTATCATGAACCAACGCAGGATGAGAACTCTAGGATGAGTTCTTTTGAAGTGGAGGGGACTGATGTAGAGCGGGTCGCGGACAGTTTCATGGCCAAGATGGATCAGAAAAGGCCCGGTCGACGACAGAAGTGATCCGGACCGTCGGACCTTAGATCGGGCGTATCTCGCAATCCGGAATGAGTTATCTAACGTAACATATATGATTTTGGGGTAGAACGAGCTACTTTAGCCAACCAACCCCGTTATACCGGGTTGCGACGCTCGGAATTGCGAAAAACCCTTGGATTGACGATCGTTTCCTTGCTTTAATTTTGTTTTTACTATAAATAGTAAGTTTTAGTTTGATTATAACTCTTCATCCACCGGGCTTTAGGAGTTGCGCCCAATGTGAAAAGAGCTTAGAATAGTTAGGAAAACTGTTTGGTGAAGCCAAATAGGACACTTACTATTTTTGACCGAAAACCTTGCGCACTAGTAGACATCACGACCGTCTATAAATAGTAAGTTTACTATTTATAGTAAGTCACGGATTTTAGGAGTTTTAGTCGTAGTTTGATTCTGATTTCTTTCTCATTGCTTGGTTCCCCTATTTAAAGGGTTGTGAACTCGTTTTATTTCATTCATTAATCAATTTTGAATTTATTAGAATTTATTTCTATTTTCTGCTTTCTTTCTTTGTGGATTCGAGAAGTCTCTGTGAGGAGTCTAGAGAAGTTCCGTGGATTCGGAATAGTTATCCTCTTGAGGAAGATGGTGCTCGACCTCACGTCCTCCCCTACGTCAATATCTCTAATGTAGGACTATTCCTACCAGCAAAAAGCAAAGATAGCTCATAGTACTTTTTACTCAAACTTTCTCTTTTATTTAAAATAGAAATAAAAAATCATACCATTATTAAACCAACACCAACTGCTCTCTCTCTCTCTCATGGCTCTCTCTTCTATTTCCCCATCTCTATAAATATAGTTTATATGGAAGAGGAAGTCACTAGTACATTTTTCTTTTCTTTTGTGAGATATATTGAACATTGATGCGAGTCTTGTATCGGGGTGAATAAATCCTCAAGTCATATTTGAATTTTAGATTTTTACTCCAAACGATACAAAACTTATTAATGGCCTTGCAAGGATACATTGTATCAACGAAGCCCATGACCAGTTGCCAAGTTAAGGCTAGTGCATGGAAGTTGTAATACGCATGAAACCTTAATTTTTTCCCAATTGCCTGGATCTTGGCCGTCAATGAGAATGTCCTTGACTTCGTCCTACTTCAAAAGATGGTGAGGCAGCTTGTAATCAAAATGTCTCATTCCGGTGAACTAGTAAGATGGGTGGGCCTCCCATCACCAACATGTGCAGCTGATGAGACTACCGATGAAAAACATCAACGGGGATTGGCCAAAAAACGAACCCAGGATGACTGAACTATCTGAACCGTTTGATCAAAGACCTTTGCATGTAGAACATGAACCACTGATTTCATTTTGTTTCTCACCATGTGTTAAGGCCCAAGACGGGATGCTCAAATTTAATGTGCTATTTCACACAATGGTCAATGACTACTACAACACCGTGTAAGGTGTTGATTTATGTGGGCCAACATCAATAATGCATTTTTCTAGTACTTGGGGAAGATAGCTTATACAATATTGGAATGGGATTATTTTGGCAATGCCAAGAAATGATGATTCATATCAATTGATTTCATTTTCATGCCAGTCCTAGTGAGTTTATAAATCCATCAAAATTTGCCGGCGACTGGTGCAGGAACTAACTGTTCCAAGCCTGTCTGTGGGATCCCGTTTGAATTGCCACTTCCACCATCGAGAAAGTTGTAGCCACATTTGTCTAGGAGACCTACATAGTCTAACATCTGGATTGTTGATGGGCCAACCCATCATAGGCTGGGATTGGGCTGGAGTATCAGGCCTGAGGGCCAAGCTCAAGCTTAAAATTTAGGCTCGTTTCTAAATGGGTTGGTTTTGGACCATCTACAACAGCCCTCAGCCCGGCCTTTCATATAATATATAGAAATCATCATTTATTCTTCATGTTACTGCTCCCACTCGCTGAAGTAGAGCGGGTCGCGGACAATTTCATGGCCCAAGATGGACTAGAGAAAGCCCGATCGGAGGCAGAAGTGATCCGGACCATCATAAGCCCATGCCAAATTTGCGAGATTCCATCAGATCGACCGTCGGAAATCCATTTTATTTCTGTTTTTACTATTTATAATAAGTTTTAATTTGATCATAACTTTTGATCCATTGAGTTTTAGAGGTTGAGCCCACCATGTAAAGGGTTTAGAAAAATTAGGGGAATAATGTGGTCAAGCCAAATTGGACACTTCCTATTTTTAGCTGAAAACCATGAAGTCTAGTGGAAATTATGATAGTCTGTAAATAGTAAATTTACTATTTATGTTAAGTCACAATTTTAGAGAGTTTAAGTAATAGTTTGATTCTGAAACTTCTTCCAAGGGTTGATATCAATATTTAAGGGATCCTAAACTCGTTTTTATTATCAATCAATTTATTTTCAAATTTATTAGAATTTATTTCTATTTTCTCTCTCCTTATGCATGGATGTGTGAGAGTTGTGTTCATGTCATGGTGACGTAGGGCTGGGCAAGCTCTGTTGAACCCTAGCTCGCGTTGTTCAAGACACACTTGAGCCTGTGATAGGCCACAATAGTCCAGCCAAGTCCAGCCCAAAATGAAATGGTTATCCTGGGGCTGAGCCTGAGGGTTGATCAGGTTGGAGCCTATCCTGGCCCAGGCTAGCTCTTGACGAGCCAAAATAATCCAGCTAAGCCCCACCTGAAATGTTCATACTACATCTGTGCCCGAGGGTTAGGCATAAGACAATCCAAAACAGTCCAGCCAAGCCCGGCCCGAAATGTTTTTTTAAGCCCAAACGCAATGGTTGATCGGTTAGAGGGAGATGGGAGAGATGGGACTGTGAGTGACACAGGACCCGGATTAGCTACTGAACTAGGCAGTAGCAAGTCTCCTACTGAAGTGAGGTCACCACGTTCTGTGGGCCCCACCATGATGTATGTGTTGTATCCACATGACCCATCCATTTGGCGAGATCATTTTAGAGAATGATGCAAAGAACTAGTCAGATCCAAAGCTCAAGTGGACCCCACCACAGAAAACAGTGAGGATTGAACCTCTACCATTAAAAAATTTTCGTGCCACCGAAGTTTTCGATCAAGCTGATATTTTTGTTTTTCCTTATTTCATGTCTGTGTTAACGTATATATTGGTTGGATCTCAAATAAACACCACGGTGGACCCTAAGAAGATTTCAACGGTGGGCGTCACTGTCCCCACTTTTTTGTGGTGGGGTCCACTTGAACTTTAGATCTACCTCTAAAATAATCTCTCCAAATATATAAATGGTGTAGATACAACACATAGTGGTGCCTACCTAATGTGGTGACGGAACTTCAGTAGCGAGTCTCACTACCGTCGGGTTCAGTAGCTAATTCGCGCTCTTGCAAGTTGCAACCTATTTGTTTGCTGTTATTGAGATCCACATGACCCACACGTTCAAAACCTATCACATGAATTATACGTACACGCACCGACATCTTTGCACACCTTATACAGGTTTTCAATTCTGACAAGCACGAGCCATGGTCAGTAATCCAGATCAATGGCTGGTTTCCTATAACAAGATAGACCATGCCCCAAAAATCTCCCAGCTATGAATATTAAATAAAACCAATCATGGAACTTTTTACGTAGATCAAGTTGTAAATTTTTTTTTTTTCTTATTTGTATAGTTTTCAGCCATAGATCAAAGGGTTAAGATTGTCCCATCGATGTAATTTTTAACTTATACTCCATCCACCGTAGAACACAACAGACCAATAGTTTTGATCGCCAAAACTTGGGCCCCACTTGTTGGAAATGAAACCTGAATATGCATATCTCATGAAATCCTTTAACATAAAATTTCTCTCAATCCCCTTTGACAGCCCTTCTTCACGTGGACCAACCTGTAATGTGTAAAGAAATGTACCATCAAATAAATAAATAAATACATATAGCATGGCCTTAATAATTCAAAATGCCCCCAATAATGTTAGTCCATCTGTCACCGTTAATATTTTAAAAATTCAAAGGCAACAACAAAATCCAAGTGTTTCACACCAGATCCATAGCTCAGACTAAGTGGAGATCCGTCATTTCAACACTTGAGGTCTTGGTATTGATCCCTAGCGGGGGTGGCTAACATGGAGTGTGTGTACTGACATGGGTGTGTACTGTGTTTCTAGTCTCACTTGTACTTTTGGGGCAACTCTATCCACCGTTCCTTCACG
Source organism: Magnolia officinalis (assembly GCA_021015155.1). Lineage (NCBI taxonomy): Eukaryota > Viridiplantae > Streptophyta > Magnoliopsida > Magnoliales > Magnoliaceae > Magnolia > Magnolia officinalis. Next base: position 25,617,269 of record JAJHSJ010000001.1, on the reverse strand, counting down.
CCATTCAATGAAGTTTCGATCCTCGGACGCTTGGAGAAAACAAAGGAAGGATCACATGGGAAACAAGGCGGAGAACGGATTAGGTGTTTACCCACCGTTGAGCCCACCTTGATATATGTCTTCAATGTCCATCAGGATTTGCAGATCATTTTAAGATAACAGTCTAAAAAATGAAGCACATCGATCCAAATCTCTAGTGACCACACTACAGGAAATAGTTGTCATTGAATAGTAGGTCTGGCCCTAAAATCAAAGGCCCCAGTTAAGTGATGCGGTGAGCCTGGCCCTAACACTTAGACCTGCCTAATAATCAGGTTGGGTCGTGCTAATTTTGATGTAGGCGTCTTAAAAAGATTGAATAGTAGGCTCACCATCATGTGTATAGATTTTTATTTTGAATATGGTCTATTATAATTAATGCAAGATTCTCTACATCTGGGGCTGTGTTTTGATGATCCAAATCATTCATTTAGTGGACAGCACCACGGACGGAGAAAGTTACTGGTAGATGATTAAGAGAAAAAGAATACAGCAAGGACCGCGTTTAGAATGGTTCAACGCCAGAGGGTTAGTATCTTCCAACATTGGATATTTTTGGGAAATCCCCCGTCTGTAGCGGAACCCATCATGTAAACTGCTTCGATGACTAAAAATAGACCCCACGTGTCAGCAATCCCCTACTGAAAATGTTCCGCCGGTCTTAATTCAATGAGGACCTCATTTGAGGGTGACATGTCTAAAAATCCTAGAAGATAACACGTGTCAAAGATTCGGGCCATTGATAAGTAGGCAATTGGAGTTGAAGTTAGATCAACCGGTCAGATTTTTTTATATATTTAATTAGGTAATTCATTACAGCACAAATGAACATTGATCTGGACAGTTGAAATGGTGATTCCTAGTGTGGATGCGGCATGGCCAGATAATCATAATGGTTGGACTATCCAAGCCAGCCAATCAATGACCTACGAAGGACAGTTGAAACTAAAATAATCAAAGGTAAGAATTCAATGGGCAATATCAAATGATGAAGCTTGTCTATTCACAATAACTTTTGGGCAGTATACCATCAACAATGGGGCCATTGACATAGAATCTCTAGATTGGCATCCATGAAGAACGCATGTAGGGTGGATGAGTTGGACCCTCCTTGTTAAATGCTTACAGATAGCAAGAATGGTGGGACCCACCTGTGATGGGATTATTCTATGTAGGGAAAGAAATCGGACCGCATAGAGTTACTCGGTAGTTTAGAAATGGGCATCGGCCCGAGTAGGGTCGGATTGGATCCAACCCGATCCTATCCGAAATATCATTTGCATAACCCGAATTCGATCTGTTCCGGGACCGGGCCTTATCCGATCCGTGTCCTACTCGGTCAAGAATACCGAGTCGGATCGGATTGGGCACGGCATGGTTCGGTGCATACCATATAGTAAATCAAATTAGTCCGTCCATATCACGGTCCCAGTTTAGATGTCTGAGAAAAATTTATGGTTATTATATGATTGGAAAATGTGCTAGTTCTATATTTAATTTAAAGCTAAAAATTCATCCAAGGCTACCTATTAAAGAATTAGAGGTTAAGATTGCTCAGCCGATCTGAGTTTTAGATTGTGAGTCTGTCGATTTATGCTATTTTTAAGCGTCCGTGTATCAAGCGACGTACGCTACCAGAGTATCATATATGATATAACCTGGTTCATCCCGATGTACCATGGTAGGAAACTTCAAGACTTTATCTATTGAATAGATATCATCTTCAATGATCGGAACCATTTAAAATATAGGAATAACTTGTTATGAGATATATCCATTAAAAAAATAATAATAACAACTAAAGATATCATCCATGTTCAAATGAAAAGAAAAACAGTCTAAGGTGGAATTGTTCCAGCGTAAAGTTTTTGTTTCTTGCGGCTCATCATTCTAATGTGAGTAACATCGTGTAAACGGTCATGTAAACGGTTCAGATACAGGAAATACGTGTGAAAATTGAAACATCAAAACTTATGACGTATAACATAATACGTCGAGACGCATGGAAGAAACATCAGAGCGTTGGGGAGGGAGGACGGGTGAAGTTGCGAGGAGATCTCGTAACGGTATTACACCCAATATTTAAATAAAAAATGGAATGTGTACTGAGTTAGCTCTTATCTACTGAGTAAAGTCAGTTGGGCCCACCACAAATGCACGTGGTTTATCCACACCGTCCATTCGTTTTTCCAGATCATTTTATGGGTTCAACCCAAAATTTATGCATATACAATGCTCAAGTGAGCCATACCACTGGAAAACGTGGAACTATTGATTTCAACAGTTGAAAATTTTCTAAGCCCCCAGTGATGTTTATTTGTCATCCAACCTGTTCATAAGATCAAAAGGACATGGATGAAGGGAAAACACAAATATCAGCTTGATGTAAAACCTCTGCTGTCCCCAAAAAATTTTCAACGGTAGATTTTCAATTCAAACAGTATCTGGTGGTGTGGTCCATTTGAGGTTTTGATATACTCTATTTTTTAGATAAAGCTCTAAAATTATGTGTTAAAATAGATGGACGGAACGGATACAATGCATGAATGACATAGGGGCCACGGAGTTTACTCGTACGCTTATCGTACTGAGTTGCTCAGTAGGCAATCCGCTTTAAATGGTTTCGTCGCCAACTGGCCATTGAGACAGGTACCCCTTCCTACCCTAGTCCCTGTGATGCAGAGATTTTTCTTGAGTAGACGCCTGCTTCGCTACCCTGTCACACGTGTGACATTTAAGTTGTTCATCTGGCCTCCCCACTCTTTGCATGCCACATGACCGTTCGATCATATGTTGGTGGATAGGTGCATATGTAGACCGTTCATCATTCCGTATTTCATCCATTCCGCTCACCCATTCTTCCGGATCATTTTATGATATGAGCCAAAAAATTAGTTTGATGCAGATCTCAAGTGGACCGTACAATGTTGATTGAACGCGCACCATTAAAAACTTCCTAGGCCACGAATGCTTTGGATCACGCTGAAATATATTTTTTCCCTTCATCCAAGTCAGTATGACATAATCAACATGGCGGATGTCAAATGACCATTAAAATGGGCCCTAAGATTTTTTAATCGTGGAAATTCAATCACTACTTTTTCCCATGGTGTGGTCCACATGAGATTTAGATCTACGTCATTTTTTATATAAAGCCTTAAAATTATCTTTCAAAATGGATAGATGACATGGATAAAACACATTAATCATGGTGGGGTCCAAGAATTAATCAGCCAATAGTCATTTTCCATGCATTCGGCATTCAAAAAATCAAAACCAGATAAAATAAAATGAAATTGGAGAGAGGCGGTCGATGTACAGATTACCGAAAAGGCCCCTGTTGCAGCACAGCCTGACGGAAAAAGCGGTAACAACGCTAGCCAAGATGAAGATTAGGGTCGTTATGTCACGCCCCAAATCCGGAAATCGGATTCACTGGAATCTCTATCACCGAATCTGATGCCGACAGCCTCCGTAGTACCCCATTCTCGAATCCTAGCGTCCATACGCCAGATTCCGATCCTGGGATCCTACAAGGAGGATTTTTTTTTCCAATGTACATTTAACTCAAAATAAGCATAACCACAAGATTACCCAATTCACAAAGGCAACATCATCATCACATATCCACTAATATAATCATTTGAGTACAATGCTGAAAGAGAAATACATAAATCGAAAATCAAGCTCCAGAAGACCGCTGCATGCTCCAAGCTCGACACTGCTGCAACCTAACATCACCTGCACGCATCTATCGTGCATAAGCTTATAGAAAGCTTAGAGGGTGGTGAAAGTGTGTGTACAAGGTAAGTGCCAAGTAAGCAATATCAGAGTAATCAGAGAAAGCGAAAGTACTGACAAGTCAATGAGTCATACAATATCAGGGTAAGCAATGCAAATCAGCTATATAAATGAGGAGTTAAAGTGAACCAAATATTAGATGCCGATGATACAATGCTATAAATCATACAATATCGAAATAAGCGGGAAATATACTGATAAGCCTACGAGTGCCATTGGCCGTACCAAGGCTATGCGATGCAAGGCAGGAGTACTAACGACCATCTCAATGCAGAAACATGGCAACCCAAAAATGCTAAGTAATGCGGATGCAATGTAATATGCGGTGCGAATGAAATGACCATGCTGGAGTGTGAAGTCGGGATGATAGTACGTAGTATCACTGGCTACGGGGTCCACCACAAGGGACTTCTATCCAAACCAGTCCCATACCTAAATTTGGATAGTCAGACTCAACGTGGTAAACTCCTGATCTCAGGTTAGTCGCGCGCCCCAACCGAAATCCTGGCCATGCGAAGGTACACAACAATTAGTTGCGCACCACCAACCCGAGTGGATAGTGAATGAAATAAATGCGTGAGTATACAACTCCTACTCAATAAGTCCACATATCAGTATGGTTCCTCTCTGGGAAATCACCGGGGTCTATTACACTCCAAACCAGATTGCCGCCCCATCGCGCGCAACAAGGTGAGTGGAAGAGACCTCACTATCCGCCTGCCAATATTGGGCCCGGCTCGTCGATAGCGGACCCATTCCTCGAGCTGGTCAGACTCAGCCTAGCATTGCCCCCTCCTCTCGGGCAGGTAAGGCCGTACCCCCTTCCAACCGACCACGACACAGTGGGAGACGCGGCCTAACGGTATATGGCCCTCATGCGCTCATGCATCCCCTCGGTCTAGACGTTGGAGCAACCTCTGGAACCAAGAGGGTTTAGGGACTTTCACCCAGGGATATCTATAGCACCCCATGTAGAACAGATTTCCGGTGTCCCATCTGGCCATCCACGAACTACCTGTGGAGGCTACGACCCTGATGATGCTAGGGCGTATAGTAATCACAACACACAATGCAAGATGCATAAGTCATACAATCCAGTCATGCATCAATCCTGCGCATACCGTGCGCTCACGTGAGATAACCTCCGCCTATCAGGGAGTCTCATAACAACACACTCAATAATATATGCAATGATCAACCACATCTCATAATAAACATGCAGATGATGCGTATGGGCATGTATCATGATGCTATGCTATCACATACTCATAATCAGTATCAATAACCGGCATCAGCAACCTGCCTCGATCGGTAATCGGTCAATCGGCCACGATAAGTAGAATCGACAATCGGCCACGTCAATCGATAATCGGCCACGATCGGTAATCGGCCTCGATCGGCAATCGGTCAATCGGCCACGACAAGCAGAGTCGGCAATCAGCCACGTCAATCGATAATCGGCCACGATCGATAATTGGCCTCGATCGGTAATCGGTCATTCGGCCACGACAAGCAGAGTTGACATTCAGCCACGATCGGTAATCAGTCACGATAATCGGCCTCGATTGGTAATCGGTCAATTGGTCATGACAAGCAGAATCGGCAAGCAGCCACGTCAATCGATAATCGGCTACGATCGGTAATCGGTCATGATAATCGGCCTCGATCGGTAATCGGTCAATCGGCCACGACAAGCAGAATCGGCATTCGGCCACGATCGGTAATCAGTCACGATAATCGGCCTCGATCGGTAATCGGTCAATTGGCCATGACAAACAGAATCGGCAATCAGCCACGTCAATCGATAATCGGCCACGATCGATAATCGGTCACGATAATCGGCCTCGATCGGTAATCGGTCAATCGGCCACGACAAGCAGAATCGGCATTCGGCCACGATCGGTAATCAGTCACGATAATCGGCCTCAATCGGTAATCGGTCAATTGGCCATGACAAGCAGAATCGGCAATCAGCCACGTCAATCGATAATCGGCCATGATCGGTAATCGGTCACGATAATCGGCCTCGATCTATAATCGGTAAATCGACCACGACAATCATAATCGGTAATCGACCACGTTAATCGACCTCAATCGATAATCGGTCAATCGACCACTATAATCATAATCGGCCTATACAATCAACCTCGATAATCGGAATCGACTTCGATACTCGACCTCGACAATCGAAATTGATAGATAATCGGAAACAGTAAAAATGGGCCTAATGGAATGTCACAATGTGGACATTCAACCATCATTGCCCACAAGGAGTGGCCCACATAGAGCCAAACGTATAGTGGGCCTCTGGCCTCACACAATGGCCTAATGTACATCATAATGGGCCTCACTCAATGGCCAAGTACACATCACGACGGGCTGAATTCCCGGGCTTAAAATACATTACCATGGGCTACGACCCATGGTCCTCGGATACATCATAATGGGCTACGACCCATGGGCCTCAATATACATCATAATGGGCCCCGCTCATGGCCTCGAATACATCACATTAGACTACAACCCATGGGCTTCCAATACACAATAGGTGGGCCTTGCACATGGGACTTAAATACATTACATGGGCCTCACTAAATGGGCCACATATACATCGTATTGGGCCTTACCCATGGGCCTCGACTACAACACAGTGGACCACAACCCATGTGCTTCAAATACACAATAGGTGGGCCTTACACATGAGCCTAATATTGTCAAGTGAGCCGCATCATTAGGTCGTACTAATGAGCCCCATAAATGCATCACGGTAGGCCTCACAGAAGGATCACAAGTATATCAAGGTGGGCACCTCGAATGGACCACAAAATACATAAAAGTGGGCTTGACGAATGGGTCACAAAGTACATCAAAGTGGGCCCGACAAATGGGCCACAAAATACATCAAAGTGGGCCCGACAGATGGGCCTCATATATATCCAGATGGGCCTCAGCATCGGGCCTCATATATCACACCGGCCTAATTAAAAGGGCCGAAGCAACTGGCCAGGTTGAATGGGCTACTGAGTTGAATAGGCCGAGTCCAATACATCATGCATTCATTGTAAAGGATCATTATGTTGCATAAATATGAATCATATCAAAAGGATCATATGGACCATACCGAAATGACAATGACCACAATGATTTCCACCATTAGTTTTCTAGTGGGCCCACCATAGAATTTATTTTCCATCCATACTATTCATAAAGTCACAAGGACCATTTTCCACTATCAAATTCCAGTGGGCCCACCATAATATTTAATTTCCATCCTGTCCATGCATAAGGTCACAAGGACCTGGATATAGAGGGAAAACAATATCACTCTGATCCAGAACCCTGCAACCCAAAGGGGTTTTCAATGGTGGACGTTCATCCCACTGTCATCTGCAATGTGGCCCACTTGATATTATATCTGTCTTATTTGTAGTCTCGAGCCTTGAGACAAACTAGGCAAATGGATGGACGGCTGGATGCAACACATCCATTAGTGGGGAGTCCCATGAGGGGGTGATCCCACCAAAATATATTAAATGTATATCGTATACATATAGTTAGGTAGGCACCCACGTGGATGTGGTCCCACCACAATATATTAAATATATATCATATATATACATACAGTTAGGTGGGCTCCCATGTGGATGTGGCCCACCACAATATATTAAATATTTATCATATACATACAATTAGGTGGGCTCCCACACGTGGATGTGGTCCCACCACAATATATAAAATATTATAATATATATATATAGAATATTTAAATATAAAGTATTATATAATATAAAATATTAGTGAGCGTGTGTGAAGGTGAGACTGTCAGCGTCTGGACGGACGGCTGATGGTGGATCCCACATGTTTGGAGGGTTATGATGCAACACACACATCATGGTGCGTCCCACCGTCCAGTGATGTGGACGGTGAGGATGGAGCACAGCCCAGTTGATAGGATCACACGGACCAGGATAGAGAAGAAAAACAAACTTCCTATTCACCCAAAATGTCTGACCCAAAAGGGGTTTTAGTGGCAGACGTTCAATCCCACTTTTTCCTGTGACGTGGGCCACCTGAGCCACGTACACGGTTGATTTTCGGGAGGGGGCCACTGACCTAAGGGGCCATCATATGCACGGTATTGATGTTCAACTTACATCATGGTGGGGCCCACAGCTGGGACCTACGTTCCTGGCCCGTTCACCTGTCAATGCAGGACGCTGCCGTCCTCTGACGGTCAGCAGCAGCAGCGGTGCTGCTGCTCTCCCTCCCATTTATTTATTTAAGGAAGTTTTCTTGGAGTTTTTCCGTGATAGGACCCGCATCGTGAGGATCCACCCTTTCCAATGACCCCTATAGCCCGAGACAAGCCAAACAAGCCCAATATTCGATACATTTTGGCATATTGAAACATTGGGGTGGATTTAAATGGTAGATACACTATTTACTGCACTATGGCCCACCAGAAAATCGGATTGGCCTCATTTTTCGGTTTAACGAGTAAAATGATCTGGAGAATGAAATAGACGGCGTGGATTGGATTGTTACATCAAGGTAGGACCTATATGAGTGGTCCACCTAATGTTTGAATCAATTAATATAAATATATATTATTTTATTTCTCTCTTTCCTTTTCTTTGCTAGCTCTCAGTACAACACCACAGTGACACTTCACATTTCATTGTGCAGACATGTCCAACGTCCCTGGACGCTGGACGGTCTGGGTAGCACATATAGATAAGGTGGGCCCCACCTACGACAGGTGGGCCACCAAATAGTTGGATGGTGTAGATGAGACACACATCAAGGTGGGGTTCATCCGAGTGGGCCACACAACCACATCATCATATGAAAAAAAATAAAAGGAAAGGGTTGGAGAGAGAAGTAAGCACCCACCTCAAGATCTTCCCCTTCAACTTCTACTATTATGCTCTAATGCCCTTACAAAGCTTCCTCAACGGTGGAGATGATGATATATAAGTTGGATTGGTGAGGATCTACGGTGGAAGATGGTTGAAACTTTGGGATGGGTTGGACGTCCATGGTTCTTGCAAATGGAGAATGAGGAAGAAAGAGAGAGGGAGAGAGGAGAGTTATGGTTGTCATAATGATGTAAGGCCATCATAAATGCCTAGGTAAAGGGAGGTGTTGACTTTTGGGAAAAGAGAATGAAATAATTACCTAACACATTTCCCCATGATGGCTTAGAAAAGTGTGCCATTGCAATAGGTGGGTCCACAAACGCGATTAAGGTCCAAATAAAGCGCGGCCTAATCTTTTGATGTACAACTCGGATTGCCGCACGAGACGCGGCGTTAGAACCGCGGCGACAAGGCGATCGCTATAGCGCTAATTCCGGGTCGGTCCGGGTCGGGCTTACATGTTTGAACTTAAGGGTCATCACAAGCGAAATCCATATGTCGCGGGTCGCCGGAATTCGACCTGGAAGACTGCAGGAGCTTATGGATCGGTACGGTCTAGGATATGAGTCTCACACGTTATGAAGAAACCCATGGGTGAAGATGCCCTATCTCAGGATCTGATGCGAAGTTCACAGGAAATGAACCCCTGGGATAAATCGAGACGATTAATCACAGACGGACAAGGATTTACATGTGGGGATTGATGTCGTGCGATTTGGGGGAGAAATAGAAGCCCTAACAGAAAGGGAGAGATAGATATAGAGAGAGATAGACAGGTATAGGGAGAGAGAGTTGGGGCGGGGTTTTTTTTGGCGCCAAACGAAAAGCCTGGGCGGGGTGAAGTTGCAAAATGGAGACATACATCCCGGGTCGAGTCTGTTTGGATCAGTTCAGACCCTTTTTATTCGGGTTTTCGGATCGGTTCGGTCTGGATATACCATCATCCGAACCCGATCTGAAAAATGATCAGATCTGGATGGACAGACTCGATCAGGGCCGATCTAGGTCGTCAGTTCTGTTCGGAACAGTACTGAGTCGGGTCGGATCCACCGGATCGGGTCTAATATGCCCACCTCTACTTAGTACGAGTTTATCTTTCTAAGTAAACTTAGTTAGGCCCACTGTCAATGTATGTGGTCTATCCACACCGTCCATCCATTTTTCCTGCTAATTTTAGGGGTTGATCCCAAAATTGACATAAATCCAAAGCTCAAGTGGTCCATTCGTAAACAGCGTGGAATAATGATTTCCACCGTTGAGACCTTTTTAGGGCTCATAGTAATGTTTATTAGTCATCCAACCTGTTCATAAGATCACAAAGACATGGATGAAGAGAAACCACAAACATCATCTTGATCCAAAACTTCTATAGCCATAAAGAATTTTCCAATGGTAGAAGTTCAATCACATTGTTTTCTGTGGTGTGGTCTACCTGAGCTTCGTATATGCTTTCTTTTTTAACTCAAGCTTTAAAATTATCTTTTAACATGTATATACGAACGGATAAAATAAATAAATAACGGCGGACCCACGTAGTTTACTCAGTACACTAATGGTACTGAGTTACTCAGTACGCAATTTCTCTGTGGGACACCCGTATTAGGTAGCATAGGCGGTAAGAATGTTATTAGTGTGGTGACTGGCTATGGTGGACTCATGTGGTCTGTGCATGACATCCACTCTGACCATCAGGTGAACCCTCGCACATTTGGGCTGGATCCCAAATCTCAGGTAAAACCAAGTTTAAGGTGGGCCACCCCACATGAAAGAATTGAGAGGGAATGCCCACTCGTTAAAATCTTGTAGACTGTTTCTGTGGCCCATCGTCGTATGCATGTACCATTCAATCCATTCATCAAACATGCTCCACCTCAACCAACGGACATCCTGAAATTTATGACATTTTAAAACTCATGTGCCAACTCGGCCTAGAATTTAGTAGTTTAATGCATGATTTAACAATTTTCCCTGGGTTACCCTTCTGAGTTTTGGATCGGATAACTTGGACAGTCCAATCAGTCCATCTAAACTGTTCATTAAGTCCATAACACATTGCATGGTTTTCCATGTGAAAATAAGACTGGTTGTATAATCAAATCCATATTTATTGGACTATTTTATGTAACCGTCTTCATTTCCAACTCAGGGATATGATTGTTCTGGTTGTCTAATAGAAGTGATTCTTTAATCATAAGCAATCCATAATGGGATCTATCAAACAGATGAATCGCACCTATTTTTTGTACAAATGATCATGACGGTTCATATTAGAGGCTATACATAAGATGGTTACCATCATCAAATTGGCTTGATATTTGCAAGCTAGCCTATGAAATTTTTGTAAAACCTAACGTACGGTCTAGATCAATCATTGGAGTGTTAAAGTTGCCCAATGTAAATAGGAGAACTTAAGTTTACACATCTCCGTCTTTACCAAATTAGTGCAGGATTTTAAAAGGTGAGAAGTACAGCTAATATTAGGGGTTCTTCCATATATGAATTGATACTGAATTCCTCACGCAATAGCATTTCTTTTCCCTCTCCATACCCATAGATTTCCTCAACTCAGTCATCGCTCGCTTGTGGGGGTACTACTCTTCTACGCATACGATATATATGTCATCAACCTCTGTTTCCTCTTCGTGCGAGCTACCGGTGGTGGCGCCGATTCCTGCATTAAGGGAAGTAATCGGGTTGAATCCAAGCCATCTATTGCGCGGCAAAAATCTCAACTGCTCCCTCCCAACCATTTATATTTTTATGACGAATTTATCCCCTCTAAATCTTAACTGTAATGGCAAAAATATCCTTATATTTTTATGACGATTTTACCCTTCTGAATCCTAAGTGTAAGGGCAAAAATATCCAATCTGGGGTGTAAATGGGCGGCCCGCTAGGTTCCCGGGCCTGTCCCGCATCGAGCAGGGCTTGAGTGGGAGGGTTTGAATTTCAAACCCCTTTGTAAACTTCCAGTGTAGATTAAGTATGAGTTGTATATTGATGTCGTCCACCTGTTTCAGTAGCTTATTTTAGGGCATGGTAAAAAAATGAGATAGATTTAAATCTTAGATTACCACACTAGAGGAAATCAGTGGTGATTAAACACCTACCATTAAAAACTTGGTACGGGCTTCATTTGATGTATAGCCTGTTGATAAGGTCACATAGACCTGGATAAAAGGAAAACACAAGATCCGAACTTGTGTGGCTCTTAAGAAGTTTTTAACAATGGGAGTTTAATACTTGCTTTATGATCTACTTAGATTTGGATTTACATCATTTTTTCAGACCATGCCTTAAAATGAGCTGGAAAAAGAATGGACAACATAGATATACAACATATACATTGAACTCCTTAATAATATATGAGACCATTAATATACCTGAGAAATACAGCTAATATACTTGGGTTCTTAATTCCAAACGAAATATTGACATTGAACTCCTTACTCAATAACATTTCTGAGAGCTCATTTCTACTTCTCTTCCCCCTCCACAGCCATGGATTTCATTAGCCCAGTCATCGACATTGTTTCTCGCTCATGGAGGTCCCACCACTGTATGCATATGATACGTCATCATCCCCTGTTTCCTCTTCATGCAAACTACTAGTGGAGGTGCTCACTCCCTGCATTAAGCGAAGGAATCGGGTGGAATCCAAAGCCATCTATTGTGCGGTGAAATCTCAACTATTTCCTGCCAACCATTATATTTTTATGATGAAATTATCTTCTTTTAAGGTATGTTGTGAAGCCTAATTGCAATGGAAAAAATATCCAAAGCTGCTGGCATCATATATTGTAGAAATAGAGATAAAAAATCATTTTAAGAAAAAGAAGAGCAGTTTATGGGCACTTTCTTCAACACCTACCCACTGGTTTCAACATATATATTGCATACATGTGCACATGTAAGTTAATCCAGCCTGTTGATTGAAACTGTCAGTGTCAGTGTGAATGAGTTGTCATTGATGGCCTAAACTTTAGGTAGCTTCTTCCTACTTGCATTCCATCCTTGCTTGTGGAATGGAATCTAGACCATAGCTTTGCTTGCGGCCACCATGTGGTGTATCTCTCATCAAACCCATCAATCAGGGGGATGAATAGAAGATACACATATTGATAATAAAAAAACTCAGGTAGGCCACACCTTGTGAACTTAGTGGCTTTGGGAGAAAATTCTCATTATTCCAATTGATGACATTTGTGTAACTTTTTATAGGCTAATATTTGTATTTGCGATTTAATTAAATGAGAATTCTAACCTGAAGGACGGAATGGACTTTTACGTGTGCAACATGGTGGACATTACAGAGTGCAGCCCCATCTCCTCTTCATGTAGCATACATGCAGTACTCGTTCCCGCTCCCCACATTAAGGGAAGGGTAATCTAAGCTGTCCATTTTGTAGAAAATTCTCAACCGTTCCTTACCAACCATCTACAAATTTATGATAAATTCACCCTCTCTTAGTGAATTTTGTGAAGCCTAATGGCACAGGCAAAAATATCCAAAGCTGCCATCATCCAAGATGATAGAGATTGTCTCACATATTGATATAATAATCATTTTAGAGAATTAAGAGCTGTTTCTAGTGCACGTTCTCCCAGGATGTGGATTGGGTACTCCCCTGTCACCACCAACATTCCTGGTGACTTGATGTAAGCACGATTTGATTGAGCCTCCTGATGTGAGGTTGCCCAATCAAACCCCATAACATGAGGTCACCTGAATGTCGGCATTGGCAGGGGCAGTACCAATCCGTTCCTGCAGCAGACTTGTATTGCAGTAGTGTAGCAAACAATGCCCACATGGGTACTGACTGCTACTGGAAAATCTCTGTGGCCCCACCAAGATGTAGCACTTTATCAACTCTATACTTCCATTTTTTTCAGCCCATTTAAAGGCATGAGCCCAAAAATGAGACAAATCAAAATCTTAAATGGACCACACCATAAGAACCAGTGGTGATTGAACACCTACCATTAAAAACTTCATTAGGGCCCACTATAATGTTTATTTGCCATCCAACCTATTAATTAGGTCACACAGACCTAGACAGAGATAAAATACACATCAGCTTCATCCAAAACTATCGTAGGCCCAAGTAAAATTTTAATGGTGAGGGTTCAATCACCGCTGTGGTGTATTCCACTGAGATTTGGATATCTTTTTTGGAGGGCATGGCTTTGGTGAATCCCCGACTGTGGGGCCCACTATGATGTATGTGCCTTACATCCACACTGTCCATCCATTTTGACAGTTCATTTTAGTGCATGATCCCAAAAATATGAAGTACATTCAAATCTTAGGTGAGCCACACCACAGGAAACAACAGTGCCCCACCGTTAAAAACTTCTTGCGGCCACCATAGCCACCATAATACTTATTTCCCATCCAACCCATTGATAAGGTCACAGACTTGGATGAAGGGACCACATAAATATCAGCTTGATCCAAAACTTTTGTGGCCCACAAAAAGATTTTAATGATCAATCACCACTGTGTCCTGTTTTGTGGTCCACCTGAGCTTTCAAAAGAGATGATAGTGTAGATGTAGGGTACATACATCATGGTATGCCACCACAAGGCGCTCCACCAACCATAGTGGATCTAGGGTTCCACCGAAGCTGCACCCATTTTTTTGGATTATGTCTAAAATGAGCTGAAAAATGAATGGACAGTGAATAGAACACATTTAAGTCTAGAACACTTTTCAATGGCTACCATGTATTATAAGTGAGTCTGCTTGATTGATCAAATCCATCTTAATTGAGCTTATTTATTTATTTATTATTATTTATTTTTTTTATAGCTGTTGGGACTCATGGATAGGATTGTTATGATTGTCTAACACAAGTGATTCTTTAGAATCAAAAGCAATCTATGATGGGAGCAATCAAATAGATAGATGGCATTGTTGGTTAAGACTTATTGTTGTCTGATATTTCCATGCTAGCCCATGAATTTTTTTGTTGAACATAATGGACAGTCAAGATCAACCAAATGAATGGTAAGCAACCAGGAGAACTAACCCTTAACAGTTGTGTGAGAGATCTTGAGCATCGATCTCTCTTTGAGTGCGGATAGTCTTCGTTGAAGGCATAAGAAATTCTAGTGTTATGGCTTCTCATTGTTATGGCTTCACATTGTCTCCAAGTCACAGACCACCAGACTCTGGATATGCTGCCACATCCAGCTATGCTCGTCAGGTCGAAACAGCTAGATAGCAGAGCTGATACCCACCCAGATGCAATTGCTACAAGACCAAACCCGGTTAGCGGTTTATCTCCTCCTTTTGGCCCTGCTGACAACACGAGCAACCTGCAGCCCCCAACCCAGATCACCAATCAGCTGGTCCAACATGTTCATTCTAGTCACGACAAGGGGAACCAGAGGCCAGCCCCCAGTGCATCCCAGGAACAGGTCACCCTTCCACGGCAGCCAACCATTGCGCCTACAGTTCTCCAATGGGTTCAACCCTCACCGCAACTGATGTTGGCATGGGAAGGATGGCTGTCAGTGGTGCAGCAGCTGTTCAAGGACGGGTCCGAGAGAACATTAGCCAATGAGACCAGGCAGTTCTCCAATGCTCCAATATCCATCTTCCAGACAGAGAATCAGGCCAATGTTCAGGCAGATAATCAGCCCGATGAGAGCAGGCAGTTCTCCAATGCGCCAAGATCAGTGGACAGGGACATTCAGTCATTCAACAGGAACATCACAATGGATGTTGATCCAAGGAGTTCTCTTGAGAAGTCTGTAGAACCGACAGCAACTCTCCAGGTTGATCAGGATGCAGGCAAAAAAAAAAAAAAGAATCAGAAGGAAGCTCTAACCTTTTGGGTGGATATTCAAGGCAAGTCTAACACACAAGAAGCAATCGTTTCAGACTCAAACAGCAGTTCACAAGATGAAGGACCCAACAGGAAGGATGAGGTAAAGAAATTGGAAAATCACACAAAACTCAATTTCACTAACAGGAAAAGCCAACGGTTGAAGAGCTTACAGAGAAGGGCTGAGCACAAGGGTTGGGTTACTGATGACTAATATCTTATCATGGAATGTGAGAGGGGTAGGCAATGCTCAAACTACCCGCTTCCTGAGACGGCTGTCTAGCAAACACAATATTGCGATTCTCCTACTGCAGGAACCTATGATAAGGGAATCTAAGAGAGCTGCGGTGGCTGCTAAACTGGGATTTGACAAGCAGATAGTTGAAGAAATAGTGGGTAACAAAATCTGGGTCCTAGTAAAGGACCACATTCAACTTCAAACCAGCCAGGCTAGTAGCCAATGCCTCACAATTCAAATCTCTTCGGATAGTCTTCCTAACCCAGCTTTCATTACTACAGTTTATGCGAGCTGCTGCAGGCACCAGAGGAAGGAACTTTGGAAGGAAATGAGGAGAATCAATACCGCAATAGTGGGCCCTTGGCTGGTTTGCAGCGATTTCAACTCAACAATTAACCTAGAAGAATGGCTTGGGGGGCCTTCTCAGATGTCAGGAGCCATGACAAACTTCCAGGATGTCATCAACGATACGGGCCTGATCGATGCTGACTTCTCAGGTCCTCCATTTACTTGGTGTAACAACAGAGCAAGCAGGGGGCGTAGATGGCCTAGATAGGACAGGATGCTAATCAACTCAGAATGGATGAGAACCCTCCCGGACTTTAAAGTCGAACATCTTACAAGAGCGCTCTCGGACCACTCGCCTGTCCTTCTCAGTTTTCAAGGTGAATCAGTGAAGTTTCCTCGTCCTGTCAGATTCCAACGCATGTGGACTGTTCACACGACTTCATGAGGGCCATTAAAGACAGCTGGGAAACAGACGTTGCTGCAACTCCTATGTTCAAGTTTTTCATCAAATTGAAAAACTTGAAGACCATGCTCAAAAGCTAGAACATTCAAGTCTTTGGAGAAGTTGGCAAAATTTTGCAAAAGGGAGAGGATGAAGTGAATAGGGCTGAGTTTAACCTCATCAATTCGCAAACGGTAGACGACTCTATCAGGCTTAATCTTGCTCAGGCGAATTTGAAGAAGGCTCACCTTCAAGAGGAGATTTTCTGGAAACAAAAATCGAAGAACACGTGGCTTACGGAAGGCGATAGAAATACAAGGTTTTTTCATGATTTAGTTCTAGACGATCATGGGAGACTGGCCATTAGGAAAATGAAAAAGGCTACGGGCGAAACAGTTGATCGCATAGAAGATATTGGGGAAGAAGCAGAGAGATACTACAAGCAGCTGTTTTCTGCCGAAGACACTCACTACGATGAGGATCTCCTCAATTGCATTCCTAACATGGTGACGGACCAAATGAACTCAGGCCTCCCGAGGCCCATCACTATGGAGGAAGTTAAGGCAGCAATGACTTCCATCCTGCCAGACAGTGCTCCTGGGCTGGACGGTTTTGGAGGAGCGTTCTACTCTTCCTGTTGGGACGTGATCAACCACGACTTATTGACAGCTGCAAATGATTTTTTTCATGGTGGTCCGATCCCAAGAGCGTTCCAATGTACTCTCATCTGTTTCATCCCCAAGAAGAAGAACTCAGAATTTATCACAAATTATAGACTGATCAGCTTATGCAACTACATAATGAAAATCTTCTCCAAAATTTTGGCGTCTAGGCTGGCCCACATTCTCCCATTTTTGATATCCAAAGAACAGGGTGCGTTTGTCAAAGGTAGATCCATAGCAGATAACATCTCCATAGCAAGGGAGATGGCCCATGAAATTAATCGAAAGGTTTTCGGGGGGAACCTTATCATCAAACTTGACATGGAAAAGGTGTATGACTGTATGGAATGGAAATTCATTGTCTAGGTGCTTGGCAAATTTGGGTTTGATCCCCTTTGGATCACCCGCATTCGGCGATGTTGGAATGATGTTTGGTTTTGTATTCTTATCAACGGGAGAAGTTTTGGTTTCTTTCAATCAAGCAAAGACCTCAGACTGGGAGATCTGCTATCGCCTTCTATTTTCATCATAGCAACAGAAGTCTTCAGCAGAGGCATGAACAAGCTGTTCTCCTCAGGGAGCTGCCAACCGTTCAAACTCCCCCAATCTTGTCCTACAATTTCCCATCTTTTTTATGCTGATGACGTTATTCTGTTTCTTAATGGTAGGTTGTCTAATCTGCGTGTTCTTCTCAGATTTATTCACGAGTATGAGAAGGCATCAGGCCAAAAGGTTAACGCCTCTAAAACTTCATTCAACACCCCGAAGAAAACTGCTCACAGTAAAGTGCAAAGGCTGAGCAATTTCACGGGTTTCAAGCAGTCTTTCTTGCCATTTGTCTACTTGGGTGTTCCTCTGACTAAGGGAAGAATCTGCAGGCCTCTTCTCCAGCAGCTTATCCAGAAAATCACAGGAAAAATCGAAGGCTAGAAGGCCAAGCTACTCAACCCAGTAGCGAAACTAGTGCTCATCAACATTCCAAAATCAGTTAGCAAAGCATTGGAAAGATCTATGACCAACTTCTTCTGGGGCACCTTAGAGGGCTGCAACAATAGGCACTGGGTCAGGTGGTCGTCCCTATGCGCCCCTCTCCAAGAGGGCGATCTAGGCATCAGAAGAATCGAAGACATAATGAGAGCTTCTAGAGTCAAAATGGGTTGGCACATGTTGCAGAGAAATTCTTTGTGGGCCAACTTCATGTCAGACAAATATTTTCAGAAGGTTGTAAATAACAACGGGGTGATTGGATCAGCTACCACGTCAGACTGGAGGGACATTTTCAGAACATTGCCATTTGTTCTTCAGCACTCTAGATGGCTCATCGGGGAGCATTTGTTGCGCAGCACACCAACAACACAGTGAGCTTAGATCCAATCTAAGGCCTCACCCACAAACGATAGACAGGAAGAAATATAAACTAGAAATAGATCAAAGCAATCCAAAACAAACCACAAGACAAGATATACGTGGAAAAACCCCAAACTAGGGTAAAAAACCACGAATGCAAAATTCCACTATGAAGAGAAACGAAGATTACAAGGCAATATACTAACCTCTCCCTTGGAAGTACAGAGAAAATTCTTTGCCCACACCTTACAATAATTTCCTAAAATTCACCTTAACCTAGAATAGCCCTAGGGACCCCAATTTATAGTTTTGGCAACTTCCCTTTCCGCATCCCAGTTGCGAAAGGACTTGCGACATAAAATCCGCGAAACTCCTTTCGCATCCCAGTTGCGAAAGGACTTGCGACACGAAATCTGCGCAAACTCGACTGGTCGTGGGCGGCCCCAGATGTGGCTCCACTTCTCAACAATCTCCCACTTGGAGACACATCTCCATAAACCTCCCCGTCTTCAAGCCTGAAGACCAATCAAAGCTGAACAGAGCTTCAGCTTCTCCCTTATGACCGCCTTGGTCAGCATATCCGCAGGATTCTCACTTGTATGAATCTTCTCCAGAGCAATCGATCCATCTTCCAGTAACGAACGTATGAAGTGATATCTGATGGCAATATGCTTGGTCCTTGAATGAAAGGCTGAATTCTTAGTCAAGTGTATTGCACTCTGACTGTCACTGTACAGCTTGCAATCTGCTTACTTCTTACCCAACTCTTCCATAAAACCTTGCATCCACACCATCTCCTCGCATGCTTCTGTAGCCGCAACATATTCTGCTTCTGTCGTACTGATAGATACTATCTTTTGTAACTGAGAGACCCAACTGACTGCAGCACTATCCAGAGTAAAAACATAACCCGTAGTGCTTCTTCTGCTGTCGATATCTCCTGCCAAATCTGAATCCACGTAGCCTTGTAACTTGATTTTCGATCCACCATAACACAGTCCTACGTCCTTAGTACCTACCAAGTACCTAAGGATCCACTTCACAGCTTCTCAATGTTCCTTCCCGGGGTTGTTCATGAACCTGCTAACAACTCCCACTGCTTGAGCAATGTCTGGCATCGTGCTCACCATAGCATACATGAGACTCCCAATAGCTGACGCGTATGGGACTTTAGCCATGTAGTCCTGTTCCTCCTGCGTCTTCGCACCTTGCTCCTTAGATAGCTTGAAGTGGTTGGCTAATGGAGTGCTAACCGGCTTAGCACCTCCCATATTGAATCGATCAAGTACCTTGGCTATGTACTCTGCCTGTGACAAAACTAATTTCTTGTTTTTCCTGTCACGCTTTATCCTCATGCCTAGGATTTGTTTTGCAGCTCCTAAATCCTTCATGGCAAATTCTCTAGACAATTGTCTTTTGAGATCTGAGATGTCCTCCATGCTTGAGCCAGCCATAAGCATATCATCAACGTACAGAAGAAGGATGATGTATGACGTATCAAACTTCTTCAAGTAACAACAGTGGTCTGCATGACATCTCCTAAAACTGTTTTCCGACATGAAACTATCGAACTTCTTGTACCACTGCCTCGGGGCTTGCTTCAGGCCATATAAACTCTTCTTCAGTCTGCACACCTTGTTCTCATTACCTGGTGCCACGTATCCTGTTGGCTGATGGATATATATCTCTTTTCAAGGTCCCCATGAAGAAAGGTTGTCTTAACATCTAGCTGTTCTAGATGTAAGTCCTCTGAAGCCACTATACTCAAGACCATGCGAATCGTAGACATTTTCACTACCGGTGAAAATATTTCAGTGAAATCGATACCTGCCTTTTGTTGAAACCCTTTCACAACCAATTTAGCCTTGTACCGTTTTGAACCATCGTGCTCCTCCTTCAGTCTGTAAACCCACTTGTTATGAAGAGCTTTCTTACCCTTGGGTAGAGTGACTAGCTCCCATGTACGATTAGACTCAAGAGAGTCCATCTCATCATCCATGGCCTGCTCCCACTTAACCCGTATATTTGACTGTAACGCCTCTTCAAAACACTCTGGCTCACCATTATCTGTCAGTAGTAGATAATGTAAGGAGGGTGAGTATCGGACCGTGGGTCTCCTCTCCCGAGTAGACCTCCTCACAACTGGTGTATGCGGCTCTGCCTCATCCTGTGGCACTGTAACACCTATGTCCGGTAACTCTTCCAACTCTACGAATTCTTTTTTCTCGGCCTTATTTTCCTGCACACTGTCCTTATGCATCACTTTTTCATTAAAGACTACGTCCTTGTTTCTGATGATTTTTCTGTTTTCTGCATCTCAGAACCTGTAGCCAAAATCATGTTGCCCATAGCCTATAAACGTGCACCTCCTGGACTTCGCATCCAGCTTGTTTCTATGCTCTGCATCAATGTGAACATATGAAGAGCAACCGGACACTCTGAGATGTGCAAGGTTCACTTCTTTCCTAGTCCATGCTTCTTCTGGTAGCTCACCATCCAATGGTGCTGAGGGACTTCTATTGATGAGATATGCGGCAGTATTCACAGCATCTGCCCAAAAGGTCTTGGGCAACCCTGCATGTAACCTCATGCTCCTGGCGTGCTCAAGGATGGTCTTGTTAATGCGCTTAGCCACACCATTCTGCTGTGGTGTCCATGGAATCGTTTTCTGATGTTTGATTTCATTTGCTGCACAATACTCCTCAAACCTCTTATCACAATACTCTCCCCCATTGTCAGATCTGAGACACTTTACTGTTTTACCTGTCTCATTTTCTACCATAACTTTTCACTTCTTAAATACATCAAATACATCAGATTTATGCTTTAAGAAGTAGATCCACAGTTTTCTACTAGCATTATCAATAAAGGTAACAAAATAACGTGAGCCACCAAGAGATAATACCTGTGCCGGTCCCCACACATCAGTGTGTACAAGCTCCAACAGATGTGTCTTTGGAGCGCGTCCCGTCTTCTTGAAGCTTACCCTCTTCTGCTTGCCATACACGCAGTCATCGCAGAATTCCAAGTCAATAGACTTCAGCCCTGGTAGCTTCCCTTTTGACAATAGCACTTTCATCCTTTTCTCACTCATATGTCCCAGCCTCTGATGCCATAACTGCCCATTCACTCCAGTTGATGCGACTGCGAGTGAACTATATGATCCTGAAGTCACGTACAAAGTACCTTCCTTTTTGCCTCGAGATATTACCAAGGCACCTTTTGTGATCTTCCAGGAGTCACTGGTGAATGTCGTCACATAACCGGTATCAGCCAACTGTCCCACTGAGATCAGATTACGTTTCAAACTCGGTACATGTCTGACATCCTTTAATTTCAAGACCGTTCCGTCTTTCTGATTTACATGAACATCTCTCTTTCTAACAATATTGCACGGCTCATCATCACCCAGGTAGACTCTCCCAAAGTCACCTGACACATAATCACGCAGAACTTCCTTACACGAAGTAGCATGAAACGAAGCACCCGAGTCTATAACCCAAGACTCATTCCTCGCATCAAGAGACAAGATCAACGCCTCTGTGTCGCTCTCCTCAGACAGATTCACTGAATCTTTCCCACCTTGAGAGCTTCCTTCTTGTTTCTTGAGCGCCCTGCAATCACGTTTCATGTGCCCCTTCTTGCCGTAATGCCAACACCCGTCTTTGTCTTTCGGTCCCTTGGACTTATTCCTTGACTTAGAACGCCCGTGTTTATTGCCTCATTTGTTCAGCGATCTTCCTCTTCCTTCAACGTTTAGAGCATTCCCTGAATCCCCTGAAACTCCTAATGCCTTCCTTCTAGATTCTTCGCTGAGAATTAGACCGGCCACATCATCAAATTTCAGCTTTGTCGATCCTGAAGAATTGCTCACAGCAATCACCAAACCATCCCAATTGTCTGGCAAACTGAATAAGATCAATAACGCCCTGACCTTATCCTCAAAAGTAATGCCAACGGATTCTAACTGGCTCGTGACTGTATTGAACTCGTTTAGATGTTCAGCCACGCTCCCACCATCTGACATCTTCATGTTGAATAGCTGTTTCATAAGATGAACCTTGTTGGATGCTGAGGGCTTTTCATACATGGTGGCTAGGGCTTCCATTAATTCTTTTGTCGTTTTTACCTTGGATATATTGAAGGCGACGCTCTTAGACAAAGAGAGTCGGATCGTTCCTAAAGCCTTCCTATCTAGTAAAAACCATTCATCATCTGTCAACTTTTCTGGTTTCTTCTCTTTTCCTCCTAGAGGAATATAGAGGTCCTTCTGATACAGATAATCCTCCATCTGCATCTTCCAGAAGGCAAAGTTTGAACCATCAAACTTCTCAATTATAGTTTTCCCATCTTCTGCCATCGCTCCCAATATAACTAAACCAATAGCTCTGATACCAGTTGTTGCGCAGCACGCCAACAACGCAGTGAGCCTAGATCCAATCTAAGGCATCACTCACAAACGATAGACATGAAGAAATATAAACTAGAAATAGATCAAAGCAATCCAAAACAAACCACAAGACAAGATATACGTGGAAAAATCTCAAACTAGGGTAAAAAATCACGGATGCAAAATTCCACTATGAAGAGAAACGAAGATTACAAGGCAATATACTAACCTCTCCCTTGGAAGTACAGAGAAAATCCTTTGCCCACACCTCAGAATAATTTTCTAAAATTCACCTTAACCTAGAATAGCCCTAGGGACCCCAATTTATAGTTTTGGCAACTTCCCTTTCCGCATCCCAGTTGCGAAAGGACTTGCGACACGAAATCCGCGCAACCTCGACTGGTCGTGGGCGGCCCCAGATGTGGCTCCACTTCTCAACAACATTAGAATCAGAATTGGTCGGGTGGTGGAATTCCTGCAGGAGCGGCAGTGGCGAAAATCCCATAGCACTTACGGAACTCCATGGTGAAAGACTTCAGTCCCCATCTCGGCAGATGGAAACTGCCTGACATCCAGCCCCTCATCACCCCTGCAGCCCTCAAGACCATCACTGACAACTCCTTTTCGCTGTCCAACAGACCAGACAAACAGATTTGGGACCTAACTTCTTCAGGTAAATTCTCCTTGAAGTCAGCTTGGAATGGGATCAGAGTCCAACAACCCTTTCTTCATTGGTCCAAGTGGATTTGGAATAACCTTCTCCCTCCGAAAGTGGCCATCTTTGTCTGGAAAACACTGCACAGGGCTGTCCCGGTGGACGCAGCTGTGCAGCATCGAGGTGTCAACTTGGTGTCTAGATGTGAATGTTGCGGCTCCATTCCCAGTGATCCCATCATCCTGTTGAACCCAGCGTTTACCCTAGCTCCTCATGGAAACGGCTCCTAGCAGAATGGACCCTCATGCCCCTTCGTCAGTCAGACGGGCAATCTGCCAAACAGGGGATTCCAGCCCAGCCAGGTCCCTGTTCCCACCCACGCTGTTGAGGAGAATCTCGATCACCTCTTCAACCACGGGAGCGTCGCTACTAAGGTCTGGAGCTATTTCAGCAGCCTCCTAGATATCCCCCATATCCCTAATCAATCCATTCACCAGAAGATCCTCCAGTGGACTTCAAAGGCCAGCCGTAAATCCAGAATTACATCTCTCATTGGCATCACTCCCAGCTTCATAATCTGGGAACTATGGCTCAACAGAAACGCAGTCAGATTCAAAGGTCATAAGATGTCCCACGTGCGCATCATCTTGGTTGTCTCTCGCTGGCTTACAGAAGTTGGATCAGTTATCCTAGCCCTGGACAGGAACAATCTAGTTGACAACATTATACTCCAGACTCTGAAGATCGGCCCATCCTCTTCTCCCCCTGCTGGTAAAACCCTTATTGTTCGATGGTCTAAACCTCCAGAGGTCTGGCTGAAACTTAACATTGATGGTGCTTCAAGAGGAAATCCTGGCGAGAGTGGAGGAGGAGTTTGCAGGGACCACCTAGGCAGGATGGTATTCGCCTTCCACAGATATTATGGGACTGCCTCCAACACAATTGCCGAAGCCCAGGCGGTCATAGACGGATTAGACATATGTCTCTCTCTCAGCTTATCTAACATCATAGTCGAATCAGATTCTAAGCTCATTGGGGACTCGGCTAAGGACTCGCTAGCTCCTCATCCCTGGAATATCTGGTACAGAATGGGAGCTATCCAGCAAAGACGTCGATCCAAGAACCTTATCTTTGGCTATATTTACTGGGAGGGGAACTCGGTCGCCGATGACTTGGCTAGGTTAGTTAGTGAGGGATGCCCAGATCAGATTTTTAGAAACCGTGGCCAGCTGCCGAGGAATGTCAAAGGTGCTTTAGTGTTAGATAATGTCGGATTAGGAGATGTTAGAATCCTATGACCTCGTCCCTGCCATCAAGTCCTTTCTTTTTGGGGGCTCTTTGCTTATCTTAACCGTAGTTGATATGATAGGTCCGGTCAATTCTTTTTGTTGGGACTGACCCGAATGGCTGTAAATTCTCTGGATTGAATGAATTTTGCATGGCAGATGCCCACCTTTTTTTAAAAAAAAATTAAATAAAAAATAAAAAAATCTACACCTTCCATCAAAATTTTCAGATAATTTTAGAGCACAATCCCCAAAATGTACATCCAAAGTTCAACTGGATCACACCACATAAAGGATGGGGATTGAATAAACTACTGTTGAAACTTTCCTAGGGCCAACCGTCAGGCTCATTGTCCATCTGACTTGTTCATGAGATCACACTTAGCTGGATGATGTTAAAATACAAATATCAGCTTGATCAAAGCCTTCTCTAACCCCAATAAACTTTCAACGGTAGCATCAATTCATTGAAAAGAATTGTATGGACAATGTGAATCTAATAAATACATTATCTTGGGCCCATGTGAAATTACTTTCTGTGTTGTGCAAGGGAGCAGATTAGATGAGACCCAGCCTCACCCAAGAGGGTGCAGCCGTTACCGTGGAGCCCACCTGGTGTGTCTACTCTTTATGCACTCTATCCATCCGATTTTTACAAATCATTTTAGAGCATTATATAAAAAATTAAGAAGATCCAATTATCAAGTGGACCATACTTCAGGAAACAGAGGTGATTGAACACCTTATTATTAAAAACTTCTTAGGGCTCACTTTAATGTCTGCGATAGTATTTGCTTTCGATCCAATCTGTTGATAAGTTCACATAAGCCTGGATGTAGAGAAAAAACAAATATTAACTTGATCCAAAACTTTTGTGACCCATTAATGGTCAATTACCACTTTTCTTATGGTATGGTCCATCTGATAATTGGATCTCCTTCATTTTTTGGATAATGCCCTAAAATGATATGTAAAAACAGATAGATGGGATGGATACAAAATATACATGTCAAGGTGGGTACCATGATAAGGGCCGCACCGTCTTGCATGGGCCCGGGTCTCACCAAATCGGCTCCCATGGTGCAGCACATTCCATTTGGAGAGAAGAAAACGGGAAGTGTACTCCCTTGGGCCCATCATACGTATGTATTAGCTCCACACGGTCCATTCATTTTCCAATCCATAAATGAGAATTTCTGGGGGCACACAAGGTTCTCATCAAGCTAATATTTGTGTTTTCCTTTTATTCAGGTATGTGTGACCTGATGAAGAGGTTAGATGGCAGATATACCTTATAGTGGACTCTAAGAAGGTTTCAACCGTAGTCATTCAATCCCTGCTACTTTCTGTGATGAGGTCCACTTGAGATTCAGATGTACTTCATTTTTAGTCTCATGCTCTTGGAATAATCAGTAAAATTGATGGACAGTGTTGATCTAAAACAAAATTCATTGTGGGGGTGCAGAGAAGTTCCATACCTCAAAAGTCATATTCTGTAGCACCTAATCTATTTGGGAGAGAGAAATCTCCATATCTTGTAAGCTGGGGTCATTGGCGTTGATGTGGACTACTGATCAGAGAACTGACCGTACTGAATTTTCTTGTGCCTTCAACATAAACGATCTGCATCTGTGTTGAAGGTGAAGGGAATTCGAATTTCTGTTGCCCCACCATTGGTAAACACCTTCCATCCATTGCCGATCACACCAGCTCACAACGTAGATTTCTCTCCAAAGTTAAAATGGACTACACGACGTAAACCAGTGGGGAGTAAACAAGCTACCGTTGAAACCTTCTTAGGGAGGTTTATTTGTCATCTAAACTGTTCATAATGTCACGTAAACCTGGATGAAGGGACAACATAAATATCAGGTTGATGAGATCCTTCTGTGGCCTTAAGAAATTTTCAGAAGTAGGCCTAAATTCCTATTGTTTCTTGTGGTGTGGTTTACTTCAACCTTGAATCCGCCCTTTTTTTGGGGGCTCATATAATTTCTTCCAATTGACATTGAACTCCTCAATTGCATTTCTGAGAGCTCATTTCAGCCCATTTTCTTTTTCCCTCCGCAGCCATGGAGTGCATCAGCCAAATCATCAACATTGTATCTAGATGGTGGGATCCGATCGCTCTGCCCTTCATTGACCTTGAAGAAAACTTCAGCTTCCTAAATGAAGACATGGAAGAATTGAAATGCATGAGGAACGATGTGAAGACAAGGGTGGATGTCGCCGAGTGGGAGCTGCTCAAATGCAAGGATGAGGTTCAATTTTGGCTTAGAAAGGTAAAAGAAGCTGAAGGAGAAGTGAATGCAATGGAAGAAGCTTCTGAGAAAATGACAAGGTGTCTTTGGAATTGCCATCCTAATTGTTGGTCGGCCTACAACCTTGTCAAGTGGGTGGAGAAGAAGCTGAAAGATGTAGCTGTGCTGAAGAGGAAAGGTGATTCCTTCAAAGAGGTGGTGAACAAGCAGCTCCCGATGCTGTTGAAGAGAAGCCTCTTACATTAGCTGTGGGCAGGGACTTGGTGTTGGAGAAGGTTCTAAATTGGCTTTTTGAAGGCATAGTGGGAGTTATTGGAATATATGGAATGGGGGGGAGTCGGGAAAACAACCCTCCTGAATGATATCAACAACAAATTCCTTAAAAGAAATGATGATTTCCATGTCGTGATTTGGGTTGTGGTGTCTAAAGGATTAAATGTGGGAAAGATTCAGATGGATATTGGCAAGCGATTGGGATTGTGTTGGCCAGAGTATGAAAGCTACAACCAGACACGGTCTCATGACATTCGCAAGGTCTTGAGTAGTAAGAAATTCATGCTGTTGTTGGATGATATTTGGGAATGGTTGGATCTAGAGATGGTCGGACTTCCTCATCCAAGCAGCCAAAACATAAGCAAGGTCGTTTTCACTACACGATTTGAGGACATCTGTGGCCACATGGCTGCCAACAAGAAGATCAAAGTAGAATGTCTCCCGGAGCAAGAAGCAATGAATCTATTTCTACGGAATGTTGGTGAAGAGGCCATGAAATCCC
The DNA here is from genome assembly GCA_021015155.1 of Magnolia officinalis. Taxonomy (NCBI): domain Eukaryota; kingdom Viridiplantae; phylum Streptophyta; class Magnoliopsida; order Magnoliales; family Magnoliaceae; genus Magnolia; species Magnolia officinalis. The sequence goes on along the minus strand of JAJHSJ010000001.1, from coordinate 25,589,332 downwards.
ATCCGGAGATACCGATCCTTGCCAAGAGCGTAGCAAAAGAGTGCAAGGTTCTGCCCCTTGCGCTGATCACCATTGGGCGGGCCATGGCATGTAAGAAGACACCACAGGAATGGAAGCATGCAATATCAGTTCTGAGCACAAGCAAGCCACCATCGGAGATATCAGGTATGAATGATAAAATGCTTTTGCGCTTGAAATTCAGTTATGATAATCTTGGTGGTGATACAATTAAATCATGTTTCCTGTACTGCGCACTGTTTCCAGAGGAATATTACATTGGCAAAGAACAACTTATAGATTACTGGATAGGCGAAGGATTCAGATGGGTCGGATGATGATCTTGATACAGCCCATAACAAGGGACATGATATCGTTGGAAGATTAAAGGCTGCATGCTTGTTGGAGAGTGGTTCTGATGAAGAAAGAGAGGTAAAGTTGCATGGCGTGATACGTGATCTGGTGTTATGGATAGCTTCTGAGTGCGGGAAGAAGAGGTTTTTGGTGAGAGCTGGCGTGGGACAGAGGCATGCACCAGAGGTTGAAAGGTGGAGAGAGGCTGAGAGGATATCTCTAATGAATAATGGCATTAGAGAAGTAACAGAGACACCTCAATGCCCCAACCTCTTAACCTTGATGCTCCAATGGAATCGGGATTTTGGAAAGGTCCACACTGATTTTTTTCGGTTCATGCCTCTTCTCAGGGTCTTGGATCTGTCAGGTAATTCATTTTTAAAGGAGCTTCCTGCAGGGATCGGTAACTTGGTAGAGCTACGATATCTCAATCTATTAAACACGAAGATCACAACATCGCCTGAAGAGATAAGAAATCTGGTAAAGCTGAAGCACTTGGACTTGGAGTTGACAACTCGTTTGCACACAATTCCTCAAGGGGCAATCTCCCGGCTTTCTGAATTTAAGAGTAATGAACCTATATTATGGTTGTTCAAAGTGAGAAGAAGGGAGTGAGGGATTAAATATGAGTGAGTTGGAAGGCTTGGAACGTTTAATCCATCTTGATCTCACCTTATCAACTGTGCATGCTCTTAAAAGGTTGCTCTGCTCTAGCAAGCTGCGGAAGGTGACTCGGTATCTAATTCTGAACAAATGTGAGGATCTGACTATCTCCAACCAACTATCATCCCTTTTTACTGCAATGAAAAGTCTTCAAGGGCTTAATTTTAATCGCTGCAATGGGTTGGTGAAGGTGATGATTAGTGCGGATGCGAAGAAGTATGATGATTATCCTGTTTCGAGCCTAGAATGGCTAGTCCTTTGGCAACTCCCCCACTTAAATTGCATTCGGGTGGGCCGCGGATGCTTCAGAAACCTTCACACCATAAAGCTTTTCTCGTGTTTCAAGTAGAAGAAAATTTATGGTTTACAGCAACTTGAAAGTCTTGAAAAAATTGAGACAGAACAGGCCAATGAGCTAGAAGAAGTGATAGGTACGGCCATTGCTGATGTTGAAGTTGGAGATAAAGGGCTAATGCAACTCAAATATATATCACTTGAGAACCTTCCAGAACTAACGAACATCTGTAGCTATGCACTGCATTTTCCTTCCTTGGGAGGTAATCTATGTGTTTCGTTGCCCAAATTTGAAAAGGCTCCCTCTTTCTCTCCATAGCGCCCACAATTCTCTAACGCAGATACGTGGTGATAGAGAATGGTGGGATAGTTTAGAGTGGGAAGAAGATAACATCAAGTCCTATTTTCTTCCCCTTTTCCATAAAAGGAACTAGTGAGAGTCATCGTCAAGGTAGAAATACTTTTTAATAGTTATTTCTTAGGATTGTTAGATTAATTTTAGAAAGTATCCAGTCTGAATTTTTCTTAGACCACGTGTGCTATGTATTTTTATCAGTTTTAATGTGTGCCATTGTACCCCATGATATTAGATTAATTTCTTATGTTGGCGATTCCACGCATTAGGTGTATTATAACTCTTGAGCATTGTTTATGCCTGTTTTGCCTGTACAAGTGAGCTAATGTGCACGCCACCGCATATACCAGCGCAAGGAGCAAGTGCAACATTCAAGCCCACAAATAAGAAAATATGCCTCCATGTAGATTTCTTAGCCCAAGAATCAGGTCACTCTACTAGCCAAGTAGGCCTGATTTAACTGGATTAATTTTATATATAAACCAAGTGTCGAATACTAAGGCTCAGTTGGAGGATGAGATGTAAGACCAATGGTCATATTTGGTAGAACACGAACTCGCTGTGATGGATGGATGAATTGTATATATGATTGATTATTAAGAAACTCTGTTTTCTTATTATAGTCACTGACGATTTAGTTTGATTTGGAATTGTTTAGCAACACAATTCATTGAACGACGTTTGATTAGATCCGTCGTATATATTTTATGACAACAAAATTTGATGGACCATGCAACAGATGGAGGCCGTCGTTAACTGCATTTTACGACAGACTTGGTCCAGTTTTTTTTTTTTTTTTTGCTATTTTGGTCTAGCGAGAATAAAGCATTGGGCTAATGTTTGGGCTTCAAGCCCTGCATGTTTGTTTGGTATTTAATGGTTGGAGTGGATTTTTTATAAACCTCACGGTGGGCCCCTTTAACATATAGGGTGGATGTCTCTCCTAACTGTTCGCCTTTATGTGGCCCACTTGAATCACTTGTTAGCCTTTTTGTTTTCCATGGATATAAAGTAGTATTACACATCTAATGGTTAGAGTAAATTTTACCTACATCATTATGATGTTCCCCATTAAAAATCAATGACGGGCATCTCTGAAAAAAAAAAAAAAAAAAAATTATTGGTAAGCACAACCTTGATTATTGTGGGGCCAACCATGATGTATATGTTAGATCTACTTCAATCATTACATTTGTGATACTTCCTTAGGCCAAGGGTGAAAAATTAGTTTGACCTATGATTCAAGTGGGCCACACAAAAGGAAATGATTGTGAGAGGCAACCAACCTGGATTCTTACAAGGACTACTATGATGATTATATAAAATCCACTCTAACCATTACATGCCACACCAATATTTAGGCATAGATCCCAAAATTTAGGCCGGCCATCTATGTTTCAAGTAGGCCACACAAAGGAAATAGTTCAGAGGGTCAGCATTGTCTTTTATATCATTTGCAGTCATGTGGTCCACTTGAGTTACGAATGGGACTGAATTTTTTACCATGGGCATAACACGGTGTGACACCCAATGGTCAGGGTAGATTTCACATCAACAGTAATGTGGAGCCTACTCAAGTTGTGACATGCTTTCCTAAAAATCATATATAAAAAATGTTTGCTATGGACAGCCACCGACGTTGTGTGTGTGAAATAACTTTCCTTGGAAACTAATCCTTTAGTTTTTTAGGAGAACCACCATGATATGTATGTGAGATCCAGGCTGACCAATAGATGTGTTATACTAAGTTATGCCCATGGGAAAAAATCAGGACGACTCATGATTCAAGTGGGCCACACCAAGAAAAATAGTCAGGAGAGAGAGGTCCATCCTTGTTATTTATAAGGCCTACATGATAATTACATAAAACTCACTCTAACCATTGCATGCTACACCAAAACTCAGGCTCAGGGCCCAAACATAAAATCCATCCATTATTTAGATGTGCCACACTAAGGGAAACAATTTGGAAGGAGATCGTTATCCTATACACCTTTTTCCAATTATGCAGTCTACCTGAAATATAGAAGAGACTGATTTTTTGGTTCATAAGCCTAACATATGGGTTTCACATAAACACCATGGTGGGGCTATCCAAATTACTAGCAACTCCTTTTGGGAAACGTGAAATAGATTTTTATCCAAATTACTAGCAACTCCTTTCGGGAAACGTGAAATAGATTTTTCCTGGCAGCTATAGGAGCGAATGACATTCGAAATCCCATTTGAATTTTATAAGTTGTTTTAAACTCTATTGGTTGGGCTGGGGTAACAGGACTTTGGATGTCTTAAATGAAGCCCAACAGGCCGCAAGCTAGTCCGATACTTTAGCCCAAGCCTGACCTGCGGTGGGCTGGGCCTGAAAGCTCGTGGGCCAACCAGCTTATTAACAGCCCTAGGGGAGAGACTGTGAGGAGGGGAGAGATGGAGAAGTTGAGGAACAAGTCCTCTGCAACAATATCAAAATGGAGCGGATTACTTGTAACTGGAGTGACAATTAGTGGGTGTTTTCCTGATTGTGGGGGCCACATTGAGGTATGTATTGTATATTCATGCCATCCATCAGTTTTTCCAATTAATTTTTAGGGCATTGTTCAAAAAATTAAAGAAGATTCGAATCTAAGTGCATAACACGGCTGGGATTGAATGCCCACCATTAAAATTTTTTTAAGGCCTTTCATCAAAATGCTTCCACATGGATGAAGGGAAAACTCATACATCAGCTTGATCCAAAGCTTGTGTAGCCCCAAGAAGTTTTCAACGGCATCCAATTTCCACTGTTTCCAGTGGTGTGGTCCACTTGAGCTTTGGATATGCTTCAATTTTGGACTCATGCCTTAAAATGAGCTAAAAAAAACTAATGGACGGTGTAGATAAAACACACACATCATGTTGGGCCCCAAAGAATTCACTAGCGTGGTCAGCTCAATAGACCACACAAGGGAAACAGTGGGAATGTCTGTTCTACGTCTTCCATCCTGTAGATGTTGGAGACTCTCATATGGTGGGAATCTTCTTTGTAATGGATCTGTGATAGTCAGCAGTGCATGTCAACCTCAGAGACTTTGTGGCCTAAGGTAGTGGGATTGCACCATTTTAATCACCATATGAGGTTGATAAGCTTCATTTAAAGGAATAAATGTTTGGACATTGGTAGGAAGAGCTGATGAAAGGCTTCTTTAAATTTTAATGGTAGGCGTTCCATGACCACTGTTTCCCGGGTGTGGTTCACTTGAAATCAGGATTTGCTTCATTTTTGAGATCATGCCCTGAAATTAGCATAAAAACTAATAAACGGCATGTATATACAACAAATACATGAAAGTGGACCCATGGCCAGGGCAAGACCCACGTTAGCATGTTACCTGGATAACACAATCTTTTCCCGTGTCAAACACTCAAGTCCGCAGGCCCACCATATTTTAAATGTAAACTCCACTCCGTTCATCGTGTTATTGATTCACAACCAATATGCACCACACTAGTCTAAAAAAAAAAAAATAAAATAAAAAAAAAAAAAAAAAAAAACAAAACTTAGGTGGCCTAAATTACTGGATGAACTTAGCGGTTTTAGGAGAAAATTTCCATTATTCTTAGTGGCATGATCCATGTAACTTTTTATGGGACTGATCTTTGTATATACCACTTCAAATGATAATTCTCACCTGATGGATGGAATGGATTTTACGTGATGGATCCTATAGACTGACATCTGGTCTCCTCTTCGTGCAGGCTATAGGCAGAGGTGCTGGATGCATGTCCGCATTAAGTAGGAATCGGGGTTTAATCAAAAGCCGTCCAATATTGTTGTGAAGCGTAACTGCAAGGGGTAAAAATATTAATCTGCTGGCATCGTGGATAGTATAGATAGAAAAATCATTTCAGAGAAAGACGAGCTTTTTATGGTGCACGTTCTCCGGTATCTAGTCAATGGTTTCAACACACACACATATATATACACACACACGCGTATGTAAGTTAATCTAGTCCCTTGAAAGTGTCGGTCTCAGCTATGAATGAGTTGTCATTGATAGTGATAGAATATTAAGGCGTAGACTTCAGATTAATCTGCTGGTATCATAGGATTGTGAGAACGTTATTAGTGGTGGTGACTGGCTACTGTGGACATGGCTTTTGGTGGATCCTTGGGTTAGTGATGTAGAGCAGGTCGCGGACAATTTCTTGACAAAGATGGACTAGAAGAGGCCCGATCACAAGCGGAAGTGAGCTGGACTGTTAGGACCTTAAATTGGGCGTATCTCACAAACCGGAATGAGTTATTCGACGTACCATTTATGATTTTGGGCTAGAACGTGTTACTTTAGCCACCCAACCCGCTATGCTGGGTTGTCCACGCCGAATTTGATAAATATCATCATATCGATGGTCGAATCCTATTTTAATTTTGTTTCTACTATTTATAGTAAGTTATAGTTTGAGTATAACTCTTCATCTGTTCGGCTTTAGGAGTTTTTTTTTTTTTCAAAAAAAAAAAAGAAGAAGGGGGAGAGCCCAATTCTTAGGGATTCCCTGATTCATAAACAAATGGAAATTTACAACCTGGACTAATTCGGGTAGGGCCGCAAACAACAAAAACAGCCCTGCCTATCATAAGCTATACACGAGAGACCCCGTCAAGGGCCCACAGAAGACATGCAGATAGATGCAAGACCCACTTTCTCTAGAAGGATAAGACCTCTTATGTGAGCCGGAAGATTATGAGTGTGATGGCACACGAAGGACAACTGACTCTCACTGGAAATACATGCCATTCCATCTGCAGGGCCATTGCCTTCTCTCCTAATGAGTTTGATGGAGATATTGTCCCTCCTCATGAGGGCTTTGATCCTAGAGACCCAGAAATTGATACTCCAACCAAATGAGGCTTTACCCGACAATATATCTACCGTAACCTTGGAGTCTGATTCAATCTCAACGTTGCAGAAGCCAGAGTTGAGGGCCTGCAAAAGGCTGACGTACACGGCTCTCATCTTAGCCTTGTTGTTGGAACACACCCCATAGGGTGACCAAAAGGCAAGCTGGAACTCACCGCACTCATTTCTAACGATTACCCCTCCCCAGGAGGGCCCAGGATTTCCACGAGAGGACCCATTGATATCAAGCTTCATCCAGTTGGCGAGCAGCCTGGTCCATCTAACAATTTCCACCAGACGCTGACTAGGATTTTCCTTATTACGGCCCCCTTGCTCACCTCTCCAATTAGCCGGCCCAGCATTGATTGATCTAGAAGACATCCACTTGATCCACCAATCCACCCTGGTGGTGGTCACTGCAGCTCTCATAGGCCTGAGATCATACCTGACCCTGTTTCTAGTCAACCAGAGCTCCCACAAGATACAGCAGGCCACGAAGACATGTGACTGGGCCGACCCTCCTCCCGCTGAAGCTGCATTCCTCCACTGACTCAATCTAGAAAAGATAGACTGGTTGGGGAGAGCAGAGATGCCGAAAATGATATTGAAATGGGACCAAACTGCTACCACCAGCGTGCTGTTGAGGAATAGATGCTCTAAGGATTCGATGTTGGGACTGAACATGGGGCTCATCTCGCAGCATATGCACCTGGAAGTGAGAGACACGCCCTTATCCTGCACTCGGGTGTCCACTGACACAACCCCTTCGATCAGCCTCTAGATAAAATTGGAAATCTTGGGGGGTCACTTCTTCTGCCTGGGTTGGAAAATCCAGTCCTTGCCACCGGTTCTCTGTCTGCTAAATTCCCAGGCTGACTTGACTGAAATCTTCCCCGATTGGGCTTGAGGCCATATGTATATGTCAGGACTGACAGAGGTGGCGAACCCACCCTGGAAGACATGATCGATATTTGACTAAGACAGGAAGGAAAACACCGACAAAAGGGAAAAAGGATTGAAGGGGCCCAAGAAATCCTGAATTTTTAGGTCTAGGAGGTCTCCAGGAACTTGCCAGACCGTTCTCTGCAGTAAGGGGCCAAGGCCCATCCAGTTGTCAGCCCATAAATTTCTAGAACCTTCCCGAACTATCCATTGGATGTTCTCATCCACCTGAGAGAAGAGGCCCCTGATGTTTTTCCATAACGGCGAGGCAAAAGAAAGAATGGAGCTCGAGTTCCCTTGACGGAAGTCAGCATGATATTTGGCTTTCATTAGCCGAATCTATGGCCCATTGTCTTCCCCCATATTTTGCGTCACAAGCCAACGTCAACCTTGTAGCTTTCACCACATCTTTAAGCTTTCTAATCCCCTGGCCCCCTTCCTGAAATGGCCTAGTGATCTTTTTCCAAGCAACCCACTGGAGCTTTTGAGACCCATCAGCCCAACCCCAAAAGAACCTGGCAAAATTTCATTCCAAATTGGCAAGGACTTGCGAAGGGACCACCGCCGCAACCATGACATGCAGAGGAATACTGCTCAAGACATGTCTTATCAACGTAGCTCTCCCGGCCTGGAACAGGTGCCTTGCCTTCCAACCACCGATTCTAGCCTGCACCTTATCCTGTAAGAACTGGAAGTCAACAACTCTGACTCTCCCTCTTATGAAAGGGACTCCCAAGTAAGAAAAGGAACCACTACTCGATCTGCCTATCTCGAGCTGGCGTTTGATCGATCTGACCCGACCCTCCAATAACTTGTTAGAACACATGAAATAGCTTTTCCTATGATTGATTTTCTGGCTGGAGGCTTGTTGGAAGAAATCTAGGAAAGACTTGATTGCTTGAAGGGATAACTTGCTCCCATTCAGGAAAAGTAATGTGTCGTCAGCGAAGAGCATATGGGAGGCGAGGGGGCAACCCCTTCTCATCTGAAAAGGTTTACACCTCCCAATTTCCACGAAGGACCTGAAATTTCTAGAGAACACCTCTACAACAAGAATGAATAAACTCGGGGAAATGGGGTCTCCTTGGCGAAGCTCTCAGGATGAATTGAAAAATCTTGCTCCTTCGCCGTTTATCAACACTGAGAACCAGATGTTGCTCCAACAATTCTCCCAGATGGCAACCCATTTGTCGCCCCAACAATTCTCCCAGATGGCAACCAGACGTTGCTCCAACAATTCTCCCAGATGGCAACCCATTTATCAACACTGAGAACCAGACGTTGCTCCAACAATTCTCCAAGATGGCAACCCATTTGTCGCTGAAATCGAACTTACGAAGCACTTTCTTCAAGAAATCCCAACACACCCTATCATACGCCTTCTCAAGGTCCAATTTGAGCATGATATTACCACACCGGACTTTCCAGTTTAAGTCTCTAAAAACCTCTTGTGCATAAGCAATATTCCTAGTGATGGCATGCCCGCGAACAAATGCCCCTTGTTCAGCCGAGATTAGATTGGGAAGGATACTTGTGAGACGGGAGGCAAGCACCTTGGATAAAATCTTGTAGATCACATTACACAGACTTATGGGGTGGAGATCGTTGAAGGGTGAGGCCGAAGGAGTTTTTGGAATCAGATAGATCAGCGATGCTGAATACCCTCTGGGGAGTGGGCTTACATCCAGAAAACTCTGTGCAGCACGCAGAATATCCTCCCCCACTATCAGCCAGCAGTGGGCAAAGAAGGTTACAAAAAACCCGTACGGCCCAGCTGCCCCATCAATAGGGATTGAGGACACAACCATTTTCAGCTCCTCTAGAGAAATGGGCGCCACCATCTGAGCATTCTCTTCGTCGGACACCAACCCAGGGATGGAATCTGTGAAGGAGAACGGCGATGGAGAAACATCCTTATGTAATAACTTTGAGAAGTAAGACACGACAGCTTGCTTGATTTTGTCTTTACCAGTTAGCTCTACACCTGAATCCTATTTTATGGATCTGATCTTTGCCCTCCTAATCCGCTCGAATGCAACGACATGGAAGAACTTCATGTTTCTGTCCCTTCTTCGAGCCAATTGATATGGGCTTTTTGCTTCTAGAAGACTTTTCCTGAGCTCGAGATTTGACATGGTCTTTCTCTGGTGCTTCTTGTATCTACAAGATCTTTCCTGTCTACTTTCAAATCAGTTCTCCTCTTGCTGTTCTAATTCTCATGTCGTAGAGCTTGCTTCCTTCTTGCTCTAAACTTATTCATTGACTTGCAGACCTTGACCACTTTCAATAACATTCAGTCTTTTGCCTGCTTCACAAAAATGAAAGTGCCGAACACTTCCTTGTTCCAGAGCCTTAACACTTGCTTGACTCTCTTGAGCTTGAGCTGCACGTTAAGAAGAGATGGGCAAAGCAGACCAGCCCACACATCTTTGATTACGTGCATGAATCCGTCCTGGAGAATCCACATTCTATAGAATCTGAAAGGCCTGAGAGAGAAGAGCAAGGGACCTGCCAAGTGGAGACGGGGCGTGTCAAAGTTAGACCAAACCAGATGTTGAACACAGAAGGAGGGGAAAGACCTCAACCAGTTATCGTTGATCAAGACCTTGTCTAGCCTAGCCTAGATTCTAGCCACGGCAGCCCTGTTGTTGCTCTAAGTGTAGCGATTTCCATAGAATCCCGTGTCCAGTATATCAGCTTCTTGAATGGCTGTCAGAAATTCTTCCGTGCTTGTAGCGTCAAGCCTAGCCGAGCCGAGCCTCTCGTCAGAATAAAGGACAACATTGAAGTCCCCAGCTATCACCCACGGCTGTTGGTTTATCCTGCTCATAGCCACCATTTCCCTCCACAGTGATCTACGTTGAATTCTGCTGCATTTTGCGTACACAATCGAGAAGAGGATAGGCTCCCTGCAATTTGAAATAGTAACATGGAGGAAAATAGACTGGTTAGAAATAGAGGCTATCGAAACATCCAGCGAGTTATGGTGGAACACCCATATTTTACCCCCCCCCCCTCTCCCACATTGGAGAAGGAGCTGTGAAAACCTAGCTTTAATCTAAAGCCAACTCTTTTCGAGTCCTTAAGCATTGGCTCCAGAATAGCCAGGAAGGAGGGCTTGGACTTATTAATCATCTTCACTAGAGTTGCTTGAGTAGATAAGTTACCCACTCCTCGAGCATTCTAAATGATGGCTTCATCCATCAGTGACACATCCAGAGTTCATTGCTCATCTCTTCAATCTCCTAAGTCTGTTGTACCATTCCCCTTCACCTGGTCTGACTAAAAGTTTTCTGCCTCTCATTTTCCCCTTTTCCCTTTTCCTGGTTTCGGGACATCCTAATTTGTCTCTGAGCCTTTCCTAGCTGACGAAATTTGTTTGGCCGTTGTTATAGTACTTGGAGGATTATGAGATGGACTGATTAGCAGATTAGGATCCGAGTGTTGATCAAGGGAGGGGTCCATAGTTGGCACTTCACCAGGATCAGATTGGGTGCTTGCAGAGGGCTCCGTAGTGCCCAAAGATGCGTGGTCGAAGTACGGGGAGAGGTCAACCACTAGGCGAAAACGGTTTTCCTCTGCGAATGTTTGAGATATAGGAGAAGTCTCACATTATATTCCAGTGGTACTAAAACATGCCTTCCCGATCCCCCAAGGAGGGTCCTTAACCAGGTTGAAATCCCGCTTATTGAAGGGAGAATTCCCTTCTAATCTAGCCCGAGGATGGATCAGGCGAGCTCTGTTCTAGTCGATGTCACCTAATGGCATTGGCTCTATTATAGAGGCCGATTCACCTGGAAGGTTAGCAGTACTGTCTTCCTGATCAGCAACTTGTCTGCACTACCCATCTGTAATAGCCAGCGTCTTGTCATTAGGATGGATACCCTGAGTGTAAGGAGCCTGCCCGGCATTGGTGGGAGGGACCCCGCCCCCTGCTGTAGACTAGACAGACCGACTCCCGCTCTTCCTCTGCCTAGGAAAGGTGCCTTCCTCACCCGTTGAGAGGGGGCAAGGGGTGGACAATGTTCCTTCTTTGGAATGTTGGGCTTTTTCAAAATAAGCTTGAGGGCGAGACCCACCTGCTGAGAGTTCGTCACCAATCCGAGGAAGATCCTGGGTATAAATATAGTCTATAGGCGATGGAGAAGTCAGAGCTTCTGCTGGGTCCTAATACTTGCGAGTACCTTCTCTTTGTTCTACTAAGATATCCATCGGGTTCCCCTCTCCTTAATCCCTTCAACTATTGTGGCGATATTCTGTGAGGCCCTCGGACAAACAGTTGGAATGTAGACCAGTTGGCCCAACTTCTGATCATAAAACCTCTTTTCTACCCAAGCTCTTATGGACTCCTCCTGCCTAGAATGCTTACCGAATCCCTGATGGACATAGGTAGGTGCATAATATGATTGGTTGTCCTCAATTCTCACATAAATAGGGTAGACGGATTGAAGAACCTGTAGGTTTAGGATTTGGCCTAAGTTGACTCCGGCGTGAGGGATAACTTTCACTCTAGCATACATTTGGAAGAGGCCAAACCTTGTTGGAATCCAGATGAAGGATGAAAAAAAATTTGCTAGGTCCAGCATAGTAGTTTCAAACCAAGCTTCTTTTTTTTTTTTTGGGGGGGGGGGGGGGGGGGGGGGGGGGCGTTTCCTTGTGTAAGGCCCCATCTGCTAGAAAGTCTCTAAATTCCTTCTTTGATTTCAACATGATTAAGAACTGGAAATGAGATAATTTGATATAGTTGCAGATGTGAAGGCAGAGCATCTAATGGCTTCTATCAATCTAGATGTGGCCTGGACGAAAGCCCTCCCTATTACACTTCATTCCAATTCTTGCAATTTCCTTCTAACCGCTCTTGGATCTACCATCGTGTAAAAATCACCTGCATTGCTAACCTTTCTGTCCTCCTTCCCATCTTTGACTGAATCTGCATACGTTCGATTTGCAGCTGGTGGAGGTACAGGTCTGCAGTTTACATTCGATTCCTGCGGAACAGATGGAATGTAGTTTCTAGGTGTGGCAGGGTTGGATAGCTTAGGATTAGCTATCTGAATAGCGACTACCCTTCCATCGATTTTCTTACCATTAAAAACCCCCATTGCCGCTCTACCATCCGTTTCATAGTGGAATCTAACAAATGCGAATCGTCTAAAGCCATGGCTATCTCTGAATCTCGGAATGTATACATCATTTACCTTCCCATATCTCTAAAATATCTTTAGCAAATCATCCACCGTGCAGTCGTAGGGCAGATTCCCCACATAGAGGCTGAAACCCCCTATCGATCTACCAGATAACCGCGATTCATTGAAGCATCCTGCTGAACAGCTTCTATTGGCCTCCCTTCCTCTCTCTCCCTTGCGCGAAGGGGCATGGGAGGAATCCCGTGTTCTATTCCCCCTGCGCGATGAGGCTCGAGCTCTGCCTCTCATCCATCTCCCCCCAGTCGTTCGAAACTGCTCTTATGTTACTTGTTGGGCTTTAAGAGTTGTGTCCAACATGAAAAGTACTTAGAATAATTAGGAGAATATCATGGTTGAGCTAAATAAGACACTTACTATTTTTGGCCGAAAACCATGAAGTCTACTGGAAATCATGACCGTCTTTAAATAGTAAGTTTACTATTTATATTAAGTCATGAATTCTAGAAGTTTTAGTAGCAGTTTGATTCCGAAACTTCTCTCATGGCTTAGTATCCCTATTTAAAGGGTTGTAAACTCGTTTATTAAATCATCATTCAAATTAGGAATTTTATAAAATTTATTCCTATTTTCTTGTTTCTTTTCTCATGGATTTGAGAATCTAAGTGAGGAGTGCAGAGAAGTTCTGTGGATTCGGAACAGTTAAACCCCCTGAGGAAGACGGTGCTCGACCTCATGTCATTTAC